>CM054161.1:46984518-47080021 GCA_028751875.1 Rapana venosa
ATTCTAATTGTTACACCCTGTCTTCTACTTTCACCCCCGGGTCTGCTGCTTGTCTACACCCGGTCTGTCTGCTTGTCTACACCCTGTCTATCTCCTTGTCTACACCCTGTCTATCTCCTTGTCTACACCCTGTCTGTCTGCTTGTCTACACCCTGTCTATCTCCTTGTCTACACCCTGTCTGTCTGCTTGTCTACACCCTGTCTATCTCCTTGTCTACACCCTGTCTGTCTGCTTGTCTACACCCTGTCTGTCTGCTTGTCTACACCCTGTCTATCTCCTTGTCTACACCCTGTCTGTCTGCTTGTCTATCTCCCTGTCTACACCCTATCTATCTCCTTGTCTACGCCCTGTCTGTCTCCTTGTCTACACTCTATCTCCTTGTCTACACCCTGTCTAAATCCTGCCTACGCCCTGTCTAAATCCTGCCTACGCCCTGTCTAAATCCTGCCTACGCCCTGTCTAAATCCTGCCTACGCCCTGTCTAAATCCTGCCTGTATCAAATCCTCGCACCACTCACCCACCACGGGTGCATCTTGACACGTGTCACTGTGGATCTCCTTCAGTCCAGTCATCAACCCAAAAGTCAATCCACTCAGCAGTCAATCCATCTACTAGTCGGGTAAAGTCAATCCATCCATCAGTAAATTAAGTCAATCAATCCATCCACCAGTCAGTAAAGTCAATCAATCCATCAGTAAATAAAGTCAATCCATCCATCTACCAGTGAGTAAAGTCAATCCATCCATTAGTCAATGCATCCATACCGGCATTCTTTCCTCTTCCAACACCGTGCAGCTGCAGACAACAGTCCTGAAGGTAGCCAGTGTCCAGAGGATACCTGAAGGATCAGTGAAGAGGTTTTGGGCTGGATTTGAGTCAGTGACTTCTGCCACACCCGTCTCCTGAAGCTCTCTAGCAGTCAGGTCAAGGTCAAGGCCATCCCACCGTCCATGTGTTCTTCCTCCTCTTCCATCTTCTCCTTCAGGTCAAGTTCTCCTCAACACGAGCGGCACGACACGCTGACTGGAGGTGTGTGTGTGTGTGTGTGCTCTCTACTCCAGGTCTGGCCCCCAAGTGCGAACAACATCAGTGCTGTGTGGAGATCACTGGCAGCAGGGGGAGCTCCCTGCAGTGGACTTGGGGGCCAACTGCAGCAGTCACATCCTTCACACACCCAACACCCACCCTTAGGCAGCAAAATCAGTCCAACTACCACCCTACACACACTATTATAAAAGAAGAAAAAGGAGAAGAAGAAGAAGAGTGGTGTGTCAGACAGCCAGTGAGCAGAGTGGAAGTGATGCTGAGGAGAGGGGCTGAGGACCTCAGTCATGGCGGACAGGGAAGGGCTGACAGCAGGCAGGCAGGGTTGGAGCCAGCCAGAGGGTGTGTGTGTGTGTGCGTGCGTGCGTTCGTGTGTGTTTGTGTGTGGTGTGTGTGAGTGTGTGCGTGTGTGAGTGTGTGTTTGTATGTGTGTGTTGTGAGTGTGTGTGTTTGTAGTGGTGTATGTTTGTAGTGTGTTGTGTGTGAGTGTGTGTGTATGTGAGTGTGTGTATGTGAGTGTGTGTGATGTGAGTGTGTGTATGTGATGTGTGTGTGTATGTGAGTGTGTGTGTTTGTATGTGAGTGTGTGTGTGTGTGAGTGTGTTTGTGTGTGAGTGTGTGTGTGAGTGTTTTCTGACACTGACTGACAACAGGGGACAACTGCAGCACGGCCATGGTGTGCACATGCAGTGGAGAGCGCACAAAGAGCAAGGCCGGACACCCCCAAGCCTGTGAATGACGCACACTGCACTCTTCTTCAACATCGCCCCATTTGACAAACTCCCATCAGCACACAATTCAAGTCAGCTGACAGGTGGGGGGGGGGGGGGTGGGCACATTTCTGAAATAGACCAAGAACATCAATGCAAACAGATTTGGAACAGTTTTCACACATGCATACCCCAAGCACAGACAAACAATTACAGACCTGTTCACACAAAGCTGACTATGAACAGGAAAGACGGCGGATGACAGAAACATCTGACTGCCAAAACATCGTCCTGATCATGATGCAAAACCCAGAGTTGAAACACACACGTGTATGCTCTACGACTTACGGAAAGACAAGGTATCAAGGGAGGGACAAAGAAAGCACGGAAAGCAGCTGCTCCTGTTCTTCAGTACAGACACTTTTTCTTCTCTGGCAAACAACTTCACAGCTTCTCCATGAAGAAAGATTTCCACCATGATGACACCATGCTGTACAGCACACGACACCATGCTGTACAGCACACGACACCATGTCAATGACAAAGACAATGCTGTACAGCACACGACACCATGTCAATGTCCATAACTTGTAACGTCAAAAGGATAAACGGTACAAAACACAGGTCTCTTTAAACACACCTGAAGAACATGAATACTGCTGAATAGTTTTGAATTCATTAATGGCACGAGGAAAAATGTCAAACACTCACAGAAACCTGCAAGGTTCACAAGAAAGCCCCATGAACACAGGAAGAAGTGCAGAACAAGAGAAAGAAGGCTGAACACTGGCCCACAAAGTGGCCTGCCGGCAGTCTGCCGCTGCAGACTGGGGCATTTCATGTGAGGCAGTCAGGCTCCACACAAGGCCAACTGCTGGAATCCAGTTTAAGAAAAAGATACAGAATCATCCTCTTTTTTTGTGGCGAGAATGGATAGCAAAAATTCAAAGTCCAGCCAAAGCACTTACCTCTCTCTGAAAATAGCTGATCCTCTGTTCCTTCCAAAACAAAACAGTGCTTTTTCCTCATACAAACAGTTTTACATCAGACAACCACAAGGGGGTGGGACAGCCTGGTGGTCAGAGCCACCCACTTGTGACCTGACCACCCTGGACTGAGCCACCACAGAGGCGCCCATTTTAGGGACCCCCTTCCCCTAACTGTCCAGCCCTGACCCCTAACTGTCCAGCCCTGACCCCTAACTGTCCAGCACTGACCCCTAACTGTCCAGCACTGACCCTCCCCTAACTGTCCAGCCCTGACCCCTAACTGTCCAGCACTGACCCCTAACTGTCCAGCACTGACCCCTAACTGTCCAGCACTGACCCCTAACTGTCCAGCACTGACCCCTAACTGTCCAGCACTGACCCTCCCCTAACTGTCCAGCACTGACCCTCCCCTAACTGTCCAGCACTGACCCCTAACTGTCCAGCACTGACCTCTCCCCTAACTGTCCAGCACTGACCCCTCCCCTAACTGTCCAGCACTGACCCCTAACTGTCCAGCACTGACCCCTCCCCCTAACTGTCCAGCACTGACCCCTCCCCCTAACTGTCCACACTGACCCCTAACTGTCCAGCACTGACCCTCCCCTAACTGTCCAGCACTGACCCTCCCCTAACTGTCCAGCCCTGACCCTCCCCTAACTGTCCAGCACTGACCCCTCCCCTAACTGTCCAGCACTGACCCCTCCCCCTAACTGTCCAGCACTGACCCCTAACTGTCCAGCACTGACCCCTAACTGTCCAGCACTGACCCCTCCCCTGTAATCAAGTTTGACAATCAAGTTTTCTCATTTCAGAAAAGCTGTTAAATTTTTCACATTAAAAATGACCGGACACTTTCAAAATATTACAAATGATACACATTTTTGTACTGAAAAACACTTTCTCACATGAAAAAGAATTTGGCACTTATTTGGTTTGGTTTCTAAACACAATATTTAGTTCTGAAGTTTACTAGGACTGTATGCCCTCTGTACATACATTAACTTTGAAACTACTTAGTGAAACAATTGTGCACTGAGTGTGGGTACATACATGTGTGTGAATGTGGTATAACTAAAACATAATATTGTTCATATCACAATTCTTTACTTACCCCCACAGATTTGATGTTGATCAGAAACGGGAAAAGAAAAAGCAATAGAAAAAACCGTTTCCGGATGACCTGTGATCTATTTTTTCTACATTATTCTGCATTATAAACCACTAACAATGGGAGCCCTGCCAAAAAAAAAAACCCCTTTTTCCGTGATGACCCTGTGATCTAATTCTACATTATTCTGCTTTAAATAACCAGCTAACAATGGAAGCCCTGCCACCACTGACAGCCCCTTCACTTCACTCACTTCACTTTCGCTTCGCCTCGCTCGCTTCCTTCACTTCACTTCACACTTCGCTCACTTCACTTCACTTCACTTCACTTCACTTCGCTTACTTCACTTCACCTTCACACTGTGTTTGCCCTGCCCCCATGCGGGCTGTCGCCACCTCAGGGCAGTCCTTTCCTGGCACAGGATCTGCAGCACCTCACTCATTCCCTCCAGTCCAAACTGAACAAACACGTACGTGCTAATCCCTCCACCTGCCCAACACCCTCCACCTGCCCAACACCCTCCACCTGCCAATGCCAACCCCCCCCCCATTAATTACCTAACAATGCACTAACTTCCCTCTCCTCTTCCTGCGGAAACCAACAGCGGGCTGCTGTCTGTTGTCTGTGGAGAGGACGCCAGCTCCCTCCAGTCTCCCCACAGGAAGGCACACCACTCTCACATGGCCACAGCCTCCCTACAGTGCACAACTGGACAGGACAAACACAATGTCCAAGCAGCAGCAAAGCAGGATCAGCCCACCTGACGTGACGTTCAGTCTGACCAACACTGACCCCTCCCCTGAATAAACATGCCGCCCTCTGACCAACACTGACCCCTCCCCTGAATAAACATGCTGCCCTCTGATACCCCTCCAGCTCTGTCTTTTAAAAAAAATACTACAGTAGAAACCACACAGACAGTGGCACACAGAAACCACAGTGGCACACAGAAACCACAGTGGCACACAGAAACCAGTGGCACACAGAAACCAGTGGCACACAGAAACCAGTGGCACACAGAAACCAGTGGCACACAGAAACCACAGTGGCACACAGAAACCAGTGGCACACAGAAACCACAGTGGCACACAGAAACCACAGTGGCATACAGAAACCCCAGTGGCACACAGAAACAGTGGCACACAGAAACCACAGTGGCATACAGAAACCACAGTGGCACACAGAAACCAGTGGCACACAAAAGCACCAAAAACACCCATGCATCAAAAGGCATGAACTGCTTAAAGAAACCAAAACAGCCAGTGAACAAGTCCCACATCTTCAGGAATGACCAACCCATACCACATAGTTTCTGTTTTGAGACAAATCATAAATGAAACACTGATTAGGCAACACAATCAGCATGACGCAGACTGTACCCCTCTGCCCAAAGAAACAGCATCAACAACCACCACCACCCCTGTACCCTCAACAACACCCCCCCCCCACCACCTCCCCTCAATCCCCTACAGAAACACAGAATTGATGGAAAAAAAAAGAAAACAAAGCAAAGATAAAAATGTCTTGTACCCCTTCGATTGACGATGTGTAACAATAAAACTAACTATAAATTTTTTTGTTTATGCAAATAACAACATGCATGGGTGATATAATATATATATTAATATATTTTAATATTTATATTTTATATATAATATTATAATTATAAAAACACACATACTTTGGGATATATAAATGGTGTAAAAAAAAATCGGGGTCCTGCCCAGTCAAAAACAAGCAGCGACCACTGACTTTTCACGGGCCAAGCCCCAGGGACAGGAAAGTCGGGTGTTCAATCCTCGGGGAGCAGGCACATCAATCCGTGCTGCACCCCCCTTTATAAACCAGCTCCAAACCTTCTTTCATTCCACAAAAAAAGAAGGTTATGAAAATACTTTCCCAAAAAATCTTAAAAAAGGCAGTGATCAACAAACTAAAAAAAACCCCAAAGCCTTAACAGCGTAAAAAAAGCAGAAGAAGTGAAAAAGTCCCTTTCGCTTTGCTCTCAATATAAAATTTACCCCCCCCCCCAAAAAAAAAAAAAAAAGAAAAAACCAAAGGGGGGAAAAAGAAAATAAACCCGGGGAAAACACCCCCCCCCCCCCCCCGCCCTTGGGGTTTTTTCCCCCGGGGCACAGAGGAAAGTGGCGACACCACAGCAACAAATGCTGGGGCATGGGGGGGTGGTGAACCGGCCACAACCACCTGATGGTGACCCCCCCTGAAGTGGGGATGGGAAGGGTACACTCCACTGTCTCTGGGAAGGGGGGATGGGGGACCGGTACACCCACTGTTCTGAGGACAAGTGGGGAAGGGGAACGGTACACCCCCACTTTTCCCACTGTTTCTGGGGAAAGTGGGATGGGGGACCGTACACTCCCACATTTCCCTGTTTCTGGGGAAAGGGGGGGTAGGGAACGTACACTCCCTTTTCCCCTGTTTCTGGGACAATGGGGAAGGGACACAGAACCCCCCACATTTCCACTTTTTTTGGGGAAAAGGGGGGGTGGGACACTACACTCCCCATTTCCATGTTTTTGAGGACAAGGGGGGGATAGGGCCAGACACCCCACTTTCCACTGTTTCTGAGGACAATGGGATAAGACAGTACCCCTCCCAATTTTCCTGTTTCGGGAAAGGGGGGATAATGACCGGTACTCCCACTTTTTTCTGGGGACAGCTCACTTATTGCTGCATGGACAAAACAAAAAGTCAAAAAAAAATAAAATAAATTACCTCATTTTTTGGGTGCTTTCAACATGTTCTACTTTCATTTCACTTTTTTTTAAAAAGCCTTCAGGGGAATTTAAAGTGTTTTGGACTTGACAAAATTTAAAAAATTTTTTTAATGGCAGAAATTTTGTCTTGGAAAATGGTTAAAGTCAAGGGTCTTTTTTTCGTTCCTTTTTCTGCAACAAAAGAAGAAAGGGAACGGGGGCACGTGACAACAGGGAAAACACAGTTTTGACTGTGACTCCCTGACACCAGGGTCAGGAACTGGCACGTCACCTCCCAAGGAGGGGGCCCCTCACGGGGAGGAAAGGGGCCCCCCTCACCGGGGAAGGTCACCTCCCCCGAGGACGGGGCACCCCACCAAAGGCGGGGACCTCCCCAGGGAGGGGGCACCTCACCAGAGGGGGGGCACCCTACCAGAGGAGGGGGGTCACCTCCCCAAAGGGGAGGGGGGTCCCCCCTACCAGGGGAGGGGCCACCCCACCAGAGGGGGGCCCCTCCAGGGGACGGGGCACCGTTACCCGGGTGACATCGCCTTTGTATTCAATCCCAGCCATAATGAAGCGGAAAGACTCACCTGAGGGAATCCTCTTTTGTTAAAAAACCCAAAACGGGAAGACTGAACCATTTTTTCGCTCATCAGGTAATTACTCTTTTTTCCAAACCCGAAAAAACCAGACTGTTCACTCTTTCATAAATTTTTTTTTACGACCTCCCCCCCCCCCCAAAAAGAATTCGCAAAATTTTGCTGTGGCTAAAATGCGTGGACTGACTGAAGCACACACCCCGGGACTGGAAAGAATGGTAAAAACAATCCATGTGACAACACACACACACTGCTGCCCGGAAAAAAAAAGAAGAGCAGCAACACGCATACCAAAGTTTAACAAAGCTGTAAACCTCCTGATCACACCCAATGTCCCCCTCCCGGGTATTGCTGAACTCTTCCAAACTAAAAACCCCTTTCCCCTTTAAAATCTCCAACTGAAAATGTTAAGAAATCTTCCAAAAACCCCGTTTCATAAGGACTGTTTTTCCAGCTAATGTTCCAGAGGGGAAACAGAAGATATTCAATACCCCTTTCTTCTCTTAATTTTGATTGGATGACCCATTGTTGCCCATTATTTTTTCAAACATGGAAGATTTTTTTGGCTGTGTTAATTAAGGTGTTCTTCATTTTAAAAATTATAACAGCCAATTTCATATCTCTTTGATTCTTTTCTCCTCTCTTCCCCCCCTTTTTCCCCCCTTTTTTTTTTTTTTCCTTTTTTGTAACGGGGATTTTTTTGGGGTTTGGTTTTAAAATTTCTTTTTGGGTTTTTTTTGTGCTCCTATTTTTCTAAAAAAATTAGCTTTTCCGCAACCCCCTTCAAAAAACTTTGGGGTTTGTCTCTCTCCCTTTCCTCCTTCCCCTTTTCCTTCCTTCCTTCCCCCCCCCCCCTCTTTGTGAAAAGGAACGGGAACCGTGGCTTGTTTTGACCGGGTTTTTGCAGTTTGGAAGGGGTGTAAAACCGAAAAAGGGGGCCATTTAAGAACCCCACACCCTGGACTCCCGCAGAAACACCAGGAAGGGTCGGGGGCTCTGGACAAAACCCCTTTAACCTACCATGCCATCTGAAATAATCCCCATGCACATTTTCCGGGGACAATCAACAAAAACACACACAACATCAGGACTTTTAAAGAAAAAAAGAGAGGGGGCCCTTTTGCGTGCAGAAAAGTTTGGGGGTGAAACCACAGAATAAAAACAATCCAGTAAAACTCATTACCTTGCAAACTTTTGGACAGTCACCCAGGCAACACAAAACATTATTCACATCAAACACATGCACTTTTTACACGCACACACAACATTTATTCACATCAATCATACTCAAACAAACTCATGCATTTTATTACAAACAAAAAAACAAAATTTATTAACAGAAAAACACAGACAGTTAACCCGCCACACACAACAGCAAAACACATGCACACACACAGCAAAACAGGTGCCCCTTTGCCACCCAAAAAAATTCAATTTATTCCAGACAAAACACTATGCACATCACAAAACCTAGCAAACAAAACACTACTGACAAAAAAACACTATTCACATACAAAACACATCCCCCAATTCAAACACTATCAAAACACAAAACACTTTTGGACATACAAAACACATTGCACATTACAAAATATGCACAACACAAAACACATCACATTTACAAAACATACTGCACACCAAAAAAACATTTTATGCACATACAAAAACATTCCGCACAAAAAAACATTTTTGCCAACACAAAAAAAACTAAGCACAACAAAACACTATGCAAAAACAAAACACTATGCAAACAAAAAACACTTTTTGACACACAAAACATATTGCCACACCAAAAACTTTCCCCAAAAACAAAACCTATTGAAACCCAAAACACTAGGGCACATACCCAAAAATACGAAAAAAAACACATTCCATCCAAAACATATTAATAAAGAACATACGGCACAGACAAAACACTATTTGAACCCAAAACACTTTGCAACACAAAAAACCTGACTCACAAAAACAATACTGCACGAAAAAACACAAATTGCACTTTCACCCAAAACCCTGGACATAAAAACCATTGCACCACCACTATCCCCCTCCAAAAAATTGCAAAACAAAAACCCTACTGGGCCCACAAAAAAAAGAAAAAAAAACTTTGGCAAACAAAACCTTTGCACTCCCCCCCCTATGCCCACAAAAATATTGCAACCAAAACACTATTGTCCCACAAAACAATTTTTTCAAAAACTTACAATTTTTGTTAAGACTAAACCTGGATATCAAAATTTTCGTTCCCCCAAAAAAACCGGCCCTTTGTTTAGGGACCCCTCTTTTCCCAAAAGCTTTTAGAATTTGCAAAACTCATTTCCCATTTCCCTGCATCGTTCTGGTGTTTTTAAAACCATTTCCCCCTATGCACAAATTATAACCCCTCTTTGTGTTTATTTTCTTTTTTTTAGTGCCCGGTTTAATGGGGGAAATCCAAATTTGTAATTATTTTAATTTAAACATTGTTCTTTTAGGCGGTTAACCCTTTATCCACCCCCTTTGATCAAAATTAACTAATTTCCTAAAAAAAAAATTAGACACTTGCAACCCCGGGGCCTTTGGAAGGGAAGTTTTCAGTCAGTATTTGGTTATTAAGGCAGTTTGTGAAAAAACCAAAAACCCCAATTTTCCCTGTTGGGATTTTTTTAGGCCACAACGGGGTTGCCTCCCTCCTCCCTTCGTGAAAAGCACTTACACAGCTTAAACCCCCAAACATACCATTTAAAACCCTAAACTTCCCTCCGTTTCACCTTTTCGCCCCGTTTAAAAACCCTTCACCCCTTAAGGAAACGGGGTTTTTGGGGGGTTGGGTTTTGGGTGTTTTGGTGAAAGGGTAAATTTTGAAAATTTGTTTTTTTTGGGTTTTCAGGGTTGAAATGGAAAGCGGGAAAATAAAAGGGGATTTTTTTTTGAAAGATATAAAAACAAAAACCAAATTATTTTTTAAAGAATGTTCACAGCACACGTGGGGCTGGGTTTTGGGGTGGTAGGAGGGGAGGCGGGAAAAACGGGGGTAACATCTGTGTAGGGGGTTCGCCCAATTTGCTGAATCCCAAGTGGCGTTTTTCTGTACTTACTCCCAAAAAATCTTTCCAATTTTCTTAAAGCAAAGTCTTCACATTTTATTTACATTAGCACCCAAATCTTTCAATTTTCTTTCTTTAGCCCAGGTCTTTCCATTTTTATTTCGAGAAACAGTTTTCATTTTAATTTTCACACCGTTTTTTACCCAACGGCACAAGTTTTAAATTTTATTTTAGAGAAATCTTTCCCCTTTCTTGGCCCCCTTCTTTAAACACTTTATTAAAGGGGGCAAACGTTTTTAACATTTTTACTTACAGTTCCCTCACGTTTTTCACATTTTCCCCTTTCTTTGCACACAGCTTTCCCTTTTTACTTTCTTTTAAAAGTTTTTAAACCCAAAATTTACAGTTTAAAGTCTTTTCACATTTTAAAATTTTTTAAGTTAGACAATTTCTTTAAATTTTTTATTTAATTAGCTCAAAAGTTTACCAATTTTTACTTTAAAACAGTTAAAACCACATCTTTACACTTTTACTTTCTTTTACAAACGTCACACACTTTTGTTTTTACGTTAACAACATTTTTTTAAACTTTCCTTACTCACAACCTTTTTAAAATTTTCCTTACCCAAACCACTTCTTTCCCCTTCCCCTTAAAAAAATACAAAATTTATTACTGACCCTTAACTTTTTAAACCTTCTTAAAATTCCCTTTAAAACCTTTACTAAAACCATACATTTAAACCTTTCCCTCCAAAACCCCCCTTAAAAAAAACCCTCAATTTTTACCTTCAATCCACCACCCTTCCCCTTACAAAACACCTACCCTTTCCTTCTAAACCATACCCCTTTAACCTAAAATAACACACACACACTTTCCCTTCAATAAAAACCTCACATTTAACCTTCTTTTCAAACACAAAAATTTTATTTCACAAACAAACATTTATTTTCAATAACACCAACACCACCACATCAAAAAATTTTAATTTTTTAAAATAACCACACACACAAAACCCTTTTACAAAAACCCCACACCATTTCCTTAAAATTTCAAACACATTTTTTCAACTTTCCTTCAATTAAAACCAACCAACTTTTTCACTTTTTTTTTGGGGGAAAAACCCAATGTAAAGTCCCCTTTTATCCAAAAACACAAAAAGTTTTTCCCCCCCAAAAAACTTTTTCCAAAAAAGAGTCACACCCAGCCACACACCACAATTGGCAGCATACGCACACAAAAAAACTCTTACAACCCCAAACATCTTTTGGCAGATTTTAAAAAAATTTCAGTCGTCCCCCGTCCCAACCCCCCCTGGGTCCCTTCCTTGTCTTTTCTTTAACAGAAAAAGGCCGCATCCGCGTTGTGTGTTCCATTTTGAAAACAGCAAACAAGTGCCCCCTTTCACATTAAACCACACTCACACATCACACAGACCTCTTTAATCCTTTTGGGGGAAGGGTTTTTTTTAAATGAAGACTAACTTTTGGGGGGGGGGCCCCCCCCCCCCCAAATCCTGATCCCCTTCTCCCCCCCCCCCCCCACCCCCCAAAAAAGCACCCCAAAAAAACCTGTTTTTTTAGGAACCAAACCCAGGGTGCCCACTGCTTCATATAATTTGTGCTCCTTCCCCTGGTGGGGCTGGTCAATGGTGAAACAAACATCAAGATCATAACATCACGGGGGGGCAAGCCCCCCCTCACATAACACACCCCCCCCTTATCCCCCACCCCCCAAAAAAAAAACCCACAAAAAAAATTTGCTAACATTTTTAAAAATAACCTACCACTTCTCCCATGTATTTTTTTTTAAAAAAGGTAGAAAAAGGTTTTTTTAAAAAAACTATTTTTACCAAAAAACAACATAAACACCAAAATCACAAAAACACTACAACTTTGGTTTTCCAAAAATGGTAACAACAACAACATAAATTAAACCCATATATTGACGGGGAAGAATTTTAAACATGGATAATTCCATTCCTATTCAAAAGTTTTTAAAAAAAGGGTAAATAATGGGGAAAAAAAAGAAAAAAAAGAAAAAAATAACAACCAAACATCCATGAATACTAAAGTACAAATTTGGGTTTTCCCCCAAAAAGGTTTTTCAAAAAAACCAAATTTTTCCAAACAAGCATGTTTTCCTTTTTTTGTGGAAATTCAAATTCCTGTAATCAAAGGGTGGGGGTTGGGGAAAAATAGTGTGGGAAAAAAAAAGAAAAAAAGTGAACAAAGCCAGACGAACATTTTTGGGCTATTTCTGGGGGAGGGAAACGAGCCCCCGCCAGACGAAAGCAACACCTTTTTTGTAAAAAAGGGGGTTTTTTTCTCGGTGGGCAGAAGAAAAGAAATTGAAAAAAGGGATATTTTTAAAGGGGAAAAGGGGGAACAAAGGGGGAAGGGAAAATTCCCTGAGGGGAAAATCAGGAAAAAATTTGGGGGGGGAAGGGGGAAAAGTTTAGCAGAAGGGAGAGAACAGGTCTTGTTTTTTGGGGGTTTGGTTTGTGCAAAAAGAGGAAAAAAAAAGAGAAAAGAAAAAAAAAAAGAAAAAAAAAAAAAGGGAGGGGAAGGGACAAAACAAAAAAGCACCCCAAAACTATAAAGGGGGTTTCTGTCAAAATTTTTGGGAAGAAAAACAAACACAACTGATCAACAAACAAATAAAACAAAGAAAAAATCACAAAAAGTGCGGGGTGATTCAAAGGGACAGCACCCCCTAAATCTTTGAAAAAAAAATGAAAATTTTTCTTTTAATCTTTTTTTTGCAAAAGAAAATAAAAAAAAACACGCCCCCAGAAAAAAAAGGGAAATTAAAAGGAGACCAGAATGTATTTTTTTTTTGGGAAGGGGCAGAAAAAAATTTTTTTTTGTTTTGAAACAAAGTCGACCCTCACTGTGCTGATGTTTTGGGGGAAAACTTTATTAAAAAAGGGAAAAATGAAAAGATTGAGAAAAAAAAACCATTTTGGGGGGGGAAAGTGTCTACTGCGGTTTTTTGGTCCCCCTCTTTTACGATTACTTTACACAGCACACGGTCACCACAGACCATGTATCACTGACCCTCCATACTAAAAAGGACCATGCTTCACTGCCCTGCCAACATACCAGACCATGCTACATGATCCTGAACCTACCAAACCATGCTATCATGTCCTGCCAACATACAGACCATGCTACCCCTACCCCTGCCAAAAAAAAAAACACCCATACACACTGATCCTGCCAAACAACGACCATGCTATCACTGCCTGCCAACACTAAAGACCATGCTTCATGATCCTCCCAATACTACGGGGCCATGTTTCACTGATCCGCCAACACTAAAACCTGCTATCACTGACCCTGCCAATACTACCAGACCATGCTACCCACTGATCCTGAAATTTCTCACGACCAGCTACCCTGACCCTGCCAACCTACAACCATGCTATCACTGATCCTGCCAACACTACAACCCATGCTTCATGATCCGCAAAAAATTACACAGACCTGTATCCTGATCCTGCAACCAACCGATTTATATATCACGATCCCAATACTTACACAACTATACATCACTTCCTCCCAAAATATACACGCCCATGCTTCACTGATCCTGCCAACACTACGACCATGCATCACTGACCTCCCAACATACAGCCCAGCTTCACTACCCTGCAAACTACACGACCTGCTTCATGATCCCCCCATATACACGGGACTATACTATATGATCCTGCCAATACTCAGATATATATCACTGACCCTGCCATACTCACAGCCTGTATAAGATCTCCAAACCAGACCTGCATCACTGACCCTCCCAATATAACAGCCATGCTATCACTTCCTGCCAATACACACAACTATACATCATGACCCTGAAAACAACACAGATATACTTCATGATCCTCCCAATACACAAAACCTCTATCAGATCGCCAATCTACACACACCATGCTATCACTGACCCCTGCCAATTACACAACTATCATCATGATCCTCCCAATACACCAGACCGCTATCACTGATCCTGCCAATAACACACCCATGCACACTGATCCTGCCAATACTACACAGACTAACTATCACTGATCCTGCCAAACTACACGACCATGCATCACGATCGCCAATCAACAACCATGATCACTGATCCTCCAAAACACCACAACCTGCTATCATGATCCCCCCAAAACTAACAGCATGCTATCACTGATCCTGCCAAAACAGACCTGATCCTGTCCCCAATACTCCACAGCCACACTATCACTGACCTGCCAAACTACAAACCATGCTATCACTGATCCTGCAACATACAAGACCACACTATCATGATCCTCCAATACTACCAGACCACACTATCCTGATCCCCCAAAATTATAAGACCACAATCCGCCCTGCCAATATACAGACCACACTATCACTGCCCTAAAAATATACAGACCCCCACTATACTGATCCTCCCAATACTGTGTACAGGGGTCACCAATGATCCATCAGGGGGTGAAAAAACAATGGCTCTCCACAACGCGGTCTTCGCCGTGTAGGGGTCTGCTGTGATCACCATGATAGCGGGGTTTTGCCCAGTCACTGACATGCACATGATCTAGGAGATGTACACGCCCTCACGATTTGGACACTGGTAACAAAGAATTCAATCCCAGACAGAAAGTTTGGGACCTGTCTGAAGTTCCCCATCAAGCGTGGAAAAGTTTGTGGAACCGTTGATATACCTGTACCCTAAAGGTAGGAAAATTCCTAACTTTGAATTTGGGGAGAGACAATTAAATGCTGAGAAAACCCCCAAAGTTGGCTGAAGCCCCCCACAATATCCTACATTTTTGTAACCATGTTTCCCCTCCCCTGTTAGAATACCCCCTTTCCCAAAACAAGAGATAGGTGTCTTCAATGAAAGGATGATGTGTCTTCAAAAACTAGGGGATGTGTCTTTAATAACAAAGATATATGTCTTTAATAACAAGAGGGGGTGTGTCTTTAATAATAAGAAGTTTGGTCTTTAAAAAACTAAAAAAGGGGGGTTGTTTTTAATAACTAAGAGATGATGTGCTTTAATAAAAAGAGATGATGTGTCTTTAATAAAAAGAGATGAGGGTTTCTTCAATAAAAAAGAGTTGATGTGTTTTTAATAATAAGAGATGATGTTCTTCAATAACTAAAAAATTTTTTTTTTTTTAAATAACTAAAGAGAGTGTCTTTAAAAACTAAAGGATGTTCTTTATAACTAAGAATGATGTGTTTTCAATAACTAAGTGAAGATGGCTTTAACAAGGAAGTGAAGATGTCCTTAAAAAGGGAAGTAAAAGGGCCCTTTAAAAAGGGAAAAGTGAAGATTCCTTTAAAAAGGAAGGAAGATCCCCTTTAACAAGGATAAAGATGCCCCTTTTAACAGGAAGTGAAGAGCCCCTTTAAAAAGGAAAGTGAAGATCCCCCTTTAAAAAGGAATACCGACCCAAAGCACTCCCTGTCTGGGGCAAAATCGATTCAAAGTGTTGAGACCCCTGTCTGTCCGCTTCCAGTTGCAGAAAATTTTCATGTGGGGTTTCCCTGATTGTCTCTAAATATTATGAATAAAAACCTTAAAAACATCCCCCAAATTTTCATGGTGACACAATAAGTCAACATGCTTTCACACCCCACACACACACACACACACCCCAAAACCCCCCCACACCAACACACACACACACACTCTCTCTCTTTTCCTCTCTTCTGTTGACACACAGCCAGAATGTGCAGGGGGGAAACCAGGCGACAGAGACAACAGCACAGACACCAAGATAAAACCCGACTCATGTTTTTCCACATCAAACAGGACCCCACTCTCTGCCCATTTAAGTTACTTCGGGTTGTTACCCAAAAAATACAGTTACAATTTAAATAACAACAACCCAATTTTCCCGGAAAAAAAAAGAGACATGGTAACATCAAAGACAATTTGGGGGGGGGGTTTTTGATCACCACCACACCCCATCTGGAAAACCTGTCGGGCTGAAACTGGTGCCTCCTTCAGGAGAACAAAACTCGGGTGCTTTGGGTCAGACAACGTTTCTTGGTCCAAAGTCACAATCCCAACCAAAAGAACAGAGAGTGAATGGGGTCCACGTGGGTGTTGCTGTGTCACCAAAAGTCCCACTACTGCCATTCCCCAGCAGCCACAATCGCCACTCCCCCTTTGATTTTTGTTGAATGTTTGATGATTGAAGTTTTGTGTGAACCGGGGCCGGGCGGGGACACCCCCTCACAAACACTATACACCATTTGGCTCGCTCGCATAAATGTCACCCCGCGGTTTTGGCAAAGCATTTTCCCAAAAATCTGAAAAAAAAAGACGAACAATATAAAAATGATTTTTTGCACAACCCTTAAAACACATACATTAAAAAATAACACTTTCCCTCTGAAACATGGCTTAACCCTGAAATTAAAAACTAACAGGTTTCCCTCTGAAACAGGGTTAACCCCTGATAATTTTAAACTTACAGGCTTCCCTCTAAACAGGGTTTAAACCCCTGAAAATTTAAAAAATTTTCGGGGTTTCCTTCTGAACATGGTTTTAACCCCTACAATAAAAAAAAACGGGTTTTTCCCCTCAAAAACATGGCTTAAATAAAATTTAAAAAACTAACGGGTTTCTCCTCTGAAACAGGGCTTAACACCTGATAATAAAAAACTAACATTTCTCCTCTAAAAAAGGGTTTAAAACCCAAAAAAATTTAAAAACTAACGGGTTTTCCTTAAAAACTGGCTTAAACCGATAATTAAAAATAAAGGTTTCCCCTCTAAAAACATGGCTTAAAAGAAAATTTAAAAAATTACAGGTTTCTCCCTGAAACTGGTTAACTAAATGGAGTCGCAGTAAAGGGGCCCAGCATTTTTGGGGTGACGCATGTTTTTGCCAAAATTAAAAAAATTCGCAGACTTACCCAACAAATAATGACATAAGCTTATCTCATTAAAAAAGTTTATTATGTCTATTTTTGGATTGTTTCACAGTTTTTAAATGATGACTGTTTTTTTTTTTACAAATTTCAAATATGTCTGAGCTAAAATTTTAAAAAGTTTAAAATTAGGGCTGCTTTTTTACATGGCTTGAATTTTCATAAATTATCCCCTTGAAGCAATGTGAGATTTTTCCCCAAATTCCCCTGAAGTTGGCTGAATCCATTGATGTTTTTTGTACAACAATTTTTTTAAAGAATCTAACACTAGGAGCCTGAATTCCCAAAGATATCATTGTCCACATGCAAAAAAATTAGCCAAGAACAACTGACAAGCTCATGGTCAAGGGAAAGCAACTGTTTTAAAAAATATTGCAGTACGGCCAAGTACTTTTCCCCTTTAGTTGAACACGTTAGTGTATTTTTTAAAAAATTGTAATTCGCCCAATCTAACTTTTCACGTCACAGTGAAGGAGAGGGGGGCTGAAGCTTAAAAATTCAGGGCAACCCATTGAGTTAACACCTATATTAAAAAATAACAGGTTTTTTCCCCCTGAAACATGGTTAACACCCTTTTTAAATTAAAAAAATAAAATTTTTCCCCTGAAAAATGGTTAACACCTGATAATTAAAAAATAAATTTTCTAAAAATTTGCCCTGATAATTTAAAAAAAATTTTGAAAATTTTAAATAATTAAAAAAAAAAAAAATTTTTAAAATTAAAAAATTATAATTAAAAAAATAAATTTTCCCCAAAAAAAATTTTAAAATAAATTTAAAAAAAACATTTCCCCTGAAAAATTCCCTTGAAAATTTAACCCCCGATAAAAAATTTTTAGGGGTTTCCTCTTGAAACCCAAAATGTTTTTAAAAAAAAAACAAAGGTTCCTTTTAAAAGTTAAAGGGGAAAAATAAAATTAGGGGGGTTTCCCTCCTGGCTTTTGGCAAAACCATAAACACCTCAAAACATGTTTTTTTCCCCCGATTTTAAAATACCAGGGCACACCCGTTTTTCCCGAATTGCACATACGTTTACCGGAAAATTGGGGGTTCGAACCACCAGCAGTTCCCCCTTACTAGGTTAAAAGGGAAAGCCCCTTTTTGTGGAAAAAAACCGGGGAAATCCCGGCCCCAAACTGGCCCAAGAAAGTGATTTGCCCTAGCTCCCCCGTTTGGAGGCCCTTTTCCTTTTTCCCAGGTTATTAGCATAGCTTTTTTTTGACCCAACCCTGGGAACGGAGTTATTTTCTTGGAGGTGGTTAGTGATTCTCCTCTAAATTCTGTTTTACAGGCGCTTCCAGTAGGGTCCAAACTGCCAACAGCACGGGGCTTTATGTGATGAAGGGGTTTTAAAAAGGGCTTTGCACCCAATGCGCGTTAGTTTTGTTAATTAAGGGTGTCCGACCCAAAGGGATTGGGGAAACTTATCAAAGGGTGTAGAAAACTTAGCCTAATTTTTTTAGTTTCAAAACGATGGGGCACGGGGGTAGCCTATGGGTTTAAAAATTTCGCTTGAGCTGACAACCCAGTGTCTGCCCCAAAAAAAATTTGGGAACAATTTGATCAAAGCTCCCAATGTCAAAAGTGGGGGCACAAAAGATGCTCAAAAGCCAAAAGTCTAAAAAAGAAGGGGGAAGACAATACCAAGCAGGAAAAGGGGGACTGAATTTAACAAGGGGGAAAAAGTGGGAGACAAAAATTTTGTACCTGAGAGATGGGGAGCTGCAAGCAAAATCTGAGTTAGCGTCGAACCCGGATTGCCAGGGTTGGGAAAAAATGGAAAAAATTTGGGAAGTCGCTCGGAAAACAGAAAATCCCCCGGGGAGCGCTGTTATATTAAGGCCGATCAACCTGTTTACGTATGGTCGGAGTTGGGGTTTTTACAAAAAAACCCTCAAGTTTGTTGAAAAATTGAAAAACCCAATGCAGTCATCAAAGATGAAATGGGAAAACAGGGGACAAAAAGAACTATGGGGAAAGTGCAAAGTTGAGATTGAAGTCTGTCTGTACCATAACGCACTGGTTTGGGCATTCAAAAAGGAAAACAGACCACCCACATAAAAAAAGAGCAAAGAACTTTTTAGTGGGGAAAAGACCAAAGGGAAGACCCAGCAAGACCTGGCGCGTATTGCAATGATCTTTTTAGAAAGGGGCATAAATAAGGAGGGGAAATCAAAACGAGGAGAGAGAAGGGTCATCATTGTTTATTTTTATTTCTTTATTTTTTTCCCCTTTTAAATCCCCGATTTTCCCCCGGGGGAGCACGTCGCCACAAGAGCACCACCTTTTTTCTTCCTTTTTCCCGTCCAACAGTATTTGTTTCCCATCAGAGTGGTTTTTTTTCAATTTTTCCAGGGGCAATTCCTTGTTGCCGTGGGGTTCTTTTTGTGGCTAAAAATTATGTGCAAACATGGGCCGGGGTTTATCGTTCATCCGAAAATACACCCAGACCACCAAACCGATCAAGGTGGGGAAAAAAGTTTTGGGCCCCAAAGGGATACAACACCGCAACTTCCGACCCACTTTTCGCTTTTTGACAGGGGGTTACCCCCTTTTCCCCCCGATCCCCCTCCCCCGGGGGAACTGACAAAAAAGGAAGAAGAAAAGAACTGAAAAACCCGGTTCGTTTTGTTCAAGGGGGGTATTTTCCATGGATTCAAACAGTGCCCACTTACTATCCCCAAATCCTTCGGATGGACTATAAACCGAGGCCCCGTGTGCAAAAAAGCAGCAAACATCTGCACACTTAAAAAACCTGTTTGCTTTTTATAAGGTAGGCCCCATGTCGGTAAAAAAATGACAAAAATTTACAAAACCCCATACACAAGGGGGCGGAGAAAAACAACAAGTGCTTATTCCCTTATCCCCAATAAAAAGAATTTTTGAAAAAGGCCGCTTTTCGCCTGCAGTTAGTTAATCACACGGTGTAACCCCGGGCCCCAAAGGGGACTTGGAGATAAATCTTATCCCATCAGTTCTGTACCCCATTTCCAAACACCATGGATTGGGGGGGGTGTCAGTGGTCAAACACTAGCTTTCCGCCCCGTAAGCGATTAACCTGGTTACCCCTTGGATGGGGGACCATTTTTGCGCTTTTTGTTTCATACATTTCCTTCACCCACTGTAAAAAGGGGACCTGCCCTGTTTGGGTCAGGGGAATAAACTTGAGGGGGGGAGATGGGCACGCCATGGCAATGCCCTTTATTACCGACTGAAATCCAAGTTTGAAATTTCCTTTTTTAAAAAAATTAACCCACGGTTTTACCCGGTGAGTTCTATGGCTCTTGGAAAGACAGACTCCCCCCACTTTGTGGACAGGGTGAGTGTAGTGCTGCTCAAATTACCTGACCAAAAACTGCGGAACCCATTTAACTTTTCTCACAGAAACAGGTGAAAACAACAAGGCCATGAACCAAGATAAACGCTACACCCCCTTTAGGACTTTTCCTTCCCCCAACCTTTTTGTAGGGGGGCATTTCGCGTTTCAAGGGAAAGCGCATCCCCTCTTTCTTTTGCCACTCCCCCCCTTTCTCACCAATCTTTTAATCTGTAAATCAAACCCCAACCTACCCCCCATTTATTACTTTCTGTGCCTTACTGCCCCCCCCAGCCGTAAAAAAATTGACTTTCCCTTTTTTATCAAAAATTCCCAATCCTCCCTTTTCCTCACCTCTCTAAAAAATTATCATTTTTTGGGAGTTTTAACTTCCACTTTGAAAAACCCTTTCCCCTTGTTTTATCTCTTTCTGCCTGCTCAAACCCCCCCCCCCCCCCCCCCCCCCCCCCCCCCCTCCCCCCCCATCACCCCCGCCGGGGTTACAACCTTTATGGTTGTGGTTTGGGGGCGGGGTTTTTTGCGCATGTTTTCATATAATTTGTAAAAAAATATTTATTTGGGGTTGTGTTGTTACATTTGAATTTTTAATATCTTTAATTGTAACTGGCTCTTGTGAAGACTAGGATGAAAGAAACGGTTAAAATTCCTTTTGTTTTTTTATTATTATCTCTTCAGTCTCAAGCCGGGTTTTGCATATATTAGGTAGGAATGGTGCACTTTCCACACATAACTTCCCTTAAGCTCATTATAGAGCCCTTTTACCCTAAAACCTCATGTATAAAAATATTCTTTTTTTGGGAAGTACACAGAAAAAAGAGCCCGAAAAAGAGAACAAAAGGAAAAGACAGCGCACACAGAGAAAAACAACAAAGACAGACAGAGAAAGACACTAGAAAAGACAGCAGAGCAGCAACAACAGGGGAAAAAAAAAGAAAAAGGGGGGAGGATTACCTTTTAAAACGCTTTTCCCAAAGCCACACCCGCCAGGGATGAGGGTTGGGCTCCAGCCACTTTTCCCCTGGTATACGCCTTGTTAATTGGATGTTTTCGATGTAAAACCCGCAAAAAGAGGGGAAAAAAAACATTGGGGTTGATGTTGCAATCGAAACCCGCAAAAAAAAATAAACAAAGCAAAATTTTTAATCCCTTCGCAAGACAAATTCTATCTTCCCAAATTTTCTGCGCTAAACCCCTAAAAACTCTGTTCCCCCCACCCCAAATCTTTGGGTTACAAAAAAAAAGCCCTCTTCCCACCACCCCCACCTGCTGAAACTTTCCCCCCTATTTTCTTCCTACTTTTTAGATAAATCCGCAAATTCGCTCCAGATGGATCGACCAATTTCCAACCTCATCTCCCATCCCCCGTTCATGACTCCCCTTTTTTTTTTCATCCCCCAAGCAAAAGCGAAATCTGACAATTTTGAAAGACAAAGATTAAATCAGCATCTTGATCCCATAAATGCTCCGTCTTCTCAAATGCCTTCCACAACTTGTCCCTCTTCACCGAAATTAAGCTCATTTTCTGTCAGGAAAATTTTCCCTCCTCTCAAAACCGCAATAATACACCTCTACTAAAAAAAAACTGACCTTTCCCCAAAATTCTAAGAATAAAGACCTTCTTTAATTACCCTTTTTTTTCCCAAAGTACTTGAAAAAATTGTTCTAAAACAACTCAAAAGACCACCTTCATTCCAATAATCCCTTCACCCTTTTCAATCTGCCCCACGCACCCAACCCCAGCACCGAAAACCCCCCAGTCCACACTTTGGATACTTTACCGGCGATCAGGAAAAAAAAATTCCTTTTCACTCTTCCGACCTATCTGCGCCTTTTACCAAAAAGATCACCAATTCTTCTATCTCGCCTCAATATGTTTTATTAATGGCATGCTCACCTGGTTTTGTTATACCTCACAAACCCATACCAAAAGTTATTGTCAGCAAAAATTTAATCAAAACATTCAAACTGGATGGGAGTCCCCCAGGGGTCAGTTTGGGCCCTGTTCTCTTCACTCTTAATGCTCCACTCTACCATAATAAACTGCCATCATATTGATCATCATTTCTATCATACACTCGTTCAAACCCTTAAAACCTCCTTTCCCCTTTTGACAAATTGGGCCCCTGCCTTTAACATTCAAAAGGATGACTCAAATAAGTTACAGTAAATCTAATAAAACAAGCCATGCCACCGGGCCCCAAATAATTTCCCCATCACAACGACTTCAGTGGAATTCCAATACTCAGTTCCTTTGTCCCCTATGGAAAAAACAGGGCTGGGGCTTACAACCAAATCTCTATGAAAAAAAATTTATACCCAACCCGCCCTCTTGCTACTACAATTTTGGGCTAACCAATTCCATATCTGTTAGCATAAAACCAAACTTTAACTCTCATTTTTTCTCGCTGGGTAGTAATTCTCTCTTGGGGTTTTCCGGGTCAACCATCCACTCTCTTTTAATGCACAAAACTCTCGTGGGTGGTCCTTTTGAAAAAAAAAATCTGAACCAAACACTCTTTTTGGACCTTCCTCTGCCCGTCTCACAAAAACTAAAGTAAAAATTTAATATCTGGTTTCAAATGTTTCCCCAAAAACTGCCCCCTCCATTCCCGTAATGTCTTTACCCTTACACTCGTCCTTCCCTTTTTTTTAGCTGTAAATGGTGCTTTCAAAAACCCAATTTAAACAAACCATGTTGGCCGCCCTTTTCTCTGTTTCCGGGCCCTCCCCGGAATGACCTCCCTTTCCACTTTCCCAAAAACCTTCATTTTTTATTTCAAAACTACCTCAAAACACATTCTTTTCACTTGCAACCTGCCACCCAAGCAAAGGAAAAATTACTTGAAATGGGCCAAAACGTTTTTGAAGCAAAAATATATTCACAATCTTTTTTTGCTCTACTAATCTTAAATCATTGTTTTTTTGGTGGTTCCATTTATGGCTTTGGTTCCTTTTCACACTCTGCTTTTTTTAAGAAGTGTGTTTTTTTAGAAACTTACCATCTTCAAATTGTATTGATGGTGTGTGAGTATGTTGAGTGAGGGAGGTGTGATATTGTGGTGTGTGGCTGTTCGAAGGATTTTGAGGACCTCATAGTTCCTTTAAAAAAAATTTTTTTTAAACAAAGTAAAAAAGTTTAAAACTGAAAGCAAAATGCATTTTTTGCTTTTTATGTTATCTTTCTTTATAAATTTAAAAATTTTTTCGCAATTAATCCCAAAAAAAAGTTGACCCCTATTTAAATTGCATAAAAAACACCTAGAACTAAGTGATCAGAAACGACCCGCATTATTTTCTCGGGTTCTCAAATTGTAAATAAGGGTTTGAACTCTGGAGTGTTATTTTCCCTCTTTTTTCGACCTGTTTTAATATGTTGCCTATCATGTAAACATACAAAGTTTCATCCCCCCTTTAACAGGGGGGGGATGTGGAGATGGGTATGGAGAGGAGGAAGGGTGCTACCACAAGGGGACAGGTATTTACTTAAAGGGCGTGACAGTGGGGTAAACAAATTTCTGGGAAAGGGAAAGAAAACATGTGTATGTGTGTGAGGAGAAGAAGGGGGAAAAAGAGGGGGAAAGAAGGAAAAAAAAGAAAGGGGAAGGGGAAGAGAAGATAAGAAGAGGAGAGAGGGGAAGAAGGAGGGAGGAAAAAGAGAGAGGAAGAGAGAAGAGGGGAAAAAGGGGGGAGGGGAGGAAAGAAGGGGAAAAGAAAAAGAAAAACTTGAACTCGAATATTTTTAAGGGGGGAAATGGATAACCAGGGCTTCTTTACACCAGGCCCCATGGGAAAAAATTGAAAAAAGCATAATAAATCAATTTAAAAATAAACAGAGATTTTAAATAAAATGAATTTTCACTCAAAACCCCCTTCAGTAAATGAAAAACAAATGAATAAAAAAAAACAATTAAAAAAGAAAAAACCCCCTTCCCAACACCCCCTCCCCTAAATAAAAACACTCCCCAAATCCGGAAATCAAGCGCGAAGCACACAACCCCACACACCTTACCACGCATAAAACTTTCGCACCACCCACAACACTTTTCCCCCTTCTCACACAAAAACCCTCACACACACACCCACACACAACCCACACACACACACACACACACACCACACACACACCTGGAAATATCCCCTTCGCTGACATTTCCCCACATACAAGGTAATAGAACAAACATAACACAAAATATCAAACCATACATTTGCCAGACAAAACCAGGCAAAAAACTTATTTTAGAAAAAGACGCGAGCCCAAAGCACAAGAAAAATGCCAAACTAACATCACACAACATACACAAACTGCTTTCTTTGCTCTTTATCTCCTTAAACGTATGCGCGTTACCACTCACTCACACACACACACACACACACACAACACACACACACACACACACACACACACACACACCAACACCATCACTCACTACTCACTCACTCACTCCTCACTCCAAATCACCCCCCCACCCCCCACCCCACCCCCCCATTCTGTGGCCCCCAAACCCCATATACCATTATTTTAATTGATATAAAAATCCACAAAGTAATGAAATTGCCAACAACATTCAAATTAACAATCCTACCTTCTCTTTTTCAACAAATACAACCCAAACTCATTTTAAGGGGGGGGCCCGACAGTTCACTGTTTTAAAAAAAATCAAAGAAGCAAGGGCCCCCCCCCACAACACCCTACGTTTAAAGCAAGCTCGCTAATTTATTACCACTAATTGAAAAATATGTTGGAAAGCTTTTTGAAAAATAGGCATACTTTGTTTTTAATTGGGACAGGGGTTTTCTTCCATAATTTTGGAACCAAAAACACCCGTGAAAACATAAAAAATCAGTTTTTGGGGAGGTTTTAACAAAAAATTGCATTTATTTCGAACTGTTTTCACGGGAAAACTCGACAAAGATAATTTTAGCAAGTTATTTATAATTTTTACATAATAGGGTTTATTAACGACATTTCAGATAAATGGGAAAAAGGGGCAAATTTTTTATAGTCACAAAAATTTCCGGAATATTTTAGAGAATTAACTTTAGAGAATTGTACCTCTTTTCAATTGCTTTATACGTTTTTGCTCGCTGAATCCCATAAGGCGTATCAATTTGGGTTTTTTAAAAACAGAGAAGAATATTTGCGGGGGTTTGATCAAAAATGTTTTATTCTGTTAATTGAAAAGCTTTTTTGATATTTCTTGGAAACATTAAAGTGTGGGTTTTACCCAAAAAGTTATTTCAATGTAGACAATCAATAGTATATCAATATGGAGAGAGAGAGAGAGAGAAAGAGGAGAGAGAAAGAAGAGAGAGATGAGAGGAAAAAGAGAGGGAGGAGAGAGGAAGAGAGAAGGAGGAGGAGAAGAAATGTTTTTTTTGGGTGTTGGGTTGGTGGTGAAAGAAAGACAAAAAAGACAGTAACGGAAAAAGACAAAGAACTAAGATAGAAACGACAGACGAAGAAAAAAAAGAGAAAGAGGAGAGAGAGAAAATTAGGTTTTGGTTTTAAAAAGAAAGAAAGAGAGGGGAAAAGGGGGGGGAGGGGGAAAACCCTGGGTTTTGGGGCGGACAAAGGATGTGTGTCTTTGAAAGAATGAAATTAGAATCTTTTATTCCGCTGAAATGAATAAGCACCCACAGCTTTTTTTTACATCCCCGTCCCCCCCCTTAGGAATATATATAAAAGAGAGAGAGAGAGAGAGAGAGGAGAGAGAGAGAACGAAGACAGAGAGACAGAGTGTGTGTGTGTTGGGGGTGTGTTGGGGTGGGAAATTTAACCTAAGATGTTTGTGTTTTTTGTTCCCTGCATGTTGTGAGAGAGAGAGAGAGAGCATGTGTTTTTGGAGAGAGGGGGGGGACAGAAAGGGGGGGGGGGAGGGGGGGGGGGAAGAAGAAATGGTGTTGTTGTGTGTTGTGAGGGAGAGAGGGAAAAGGGGTGGGGTGTGTTTTTAAAGAGAGAGAGATGGGGAGCGGGAGAAGGGGGGAGAGAGAAAGCAAAAAGGGGAGAGAAGAGAAAAGAGAAGAGAGAAGAAGAAGAGAGGAGAGAGAGAGAGGAAGTGATGTGAGAGAGCGCATGTTGAGTGTAGAAGAGTGGAGAGTTGTGTATTGGTTATGAAAGGGGGGTGTTGAGAGAGGAGGAAAAGGAGGAGGGGAGGGGGGGGGGGGGGGGGAGGAGGGTGGTGGGGGGGGGGGGGGGGGGGGGGGGGGGGGGGGTTTTTGGGGGGGGGGGGGGGGGGGGGGGGGGGGGGGAAAAAAAGGGGGGGTTTTTGGGGGAAAAAAGAAAAGGGGGGGGGGGGGGGGGGAAAAAAAAGGCCGTAAAAAAAAAAAAAGAGAAGGAAAATTTTTTTTTGTTTTTTTTTGGTGCAAGGTTTTAAAAAACACCCCCAAAAAAAGAGTAAGGGGGGGGGGGGGGGGGAGGTTTTTTTTTTTTTTAAAAGAAGGGTTTTTGGAGAAAGTGGGGGGTTTTAGGGGGGGGGGGGGAAAAAAAAGGGGGGGGGAAAGGGGTGGGGGAAAAAGGGGAAAGGAAAGGGGGGGGGTGTAAAAAAAAGGGGGAGAGGGGGGGGGGGGGGGGGGGGGGGGGGAAAAGGGGGGGGGAGGGGGGGGGGTTTTTTGGGGGTGGGGGGTTTTTTTTTGTGGGGGGGGGTTTTTTTTTTGGGTTTTTTTGGGGGGGGAAAGGTTGGGGGGGGGGGGGGGGGTTTTTTTTGGGGGGGTTGGGGGGGGGGAGGGGGGGGGGAAAAAGGGGGGGGGGGGGGGGGGGGGGGGGGTAGGGGGGGGAAAAGGGGGGGGGGGTTTTGGGGGGGGGGGGGGGGGGGGGTTTTTTGGGGAAAAAAAAAGGGGGGGGGGGGGGGGGGGTGGGGGGGGGGGGGGGGGGGGGGGGGGGGGGGGGGGGGGGGGGGAGGGGGGGGGGGGGGGGGGGGGGGGGTTTTTTGGGGGGGGGGAGGGGGAAGGGGTGGGGGTTTTTAAAAAAAAGGAAAAAGTGACAGGACTTGCTTTGCTGAGAGGCTTCTGCATTGTTCCCGCGAGAACTTCGTCACAGAACTACGGGTCTGCAAGACATCCAGTGAGGCTGACGTCTTGTCTTTTTTCTTTTCCAGACAAAGTGAGGGTTAAGACCCAGAATGTATGGATGGAGAGTATTACAGCATTTTCTTCCTGACAAATCAAGACATTGAAAGCTGAGCTGACCTACAGTGCTGAAAAAGCCATGTCCAAGAACAACATTAAGTAATGAGCAAACGTTACTGACATTACCACAAGGATTACCAAACTCGTTTAGGCAATACATCAGATTCTAAGCAACTCTGACCCCCAAAAAACCCATTTGGGGGGAAAACCCAGGCTTATAGGCCTTTGAAGTATGATAAGGAAAAAAAATAATAAAAAGGAATTAAATTGAGACCAAAAAATCTGCTAGTTTAAACACTCGGTAGAACCAAACCAGTTGATATATTTGAATAGGGTTATGGTTATATTCACACACTTTTTTGGAAAACACAATTTAGCACACCTAGTTTGTTTGTTTTTTAACAGTAGTCAATAATGTTACTTCTTCTTCTTCTTCAAGTGTCCGGTCTGGTCCTGCAGACATCGACGATCATGGCTCTCCATTCTTCCCTGTTCTTGGTCCCTCTCATGAGCTCATTGTTGGTGCCCTCTTTATTCGTTGCGAATTTGTTTAAGCTGTCTGTGAATTTTGTGCGTTGTCTTCCTCTGCTCTTGTTTCCACAGATTTTGCCACTCCCTAACAGTTTCTCTAGTCCGTCAGCCCTGATCATATGGCCGAAAAAATTGAGCTGTCTTTCTCTGATGGTGTTGAGAAGGGATCTCTTGTACCCAGCCATTTCCATTACTTCTGCATTTGTTTTTCTTTTTGTCCATGAGATTTTCATGATTCTCCGGATGAACCACATCTCCACTGCTTCTAGTCGCTGTTCTGTGTCCTTGGCTAGGGTCCAGCACTCACATCCGTACAGAAGAATGGACCATACGTAGGCTCTCAAAACATGGATCTTTGTCTTGAGGCTTATCTTACTGTTGGTAAAAATGCATTTCAAGTTTTAAAAGTTGCCTTAGATTGACCGATTCTCTTCTTGATTTCTGTGTCACACTTGCCGTCCGGGGTGATAGTACAACCAAGGTATTTAAAGGTGTTTACTTGTCTGATTCTCTCTCCTTTACAGGCTATGTTGCATTGTGGTATAACAGCTTTTTTCGAGATCACCATGCATTCTGTCTTCTTTGCATTGAGCTGTAATCCTTTCTTTTCGCTTTCGTCTGTTACTGTTGTTAAAATCTTTTGCAGTTTTTCTTCAGAGTCGGCGATAAGGACTGGTGCAAGGAACAAAAGATGGCTGTCATGAACACATGGTTTGAAAACCATCCAAGAAGATGCTGGACATGGAAAAGCCCTGGCGACAGAACCAGGAATCAAATAGATTTAAAAAAGGACTGTGTGAGGCAGTGCTCAAGACTTCAACACAGTATTCATAGAAAACCATGTGTTGTATACGTTTTTTAAATAATGTTACTACTATAAGAAAACGCATGAAACAAAAACTAAAAAAAAGAGATCAGAGCAAAGCAGTCCAGTTAGTTACATGGTGCTCTACACTTACAGAGAGAGCATACACGCTCTGTCAGTGCTGTGGTGCGTGTATCAACAAGAGGTGCGCGCATGCCACTGAAAGTTTGCAGTCTGATGTAGTTACCATTTGTCACGTATACAACACATGGTTTTCTATGAATACTGTGTTGAAGTCTTGAGCACTGCCTCACACAGTCCTTTTTAAAATTTTATTCAAAAGTCAGTTTCATATAATTGATTTGTCTTTCAAACCACTTCAACCAAGTTTTGTTGTTTATTTTGTTTCACAAATAAAAACTTCAAATCCTGATCTGTGCTTTAAAAAAAAAAATTTTTTTTTGGTTAATCTTATGCCAAAGTAATGAATAATGAAAATAAAATGAATGAAAACAGAAAAAAGAAAATGAATGACACTTTCGTTTGGTTACATCTTGCAGGGTTAATTAAAAGAAGAATAAGAAATAAGGATGTTTTAAATAATAATAATAATTAAAATAATGACAATGACAATGACAATAACAGTCATTATGATAATAATAATCAGCATCTACTTTTACGTGAACAGAAAGAAGAAAAAAATCTCCTCTCCGAGTAAACGAACATGTTTATAAAAAACATCCTAGTTTTGGTTCAACACTCACAATCTTTCAGACACACTTTTGCCAGATAAAACCATGTGAACTATATCTACATAAAAATGGGAAGAAGAAGAACAACACTGCCCTCTCTTCCAAGTAAATGACCATTCTCATTTAAAAAAATCCAAAAAACCTCTAAAAACCTTGACTCAATACGCATAGCACTGTCTCTCACACACACTGATCGCCAAAGATCCTGCCATGCCAGTACAGAGAGAGAGAGAGAGCTGAGCTAACAGACGTCCATCAAAAAGATTCCTCCGAAGACAGTTCCTCTCCCTCTCCTGTCCCTCCCTGTTGCTGCTAGGTCCTCCTCCTCCTCCTCCTCCCTGTGGTCAGCTGGGAAGCAGTTCTGGAGGGTCAAGCAGTGGCGAATCTCCTGGGGTATCTGGTTCTGCAGGGTGTCCACCACTGCCAGCAGGTCAGGTCAGGTCAGGTCATCCCTGGATGGGCAGGGTGACCACCACTGCCAGCAGGTCAGGTCAGGTCAGCCCTGGATGTGCAGGGTGTCCACCACTGCCAGCAGGTCAGGTCAGCCCTGGATGTGCAGGGTGACCACCACTGCCAGCAGGTCAGGTCAGGTCAGCCCTGGATGTGCAGGGTGACCACCACTGCCAGCAGGTCAGGTCAGCCCTGGATGTGCAGGGTATCCACCACTGCCAGCAGGTCAGGTCAGGTCAGGTCAGCCCTGGATGTGCAGGGTGTCCACCACCCGAACAAGGTGGAACAGAGGGGTGCTGTCCAGGTGCACAAAGCTCTTGTCCCAGGCACACAAGTCTGGGGTTTTGTTTTTGTGTGGGGTGCACGTGGCCTGGCGGTCAGTGTTGGCTGGGGCGGGTCATCTTTGTGGTAGGTGCACCACTGGATCATCTTCTCCAGAACGTCAGCGTGGAATGCCAGTAGAGGGATGGCGCTGTCCTCGCCCTCTTCATCCCTGTCAAACTCTTGCAGCATGGTTGAGATAGTGCCACTCAACATGGCGGCCTGGGCGTCACCAACACAGAAACTGTTTGGCAATAAATGATCGTCCCTGTTTCTAACTCTTACTTTAATCCCGAAAAATGCATGATTAAAGCGAAGGCCAAGTTTAGCCCCAAATTACCAATGGCTCAACTGACAGCGACAAGTGTTCATCAAGACATGCTGCAGTTGGCTGGCTGATGAGTAAGACACTTGATGCTTGATCCAAGGTTCAACTGTTTGGATGCACTGTTGGCAGTCAGGCCAGGAGAGACTTTCTCCTCTTAGCCATTGTCTATGCAGATCCCAACCCCTTTCCTGTCCTTTGGAGGACACTCTGAACTAAGGTCTTATATGTGAACAACTGCATGATAGCAGAAACTGTTCCTTTCAATTTCCTTTTCAATAAGGTTTGGTATTTTTGTTTGTGTTGTTGTTTTGTTGTTGTTATTGTGGGTTTTTTTCTTTTAGATAGCTTGACGGAAAAAAAGTAAGTGTTTTGCTTATTCCATATACCATCTGGAAATAAAAGTTTGACTTTGACTTTGAAACAGAACTAGGCCTTTACATGTGAATAACTGCATACATCAAAATTTAACTAGGCTTACACGTGAATAACTGCATACATGCAGAAACTGAACTAGGCCTTTACACGTGAATAACTGCATTCATGCAGAAACTGAACTAGGCCTTTACACGTGAATAACTGCATATATGCAGAAAATTGAACTAGGCCTTTACATGTGAATAACTGCATACATGCAGAAACTGAACTAGGCCTTTACATGTGAATAACTGCATACACCCAACAACAGATCACGATGATGAAGACGTAGAGGAATCCTACAACTAACTATAGGGCATCATCGATAAGATGAACAAGAAAGACATCTTGATCATCCAGGGAGACTGAAACGCCAAGGTGGGCGGAGACGCACTGAAAGACTGGAGCAAATTCTGCAGTCCCTCCTGTAATGCGATCACCAATGAGCGAGGACTCCGACTACTGGAATTTGCCAGCTACAACGACACGGTGCTCGCCAATACTCTTGGAGAACACAAGGCATCCCAACGCTGGACATGGCATGCACCCAATGGGATCCATCACAACCAGATTGACTACATCCTGGTGCAGAACTGGTTTCGATCTGGCATCAACAGAGCCAAGACGAGGACATTCCCAGATGCAGACATGGGCAGCGATCATGACCTTGTGCTCCTGAACTTTAGAGTCCGATTGAAGAAGATCAATAAGACAAAGAACATCAGACTCAAGTTCAACCTGGACAGACTGAAGGACCCCACCATCGCCGAGTCCTTCCAAGCCACAATAGGAGGGAAATTCGCACCACTGCTGGCACTTGAAGAAGATGCCGAAACGATGACCATCAGTTTTACCGCAGTGATGACTGAGACAGCAAGCATACTCCTTGGCAAACATCGCCGAAAAACACAACCACGGGTCACAGATGAAATCTTGAATATGTGTGACAAAAGACGAGACCTGAAGAAGAGCAAGAACACTACAGGAGCAGTTGAGTACAGAGAAGTAAACAAGAAGATCAGGAGAGACATGAGGAAGACCAAGGAGGAATGGATAGAGAAACAATGTACAGAAATCGAAGAGAGCCTGACAAAGAATAATAGCAGAAGAGCATACCAGATTGTGAAAGAGCTCACCAAACAGAAACAGGCAAGAGTCAGTAACATCCAGGACAAAGAAGGGAATTGCCTAACAGAAAAGAAGGAAATCGTTGGCAGATGGACGGAATACTGTTCTGAACTCTACAATCATCAGACACTAGGCGACCCCAGCGTACTTGCAAGCCAAGCCTCATCAAATAAAGGCAACTTCCCAATTCTACGCGAGGAAGTAGAAGTAGCAATTAGATCGCTGAAGAAAGGAAAATCAGCAGGAATCGACAACATCCCAGCAGAGCTGATCCAACACGGGGGAGAAGCAGTGACAGACATCCTTACAAGTATCTGCAACAAGATCTGGCAGACGGAGAGTGGCCTACACCATGGACCAATCACTCATCATCACTCTCCCCAAGAAAGGAAATCTCCCAGCAGTGCCAAAACTACAGAACAATCAGCCTCATAAGTCATGCCAGTAAAGTCATGCTAAAAGTGATCCTGAACAGCTGAAACCACAGCAGAAGAGATCATCGCCGAAGAGCAGGCCGTTTCTGCCCAAATAGAAGCACCACAGAACAGATATTCAACCTGAGGTTCTGTGTGAGAAATACAGCCAGCATCAACAAGACATCTTCCACGTCTTCATTGATTTTTAAGAAGGCCTTCGATAGAGTATGGCATGATGCTCTGTGGGCCACCATGAACAAATTCAACATGGGCCAGAAGCTGATTCACACCATCAAGGAACTCTACTCAAAGGCCACCAGTGCAGTACTCGTACAGGGCACAGTAGGGGAATGGTTCCGTACCTCAGTTGGGGTCCGACAGGGATGTCTGCTGTTGACGGATGTCTGCTGTTGCCGACATTTTCCTCGAACGCATCATGACTGACGCCTTGGAAGACCACACAGGCACAGTCAGCATTGGAGGGCGAGCAATCACCAACCTCATGTTTGCCGATGACATTGACGGTCTGGCAGGAAATGAAGAGGAACTGGCCAACCTAGTGAAGCAACTGGACGAAATATCCTCACGATACGGCATGGAAATCAGCGCCGAGAAAACCAAGCTCATGTCAAACAGTGCCCAGCCAATCACCACCAAGATCACTCTCAGCGGAAAAGAACTGGAGACAGTTGACTATTTCAATTACCTTGGAGCCATCATAAGTGAGGAAGGATCGAAGACCGAAATCCTAGCAAGAGCGGCACAAACAGCAGCAGCAATGGCAAGACTGAAGACCATATGGAGAGACAGAAACATCCCTCTTGGAACCAAGGTAAAGTTACTAAACGCGCTAAAAAAAAAAAAAAAAAAAAAAAAGGGCAGCGCTTTGTGGCGACGCGCTCTCCCGCTCTCCCCGGGGAGAGCAGCCCAAATTTCACAGAGAAATCTGCCGTGACTTAAAGTGGTATGAAATGAAATCTGAGCGCTTTATTTGTTGCTTTACAAGATTCAGCGCTATATAAATTCATACATTATTTATTATTAATTATTAGTCCCTCAATCATCTTAACATGTGAGCATGGACACTGAACGCAGACCTACAAAGGAGATCCAAGCAGTAAAATGAGATGCCTCAGAAGGCTCCTTGCATCAACAGACCTGACACCAACATGAAGTCGCAGAAAGATCACTCACAGTGGGGCTATAAGACTACTACCCCGCGAAAAAAGGAAATCAGTTATGGGCACGTACAGCTCAAAGACTGCAAAGACCACCTCAGGACAGTCCAGGAGAGAAGACGGGGGAGACAGAGGAGAAAGTGGGCCGACGACATCCGTGATTGGACAGGGGAGGACTTCAGTGTCACCCAGGCACTCGCCCACGACCGCACTAAGTGGAGCCAGCTGGTCCACCGCTCGTCCACCATGCAGCGCCCCTACGACCCTGGCGGGTTACGGGACCAGTGAGTGAGTGAGAACTGCATACATGCAGAAACTGAACTAGGCCTTTATATGTGAATAACTGCATACATGCAGAAACTGAACTAAGATCACATGTGTGAATGACTGCGCGCAGAAACAATCTTGCGTACACATGAAACTTGATTCTGCACTTCAAAAGAGGCAGGCTACAGCTGAAACTGGACAGACAGGAGAGAGGGAAAGAATGGGAGAGAAAAGTGGAAGATGGGGAGACAGTGGATAAAAGAAAGGATAGAAATGACAATAGAAGAGACAGAGGAGGCATGATGGAAACAAGATGAGAGAGAGATTTGATTATTTACATTTTTTAGGCACGCCCTTCATGAAGGGGTTGGTGAAAGAAAAGAAGCACAATAACACTCGATGAAAGAACATAACAAAAAAACAATGCATCAATCACAGTTAACAACATGTTGAACAGCAATCATCTATGACGTTGCAGTATCAATGCTTTATGCAGTAAAAAAGAAAAATTCCAAACATCAGTATGCCTTGTAGATGCCATCAACAAACTAAACTTGAACATACATGGTTGTTGAAATATTTCACTTGGATAAACCGCTGTCTAAGTCTATTTAAGGCAGCAACATAAAACAAAATGTACTTCATCGCTTTCTCCCACCCCATAAAGACAAAATAATTAGTGGGATCATAGTTATACCTATTGTGATGTGTTCCAGATTTGACACATACATTTGAAATTCACTTAAACCGTGTTATTTAATTTTTATGTACTCTCCATGCTAGAGTTAAATGCGCTGTCATTTCTTACTACAAAAGTCCTATACAGATTAAATCTTTCGCTATTCTGATATGAATCAATCCATTTCTGCCATCTACAATCGACTAAGCGCTGACGAAAAGTTTTTATGAATACATCTGTATTTCCAACGCCCTGGTTTAACCATACATCACCAAAGCCATATTCACATAGACAAATGCGCACATCAGTTACCCCGTTTATTTTACCCCTAACATCTAATTCAAACAACTTTTGTAGGCTTTAAAAGGTATTCGACTGTCTTCCATCTGCAGAATCTTAATCCAGTAACGTATGCATTGGACGCAGAATTAATATATAAAGGAAATCTACCAGTTTCACCGTACACCAGATCATTTGGTGTACGCCTTTCTACAGCTAAGAACTTTTTCAAGGCAAACAAATGAACAGATTCACAGCAGAGTGCTGCTTTGTTTAACCCCCACAGCTCAGAGCCATACTGTACAACAGGCTGGACTCGTGAATCAAAAATTTAAGAAATAATTTAAAGGACGAATTGTTTTTAAAGTAGATAATCTTTTCATTATGCATAACAGTGAGTTTTTTGCCCTGCTGGCGAGATCTTTACATGCGGACACAAAACTCAGTGGAGTAGTAAAAAATATTCCTAGATACTTATAAGCATTAACTACCGGCATTATTTCCCTATCGTAAGTCCATCTCTCCCTTGCCCCTAAGTATCCCCCCTTTCTAAATACAATAATATTACTTTTCTTCATGTTTACTTTTAACTGCAGTGAGGTAGCAGCACGTTGCAAGTTGTTAAGTGTGTTTGCAAACCAATTATTGTCTCTGATAATAAAAAAACATCGTCTGCTAATAGAAGGATACACAATTCTAACACATCAAAGAAAAGGACACACCATGTCTTCCATTTTGTATAACATTTAAAGCCAGTTCATTAATAAAAAGCCAAAATAAGATGGGACTGCACGCATCACCTTGTTTCACTCCAGCTGTGCATTAACATTTGAGAGAGAGAGAGAGACAGAGAGACAAAGAGAGAGAGACAGAGAGAGACACACACAGAGAGACAGAGAGACAGAGAGAGAAGAAGAGAGACAAACAAAAAGAGAGAGAGAAAGAGACATAGAAGACAAGACAGACAGAGAAAAGGCAGAGAGAGAAAGAGAGAAGAGAGACAGAGACAAAGAAAGAGAGACAAGAGACAGAGACAGAGTGAGGGATGAAGGGGGCGGAGCAGAGGAGAAAGTGTACACTGACGTCTGTGTGTTTACAGCAGGAGAAGGGCACCCCACAAGCCTCCACCCCGGGTGAGGTGCAGTTGAAGTACACGTTGGCCTCCCAGTCCTCGTAGCGGTGCACCCCACAACAGCCCAACTGTGACACCACACCCTTCATCATCAGCACAGTGCGATACGTACACTACGTAAGTACATAAGTACAGTACAATACCGTACAGTGCATACCTACATACACCCCAAGTACAGTACAAACAATCGTACATACATACAGTACAGTACAACAGTACAGTACATACGTACAGTACAATACACGTATAGCACAGTACAATACAGTACAGTACAATACAGTATACAGTCATACATACAGTAAAAACCGTACAGTACAATACAGTAATACAGTACAAAACAGTATACAGTACAATACAGATGCACAGTGCAATACAAACAGTACAAAACAAAAACAAAACTCAATACATACAATCAAACAGTACAATACGTATAAAAGTAAAATAAGTAAAAAAAACAGTCATACATACAGTACAATCATACAGTACAATACAATAACTCGTATGCAAAAAGTGCAATTGTTAATTTGTAAAAACATATGTCTCAAAATAAAAAAAAAAAAACGTCTCTAAGAAAAAATCCCACATCTAAACCCCACATCAAAAAAAAAGAACCACCCATTATATTTTTTCCCATTCATATTTAAAAAGGGAAAAAAAAAGGGGCCTGCACTTCCCTGTTCCTTGTGTGAAATTAACATTTGGAGAGGAGGGGCGAGGGAAAAGAGAGGAGGACGAGAGGTACAAGAGGAGGAAGACAGGAGGAGGACGAGAGAGAGGGGGGAAAACAGGACAGGGAGGAGAGAGAAAAAAATGGGGAAAGGACGCCCGAAGGAGGAGAGGAAGAGAGGAGGACAGGACAAGAGGAGAGACAGAGACAGGGGGAGGGTGGGATGAAAGGAGGGGGGGGGGGGGGGGGGGGGGGGGGGGGGGCGACTGGGGGGGTGGGGGGGGGGTGGGCGGGGGGGGGGGGGGGGGCGGGGGTGGCGGGGGGGCGGGGGTGGGGGGCTTTGGGGGGGGGGTGGGTGCGGGGGGGTGGGGGGCGGTGAGGAGGGCGGGAGGAGAGGAAAGTGTAACTGAGTTGTGTGGTTTAAGCAGAGGGGACACAGTTAGGGGTGTGAGTGAGGTTTTTGAAGTGATTTACACTTGTTCCCAGTGGGTAGCGGTGATGACACAGGAAACTGTACACAACGACTTATTGGGGACGACTACATTTACTCCCAAAGGGAATTTACTACATTTTAGGTACAGTTGACTCAGGTAGTACCGTAAGTACAAACTTAAGTATGTACTACGTTAGTACTACGTATGGACTACGTATGACGACTGATGAGGTACCCCGAAGAAAGGTACGGACTTTAACGACTGTGGTTACGACGGGGGATTACTATTTCTCTTTTAATTACTCTTAAGGACACATGGTACTTAGGTATGACTGAAAGGTAGTTTTTGACTGTATGTAACTTTGACTACAAAAGTGTAGTGTACTGACGTAGTGTATGTATGACTGTAGTGTGTGTACTGACTGTAGTGTAGTGTTAGTGTACTGACCTGTATGTACGACTTAGTGTAGTGTACTGACTGTAGTGTAGTGTATGACTGTATGTAGTGTAGTGTACGACTGTATGTCGACTGTAGGTAGTGATTGACTGTATGTGTGTACTACTTAGTTAGTGTACGGGCTGATGTAGTGACTGTTAGGTAGTGATGAATGAGTTACTGACTGTAGTTAGGTACGACTGAATTTGGGTGTATGACTGATGTAGTGTACTGACTGTAGTGACTGACTGTAGGTATGTATGACTGTATGTAGTGTAGAGACGTAGTGTATTGGCTGTAGTGTAGTGTAAAACTGTGTGTGTGAACTTGAAGTGTATGACTGATGAATGTGGGACTGATGTGTTTTGGTATGACTGTAGTGTGTGTATGACTTATGTAGACTGATGTGTGTAGTGATGTAGTGAAATGACGTTTGTATGTATGATGTATGTAGTGTATGACGTATGTAGTGTACTGACTGTAGTGTTAACGCTGTAGTTAGTGTACTGATGTGTGTAGTGTACTACTGTAGGTATGATTATTTTAGGATGTAGTGTACTGACGTAGTGTATGTATGACTGTAGTGTATGACTGTAGTGTAGTGGACTGTAAGTGTATGACGGGTTAGTGTACTGACTGTAGGTAGTGTACTGACTGAGTTTGGACTTTTAGTGTCTGACTGTAGTGTACGACTGTAGTGTAGTGTATGGGTAGTGTAGTGATGATGTAGTGTATGACGAAGGTTAGTGACTGATGTAGTGTAGTGACTGACTGTAGTGAGTGTACTGCTGTAGTGTATGTGTAGTTACTGACTGTAGGTATGACTGTATGTACGACTGTAGTTTTAAGTGTCTGACTTAGTGTGTGTACTGACTGTGTGTACTGACTGTTGAGTGTAGTCTGATGTATGTAGTGTATGTGGGTGTATGACTGTATGTAGTGACTGATGTATGACTGCTGAGTGTACTGACTGATGTACTGACCCGGTGAACCTATCCTGCTCCCTGACCGCAGGCCCTGGGGCTGCACCCTCTCTGTCGTGTCTCCATAAATTATTTCCCCAAACTTATCGGGTGGTCGCAGCACTTCTTTCCCCACCCAAAATTTAAACACATCGCGTGTTACCATTTGGGTGGGTGACCTTTGCGTGCTTCGCTTCGGTCCAGTTCCCCATTTTTTCCCCAGCTGTAAAGGGGACCTCCCTCTTTAGGGTCAGGGAAGTAAAGCAGCGAGGAAAAGGAGAGGGGCGCCCCCTCATATGCGGCCCTAAAAAGCTGAGGTCTCTGACCCTCCCCCCCCCTAAAACCCATAGGTTATGGGACCCCGTTAATTTTTATCTGATGTTTTTTCATCCCTGTTTGACGTGTCCATCTGTCATGATCATCCCATAAATTATTCCCTATCTTAGTGTGTTTATCACACTGCTTGATTTTAAACAGCACTGCACTACACAACAGAAACTGAAACCCCACCAAATCCTGCTCCCCCCCTGATGTCATTTATGTAAATTATTATTATTACTTTACCAAAATTTGAAAGTACGGAAAAACCAGTATTGCTCTACACAACGGGAAACCTTTGTTTTCCCAATCCTGCGCACCCGTCCAAAGGTTTTGGAGACACGTTCTCTGTGTTGAGTCATGTTTTTCACCTGCTCTTATCTGGTCCTCACCTACACACCATCAGAATAAACAAAATTTACTTGCTGACACACATTCCCCCCACCTGCATTATTATCCTTGGGTTTAAAATACCACTCTTTCTTAATTCTCCTTAAATTTGAGTGTCACATAAATAAGCAGACTTTGTCAAAGAACGTAAAACCTCACAAAGAAATAGACTTACCAAAGAAAGTACTGTTTGATAAATACAAAATTTTGTTGTTATGTCCCTGCCGAGAAGAAATTGAGGGGGAATCAATGTGTCTGTACCCGTAGAGTTCTGATCTAGGGCTTGGAGGCAGGAAGGAGTTCAACTGTTTTTATTAGCCAGCACAAGTGTAACATCAACACAGTTTTTTTTCCCTTTTCTCTAACGGCATTCATACAAACATTCAGTTTCATTTGTACACAGAAAAATAAATGCACTGTTTGTATTGCATTGTTTGGTGATGCTTTTGTGTTGTTTTATAATGCATTGTGTTGTTTTTATAATGCATTGTGTTGTTTTGTAATGCATTGTGTTTTTTTTAAAATGGGATTGTGTTGTTTTGTAAGCTTTGTTTGTTTTATAATGGATTGTGTTGTTTTGTAGGCATTTGTTGTTTTATAATGGTTGGGGTTTGTTTTGAAATGTTTGTGTTGTTTTAAAAAGGATTGTGTTTTTTGAAATGCATTGGTTGTTTTGAATGTATTGTGTTTTTTGAAAGTTTTGTGGGGGTTTTTTAATGCTTTGTGTTGTTTTGTAATGTTTTGTGTTGTTTTGTAAGTATTGGGGTGTTGTTTTGTAAAGCATTGCGTTGTTTTGAAATGTATTGATTTAAATTTAAGTGCTGTACGATTATTTTTGTACTGCATTGTTTTTGTACTGTTCCGTTTTGTATTGTACTGTTTGATTGTACTGATTTTTTGTACTGTACTGTTCATGCTTTTTGCATTGTTTGACTGACGCAAATACGTTTGTTTGTTTGTACTTTTTGGGTTGTGTGCGTGCACTTTTGGATTGGGATTAAAATTACTTGTTACTTTTTACTTTTAAAAATGAGTTGATGAAAGCGTTTTGATTTGTCTCTGCCAGACAAAGCGCTACATGAATTCCATTTATTATTATTATTATTGTACTACATTGTGTTGTACTGTACTGCATTTCATTGTGTTGTGTTGTACTGCATTTCTTTGTTGTATTGTATGCTTTTCTTTGGTTGTGTTGTACTTTTTTCATTGTTTGTACTGTTTTGTAAGTACTGTATTGTCCATATTTGGGAGTCAGCAGAACCCTGGTGAAATCAGGCCCACTGTGCACGAGACAGTGCTGCCCCACAGTGCGTGTGTTTGTTGACCTCACTACGCCCTGTCTGTCTGTCGTCAGTCAGTCAGCAGTCAGTCGTCAGTCAGTCAGTCAGTCATCAGTCAGTCGGTCATTTTCAGTCAGTGTCGTCAGTCGCAGCACCACCAGCCACCCAGCCAGCCGCCACCGCCAGCCCAGTCAGTCAGTCAGTCAGTCTTTCGTTAAACAGGAGTTCCTCCCGAAAAAGCTGGAGGAGGCTACCTTAATGGGGGTAAAAAGGGTTTGGAAACCCTAAAAACTCAAAAGGGAAAACCCCAGAGCTAGAGCCAAGGGATAAAAACCAAAGAGACACAAAAAGAATCCCCAAATTATGTCCTACGAAAAATAGTACCCCCCCAAACAAGGGGGCCTCTGGTTAAAAAGGACTGAAAGCTGTAGCTTGTGGCTTTCAGACGAGGGCAGTTTGCCAGACCATGAGGCACCAGATCACTAATCCCTCTACATCTAGTTCCCAATCTCTGAACTCAAAAATGGGAATCCGGGTGGGGTGGGGGGGGGGGGGGGGGGGGGGGGGGGCTTGGCCCGAAACAAGGGGGGCGGGGGGCCGCGCCCGAGGCTGAAGCATTTTTACATCAAGACAAGCCAATGTCTCATCTCCTGAAATAAAACCACCAAAAAAATTTTTTTAACAAAAAAATCCACACACAAAAGAAATATCCTCCATTAAGCAACACACTGCAATTAAACCCAGCTGAAGTTGGAGTAGATTCTGGTCTACTACACATTCCCAAATATGAAATGGATTTTTTCTTCTATGTACAAAAAAGTTAACACTTTGCTAACATTCATTTGGGGGCCCGGGTTTCCTCGGCCCGGGGGCGACGACAAAACCACCAAAAAATATGAAAAAGAAGAAAAAATTTTTAAAAACCTGCAAACCCTCCTGCCCAAACAAAACACAAAAAAACCCTCAAAAATAAGCAATGTTTGTTCGTACATCTCCTAAAAGTCAGGCTAAACCTTTCTTTTCCCATTTGGGGGGTTGATGACTTTTAATTTTGGAAACCCGGAATTTTTCTTGAAAAAACAGAAATCGGGAACCGCGATTAAATCGGAAGATTCCGGGAAAATCCAAAAAGGGTTGGAGCTATGCTACAATATCACTTTGGGCCTTTTTTACGCTTTTTTTTTCCCCACCAGGACACACAAAACACCCCAACACATACACCACACGCCACACAGAGGAAAAGAAATCATCTATCTACAGAGTTTATTTAGCACAAAAAACCAACGCTTCAAGTCTAAAGCAAAAAATTTCCCCAGCCACAAGCAGGGGTAGAAAAATCATGTTATTGGTAGTTAGCTGACAGCGGCCAAAATTATTACCAAAAAAAACCTGACACAAATCAAACAACATTTCATATTTCTTCTTCTTTTTTTTTTTTTTAAAAGTAGATCTTCTTCATTAACAAGTGTCCTGAAACCCAAAAAACACTTATCAACCAAAACACACACACAACACACACACACGCACACACACACATAAACACACACACACACACCCCCCACACGCCACACACACACACACCCACACACACACCACCCCACACACCCCACACACACACACACACACACACACAAAACAAACACACCCCCAACAACACACACACACACACGGGGGAGTATTGGGGGTTTAACATGAAAAATTAATTGTTCTGCAAAAACTAAACTTGTTTTTAGATTCAAAAATCTTCCCCCACCTCCATCAGAAATGTACTTTGTAGACCCATAAAAAATTCAGTTTAATTCAATCATTACTATCTTTTTTGCATAAAAAATACTAGTACACCATCACAGTGCAATCACTGTACACTTCATACTCTACACACCCAACACTAAACTACTTAAATTACTTACAAAGCACGGCACGCAACTTAAACAAACACTACCTAAATTGAAAACCCCACTGCACTTTGAACCCTACATAAAACTGCACTACCTCACCAAACCCCCCACCACTACCCCCCAATGAAAAACCAAAAAACACACTACTCACCCAGTTTTATAACAAAGCAGGATAAAATTTGGACTGGAAAAAAGGAAAATCCCCCTTCCACCCATTTTTATAGAAAAAAGACGGATAGACATATAACGGGTCATCCCCCATCTTTATGAAAAAAGCCAGGTAGATAGACAACGGGCCTTCCACCCGTCTTTTAGAAAAAGCCGGATAGATAGACAGACAGGTCATCACCCAGCTTTATAGACAAAGCCAGGATAGATAGACAACAGGTCTACCACCCATCTTAAGACAAACCCCAGGATAGACAGACAGGCAGGTCTACTCACCCAGTCTTATAGACAAAGCCGGGTAGATAGACAGACGGGCCTACCCCCAGTTTTTAAGAAAAACCCGGGATAAAGACAGAAGTCTACCACCCAGTTTTTAGACAAAGCCAGGATAGACGAAAAGGGGTTACTCACCCATCTTTATAGACAAAGCCAGGAAAGACAGACGGCAGGTCTACTACCCAGTCTTTATAACAAACCGGATAAAGTAGACGAAGTCTACCACCCAGCCCTTAAGACAAAGCCAGGATAGAAACAGACAGGTCTCTCACCAGTCTTTATAAAAAAAGCCGGGGTAGAAAGCAAAAGGTCTACTCACCCATCTTTTAACAAAGCCAGATAGACAGATAGACAGACAGGCACTCCCCCAGTCTTTATAGAAAAAAGCAGGATAACAGATAAAAAGAAAGCTTACTCCCCAGTCTTATAACAAACCCAGGTAGATAGACAGACGGGTCACTAACCCAGTTTTTATAGACAAAGCCGGATAGTAGACAGACAGGTCTCTCACCCAGTTTTTATAGAAAAAGCCAGGATAGACGACGACAAAGGGCCTCTCACCCAGTTTTATAGACAAACCCGGGTTTTCCTAACAGCAGCCCCAGCACAAATGATGTCAAGGTGATCATGAACAAAAACGAAAAAACCATAAAAACATTACATCATTATACAATCAAGACACGAAAAAAAATAAAACCCATAAAAAATCACACAACACACCAGCACACATAGACCCCAAAAACCGATGGCTTGATAAAAGAAAGCAAATGTATTGCTTGTTAATAATACAAATAAAAATAATAATTTATGGAATTTATATAGGGCTGAAGCTTGTAAAAACAAACAAATTGAAGCGCTTGCACTCAAATCATTTACATGCATGCAACTCTCCTTAAACATAATGAATAACAGATTTCATGCGTGTGCACACACACATGTACACACGCATGCACACACACACACTTGTGAACACACTTAGGAAATGAGGGGACTGATGTAAAAAAAGCACTTGTGTTTATTCCATTATCCCGATTTAAAAAGAAAAAAATGGAAAGAAAAAAAAGGATGCCGTTAAAAAATTAGGGACGTTTGTGGGGGGGAAGTGCCCCGGTAGGAAATAAGTTGTTTTGAGGCGGGGATTTTAAGGTGTCAATGAAGGCTTTTGGCGAAGTGAAAGAGGGGGTTTCCAGGTGGATGGACCAAAACAGAAAAAGAGCGACAGCCAACAGTGGTTTGTTTGTATCTGGGTGTTCGAAAGCAAAAAGACTGCAGCGAAAAAGGGAACGGATTGAGTGTACGGTTAAAGACAGTTACGAGATAAGGGGGCGATTTGGGGAACTTTTGAAACGAGGTATTGATCTTAAAACTTCATCTTTGTGAGACGGCAGCCATAAAAAAAGGATCAAGAAGAGGAGTAATATTTCAGTTTTTTTTCTTTCTTAGGACCAGTCGGCTGCAATTTTTTATGTTTTTGAAGAGAGGGAGGGATGATGCTGGTAAGCACCAAAAAAAAAAATTTTACGTACAAAACGTGAAAGAATGAGAATGTCCAAGCTTGGAAGTCCCTCATGGACAGATACTTGTAAAATTGCGCTTATGGCGAATTGATAAGCAAGACTGGCAGGTCGGGGGTGTTTAAATTTTTTTCACAGAGAGTGTGTTGTCAAAAACTACTCCTAAAACTTCAAAAATTTGGGCCCAAAAGGGAACGCGTTTTCCCGAATTCTATGAAGTTTTTTTGTGAGGAGAAAGTTTTTTTTGTCCCCCTATTAAGCATGGCTTTGGTTTTATCGGCATTTAATTGTAACTTGTTTTTAGTCATCCATTTTGAAGTCTTGAAGGCAGTAGGACATATTTGTCAGGGGAAGGCAAATTTTAACAGTATCATGCACTGAAATGGTACATCGGCATAGAAATAGATGTCAATAGGTGGTTATTTATATAGTGAGAGTGGGCAGTGTAGAAGTAAAGAGAACAGGGCCCAGGACTGATCCCTGTGGACCCCCCGTTCCATTTGAAGGTTTTGATTGAATTTTTTTACAATAACTTTCTGGAAAACGGGCCCCGTGGGTATGAAGTAAACCAGGTGAGGGCTGTGCCCTTAAACCAAACGACTTTGGGGGCGAGAAGAAGAAATGAGTGATCTAAGTGCGAAAACGCAATAAGTCCCCAAGAAGAGTGAGGAGGGAGATTTTTCCTGCATCAGAAGCAAGTAGAAATGTACTAAAGTGTGGACTAGGGGGTTTCGGTGCTGTGGTTGGGGCGATAGGCAGATTGAAAAGGGGGAAATAATTGGGAAAGAAGGGGACGTTGAGCTGTTTGAGAAAACTTTACTAGACTTTAGAGACAAAGGGTAAGTTTGAGACATCTATAAATTCTTCAAAAAATTTGGGATCGAGTCAAGCTTTTTCAGTAGAGGTGTGACATTGCGGTTTTTTAAAAGGGATGGGAAAAAATTCCCGACAAAGAGATGGTTTCTATTTTAGTGATAATAGGGACCCTTGTGGAAGGCATTGGAGAAAAAAAGGCGGTAGGGGGGCAAGGTCAATGATTTTTAGTCATTTCCTTCAAATTGTCATGATTTTTTTTTTTCCTTGGGGATGGGAAAGGAAAAAGAGAGGGGTCCATGAACTGGGGGTCCGAGGTACAGGCTGGGAATTGAGTCGATCCAGTCTGACGAATTGCGGACTTTTTAAAAAAAAAGGCAGAAAAAATTTGGGTAAATTCAGAAAAGGGGGGTGTTAGGCAAAAAAGTTATTTTTTGCAGATCCAAGGGGATTTTTAGGGGGAGGAAAAAGAGATTTTATGGAGTGCACAGAGAAATTTGGGGAAAAGTAAGTCTTGTCTTTGGGTGAATGGATTAAGATTTGACTTTGTTTGTTTTTAGAAAAGCTGTTGGTTTATTTCAGTGTTTGACTTCTGCCCTGCTTTTTAGTTTGTGGCGTTTTCGCTTCAGTGTCAAATGACTTGGGTAACCCTGGCGACAGGGTTGTCAGGGAGGGATGGTCAGTAGGGGGTGCATGCTCATCAAGCAGTTGGCGGGGAATGGTTAAGTATTTGAGAGGTCAGTGGGGGCAGTGGTTTTTTAAAAATGTTGGAAGCTTGTGGGAAGGTATGAAAAAGTCTAAGACCTTAAGATGAGATGAGTAACAATTTTCTTTCTGAAGGTTTTGTGATGTTGAGATGGAAAAAATGGCGGAATGACAGAAGCAGTTTGTCGGGGACAGAAACAGAGGACAGATTAAATGACAATTTTGTAATCACCATCTAAAAAATGACCAATCTGTGCGTTGCTTCGTTTACCAGTTGAGGAGAAATGTTGGGCAAGAAAATTTGACATCTGGAGAAGATTGGTTGTTGAAGTTGAAGTCACCAGAATTATAATTTTGGGGAGAGGGCTGGGGTCGAGGAGTGACTGGAATTTGGTGAAAAAGGAGATGTCAGATTTTTTTTTACGGTGGGAGGTGGAGTAAAAACAGCAGAAAGAATGAAGGCCAGGTAGGGTTTAATTTATTTCGCAAACTTCAAAGATTCATGTGAGAATGGAAGGGGTTGTGACTAAAGAAAGAGCTGGTTCCAATAGTCTGAAAATTATGGCAAACCCACTTCCTCGAGAGAGCAGGACAAAGAAATAGTTTTTTTTAAACCAGGAGGATCGCGTTTTTATTTTGGGTTTGTGGCATGTGGTTTAAGCCAAGTTTCAGTGAGGAAGTTTAAGTCAATATTTTTTTCAGAGATAAAATCAGAAAAGTAGTCAGTTTTCCGTTTGGCAGACACATGCAACTGAACAAACAAACTTGAAAGGGGGGTTTGAAGGGGTGGGGGGTTTAAAAAGAAAGTGGGATTTGGAAAGAATCAAGGAAGAGGGTGAAGGGAATGGTGGGAGATGTTTGGGACAAAGAACAGCAAAAGTTTTTGGGTGGGAATCGGGAGTAAAATGGTGAGAAAACTGTGTTAACAGGGGGTTCGGTGTTTTACCACATCATGAAAGACATCATCATCTCAGAACAAAAACGCTGTCAGAGTCACAAACAACAGAAAATCAAAAGCTGAAGGGGGCGGGTGGACGGCAGCAGGGGAAGAAGCGTTGTCGGGGGGAACAAAGTGACGTCAGAGGTGAGGGGGGGGACACAGGAGGGGAAGCCCACCACAGGGGATGTCGTCGGCCTGCCCGGTTCCCTGTCTGGTTTTGGCAGATGAATGCCTAAGTTTGTTATAGTGCTTTCTCAGGGGCAACATTTTTTTTTGACAAATCTCGGTGCGAGCATGCTCTAATGTCCACAGCTCTCACTGCCATGGTACAGAACAACAAAACCTAGACTTGATTGATGGGGGGGGTGCAGTTCTGAATCACGTGCAATTTGTTGAACGGCAGCAGGGTCAGATTAAAGTGGGTCACAAAGACCAGCACAGTCAGATAAACACAATTCATAAGTCAATGCGAAATTTATGAAAATTATACATTGAAATATCTCCAAAAGTAGATAATAACAAAGAAAATGTTCTGATCATATAACTCGGGGGTGAAAACACAAACAAGAAGATGTAAAAATTTCCGAAAGGGGAAAGGGAAAAAACAACATCCAGCATTCAAAAACATGCGCCAACAGGGGGCAAAGGGGGGAACATGCAATCCAAATTTTTATTAATAGGCCCCTCTGGAAATAAAAATTTGAGACATATAAAAACAGAACTTAGGAAATGCAACAGTATATAAAGACAGAACTGAAGCAGAGCCACAAGAAAATTTTACATTACACATTCTGAAAACAAACCATACGCATTCTACGCACCACTGTACAACAAACCTTTTTAAACAAAAATCCTAAACTACCAAAAATGCCTATTGTGGACTTAATAAAACAATAACCACTCAGTACTAGAAAAGTTCAAAAAGAGAAGCCCTTTCCGAGGGAAAAACGGGAAGGTGAAGAGAGGGGAAGGGGGGGGAGAAGAAAGGGGGGAAGAAGCCAGAGAGAGAGAGAGAGAGAGAGAGAGAGAGAGAGAGTAAATGAATTCATGAAAAATGTGGGAGGAAAGGGGGGAGGGAAGAGAATCTAAATTTCTGAAAAAATACTGCTGCGCTGTATATTTTCATCTATGTATTGGGAAAAGACACAGATATGAGATAGGCAGGCAGGCAGGCACACGTGAGAAAGAGACACAAAAAGAGCTGGACAAATAATGGCCAGGGGAAATAAAGACAAAACACTAACGGGAGGGAAACCCCCAAAGACAATCAAGAAAAAAAAGGTACACCCAAAAGGTAGGAACCAACGGGAAAACAATAAAACCAAAAAAAATAATAATACACTAACAGTAAAAAATCGAAATGACGAAGACCAAACAAAATATATACACTAACAACGGAACCACACAGAAAAAACAACAAAATAACAACCAAAAACAATAAAAAGTAACAAAAAGAAACCCACAGAAGACAAAAAACAAAGCTACGCCCAAAAGACAGGGAAATGTGCAGAAAGGAAAACAATGGGTGCACTAGCTCGTAACAGGGAGGAAGCATGCTGAAGACAGCAAATACCAGGTCACATCACAAGAAAAAATCTGCATTATCTGTTTATGAAGAAGACAAAGGACAATGGGAAATAACGCGAATCTGTCTGAAGCTCCTTATTCTGACGGTTCTTTTCTACAGCATGTGTGTGTGTCAATGCTGAGTGCCATGACATTGCAAAAACTCTTTACACATACATAATGTCTTTTAAATCACACCAAATTTTTAGGATATAAAAAAGGGTTTTTTCAATAGGTTTGGCTGTGAATATGTACACATCACATGTGGTATCTCTGACCCAAACAAAATGAAAAGCAGTCACACAAGAGAGACTGAGGGATCAAGTAAAAAATAATAAAGCCTGGGTTTTTTTTAAAGTGGGAGAATAAAAAAATGCTTTTTTTGCAGCTGTGGTTTTCAAGTAGACACATAGACAGACAACAGAAACACATATAACAAACATACAACAAAGAGGAGAAGAGAGAGAGAGAGAGAGAGAGAGAGAGAGGAGAGAGAGAAGAGGAGAGGGAGAGAGAGAGAGGGGGAAAGAACAGAGGCAGGAGACAAACAGACAACCGACAGAGACGGCAGCAGAGAATTTTTCAGAAAAGGGTAATCTGACTGCACACCTCCCCACAAACACAGAGAACTCTATACACACACATATACACATGCAAACACACACACACAAAAAAACACACCCACACACACACCCCCGCAAACTCACAACACCACACAAAAACCACGCCTCACCACTGACTTGATATCGATCTAATCAATGTCCCCCTTTCCCAAGAAGAAAAATTTCTCCAAATGAGGATGAACAGTGCAATGACAACTGGAGGAGGACAATGCCGCTAAGGGGGGGGGAGTGCACGGCAGTGCAGGACAACTGGAGGAGGACAATGCACTGCAAGGGGGAGTGCAAGTGCAGTGCCCAAATGGAGGAGGACAATTCACTGCCCCAAATGAGGGGTGCACAGTGCACTGACAACGGGGGAGGGCAATTCATGCTAAAGGAGGAGTGCACAGTGCAGGCCCGTGGGCAAATGGAGGAGGACAAGCACTGCTAAAAAAAGGCGGACCAACTGGAGGAGGGCAATGCACTCAAAGGGGGATCACCACAGTGCAGTGACAACTGGGGAGGGCAATTTCACTGCTAAAGGGGGAGTGCCAGCACAGTGACAAAATGGAGGGGAAAACAGCCTGCTAAAGGAGGAGTGGCATTTCAGGCAACTAGAGGAGAAATGCACTGCTAAAAGGAGGGGTGCACGGCATGCAGTGACAACGGAAGGGCAAGCACGCTAAAGGAGGAGGCACAAATGCAGTGCAGTGACAACTGGAGGAGGACAATGCCCTGCTAAAGGGGATGCACAGTGCAGCGACAACGGAGGAGGCAATGCACTGCAAAAGGGGATGCACAGGCAGTGACAACTGGGGAGGACAATGCACTGCTAGAGGAGGCACAGTAAAAGTGCAGTGCAACTGGGGAGGACAATGCCTGCAAAAGGAGGAGTGCCAGTGCAGCGACAACGGAGGAGGACAAGCACTCTAAAGGGGGGGAGTGCCAGTGCAGTGACAATGGAGGAGGACAATGCATCAAAAGGGGGAGTGCAATGCGGACAACTGGGGAGGAAAATGCACTGTAAAGGAGGAGGGACATACGTCAGTGACAACTGGGGAGGACAATGCACGCTAAAGGGGGAGTGCAAGGGGGCAGCGACAACTGGAGGAGGACAAAGCACGCTAAAGGGGGAGTGCACAGGCAGTGACAACGGAGGGAGGACAATGCATGCTAAAGGAGGAGTGCACGGAGTGCAGGGAAACGGAGGAGGACAAAGCATGCTAAAGGAGGATGCCATGCAGTGCGTGACAATGGAGGGGGACAATGCACTGCTAAAGGGAAAAAGGGGCACGTGCGTGACAACTGGAGGGGGACAATGCCTGCTAGAGGGGTGCACAGTGCGTGCAGTGACAACTGGAGGAGGGCAATTCACGCTAAAAGGGGGAGTGCCAGTGCAGTGACAACTGGGGGGGGACATGCACGCAGAGGAGGCACAGTGCAGGCAGTGACAACTGGGAGGGGACAATGCATGCTAAAGGGGGAGTGCACAGTGCAGTGACAACTGGAGGAGGACAATGACTGCTAAAGGGGAGTGCACAGGCAGTGACAACTGGAGGGGACAAGCACTCAAAGGAGGAGTGCACAGTTTAAGCGACAACTGGAAGGGGACAATGCACTGCTAAAAGGGGAGGCACGTGCAGTGCGTGACAACTGGGGGAGGACCCAAAGCACGCTAAAGGAGGAGTGCACAGTGCATAAACTGGGGAGGACAAGCACTGCTAAAGGAGGGTGACAGGCGTGACAACTGGGGGAGGACAATGCACTGCTAAAGGGAAGAGTGCACATGCAGCGACAACTGGAGGGGGACAAGCACTGCTAAAGGAGGAGTGCAAAGTGCAGCGACAACTGGAGGGGCAATGCACGCTAAAGGAGGAGTGCACAGTGCACGACAAGGAGGAGGACAATGCCTGCTAAAGGAAGAGTGCCCCGGCCAGGCGACAAAAAGGGGACAGAAAATGGAAAAAAAAAAAAATACCCCGGGGAAAAAAAAAAAGGGGGGGGGGTCCCCTTACGGGGGGGGGGGGAAAAAAAACACCCACCTTCTTTTAAAATTTAAAAAATTCCAGGGCGCAAGGGGAGGGAAAAGGGGGGGATTCCGGGCCTTCTAAGGGGTAGGAGGATTCCAGCCTTTCTAGGAAAGGGAGGGATTTTCCGGCCTTTCTAAGGGGGTAAGGGGGGATTCCGGCCTTGCTAAGGGAGGTAAGGGGGGTTTCCCGGGGCCCTTTCTAAAGGGGGGTAAGGAGGGTTCCACGCCTTGCTAAGGAGGGAAAGGGGGATTCCCCGGCCCGTAAGGAGGGAAAAGGGGATTCCGGGGGTTGCTAAGGGGGTAAAAGGATTCCGGGCCTTGCTAAGGGATAAGGGAAAATTAGGGGTTCAAGGGGGGTAAGGGAATTAGGCCTTTCTAAAAAAAATTCAGCTTCTAAATACATCCCACCCAAAATTAAAATTTCCAGGCTTTTGCTAAAAGGGGGTTAAGGGGAAAATTTGGCCTTGGGTTAACCAATTTTTGGGATAATATTTTTTGTTAAAATTTTGGGGGGGGGGGGGGTTTTTTCGTTTTGGGGGGTTTTAGTTTTGGGTTTTCAAGTTGTGTATTCCCTTTTCTGTGAAATTTTTGCTTCCCCACAACCATTTTATTAAAATCATTTTTTTTCACAAAATTATTTTAAAATTGAAAAAAAACCCCCCCCCAACAATTTTGGTGATTTGGGGGTTTTCGGGCCCCGAACAATTAAAAAGGGTTTACGTAATTTTGGGGGTTTGATTGTGAAGGTGGTTTTTTTTTTTGGGTTGTAAAAAGGGGGGGTGGTCTTTTCCTTTCCTAAATAAAAAATAAAATTGATTATATAAAAAAAAAAAAAATTCCAAGAAAAAACAACAAAAAATTAAAAAAATATTTTTCCCCCAAACCACACACCCAAAAAACCAACAACAGGGGGGCCGGGTGAGATAAAAAGGGCGGGGTAAGAGCGATTTGGCAGTTTTTAAGTTCCAGTGGTTTCTCCGGGGCCCAAAAACCAATCCCCCAACCGCAGAAAAGCTGTGGCAACCAAAAAAAAAGAAAAAAAATAAAATGAAATATAATTTAAAAAAACCCACTTCCAAAACCAGAAACCTCCATTTTGGGTGTTTTTCCCTGAGGAAAAACGGAAACCCCGCCTGGGGGCGGGGGGATAAACAACATTCTGTTTTTTTTTGTGTGTGTGTGTGTGGTGTGGTGTGTGGTTTTTGTACCTGCATGCAGGTATAGATGTAATTCAGTGTTGTGCATGTGATATAGACACACAAAATGTTCATGTGCCTTCCAGCATGCACTAGTGTTTATCTACAAAAATCCCACTTCTCAAAATTGATCCATTAAAATTGCAAAACACACACACAAACACACCACATACACAAAGAGTCCTTCGGATGAGACTATAAAAAGAGGTCTTGTGTGTGAACGCATGCAGAACATCCTGCGCAGATGTTAAAACCCGTTCCACTTTTCGGAAGAGTAGGCCATTGTGCACCAGTGGGAACGGATGATAATTACAAACCTACATACACATGGTGTCTGGATGTAAAAAAGCAAATGAGTGCTTATTCCATTATCCTTAAAATAAAAGAATAAAATAAAATGAAATATATAAAAAACACACACACACATTCACAGCCAGAACTCACAAAAAGTAGTAAGTAGGTGTTTTCCCTGAGAGAGCCGACACAGCCGGCAAAGCCGATGACAAACATGGTGAGGCCGATGAGGATGAAGATGAGGGCGGGGTCAAGAGCGATGTTGGTCAGCTTGTTGAAGTTGGCCAGTGTGTCCTTCTCCGCCCGGGCCCACAAACCAATCACCAGCAACGCACCGCCAAACAGCTGTGTGCACAGACAGACAAAAGAAACATTACGAAAAAATACATATGTATAAGGTGTCCCATAACCTATAAGGTCGTAGGGAATTAGGCGTCAAGAGACCTCACTTCTCTAGAGGCCAGCATGTTGAGGGCGGCGTCCATCTCCTCTCCCTCGCTGCTTTACCTTCCCTGACTGTGAAGAAGCAGGTACCCATTGACAGCTGGGTGAACTGGGGGTCTGTACTAAAGCCAAGGCATGCAAGCGGTCACCCATCCAAGAGGTAACCATGCTCGACGCTCTTAACTTGGCTGGGGGAAAATTAGTGCTCCGACCACTGAGCTATCCCATCCCCATACATATGTATATACACACACACATAACCCATTCCACCAGTCGTGCACACACACACACACACACACACACACACACACACTGGCTATGTGGGATGTTGTCATGAATTGACTACTTGGTGGCTTTGGATTCACGGACAGAGAACGTTGGTTCTTATTTTATCGATTAACATTTTCTGGTTGCTGAAAAGTTTCTGCCTCCGGAAAATTGTGGATTTTTGGGTGTATTTTTCTGATTTCGAGAGTTACTTCTCTTGGTGGTTTTGTTGTTGTTGTTTTCCTCTCCCTTATTTCCAAATAAGCTCTAGAGTTGTTGATATTGTGCTGAATAATACCATCATTGTTGTTTTGTGTGTATCAACTGAAGTTTGGATTTTTTTGTTCACATGTTTATATTTGAAATTTTTCTTTACTTGCAAATTTTGATACTTTTATGTGTCAGTGAGATAACTTAGATTTAAAAATTAGTATTTTGGGGACTAGTTTCCACTCAGTCTCCATATGTCATTAACCTTAGACACCTGGCCTATAAAACATGGTCTCCGTGTGGGTTATCTAAATATAAACAATGCCAGAAGCAAAATGGATGATACTGCTACTATTCTATATAATCACGGAAGTCCATTTAATTTATTCTGCTTTGCCGAATCTCGCCTTCTGAAATTACTGATTCAGATATAAATATACCAGGATATCAGATCTTCCGCCTAGATCCACGTAAACCTAAAACTACTGGTTTACTTCTATATTTTGCATCTACGTTAAACTGTAGAAGACTTTCCAATTTTGAAAATTACAATGTTGAAACAGTTTGGATTTAAATCAAATTACAGAGTACTAGTCCGTTGTTAATAGGTTTTGTATACCGAAATCCATCAGAATCCACAGCCTGGCTAGATAAATTCAATTCCATAATGGATGAAATGATACTTTCAAATCATGAAACTGTAATTCTTGGAGACTTTAACATAGGATTTACTAAAACCTAAATCAAAATGGTATCATAATTATACAATGCACGGACTAGAACAGTTAATAGATAAACCAACACGAGTCATTGAAAACACTGCTACTTTGATTGATCACATATATACTAATACAAAACAACACATAGTTGAAGTGTGTGCTCCATCATGTGGGAGTAGTGACCACAATCCTGTATGTTTAACCTGGCTAAAAAATCGTATAAAAATCCCTAAGGTAGGACATAAAGCTATTTATTACAGAAAGTTCAAAAACTTCAACAAAGATGCTTTCCTTTCAGATCTGCTAAATTCATCATTAAACAACATATATCAAATAAGAGATCCCAACGAAGCTGCTGAATTTTGGATAGATACATTTTTATCAGTGTACAACAAACATGCCCCGTTCATAAAAAAGAGAGTTAGGGAAGAAATTAAACCACCTTGGATAACAAAAGATATTGAATCCGAAATACATTTGAGAAACTATCTTAAAACACATGGAACAAAAGAACAATATAAAAGGCAAAGGAATAAAGTCCACTCAATAAAACGTAGATCTAAATGGGACTTCTTTAAAAAATTATTAGTTACAACAAACGATTTTCGACAGATATGGAAAGCTATCAATATACTAACCAAAAAACAATTATCTAAAACTCAACAAGTGATCAAAGATCAACTAAATAACCATTTTTCAAATATTGCTGCTAAAGTCATATCATATGACAGATCAAGAGAAAATGATCTTTACCATTTAAAACAATATATGGAATCAAAACCAATAAATGTTCCCTTTTATTTACCTCCAATGACAACTTTAGATGTACTTGAGAGCCTGGCTCTTAAAAAAAAAAGTCAAGAACACGTGACCTGGATGACTTGGAAAATTATTTAAACTTTCGAGCCCACTGATTTTTGACACATTTACCTACTTATATAATTTGTGTATCGAAAAAAAATGCTTTCCTTTCAAGTTTAAGCAAGCAAAAATTGTACCGGTTTTTAAATCAGGTAATTCATTTTGTCCATCAAATTACAGACCAATTTCCATTTTGTCTGTCTTAACAAAACCAATAGAAAAACACATACAGAAATCCCTATATTCCTACTTTATTAACAACAAACTGATGAATGAGAGTCAGTCAGGTTTCCGTAAAAACTATTCTTGTCATACAGCTCTTACACAAATCACCGACAGTCTTTTGAATAATGTAAATGAAAATAAATTCACTGGTGTTCTTTTTGTTGACTTTAAAAAGGCCTTTGATGTCATTAATCATACTTTGTTGCTGCGCAAATTACACCTGTACAAGCTTACACCAGAGATTATTAATTTTCTAGCAAGTTTTTTGTCAGGTAGGAAGCAATTAGTGACAATAAATGATCAAACATCAAATTTAGTAGCTGTTAGATATGGCATTCCACAAGGGTCAGTCTTAGGTCCACTTTTGTTTTCAATATATGTAAATGACTTACCCTGTTTTTTTAATTGTAACTGTGAAATGTTCGGTGATGATACATCTTTGTTCTGCAGTGATTCAGATCCAAATAGGTTAACAATTCATTTACAAGATAATATGGACAGATTAATCAGTTGGACCCAGTTGAATCATATGTCTTTGAATGCAGAAAAAACCAAATGCATGTATGCTTCAGCAAGACAAAAAAGGCAGAAAATGAAATCTCATTTCAAACCTTTGTTTATTGAGAAAGAAGCAGTTGAAGAAGTTGATGCTCATAAAATTCTAGGTGTCACTATTGTCAACAACTTGACTTGGACAGATCAAATTATGTCGCTGGGAAAACGTTTATCCAACAGGCTTCTTCAGTTATCTAAAATAAAAAAAATTCTTGATAACAATTCACGAAAACTCTTCTTTTGTGGCCATACTTTGCCTATTATTGACTATGCATCCACACTATGGGACAATTGCAGTGACACAAATTTGAAATTTATCCACCGTTTATATAAAAGAGCAGTAAAGTTGGTACTATTAAAGTCAAGTACCTTAACTGTTACTGACTACAAGCAAAACAATATACTCACATCTGAAATAGGCTTTTCTTCAACAAAGCTATGTGCATGCATAATGTTATATATGGAAATGCTCCACCAAAGATAACCAATACTTTCAAAATAAATGAACACAGGCACAATCATTCACTATCATTTCCAAGGCCCAGAAACAATCTCTACAGACAAGTTTTGTGTATTCAGGTAGTCAGTTATGGAATAAAACCCCCGAAAAGAGTTAAAAAATATTACCACCAAAAGCCATTTTAAAAAAACATTTGAAAAACTATCTAATAAATTACTGTACAGAAAACAAATTGTAATTCCTCCCTCCTTACCCAATGTGTATTTGTCATCATTCTTAGATTGTTTCCTTACGATTTTTTTGTTCTTTTCTTGTTAAAAATTTTTTGTTTTAATCTTATTTAAAATTTTTTAAATAATTTTTTATATTATTTGAAAGATTTTTGAAATTGTATCTTGTAGTATGTGTGTGCGTGTGTGTGTGTGTGTGTGTGTGTGTGTGTGTGTATGAATGTATGCGCGGATGAATGCCTACGTGCATGCCTGCTTGCACGCCAGCACGGGCTTGTGGGTGTGGGAGTGGGCTTGTGTATGTGTGTGTGTTTAAAATTGTGGTTAGCAAATAATAGCGCAAGTGGGTGATCCTATGGTTATATATGTATGTGTGTATTTATGTAGGGATTGTGTTGGATATTGAAACATGATCTGATGTAATGTTTTCGATTAGTAGTTTCATTGTATAATCATCGTCTTTATTGATATTTCTGGCAGTAGTAATTGTCATTGTTTATTGATATCGCCATCGTCATCATTGTCATCTTTATAATTTCCTTTTCAATAAGATTTGGTCTATTTGTTTGTGTGATGTTGTTTTTGTTGTTGTTATTTTTATTTTTTATTTTTGGTTGTTGTTGGTTTTTTTCTTCTTCTCTTAGATGGCTTGACGAAAAAAAGCAAGTATTTTGTTTATTCAATGTACCATCGGGAAATAAAAGTTTGACTTTGACTTTGACACACACTGACAAATACTGAAATAATCTGCTAATTAATTAAGTAACCCACACTTTGTTGTCTTGTTAATAATAATAATGATAATAATAATGTATGGAATTTATATAGCGCTGAATCTTGTAAAGCAACAAATCAAAGCGTCTTGTTCATATTGTACAGCACAGTATTTTACTGACAGTGACAGCAGATTTGTATTGTATAATAATTAATATACATGTATGTGAGACATGTGGGCTGCTCTTATAACATGGATGGTAAATGGGCAAAGATGACTATTTTCTGCTACAATGACATCTGTCCTCACTGCCAGAGGATGAAGGCACCTTCTGATGTACACTATTAAAGTCAGTATACTCATAAAGACACAACAGGTTGTGGTGAATCCTAGCACTGACTTCTTACTTTTGGTACATTCTAGCACATGTATACATGTACACAATTTGGTTAGTAATGACACATTACCTGTGAAAACCATTGGCATGGAGAATCCCAGAAGAAACTGAACATTTTCAGATTTACAAGTGTGTAGTTCTGTTAAATTTTTAAAAAATCAATTAAACAAATACGCCCATACTGGCAAACTAAAATGTCTTTTAGGTTGACTTCCCCACTCCTGAGTCTGACCAGTGACGTGGAGGCTGGTCACAGTAACAAGAACAGTCTACTAGACAGCAAGTTTCAACCTGACTGACACAACCCATGCTGTCTGAAAACTAGCTGATTCAAACTGTATAATACTCTATAACAGAACAAAGAAAAAGACAACTCCACTACCAAGCTGATAGCAGTGCAGCATACTCAGTCCTCCATGCTAAACCCTGAACACAGAAACACTACCACCACCGCCACCAGATACACAGAGCAGAAAAGCAGCCCAGAGAACTGTGTGAGGTGGCAGGTGGGACATGCATACAATATATTCAACGTATCACATATTACATAAGAAAGAAGGTGGCAGGATAGTTTTAGACATTCACCTGACTAACAAGTAAACTGTGAAGTTCTGGGTTCAATTCTGCCTTGCCCTTTCTTCCAGTTCGACGGCAAAACCAAACTAAATGTCAAGTCTTTTGGCGAGATTCTAAACAAGCTGGACCTGTTACAAACTTGTGCATGTCAAAGAACCCAGGACAGTCAAAATCGTGAAAAGTAGAGAGGTGCCTCTTGATTGTCCTGGTGAAAGTGGTAGGTGTCTGTAATGTGGCCGGCCACCTCTAACATGGTGGGGAAACAAAAGAAATGGTTCAATCCACAAAACCCTCACCTCACTACTGCTGAACCTCGGAGCTGTAGCTGAGGCACCAACAACAACAAAAAACAACAACCAGCATCCCCCCTCTCCCCACCCCCAAAAAAAATTCACATGCAAAAAAAATTCACATGCACAGCAAACAAACAAATCTTGATTCCATCCCCACCACCTCCAAAGTTGAAGGCAATGGCAAAAAATAATCAAAGAATCCTACTGACAACTTCACTTCAAAAGCAAAAATAGCAGTATGACGTGAGCAGCGCTCCTCAGTGCTCCATTCACAAAGCAGCCATCAGTTGCCCAGGTGATCAATAATTCTGATCTTGCCACTGTCAGTCACACAGAAAGGTGCTGACAGCTTTTCTTCCTCTGCTTCCAACTCCACAAACTCTCACCACACCATCAATGGTAGCCTCTGTAATTTACTTTTTTTTCACATGTTTTATCCTGTCAGTGTTGTCTTTTTTCTTTCCACAATGTATTTATTATTGCACTGGACCATTTCAAGTTTGACCTTCACTGCCAGTGTGCTGGTTTAGTTAGGGTTGATAGTGATGTGTGCAGCAGCTGCTCAGCACTGCCACAGGTCTCTGAAGCAGGGAAGTATTGTTCTGATGCTGAACACACACACATGATACATCATACAGTAACTATCTGGCTTCTTTGCAGTGTTTACATTGCTATCATGTAGACTGAAAATGACTTTGAAACACTTTGATCAAACTTTAAATGCTTTATGTGTTTGTTGCATTGACTACCCGCATCTTCTTCACACTATATTGCAATCAGACATGCTTAAAGTAAAATTTTAAAAAAAAGCATCACCTTGTAGTCACTCCAGTGTGCATTACATTGAGGAGAGAGAGAGAGGACTGAGAGACCAAAGAGTGAGAGAAAGAGAGAGACCACACACGAGAGAGACAGGAGACAGAGAAGAAGAGAGAGAAAACCAGACGAGAGAGAGAGAAAGAGACATAGAAGACCAAGAAGACAGAAAAAGGCTCAGAGAGTAGGGAAGAGAGCAAGAGAGTCAGAGACAATGAAAAGAGACGACAAGAGACAGAGACGTAGAGTGAGGGTATGAAGGGGGCGGAGCAGAGGAGAAAGTGTACACTGACGTCTGTGGGTTTACCAGCAGTGAGAAGGGCACCCACAAAGCTCCACCCGGGTGAGTTGCCAGTTGGAGTACCGTTGGCCTCCAGTCTGTAGCGGTGCACCCCACACAGCCCACCTGTGAAACCCACACCCTTCCAGCTTTCAGCACAGTGCGATCCGGTACACTACAGTACAGTACACTACAGTGCAGGACAATACCGTACAGTACATTACCGTACAGTACACTACCGTACAGCTATACCAAAACAATACAGTACACTACAATACAGTTACAGTAACTACAGGTACACAGTTCGTATCCAATACCGTCCAGTACAATTCTGTATAGCACAGTTTACAATTCAGTATACAGTACAAGACAGTATAGCACAGTGCAATACAGACAGTACAAACAATTACAGTACACTACAATACAGTTACAATACAGGTACAATACAGTATACAGTACATACAGTTATAGCACAGTGCGAATTCCATACAGTGACAAAACAATTCAGTACACTACAATACAGTTACAATACAGTATACTGTACATTACAGTTATATGCACAGTGCAATACCATACAGTACAAACAATACAGTACACTACTAATACAGTACATACCAGTATTACAGTACAATACAGTTAGCACAGTACAATACAGAGTACAATACAGTAGAGCACAGTACATTGACCGTACGTACAGTACCTGTACCCCTTTTCATCACTGAACAGCATAACAAGATAACAGCAGCCCATCCTAGCGATTTCTCTTTTCACATTCACTCCATTTTAAAAAGAGAAACAAACACAACTGGCCCTGGCACCTTTTTTTTGTACTGTACTGGACTGTAGTGTAGTGTACTGAACTGTAGTTTAGTGTACTGATGTAGTGTAGTGTGGCGACTGTAGTGTAGTGTATGACTGTAGTATAGTGTACTGACTGTAGTGTACTGACTGTAGTGTAGGTGTACGGACTGTAGTGTAGTGTAGTGACTGTAGGTACTGACCTGTTGTGTAGTGTACTGACTGTAGTGTACTGACTGTAGTGTAGGGGTACTGACTGTTGGGTACTGACTGTAGTGTAGTTTCTGACTGTAGTGTAGTGTAGTGACTGTAGTTGTAGTGACTGTATGTTGAGTTGGACTGTAGTGTATCTGACTGTAGTGTAGTGTACTGATGTTTGTGTTACTGATGTAGTGTAGTGTACAGACTGTTAGTGTAGTGTACTGACTGTAGTGTTGTGAACTGTAGTGTAGTGTAGTGATGTAGTGTAGTGTACTGACTGTAGGTGTAGTGTACTGACTGTAGTGTAGTGTCTCTGACTGTAGGTAGTGTACTGACTGTAGTGTAGTGTACTGACGGTAGTGTAGTGACTGTAGTGTAGTGACTGTAATGTAGTGTACTGACTGTAGTGTAGTGTACTGACTGTAGTGTAGTGTACTGACTGTAGTGTAGTGTAGTGACTGTAGTGTAGTGTTCTGACTGTGTGTAGTGACTGTAGTGTTAGTGATGTAGTGTAGTGTAGTGACTGTAGTGTTGTGTAGTGACTGTAGTGTTAGTGACTGTAGTGTTGTTGTAGTGACTGTTGTGTCGTGTTTGTGACTGTGATGTGTGACTGTAGTGTAGTGTTAGTGACTGTGTGTAGTGTAGTGACTGGTAGTTAGCGGACTGTTGTGTAGTTGTCTGACTGTAGTGTAGTGTGCTGGACTGTAGTGTAGTGTTACTGTACTGACTGTAGTGTAGTTGTATGGACTGTAGTGTTACTGACTGTAGTGTAGTGTCTGACCTGTAGTGTAGTTATGACTGTAGTGTAGGTTACTGTACTGACCTGTAGTGTACTGACTGTGTGTAAGTGTTTTCTGTACTGACCTGTAGTGTACTGACTGTAGTGTAGTGTACTGTATGACTGTAGTGTACTGACTGTAGTGTACTGGCTGTAGTGTAGTGTACTGACTGTAGTGTAGTGTACTGACTGTAGTGTAGTGTACTGACTGTAGTGTACTGTACTGACTGTAGTGTACTGACTGTAGTGTACTGACTGTAGTGTAGTGTACTGACTGTAGTGTAGTGTACTGACTGTAGTGTACTGACTGTAGTGTACTGACTGTAGTGTAGTGTACTGACCGTAGTGTACTGACTGTAGTGTTGGGTACGATGTAGTGTAGTGTCCTGACTGTATGTGTAGTGACCTGTAGTGTACTGATGTAGTGTAGTGTACTGACTGTAGTGTACTGACTTTGTAGTTGTACTGACTGAAGTGTTAGTTGTAACTGACTGTAGTGTAGTGTACTGGACTGTAGTGTGCGTGTATGACTGTAGTGTAGTGTACTGATGTAGTGTTACGTTACTGATGTAGTGTACTGACTGTCGTGTAGTGTACTGGACTGTAGTGTAGTGTTAGTGACTGTTAGTGTAGTGTAGTGATTGTACTGTACGACTGTAGTGTATGCTGTAGTGTAGTGTACTGACTGTGTGTAGTGTACTGACTGAAGGGTAGGTGTTACTGGCTGTCGTGTTTGTGTATGACTGTAGTGTAGTGTACTGACTGTAGTGTGGTGTACTGACTGTAGTGTAGTGTACTGACTGAAGTGTAGTGTACTGACTGTAGTGTAGTGTACTGACTGTAGTGTAGTGGACTGTAGTGTAGTGTACTGACTGTAGTGTAGTGTACTGACTGTAGTGTAGTGGATGACTTAGTGTATGTGTATGACTGTAGTGTAGGTGTACTGATGAAGTGTTTGTGTACTGATGAAGTGTAGTGTACTGACTGTAGTGTTGTGTATGACTGTTGTGTAGAGTACTGACTGTAGTGTACTGACTGTAGTGTAGTGTAGTGACTGTAGTGTAGTGTAGTGGACTGGAGTGAGTGTAGTGACTGTAAGTGTAGTTTAGTGACTGTAGTGTAGTGTACTGACTGTAGTGGTAGGGATACTGACTGTAGTGTAGTGTTCTGACTGTAGTGTAGTGTACTGACTGTTGTTGTTGTGTAAGTGTAGTGTAGTGTTTGTGTAGTCTGTACTGCCTGTAGTGTAGTGTACTGACCTGTGTGTAGTGTACTGGCTGTAGTGTAGTGTTCTGACTGTAGTGAAGTGTACTGACTGAAGTGTAGTGTACTGACTGTAGTGTAGTGTACTGACTGTAGTGTAGTGTACTGACTGTAGTGTAGTGTACTGACTGTAGTGTACTGAGTAGTGTAGTGTAGTGATGTAGTGTAGTGACTGTGTGTAGTGTAGTGATGTAGTGTTGTGACTGTGTGTAGTGACTGTAGTTGTACTGACTGTAGTGTAGTGTACTGACTGTAGGGTTGTGACTGTAGTGTACTGACTGTAGTGTAGTTGACTGCCTGTAGTTGTACTGACTGTAGTGTACTGACTGTAGTGTACTGACTGTAGTGTAGTGTACTGACTGTAGTGTACTGACTGTAGTGTACTGACTGTAGTGTTACTGACTGTAGTGTAGTGTACTGACTGTAGTGTAGTGACTGTAGTGTAGTGTACTGACTGTAGTGTACTGATTGTAGTGTACTGACTGCACTGTACTGAGCCGGCTATTGTACCTATCCCTGCTGCCTGACCGTCAGGCACCTGGAGGGCTGCTTCATTCTCGGTCAGTGATATATCTTCATCTAGTTTTTCTATTTCACTATCTTATCGGTGGTCGCAGCACTTGCTTTCCCTCAGACAAATTAAACAGCATCCAGCGTGGTTACCACTTGGATGGGTGACCATTTGCGTGCTTCAGCTTCAGTCCAGTTCCCCAGTTTCCCCAGCTGTAAATGGGTACCTGCCTCTTTAGGGTCAGGGAAGGTTTAAAGCTGAGAGGACAAGGAGATGGGCGGCCACCCTCCAATATGCTGGCCCTAGAGAAGCTGAGGTCTCTGACGCCTCCCTCCCCTACAACCACATAGGTTATGGGACACCGTTAACTTTATCTGATGTATTATCATCCCTGCTTGACGTGTACTCATCTGTCAGTGATCATCACCATCAATTATTTCACCTATCTTAGCTGATGTATTATCATCACTGCTTGATGTGTACAGCACTGCACTACACAACAGTAAACTGTAACCACCAAATCCTGCTCCCCCTGACTGTCAGCTCTTATGTATAATTATTATTATTATCATTACCAAATTTGAACAGTACGGCACTTTACAGTATTGCTCTACCACAACAGGAAACCTGTACCTATCCTGCGGCACCCAGTCCACAGGTTTTGGAGATCCAGGCGTCATTTCTGTAGTTGATGATCATGTTTTTCACTGGCTCTCTATCTGGTCTCTCACCTACGGACACCATACAGAATAAACACAACATTACTTGCTGCCAACACATTCCTTACCCACCTCTGCATTTTTATCTTTCGGTTTTACATACCACCTCTTCTTTATAATTTTCCTCTAAATTTCTGAGTGTCACAGTAAATAAGAGACATTGTTCAAGAACGTACAACTCCTCACAAAGAAATAGACTTACCAAAGAAAGCTATCTTGTTTGATAAATACAGATTTGTTGTTGTTATGTCCCTGCCGAGAAGTTCGATTGAGGTGGGGAATCAATGTGTCTGTACCTCGTAGAGTTCTGAGTCTAGGTGCTCTGGAGGCAGGAAGGAGTTCAACATGTCTACTTATCTAGCCAGCACAAGTGTAACATCAATCACAGTTTCTTTCACTCTTTCTCTCACACGGCATTCATACAAATCATTCAGTTTCATTTGTACACAGCAAATATAATGCACTGTATTGTATTGCATTGTGTTGTGATGCATTGTGTTGTTTTATAATGCATTGTGTTGTTTTATAATGCATTGTGTTGTTTTGTAATGCATTGTGTTGTTTTATAATGGATTGTGTTGTTTTGTAATGCATTGTGTTGTTTTATAATGGATTGTGTTGTTTTGTAATGCATTGTGTTGTTTTATAATGGATTGTGTTGTTTTGTAATGCATTGTGTTGTTTTATAATGGATTGTGTTGGTTGCATTGCAATGTGTTGTTTTGAATGTATTTGTGTGTTTTGAATGTATTGTTGTTGTTTAGTAATTGCATTGTGTTGTTTGTATGTATTGTGTTGTTTTGTAAATGTTATTGTGTTGTTTTGTAAAGCATTGCGTTGTTTGTAATGTATTGTACCTGTATTTAACTGTGCTGTTACCGCATTTTGTTGTACTGCCTTGTGTTGTACTGTTCCGTTTTGGATTGTACTGTATTGTATTGTACTGTATGTTTTGTACTGTAACTGTATCAGGTTAATTGCATAGTGTTGTACTGTAACTGCCATCATAGTTTTGCATTGTGGTTGTACTGTATTGTGTGTGTGCGTTGCACATTTGACTTGAAGGAAAATATTATTGTTAACTGGTTGATGCCTGTGTAAAAAGGAGTTGAGTGCAAGCGCTTTGATTTGTCTTGCCAGACAAGCGCTACATGAATTTCCATTTATTATTATTTTTTATTGTACTACCATTGTGGTTGTACTGTACTGCATTTCATTGTGTTGTGTTGTACTGCATTTCATTGTGTTGTATTGTACTGCATTTCATTGTGTTGTGTTGTACTGATTTCATTGTGTTGTACTGTATTGTAATGTACTGTATTGTCCAGTACGTGGAGGTCAGGCCGACACCTCTGGGTGACTTTCGGGCCCATCTGTGCCACGAGACAGGCTGCTGCCCCACGTTGCTGTGTGTTCTGTTGACATCACTATCAAGTCTGTCGGTCTGTCTGGCTGTCAGTCAGTCAGTCATGTCAGTCAGTCAGTCAGTCAGTTCAGTCAGTGCAGTCAGTCAGTCAGTGAGTCAGTCAGTCAGTTGTCAGTTCTGTCAGTCAGCCAGCCAGCCAGCCAGCCCGCCAGCCAGCCAGCCAGTCAGTAGGCAGTCAGTCAGTCTTTCGTTAACAGGAGTTCCTCCCCGAAGAAGCTGGCAGGAGGCTACCTTAATGGGGGGTAAAAACGGTTGGATAACTAAAATCTCAAAATTGGCAAACCTCAGAGCTAGAGCCAAGGGATGAAAACCAAGAGACACACAAAGAATCTCCAATTACTGTCCTACTGAAAAGACTAGTACCCAGCCCAACAAGGGGGCCTCTGGCTTCACAAAGGACTGAAAGCTGTAGACTTGTGGCTTTCGACTGACGGGCAGTTTGCCAGCCCATGAGGCACCAGATACACTAATCCACTCTTACATCATAGGTGCCAATCTCTGAGGACTCAGAAAAGAGGAATCCTGGTGGGGTGGGGGGGGGGGGGAGGGCTTGGGCCCGTTACAAGCTGGGGGGTCAGGGGTGGTGGGCCGCAGCGCCTGAGGTTGAAGCGTTTTTCCATCAAGACAAGCATGTATCATCTCCTGAATTGAAAAAACACCCAAAAAAAATTTTTTAAAACTAAACAAAATCCCACACACATAAGAAATATACCTCCATTAAGCAACACAACCTGACTCAGATTCAAACCAGACTGAGTTGGGTAGTAGAGTTCTGGTCTACTAACATTGCCTAATATGAGACTGGTGATTTCTTATATTACAAAAGTTAACACTTTGTAAACAGTTCTACTTGGACCGGGTTCCTCTGCCTGGGGCCAGCTGACGACACAACGCACAAAAAAAATATGAAAGAGAATGATAGAAAGAGTAACCTGTAACCCTCCTGCCCCAAACAACACACAAAAAAACCTCTAAAAATAAGCAATGTTCTGTTCTGGACATCTCCTCAAAGTCAGGCTAAACCTTTTCCTTTTTCATCCATTTGGGAGGGTTGATGACTTGCTAATTTTGGAAACCGGAATATTTTTTGTTTAAAACAGAAAATCGGTAACGCGATTCAAAATCAGAAGATTCCGGAAAATCCAGAAGGGATGGCAGCTATGTACATATATCACATTGCCTTATTTTTTACAGCTGTTTTTTTTTCCCCACACAGGACCACACACACACCACAACATACACCATACACAAACACAGCACACACAGAGAGAAAAGAAAATCATCTTTGCGACAGAGTTACTTAGCAGCACCACAAGCTTCAAGTCTAAGAAGGCATATAAATTCCCAGCCTCAGAAGCAGAGTAGAAAGTATGTAATTATTGGTAGTTAGCTGACAGCGGCCCCAAATTTTTACCACAACAACCTGACACAAATCAAATGACAACATTTCATGTTTCGTCTTCTTTTGTTTTTTTACAGTATGAGTCATTCTTCATTAAACAAACGATGGTCACTGTAAAACCAAAAACATTATCATATCTCACACAACCACACACACAGACACACACGCACACACACACGATACACTACACACACACCATCACAAACACGCACACACACCACCACACACACCACACACACCACACACACACGCACACACACACACACACACACACAACAACACACCCACACACGCACCACACACCCACACACACACACACACCACATCTCACTGGGAGATATTGGTGGTAACATGAAAAATTAATTGTTAACTGCAAAAATCAATTGTGTTGAGATCACAAATATCTTCCACCTCCATTGCATGCAATTGTATTTGTAGATCCATGAAAATCAGTTTAATTCATTCACTTACTATCTCTTTGACATGAAAATACATAGTCACACCATCACAGTGCAATCACTGTACACTTCACTACTCTACACTACCCAACACTAAACTACATTAAATTACATTACAAAGCACTGCACAGCATTACATTAAACAACACTACACTAAATTTGAATACATGGCACTGAACAAATTGTACTGCAACTACACTACACCCAACTTGCACTACACTACACCAAATGCACCACACTACTACTCACCCCAGTCTTTATAGGCAAAGCAGGATAGATAGACAGGAGGTCCTACTCACCCCAGTCTTATAGACAAAGACTTGGATAGACTATAGACCAGGTCTACTCACCCAGGTCTTTATGACAAAAGCCAGGATGGATAGACAGGCAGGCCTACTCACCCAGTCTTTATAGACAAAGACAGGATAGACATATAGACAGGTCTACTCACCCAGTCTTTATAGACAAAGCCAGGATAGATAGACAGACAGGCCTACTCACCCAGTCTTTATAGACAAAGCCAGGATAGATAGACAGACAGGTCTACTCACCCAGTCTTTATAGACAAAGCCAGGATAGATAGACAGGACAGGTCTACTCACCCAGTCTTTATAGACAAAGCCAAGGGATAGACAGGCAGGCCGGTCTATCACCCAGTCTTTATAGACAAAGCAGGTTAGCTAGACAGACAGGCCTACTCACCAGTCTTTATAGACAAAGAGGATAGATAGCCTGGACAGGTCTAACTCACCCAGTCGTATTATAGACAAAGCCAGGATAGACTGACAAGCAGGTCTACTCACCCCAGTCTTTATAGGACAAAGCCAGGATAACAGACAGGAGGTCTACTACCCCGTCTTTATAGACAAAGCCAGGATAGAAGTAGACGCAGGTCTACTCACCCAGTTTTATAGCAAAGCAGGAATGATAGGAAGAACAGGGTTCTACTCACCCAGTCTTTATAGACAAAGCCTAGGATAGATAGACAGAAGGTCTACTCACCCAGTCTTTATAGACCAAGCCAGGATAGACAGATAGACAGACAGGATCTACTCACCAGATCTTTATAGACAAAGCCACAGGATAGGACAGTTTAGACAGACAGGCTTTTACTCACCCGTCTTTTTAGACAAAGCCAGGATAGTAGACAGGACAGGTCTACTCACCAGTCTTTATAGACAAAAGCCAGGATAGATGCAGACAGGTCTACTAACCAGTCTTTATAGACAAAGCCAGGATAGACAGACAGACAGACAGGCCTACTCACCCAGTCTTTATAGACAAAGCCCAGGATTCCTAACAGCAGCTCCAGCACAAAGATGATGCTCAAGGTGATCATGAACTGAAACGCAAAACCATAACCACATTACATCATTCATACACTCAAGACACTGAAACAAAATTAACCATAAACATACCAGACACACACATGCACACATAGACACACACACAGATGGCTTGATCAAAGAAAGCAAATGTTATTGCTTGTTATAATACAAATAAAAAATAATATTTATGGGATTGATATTGCGCTTGAAGCTTGTAAAACAAACCAAATTGAAGCGCCTTGACACTCAAATATTTAACATGCATGCAACTTCTCCCTTAAAACATAATTGTTAACAGCTTTCATTGGCGTGTGCCACAACCATGTCCACAGCTATGCACACACACACATTGTGAACACACTAGGTATTGGAAGGGGAACTGGTTGTAAAAAAAAGCAGTAAAGTGCTTATTCCATTTCCTCGTTATAAAATGAATAAAATGAGAAGAAAAAAAAAGGAGGATGCCGTTTGAAAATTAGGGACGATGTGAGGGGGAAAGTGTCGGTAGGAAAAATAAGTGTGTTTTGAGGCTGGATTTTAGGTGTTCAACGTGAAGCTTTTGGCGAAGTGAAGAGGGAGGTCCATCCAGGTGGATGGACAGGAAACAGAGAAAGAAAGCGACCAGCCAAACAGTGGTTTGTGTTTGTATTTGGGTGTTCGAAGCACAAGTCTCTGCAGCTGAACGAAGGAACAGGTTTGAGTGTACAAGGTGAAGACAGTTACTGAGATATAGTGGGTATATTTAGTGCAGATTTGTGGAGACCATTTGTATCACGCGGGTATTGATCTTATACTTCCCACAGGTCTTTGTAGAGATGGCAGCCAGTGAAGAGGATACAGAAGAGGTAGTTAGATGTTCAGATTTTTTCTTTTCTTAGGACCCCCCAGTCGCGCTGCGAGTTTTGTATGTGTTGAAGAGGAGTGGATTGGATGATGCTGGTAAAGCCAGCCCAAAAAGAAAATTTACCAGTATCTAAACGTGAAAGAGAATGGAGAGATGTCCCAAGCTTGGAAGTTGCTCAGGGGGACAGATTAACTTGTGAATTGCGGCGTATGTGCCGTAATTGTAGTGCAGACGGCAGGTCTGGGTGATTATTTTTTCACAGAGAGTGTGTTGTCACGAATACTCCTAATAACTTCACAGAGTGGCCAAAGGAACTGTCGTATTGCCGAATTCTTTTTGCAGTTTTTTGTGATGGAGGAAGTTTATGTATCTGCCCTATTAAGCATGGCCCTTTGGTTTTATCGGCCATTTAAGTTGTAAACTTGTTCTGAGTCATCCAGTTTTGAATGTCTTGTGGGCAGTAGGACGTATTTGTCCAGGGGAAGGCACAGTTTTAACAGTTCACTGCACTGAAGCTGAGTATCTCGGCATTCGAATATGATGATCAATATGGTGGTTCATTTATCATATGTGAGCGTGGAGCAGTGTTGAGAGTAAAGAGCAAGGTACAGGGCCCAGGATGATCCCTGTGGGACCCCACGTTCCATTTTGACAAGGTTTTGATTGAAATTTTGTTTTCAATACTTTCTGGAATCGGTCTGTGAGGTGATATGACGTAAACCAGGTGAGGGCATGTGCCATTAATACAAAACGTACTTTGGAGGCGAGGAAAGAAGAATGAGTGATACTATTAGTGTCGAAGGCTAGCAGATAGTCAAGAAGAGTGAGGAGGGAGATTTTTCTGCATTCAGAAAGAGTTAGAAGTGTATCTAAAGTGTGGACTAGGGTGGTTTCGGTGTGTGGTTGGGGCGTAGGCAGATTGAAAAGGGGGAAGATAATAATACTGGAATGAAGGTGGACTGTTGAGTGTTTGAGAACAACTTTATCTAGTACTTTAGAGACAAAGGGTACGTTTGGAGACAGGTCTATAATTCTTCCCAAAATGTTAGGGTCGACGGTCCTGCTTTTTCAGTAGGGGTGAGACTATTGCGGTTTTAAGAGCTGATGGAAAATTTTCCTGACACAAGAGATGAGTTTACTTATTTTAGTTTAATAGGTACCAGTTGTGGAAGGCCATTGTGAGAAATAGGAGCAGGTGATGGGATCAAGGTCACATGATTTTATAGTCCATTTCCGTCAGAAATGGTCTGATTTCTTTTCACTTGTGGGATGGAAGGAAAAGAGAGGTAGTGCCAGTTAACTGTGGATCACGAGGTACAGGCTGGAATTGAGTCTGATACCTAGTCTGGAGCGTATTGGGCTTTGAAAAGAAGGCAGAACCAGTTGGATAGGAAGTTCAGACAGGCTGTGGGTGTTAGGCAACGGAGTTATTTTTGCAGATTCCAAAGGAGATTTGCGGAAGAGGGAAAAAGTGAAGTTTTTATGGATGTAGCACAGAGAACTTGGGTAAGGAGTAGTAGTCTTGTCTTTGCTGAATGGATTAGGTTTGACCTTTGTTTGTTTTCAGAAAAGCTGTTGGTTGATTTCAGTGTTTGAACTTTCTGCCATGCCTGTTCTAGTTGTCGGTCTACGTTTGCGCTTCAGTTGTCAAGATGTTCACTGGGTATACCATGGCGCACAGGGTCTGGTCAGTAGGAGTTAGGAGCATGGTCGTAGGAGGTGCATGCTCATCAAGCAGTTGGGGAGATTGTGTTAAGTATTCAGTGAGGTCAGTGATGGTCCCAGTGGTTTTTGAAAACTGTTCGGAAGCTTGTGAAGAGAAGGTTGAATGTCTACGACCTAAGATTGAGATGAGTAAATCATTTCTTCTTTCTGACGGGTTTTTGTGTGTTGAGGATGGAAAAGAATGGCGGAATGATCAGAATGCAGATCCGTCGGTGGACAGAAACAGAGGTGACAAGATTAAATGAAAGCATTAGTAATCAGCCAGTCTAAAATATGACCGATCTGTGCGTTGCTTCGTTTACCCAGTTGAGAGAGAGAATGGTTTGGCCCAGAGAAGCGGTTTGACATCTGGTGAGATTGGTTGTTGGAAGTTGAAAGTCACCCGAGGAATTATAAGTTTAGTGGGAAAGAGGCTAGGGTAGGGGGTTCGAGGGAGTGACTGGAATTCTTGGTGAAAAAAGAGAAGATGTCAGATTTTTTTTTACGGCTGGGACGTGTAGGACCGGTTAAAGGCAGCAGAAAGTAATAGAGTGGCCGGTAGGTTGAGATTGATTTCGCAAACTTCAAAAGATTATGTGGAATGGAAGGTTGTGACTGAAAGAAAGAGCTGGTGCCAATATGTCTGAAATTATGGCAATCCCTATCGCCTCGTGCGAGTTCAGGGCCAAAAGAAATCGTTTTTATATCCAGAGGAGTCAGCTGTGTTATTTTTGGTTACGTGGCCCATGTGGTTTAGCCAGTTTCAGTGAGGAAGTTTAAGTCAATATTTTTTTTCAGAGATTAAAATCAGAAATGTAGTCAGCTTTTCCGTTTGGACAGACACACATGCACACTGAACATAACAAACTTGAAGGAGGTTAGAAGGAGGTGGAGAGGTGGACGTTGAAAGTGGTGGGGGGGGTGGGGGGAGGGGGGGTTTGTGGACAAGATAGAGGAAGAGGATGCAAGGCAATGGTGGAGTGAGATGTGGCTGCAGAAGAACAGACAACGTGTTTGGATGGTGACTGGGGAAGTAGAGATGGTGAGAGAACTGTGTTAATCAGGGGATTCGGTGTTTGACACTCATCATGATAGACATCATCATCATCAGAACATAAAAACGCTGTCAGAGTCACAAACCACAGAACAATCAAAAGCTGAGTTGGGGCGGCGTGGACGGCAGCATGGGGAAGAGAAGCTGTTTGTCAGGGGTAACAGAAGTGACGTCAGAGGTGAGGGGGGAGAACAGGAGAGGGGAAGCCCACCACAGGCGATCGTCGCGGCCTGACCGTTGTTCCTGTTTTTCTGGTTTTGGCAGCTGAATGCCACTAAGTTTGTTAAATGCTGCTTAATCTCAGGAGCAAAGATGTTTGTTTGTGCCCAAATCTCAGTGGGCGAGCATAGCTCTAATGTCCACAGCTCTCACTGCCTTGGTAGCAGAAACCTACCACACACTGATTGATGTATGGGGGTTGGTGTCAGTTCGTGAATCACGTGAATTTGTTGAACGGCAGCAGGGTCAGATTTAAAGTGGGTCACCAATGACCAGACATCCAGATAACACAATTCATAAGTCAATGCGAAAAATTTTATGAAATTATAATTGAAATATCTCCAAAGGTAGAAAAAAAACAAAGAAAATGTTCTGATCATTTAAACTCGGGGGTGAAATCACAAACAGAAGATTGTTAAAAATTTCTCGAAACGGAAGGAGGTAACAACACACACATCCAGCATTTCAAAAACTGTGCTGCCAACGGCGCAAAGGGATCATGCAATCCCAATTATTATTCAATAGGCCATCTGGAAATAAAACTTTTGAGGACATGATAAAAGACTGAACTTACGGAATATGCAACAGTATGATAAAGACAGAACGAAGCAGTAGCACACAAAGAACATTCATCATTACACATATACTGAAACACAAGCCATAACAGCATCTACATGCACCACTGTACAGTAACACTTGAAACTAAAAAATCCTTATCTAATCCAAAATGCACTATTGTGGAGCTTAATACCCAACAATAACCTAATACCGTACTAGAAAAAGTTCTGAAGATGAGAAGCCCTTACCGAGGGAAAGACTGGTAAGGTGAAGGAGAGGGGACGGGGTGAGAGAGAAGCAAGGGAGGGAAAGAAGACACAGCGAGAGGAGGAGAGAGAGAGAGAGAGTGAGGAGTTAAATGAATTCATGAACATGTGGGAGGAAAGGGGAGGGAAAGATGGATCCCTAAATTTCTGAAGAAAGACTGCTGCGCTGTTCTACATTAATCTATGTATTGTTAGAGACAACCGATACTGAGATAGGCAGGGCCGGAGGCACACCCAGGGAGAAAGAGAAACCCCCAACAAGAGAGCAGGAGCAAATAATGGCCAGGGATACTAAAGACAAGATACCCTCACAGGTGGAACCACCACAGAAGACAATCAAGAAAACAACAGTACACACAGGTTAGGTTACCACACGGAGACCAATAAACAACATAAACAAAAATAATAGATACACTAACTGTAACGAATCGAAACTGTAAGAAGACAACAACAAATATATACACTAACAGATCGGAACCACACAGAAGAAAACAACCAAATTATTCCAACATAACAATAAACGTAACAAGTAAAACCGCACAGAAGAAAGTACACAATGCTACGCCCACAGACAGGAACTGTGCAGAAAAGAAAACAATGGCTGCACTAGCTCAGTAACAGGTAGGAAGCATGCTGAAGACAGCAAATACCAGAGTCACATCACAAGAAAAGTCTGTCATTATCTGATTGATGAAGAAGACAAAGGACAATGGTAAATAACGCTGAATCATGTGCTGAAGCTGCCTTAGTTCTGACGGCTTCTTATCTACAGCACTGTAGTGTGTGTCAATGACTGACTGTGCCATGACATTGCAAAACACTCTTTACACATACTATACATGTCTTCTAAGTCACACAATTTTCAGAGATATAAAAAGGGTCTTTTTGCAATAGGTTTGGCGGTGAATATGTGACAATCCCATGTGTGTATCTCTGGACCCTAAACACGAATAGAAAGCCAGTCTACAAGAGAGATGGAGGGATCAAGTAAAACAATAATCAAAGCCGGGTTTTTTCTATAAGTGGTAGATAAAAACAGGTGCTTTTTGTGTCTAGCCTGTGGTTTTAAGTAGACACATAGACAGACACACAGAACCATATAAACATACAACATGAGAGAGAGAGAGAGGGAGAGAGAGATGAAGAGAAGATGAGAGGAGGAGGAGAGAGAGAGAGAGAGAGTCGAGAGAGTCCCGTCAGACAGAGACAGAGGCAAGCGGGACTAGGACAGGACAGACGACAGAGACAGGCAGACAGAGAGATTTACAAAGACAGGATACATCTGACTGCCTCACGTCCACCCACAAAACACAGCGAACTCTATATACCACACACATATACAATGCACTCACCCACACCAAAAAACAAACAACACACACACACACACACGCAAACCACAAAACAAACACACAAAAACTCACGCTCATACACACACTGACTTGATATCGATGCTAATCATGTCCTGTCTGAAGAAGAAGAAAGATGCTGCCCAATTGAGGAGTGCTCAGTGCAATGGACATCTGGTGGAGGACAATTGCCCACTGCTAAAGGAGGAGTGCACAGTGCCGGGCAGTGACAATGGGGAGGACATGCACTGCTAGAGAGGAGTTGCCAAGTGCCCAGTGACAACTGAGGAGGAAACAATTCATCTGCCAAATGAGGAGTGCACAGTGCCACTGACACCTGGAGGGGAGCACAATTCACTGCTAAAGGAGGAGTGCACGTGCTCAGTGCAGTGAAATCTGGAGGAGGACAATGCACTGCTAAAGGAGGAGTGCACAGTGCAGTGCAGCGACAACTGGAGGAGGACAATGCACTGCTAAAGGAGGAGTGCACAGCACAGTGCAGTGACAACTGGAGGAGGACAATGCACTGCTAAAGGAGGAGTGCCCAGCACTTAGTGACCCCTGGAGGGAAGACAATGCACTCTAAAGGAGGATGTGCACAGTCGCAGATGACCCTTGAGGAGACAATGGCACTGCGAAAGGAGGAGTGCACAGTGCTGTGCAGTGACAACTGGAGGAGGACATTGAATGCTAAAGGAAGGGAGGTGCACAGTGCAGTGCAGTGCCAATGGAGGAGGACACTGCACTGCTAAAGAGGAGTCTTCGTTTTCCTTTTCGTGCACAGTGCAGCGACACCTGGAGGTGGACAAGCACTGTAAAGGAGGAGTGCACAGTGCAGTGACAACTGGAGGAGGACAATGCACTGCTAGAGGAGTGCACAGTACAGTGCAGTGACAACTGGAGGAGGACAATGCACTGCAAAAGGAGGAGTGCACAGTGCAGCGACAACTGGAGGAGGACAATGCACTGCTAAAGGAGGAGTGCACAGTGCAGTGACAACTGGAGGAGGACAATGCACTGCTAAAGGAGGTGTGCCACAGTGCAGTGGACAACTGGAGGAGGACCATGACTGCTAAAAGGCGGAGTGACAGTACAGTGCAGTGACAACTGAGGAGGACCAGTGCACCTGCTAAGGAGGAGTGCACAGTGCAGTGCAGCGAAACTGGAGGAGGACAATGGCATGCAAAAGGAGGAGTGCACCAGATGCAGGCATCACCTTGTAGTCACTCCAGTGTGCATTACATTGAGGAGAGAGAGAGAGGACTGAGAGACCAAAGAGTGAGAGAAAGAGAGAGACCACACACGAGAGAGACAGGAGACAGAGAAGAAGAGAGAGAAAACCAGACGAGAGAGAGAGAAAGAGACATAGAAGACCAAGAAGACAGAAAAAGGCTCAGAGAGTAGGGAAGAGAGCAAGAGAGTCAGAGACAATGAAAAGAGACGACAAGAGACAGAGACGTAGAGTGAGGGTATGAAGGGGGCGGAGCAGAGGAGAAAGTGTACACTGACGTCTGTGGGTTTACCAGCAGTGAGAAGGGCACCCACAAAGCTCCACCCGGGTGAGTTGCCAGTTGGAGTACCGTTGGCCTCCAGTCTGTAGCGGTGCACCCCACACAGCCCACCTGTGAAACCCACACCCTTCCAGCTTTCAGCACAGTGCGATCCGGTACACTACAGTACAGTACACTACAGTGCAGGACAATACCGTACAGTACATTACCGTACAGTACACTACCGTACAGCTATACCAAAACAATACAGTACACTACAATACAGTTACAGTAACTACAGGTACACAGTTCGTATCCAATACCGTCCAGTACAATTCTGTATAGCACAGTTTACAATTCAGTATACAGTACAAGACAGTATAGCACAGTGCAATACAGACAGTACAAACAATTACAGTACACTACAATACAGTTACAATACAGGTACAATACAGTATACAGTACATACAGTTATAGCACAGTGCGAATTCCATACAGTGACAAAACAATTCAGTACACTACAATACAGTTACAATACAGTATACTGTACATTACAGTTATATGCACAGTGCAATACCATACAGTACAAACAATACAGTACACTACTAATACAGTACATACCAGTATTACAGTACAATACAGTTAGCACAGTACAATACAGAGTACAATACAGTAGAGCACAGTACATTGACCGTACGTACAGTACCTGTACCCCTTTTCATCACTGAACAGCATAACAAGATAACAGCAGCCCATCCTAGCGATTTCTCTTTTCACATTCACTCCATTTTAAAAAGAGAAACAAACACAACTGGCCCTGGCACCTTTTTTTTGTACTGTACTGGACTGTAGTGTAGTGTACTGAACTGTAGTTTAGTGTACTGATGTAGTGTAGTGTGGCGACTGTAGTGTAGTGTACTGACTGTAGTGTAGTGTACTGACTGTAGTGTACTGACTGTAGTGTAGTGTACTGACTGTAGTGTAGTGTAGTGACTGTAGTGTACTGACTGTAGTGTAGTGTACTGACTGTAGTGTACTGACTGTAGTGTAGGGGTACTGACTGTTGGGTACTGACTGTAGTGTAGTTTCTGACTGTAGTGTAGTGTAGTGACTGTAGTTGTAGTGACTGTATGTTGAGTTGGACTGTAGTGTATCTGACTGTAGTGTAGTGTACTGATGTTTGTGTTACTGATGTAGTGTAGTGTACAGACTGTTAGTGTAGTGTACTGACTGTAGTGTTGTGAACTGTAGTGTAGTGTAGTGATGTAGTGTAGTGTACTGACTGTAGGTGTAGTGTACTGACTGTAGTGTAGTGTACTGACTGTAGTGTAGTGTACTGACTGTAGTGTAGTGTACTGACTGTAGTGTAGTGACTGTAGTGTAGTGACTGTAATGTAGTGTACTGACTGTAGTGTAGTGTACTGACTGTAGTGTAGTGTACTGACTGTAGTGTAGTGTAGTGACTGTAGTGTAGTGTACTGACTGTAGTGTAGTGACTGTAGTGTTAGTGATGTAGTGTAGTGTAGTGACTGTAGTGTTGTGTAGTGACTGTAGTGTTAGTGACTGTAGTGTTGTTGTAGTGACTGTTGTGTCGTGTTTGTGACTGTGATGTGTGACTGTAGTGTAGTGTTAGTGACTGTGTGTAGTGTAGTGACTGGTAGTTAGCGGACTGTTGTGTAGTTGTCTGACTGTAGTGTAGTGTGCTGGACTGTAGTGTAGTGTTACTGTACTGACTGTAGTGTAGTTGTATGGACTGTAGTGTTACTGACTGTAGTGTAGTGTCTGACCTGTAGTGTAGTTATGACTGTAGTGTAGGTTACTGTACTGACCTGTAGTGTACTGACTGTGTGTAAGTGTTTTCTGTACTGACCTGTAGTGTACTGACTGTAGTGTAGTGTACTGTATGACTGTAGTGTACTGACTGTAGTGTACGGCCTGTAGTGTAGAGTTACTGACTGTAGTGTAGTGTACTGACTGTAGTGTAGTGTACTGACTGTAGTGTACTGTACTGACTGTAGTGTACTGACTGTAGTGTACTGACTGTAGTGTAGTGTACTGACTGTAGTGTAGTGTACTGACTGTAGTGTACTGACTGTAGTGTACTGACTGTAGTGTAGTGTACTGACCGTAGTGTACTGACTGTAGTGTAGTGTACTGACTGTAGTGTAGTGTACTGACTGTATGTGTAGTGACCTGTAGTGTACTGATGTAGTGTAGTGTACTGACTGTAGTGTACTGACTTTGTAGTTGTACTGACTGAAGTGTTAGTTGTAACTGACTGTAGTGTAGTGTACTGGACTGTAGTGTGCGTGTATGACTGTAGTGTAGTGTACTGATGTAGTGTTACGTTACTGATGTAGTGTACTGACTGTCGTGTAGTGTACTGGACTGTAGTGTAGTGTTAGTGACTGTTAGTGTAGTGTAGTGATTGTACTGTACGACTGTAGTGTATGCTGTAGTGTAGTGTACTGACTGTGTGTAGTGTACTGACTGAAGGGTAGGTGTTACTGGCTGTCGTGTTTGTGTATGACTGTAGTGTAGAGTACTGACTGTAGGGTGTACTGACTGTAGTGTAGTGTACTGACTGAAGTGTAGTTGTACTGACTGTAGTGGAGGTGTACTGACTGTAGTGTACTGGACTGTAGTGTAGTGTACTGACTGTAGTGTAGTGTACCTGACTGTAGTGTAGTGGATGACTTAGTGTATGTGTATGACTGTAGTGTAGGTGTACTGATGAAGTGTTTGTGTACTGATGAAGTGTAGTGTACTGACTGTAGTGTTGTGTATGACTGTTGTGTAGAGTACTGACTGTACGTGTACTGACTGTAGTGTAGGGTAGTGACTGTAGTGTAGTGTAGTGGACTGGAGTGAGTGTAGTGACTGTAAGTGTAGTTTAGTGACTGTAGTGTAGTGTACTGACTGTAGTGGTAGGGATACTGACTGTAGTGTAGTGTTCTGACTGTAGTGTAGTGTACTGACTGTTGTTGTTGTGTAAGTGTAGTGTAGTGTTTGTGTAGTCTGTACTGCCTGTAGTGTAGTGTACTGACCTGTGTGTAGTGTACTGGCTGTAGTGTAGTGTTCTGACTGTAGTGAAGTGTACTGACTGAAAAGGTGTAGTGTACTGACTGTAGTGTAGTGTACTGACTGTAGTGTAGTGTACTGACTGTAGTGTAGTGTACTGACTGTAGTGTACTGACTGTAGTGTAGTGTAGTGACTGTAGTGTAGTGACTGTGTGTAGTGTAGTGATGTAGTGTTGTGACTGTGTGTAGTGACTGTAGTTGTACTGACTGTAGTGTAGTGTACTGACTGTAGGGTTGTGACTGTAGTGTACTGTCTGTAGTGTAGTTGACTGCCTGTAGTTGTACTGACTGTAGTGTACTGACTGTAGTGTACTGACTGTAGTGTAGTGTACTGACTGTAGTGTACTGACTGTAGTGTACTGACTGTAGTGTTACTGACTGTAGTGTAGTGTACTGACTGTAGTGTAGTGACTGTAGTGTAGTGTACTGACTGTAGTGTACTGATTGTAGTGTACTGACTGCACTGTACTGAGCCGGCTATTGTACCTATCCCTGCTGCCTGACCGTCAGGCACCTGGAGGGCTGCTTCATTCTCGGTCAGTGATATATCTTCATCTAGTTTTTCTATTTCACTATCTTATCGGTGGTCGCAGCACTTGCTTTCCCTCAGACAAATTAAACAGCATCCAGCGTGGTTACAACTTGGATGGGTGACCCATTTTGCGTGCTTCAGCTCAGTCCAGTTCCCCAGTTTCCCCAGCTGTAAATGGGTACCTGCCTCTTTAGGGTCAGGGAAGGTAAAGCAGCGAGGAAAAGGAGATGGGCGGCCACCCTCCAATATGCTGGCCCTAGAGAAGCTGAGGTCTCTGACGCCTCCCTCCCCTACAACCACATAGGTTATGGGACACCGTTAACTTTATCTGATGTATTATCATCCCTGCTTGACGTGTACTCATCTGTCAGTGATCATCACCATCAATTATTTCACCTATCTTAGCTGATGTATTATCATCACTGCTTGATGTGTACAGCACTGCATTACACAACCAGTTTAACTGTAACCACCCAAATCCTGCTCCCCTGACTGTCAGCTCTTATGTATAGATTATTATTATTATCATTACCAAATTTGAACAGTACGGCACTTTACAGTATTGCTCTACCACAACAGGAAACCTGTACCTATCCTGCGGCACCCAGTCCACAGGTTTTGGAGATCCAGGCGTCATTTCTGTAGTTGATGATCATGTTTTTCACTGGCTCTCTATCTGGTCTCTCACCTACGGACACCATACAGAATAAACACAACATTACTTGCTGCCAACACATTCCTTACCCACCTCTGCATTTTTATCTTTCGGTTTTACATACCACCTCTTCTCTTATAATTCTCCTCTAAATTCTGAGTGTCACAGTAAATAAGCAGACATTGTCAAAGAACGTACAATCCTCACAAAGAAATAGACTTACCAAAGAAAGCTATCTTGTTTGATAAATACAGATTTGTGGTTGTTATTGTCCCCTGCCGAGAAGTTCGATTGAGGTGGGGAATCCAAATGTGTCTGTACCTCGTAGAGTTCTGAGTCTAGGTGCTCTGGAGGCAGGAAGGAGTTCAACATGTCTACTTATCTAGCCAGCACAAGTGTAACATCAATCACAGTTTCTTTCACTCTTTCTCTCACACGGCATTCATACAAATCATTCAGTTTCATTTGTACACAGCAAATATAATGCACTGTATTGTATTGCATTGTGTTGTGATGCATTGTGTTGTTTTATAATGCATTGTGTTGTTTTATAATGCATTGTGTTGTTTTGTAATGCATTGTGTTGTTTTATAATGGATTGTGTTGTTTTGTAATGCATTGTGTTGTTTTATAATGGATTGTGTTGTTTTGTAATGCATTGTGTTGTTTTATAATGGATTGTGTTGTTTTGTAATGCATTGTGTTGTTTTATAATGGATTGTGTTGTTTGCATTGCAATGTGTTGTTTTGAATGTATTTGTGTGTTTTGAATGTATTGTTGTTGTTTAGTAATTGCATTGTGTTGTTTGTATGTATTGTGTTGTTTTGTAAATGTTATTGTGTTGTTTTGTAAAGCATTGCGTTGTTTGTAATGTATTGTACTGTATTTAACTGTGCTGTACAGCATTTTGTTGTACTGCCTTGTGTTGTACTGTTCCGTTTTGTATTGTACTGTATTGTATTGTACTGTATTGTTTTGTACTGTAACTGTATCAGGTTAATTGCATAGTGTTGTACTGTAACTGCCATCATAGTTTTGCATTGTGGTTGTACTGTATTGTGTGTGTGCGTTGCACATTTGACTTGAAGGAAAATATTATTGTTAACTGGTTGATGCCTGTGTAAAAAGGAGTTGAGTGCAAGCGCTTTGATTTGTCTTGCCAGACAAGCGCTACATGAATTTCCATTTATTATTATTATTATTGTACTACATTGTGTTGTACTGTACTGCATTTCATTGTGTTGTGTTGTACTGCATTTCATTGTGTTGTATTGTACTGCATTTCATTGTGTTGTGTTGTACTGATTTCATTGTGTTGTACTGTATTGTAATGTACTGTATTGTCCAGTACTTGGAGTCAGCAGACACCTCTGGGTGAAATCAGGGCCCATCTGTGCACGAGACAGGCTGCTGCCCCACAGTGCTGTGTGTTCTGTTGACATCACTATCAAGTCTGTCGGTCTGTCTGGCTGTCAGTCAGTCAGTCATGTCAGTCAGTCAGTCAGTCAGTTCAGTCAGTGCAGTCAGTCAGTCAGTGAGTCAGTCAGTCAGTTGTCAGTTCTGTCAGTCAGCCAGCCAGCCAGCCAGCCAGCCAGCCAGCCAGCCAGTCAGTAGTCAGTCAGTCAGTCTTTCGTTAAACAGGAGTTCCTCCCCGAAGAAGCTGGCGTGTGGCTCCCTTAATTGGGGGTAAAAACGGTTGGATAACTAAAATCTCAAAATTGGCAAACCTCAGAGCTAGAGCCAAGGGATGAAAACCAAGAGACACACAAAGAATCTCCAATTACTGTCCTACTGAAAAGACTAGTACCCAGCCCAACAAGGGGGCCTCTGGCTTCACAAAGGACTGAAAGCTGTAGACTTGTGGCTTTCAGACTGACGGGCAGTTTGCCAGCCCATGAGGCACCAGATACACTAATCCACTCTTACATCATAGGTGCCAATCTCTGAGGACTCAGAAAAGAGGAATCCTGGTGGGGTGGGGGGGGGGGGGAGGGCTTGGGCCCGTTACAAGCTGGGGGGTCAGGGGTGGTGGGCCGCAGCGCCTGAGGTTGAAGCGTTTTTCCATCAAGACAAGCATGTATCATCTCCTGAATTGAAAAAACACCCAAAAAAAATTTTTTAAAACTAAACAAAATCCCACACACATAAGAAATATACCTCCATTAAGCAACACAACCTGACTCAGATTCAAACCAGACTGAGTTGGGTAGTAGAGTTCTGGTCTACTAACATTGCCTAATATGAGACTGGTGATTTCTTATATTACAAAAGTTAACACTTTGTAAACAGTTCTACTTGGACCGGGTTCCTCTGCCTGGGGCCAGCTGACGACACAACGCACAAAAAAAATATGAAAGAGAATGATAGAAAGAGTAACCTGTAACCCTCCTGCCCCAAACAACACACAAAAAAACCTCTAAAAATAAGCAATGTTCTGTTCTGGACATCTCCTCAAAGTCAGGCTAAACCTTTTCCTTTTTCATCCATTTGGGAGGGTTGATGACTTGCTAATTTTGGAAACCGGAATATTTTTTGTTTAAAACAGAAAATCGGTAACGCGATTCAAAATCAGAAGATTCCGGAAAATCCAGAAGGGATGGCAGCTATGTACATATATCACATTGCCTTATTTTTTACAGCTGTTTTTTTTTCCCCACACAGGACCACACACACACCACAACATACACCATACACAAACACAGCACACACAGAGAGAAAAGAAAATCATCTTTGCGACAGAGTTACTTAGCAGCACCACAAGCTTCAAGTCTAAGAAGGCATATAAATTCCCAGCCTCAGAAGCAGAGTAGAAAGTATGTAATTATTGGTAGTTAGCTGACAGCGGCCCCAAATTTTTACCACAACAACCTGACACAAATCAAATGACAACATTTCATGTTTCGTCTTCTTTTGTTTTTTTACAGTATGAGTCATTCTTCATTAAACAAACGATGGTCACTGTAAAACCAAAAACATTATCATATCTCACACAACCACACACACAGACACACACGCACACACACACGATACACTACACACACACCATCACAAACACGCACACACACCACCACACACACCACACACACCACACACACACGCACACACACACACACACACACACAACAACACACCCACACACGCACCACACACCCACACACACACACACACCACATCTCACTGGGAGATATTGGTGGTAACATGAAAAATTAATTGTTAACTGCAAAAATCAATTGTGTTGAGATCACAAATATCTTCCACCTCCATTGCATGCAATTGTATTTGTAGATCCATGAAAATCAGTTTAATTCATTCACTTACTATCTCTTTGACATGAAAATACTAGTCACACCATCCTCATGCAATCATGTACACTTCACTACTCTACCACTACCCAACACTTAACCTACATGAAATTACATTACAAAGCACTGCACAGCATTACTTTAAACAAAACTACATAAATTTGAATACATGGCACTGAACAAATTGTACTGCAACTACACTACACCCAACTTGCACTACACTACACCAAATGCACCACACTACTACTCACCCCAGTCTTTATAGGCAAAGCAGGATAGATAGACAGGAGGTCCTACTCACCCCAGTCTTATAGACAAAGACTTGGATAGACTATAGACCAGGTCTACTCACCCAGGTCTTTATGACAAAAGCCAGGATGGATGACAGGAAAGGCCTACTCACCCAGTCTTTATAGACAAAGACAGGATAGACATATAGACAGGTCTACTCACCCAGTCTTTATAGACAAAGCCAGGATAGATAGACAGACAGGCCTACTCACCCAGTCTTTATAGACAAAGCCAGGATAGATAGACAGACAGGTCTACTCACCCAGTCTTTATAGACAAAGCCAGGATAGATAGACAGGACAGGTCTACTCACCCAGTCTTTATAGACAAAGCCAAGGGATAGACAGGCAGGCCGGTCTATCACCCAGTCTTTATAGACAAAGCAGGTTAGCTAGACAGACAGGCCTACTCACCAGTCTTTATAGACAAAGAGGATAGATAGCCTGGACAGGTCTAACTCACCCAGTCGTATTATAGACAAAGCCAGGATAGACTGACAAGCAGGTCTACTCACCCCAGTCTTTATAGGACAAAGCCAGGATAACAGACAGGAGGTCTACTACCCCGTCTTTATAGACAAAGCCAGGATAGAAGTAGACGCAGGTCTACTCACCCAGTTTTATAGCAAAGCAGGAATGATAGGAAGAACAGGGTTCTACTCACCCAGTCTTTATAGACAAAGCCTAGGATAGATAGACAGAAGGTCTACTCACCCAGTCTTTATAGACCAAGCCAGGATAGACAGATAGACAGACAGGATCTACTCACCAGATCTTTATAGACAAAGCCACAGGATAGGACAGTTTAGACAGACAGGCTTTTACTCACCCGTCTTTTTAGACAAAGCCAGGATAGTAGACAGGACAGGTCTACTCACCAGTCTTTATAGACAAAAGCCAGGATAGATGCAGACAGGTCTACTAACCAGTCTTTATAGACAAAAGCCAGGGTAGACGACAGACAGACAGGCCTACTCACCCAGTCTTTATAGACAAAGCCCAGGATTCCTAACAGCAGCTCCAGCACAAAGATGATGCTCAAGGTGATCATGAACTGAAACGCAAAACCATAACAACATTACATCATTCATACACTCAAGACACTGAAACAAAATTAACCATAAACATACCAGACACACACATGCACACATAGACACACACACAGATGGCTTGATCAAAGAAAGCAAATGTTATTGCTTGTTATAATACAAATAAAAAATAATATTTATGGGATTGATATTGCGCTTGAAGCTTGTAAAACAAACCAAATTGAAGCGCCTTGACACTCAAATATTTAACATGCATGCAACTTCTCCCTTAAAACATAATTGTTAACAGCTTTCATTGGCGTGTGCCACAACCATGTCCACAGCTATGCACACACACACATTGTGAACACACTAGGTATTGGAAGGGGAACTGGTTGTAAAAAAAAGCAGTAAAGTGCTTATTCCATTTCCTCGTTATAAAATGAATAAAATGAGAAGAAAAAAAAAGGAGGATGCCGTTTGAAAATTAGGGACGATGTGAGGGGGAAAGTGTCGGTAGGAAAAATAAGTGTGTTTTGAGGCTGGATTTTAGGTGTTCAACGTGAAGCTTTTGGCGAAGTGAAGAGGGAGGTCCATCCAGGTGGATGGACAGGAAACAGAGAAAGAAAGCGACCAGCCAAACAGTGGTTTGTGTTTGTATTTGGGTGTTCGAAGCACAAGTCTCTGCAGCTGAACGAAGGAACAGGTTTGAGTGTACAAGGTGAAGACAGTTACTGAGATATAGTGGGTATATTTAGTGCAGATTTGTGGAGACCATTTGTATCACGCGGGTATTGATCTTATACTTCCCACAGGTCTTTGTAGAGATGGCAGCCAGTGAAGAGGATACAGAAGAGGTAGTTAGATGTTCAGATTTTTTCTTTTCTTAGGACCCCCCAGTCGCGCTGCGAGTTTTGTATGTGTTGAAGAGGAGTGGATTGGATGATGCTGGTAAAGCCAGCCCAAAAAGAAAATTTACCAGTATCTAAACGTGAAAGAGAATGGAGAGATGTCCCAAGCTTGGAAGTTGCTCAGGGGGACAGATTAACTTGTGAATTGCGGCGTATGTGCCGTAATTGTAGTGCAGACGGCAGGTCTGGGTGATTATTTTTTCACAGAGAGTGTGTTGTCACGAATACTCCTAATAACTTCACAGAGTGGCCAAAGGAACTGTCGTATTGCCGAATTCTTTTTGCAGTTTTTTGTGATGGAGGAAGTTTATGTATCTGCCCTATTAAGCATGGCCCTTTGGTTTTATCGGCCATTTAAGTTGTAAACTTGTTCTGAGTCATCCAGTTTTGAATGTCTTGTGGGCAGTAGGACGTATTTGTCCAGGGGAAGGCACAGTTTTAACAGTTCACTGCACTGAAGCTGAGTATCTCGGCATTCGAATATGATGATCAATATGGTGGTTCATTTATCATATGTGAGCGTGGAGCAGTGTTGAGAGTAAAGAGCAAGGTACAGGGCCCAGGATGATCCCTGTGGGACCCCACGTTCCATTTTGACAAGGTTTTGATTGAAATTTTGTTTTCAATACTTTCTGGAATCGGTCTGTGAGGTGATATGACGTAAACCAGGTGAGGGCATGTGCCATTAATACAAAACGTACTTTGGAGGCGAGGAAAGAAGAATGAGTGATACTATTAGTGTCGAAGGCTAGCAGATAGTCAAGAAGAGTGAGGAGGGAGATTTTTCTGCATTCAGAAAGAGTTAGAAGTGTATCTAAAGTGTGGACTAGGGTGGTTTCGGTGTGTGGTTGGGGCGTAGGCAGATTGAAAAGGGGGAAGATAATAATACTGGAATGAAGGTGGACTGTTGAGTGTTTGAGAACAACTTTATCTAGTACTTTAGAGACAAAGGGTACGTTTGGAGACAGGTCTATAATTCTTCCCAAAATGTTAGGGTCGACGGTCCTGCTTTTTCAGTAGGGGTGAGACTATTGCGGTTTTAAGAGCTGATGGAAAATTTTCCTGACACAAGAGATGAGTTTACTTATTTTAGTTTAATAGGTACCAGTTGTGGAAGGCCATTGTGAGAAATAGGAGCAGGTGATGGGATCAAGGTCACATGATTTTATAGTCCATTTCCGTCAGAAATGGTCTGATTTCTTTTCACTTGTGGGATGGAAGGAAAAGAGAGGTAGTGCCAGTTAACTGTGGATCACGAGGTACAGGCTGGAATTGAGTCTGATACCTAGTCTGGAGCGTATTGGGCTTTGAAAAGAAGGCAGAACCAGTTGGATAGGAAGTTCAGACAGGCTGTGGGTGTTAGGCAACGGAGTTATTTTTGCAGATTCCAAAGGAGATTTGCGGAAGAGGGAAAAAGTGAAGTTTTTATGGATGTAGCACAGAGAACTTGGGTAAGGAGTAGTAGTCTTGTCTTTGCTGAATGGATTAGGTTTGACCTTTGTTTGTTTTCAGAAAAGCTGTTGGTTGATTTCAGTGTTTGAACTTTCTGCCATGCCTGTTCTAGTTGTCGGTCTACGTTTGCGCTTCAGTTGTCAAGATGTTCACTGGGTATACCATGGCGCACAGGGTCTGGTCAGTAGGAGTTAGGAGCATGGTCGTAGGAGGTGCATGCTCATCAAGCAGTTGGGGAGATTGTGTTAAGTATTCAGTGAGGTCAGTGATGGTCCCAGTGGTTTTTGAAAACTGTTCGGAAGCTTGTGAAGAGAAGGTTGAATGTCTACGACCTAAGATTGAGATGAGTAAATCATTTCTTCTTTCTGACGGGTTTTTGTGTGTTGAGGATGGAAAAGAATGGCGGAATGATCAGAATGCAGATCCGTCGGTGGACAGAAACAGAGGTGACAAGATTAAATGAAAGCATTAGTAATCAGCCAGTCTAAAATATGACCGATCTGTGCGTTGCTTCGTTTACCCAGTTGAGAGAGAGAATGGTTTGGCCCAGAGAAGCGGTTTGACATCTGGTGAGATTGGTTGTTGGAAGTTGAAAGTCACCCGAGGAATTATAAGTTTAGTGGGAAAGAGGCTAGGGTAGGGGGTTCGAGGGAGTGACTGGAATTCTTGGTGAAAAAAGAGAAGATGTCAGATTTTTTTTTACGGCTGGGACGTGTAGGACCGGTTAAAGGCAGCAGAAAGTAATAGAGTGGCCGGTAGGTTGAGATTGATTTCGCAAACTTCAAAAGATTATGTGGAATGGAAGGTTGTGACTGAAAGAAAGAGCTGGTGCCAATATGTCTGAAATTATGGCAATCCCTATCGCCTCGTGCGAGTTCAGGGCCAAAAGAAATCGTTTTTATATCCAGAGGAGTCAGCTGTGTTATTTTTGGTTACGTGGCCCATGTGGTTTAGCCAGTTTCAGTGAGGAAGTTTAAGTCAATATTTTTTTTCAGAGATTAAAATCAGAAATGTAGTCAGCTTTTCCGTTTGGACAGACACACATGCACACTGAACATAACAAACTTGAAGGAGGTTAGAAGGAGGTGGAGAGGTGGACGTTGAAAGTGGTGGGGGGGGTGGGGGGAGGGGGGGTTTGTGGACAAGATAGAGGAAGAGGATGCAAGGCAATGGTGGAGTGAGATGTGGCTGCAGAAGAACAGACAACGTGTTTGGATGGTGACTGGGGAAGTAGAGATGGTGAGAGAACTGTGTTAATCAGGGGATTCGGTGTTTGACACTCATCATGATAGACATCATCATCATCAGAACATAAAAACGCTGTCAGAGTCACAAACCACAGAACAATCAAAAGCTGAGTTGGGGCGGCGTGGACGGCAGCATGGGGAAGAGAAGCTGTTTGTCAGGGGTAACAGAAGTGACGTCAGAGGTGAGGGGGGAGAACAGGAGAGGGGAAGCCCACCACAGGCGATCGTCGCGGCCTGACCGTTGTTCCTGTTTTTCTGGTTTTGGCAGCTGAATGCCACTAAGTTTGTTAAATGCTGCTTAATCTCAGGAGCAAAGATGTTTGTTTGTGCCCAAATCTCAGTGGGCGAGCATAGCTCTAATGTCCACAGCTCTCACTGCCTTGGTAGCAGAAACCTACCACACACTGATTGATGTATGGGGGTTGGTGTCAGTTCGTGAATCACGTGAATTTGTTGAACGGCAGCAGGGTCAGATTTAAAGTGGGTCACCAATGACCAGACATCCAGATAACACAATTCATAAGTCAATGCGAAAAATTTTATGAAATTATAATTGAAATATCTCCAAAGGTAGAAAAAAAACAAAGAAAATGTTCTGATCATTTAAACTCGGGGGTGAAATCACAAACAGAAGATTGTTAAAAATTTCTCGAAACGGAAGGAGGTAACAACACACACATCCAGCATTTCAAAAACTGTGCTGCCAACAGGCGCAAAGGTGATCATGCAATCCAATTATTATTCAATAGGCCATCTGGAAATAAAACTTTGAGACATGATAAAGACTGAACTTACGGAATATGCAACAGTATGATAAAGACAGAACGAAGCAGTAGCACACAAAGAACATTCATCATTACACATATACTGAAACACAAGCCATAACAGCATCTACATGCACCACTGTACAGTAACACTTGAAACTAAAAAATCCTTATCTAATCCAAAATGCACTATTGTGGAGCTTAATACCCAACAATAACCTAATACCGTACTAGAAAAAGTTCTGAAGATGAGAAGCCCTTACCGAGGGAAAGACTGGTAAGGTGAAGGAGAGGGGACGGGGTGAGAGAGAAGCAAGGGAGGGAAAGAAGACACAGCGAGAGGAGGAGAGAGAGAGAGAGAGTGAGGAGTTAAATGAATTCATGAACATGTGGGAGGAAAGGGGAGGGAAAGATGGATCCCTAAATTTCTGAAGAAAGACTGCTGCGCTGTTCTACATTAATCTATGTATTGTTAGAGACAACCGATACTGAGATAGGCAGGGCCGGAGGCACACCCAGGGAGAAAGAGAAACCCCCAACAAGAGAGCAGGAGCAAATAATGGCCAGGGATACTAAAGACAAGATACCCTCACAGGTGGAACCACCACAGAAGACAATCAAGAAAACAACAGTACACACAGGTTAGGTTACCACACGGAGACCAATAAACAACATAAACAAAAATAATAGATACACTAACTGTAACGAATCGAAACTGTAAGAAGACAACAACAAATATATACACTAACAGATCGGAACCACACAGAAGAAAACAACCAAATTATTCCAACATAACAATAAACGTAACAAGTAAAACCGCACAGAAGACAAGAAAACAATAGCTACGCCAACAGACAGGAACTGTGCAGAAAAGAAAACAATGGCTGCACTAGCTCAGTAACAGGTAGGAAGCATGCTGAAGACAGCAAATACCAGAGTCACATCACAAGAAAAGTCTGTCATTATCTGATTGATGAAGAAGACAAAGGACAATGGTAAATAACGCTGAATCATGTGCTGAAGCTGCCTTAGTTCTGACGGCTTCTTATCTACAGCACTGTAGTGTGTGTCAATGACTGACTGTGCCATGACATTGCAAAACACTCTTTACACATACTATACATGTCTTCTAAAGTCACACAATTTTCAGAGATATAAAAAGGGTCTTTTTGCAATAGGTTTGGCGGTGAATATGTGACAATCCCATGTGTGTATCTCTGGACCCTAAACACGAATAGAAAGCCAGTCTACAAGAGAGATGGAGGGATCAAGTAAAACAATAATCAAAGCCGGGTTTTTTCTATAAGTGGTAGATAAAAACAGGTGCTTTTTGTGTCTAGCCTGTGGTTTTAAGTAGACACATAGACAGACACACAGAACCATATAAACATACAACATGAGAGAGAGAGAGAGGGAGAGAGAGATGAAGAGAAGATGAGAGGAGGAGGAGAGAGAGAGAGAGAGAGTCGAGAGAGTCCCGTCAGACAGAGACAGAGGCAAGCGGGACTAGGACAGGACAGACGACAGAGACAGGCAGACAGAGAGATTTACAAAGACAGGATACATCTGACTGCCTCACGTCCACCCACAAAACACAGCGAACTCTATATACCACACACATATACAATGCACTCACCCACACCAAAAAACAAACAACACACACACACACACACGCAAACCACAAAACAAACACACAAAAACTCACGCTCATACACACACTGACTTGATATCGATGCTAATCATGTCCTGTCTGAAGAAGAAGAAAGATGCTGCCCAATTGAGGAGTGCTCAGTGCAATGGACATCTGGTGGAGGACAATTGCCCACTGCTAAAGGAGGAGTGCACAGTGCCGGGCAGTGACAATGGGGAGGACATGCACTGCTAGAGAGGAGTTGCCAAGTGCCCAGTGACAACTGAGGAGGAAACAATTCATCTGCCAAATGAGGAGTGCACAGTGCCACTGACACCTGGAGGGGAGCACAATTCACTGCTAAAGGAGGAGTGCACGTGCTCAGTGCAGTGACAACTGGAGGAGGACAATGCACTGCTAAAGGAGGAGTGCACAGTGCAGTGCAGCGACAACTGGAGGAGGACAATGCACTGCTAAAGGAGGAGTGCACAGCACAGTGCAGTGACAACTGAGGAGGACAATGCACTGCTTAAAGGAGGAGTGCCCAGCACTTAGTGACCCCTGGAGGGAAGACAATGCACTCTAAAGGAGGATGTGCACAGTCGCAGATGACCCTTGAGGAGACAATGGCACTGCGAAAGGAGGAGTGCACAGTGCTGTGCAGTGACAACTGGAGGAGGACATTGAATGCTAAAGGAAGGGAGGTGCACAGTGCAGTGCAGTGCCAATGGAGGAGGACACTGCACTGCTAAAGAGGAGTCTTCGTTTTCCTTTTCGTGCACAGTGCAGCGACACCTGGAGGTGGACAATGCACTGCTAAAGGAGGAGTGCACAGTGCAGTGACAACTGGAGGAGGACAATGCACTGCTAGAGGAGTGCACAGTACAGTGCAGTGACAACTGGAGGAGGACAATGCACTGCTAAAGGAGGAGTGCACAGTGCAGCGACAACTGGAGGAGGACAATGCACTGCTAAAGGAGGAGTGCACAGTGCAGTGACAACTGGAGGAGGACAATGCACTGCTAAAGGAGGTGTGCCACAGTGCAGTGGACAACTGGAGGAGGACCATGACTGCTAAAAGGCGGAGTGACAGTACAGTGCAGTGACAACTGAGGAGGACCAGTGCACCTGCTAAGGAGGAGTGCACAGTGCAGTGCAGCGAAACTGGAGGAGGACAATGGCATGCAAAAGGAGGAGTGCACCGAATGGTTAAATAAATAATCACGTCAAAATCACCATATGATGTAGATCTTTTTTTTAGTAGGCCCTTTTTGCTTCAGAATGAAAAGGATGATTCACTCAATCAAACCCACAAATGGGACAGTTTGGCATACATTCGATATATGTATCTGACAGATCCGCTTGACTTTGTCACATTTCATAAACTTACCCAAAATATGACGTTGAAAATGAACATCAAATATTTGATGCAGCAGCTGACTTCACTACGATCTCGTCGACGCTGCTTTCTTGCTCTCGGTCTCATCTTGAACCGTTCACAAATACCAAACTTCACTTTTTCTCTCCAACTGCTCCATCAAAGTTGAGAGAAATCAAAGTACTTTACGATTCATTTCTAATCTTAACGAACTCCATGTTCTGTTTTTAGAAATAAGGTCAAAATCAGTTCATTGTTTCTGATCTGCCAGCTGCACAAGCAAACTTGAAGTAGGTCGGTGATCTACCCTGAGCTTAGCACCCTCAACCCAAAATGCTTTACATGATAAATAAGTATTCAAGAAGAAAGTTTGTAAGATGTACTGTAATTCAAGCTAAAAATTTATAACGAATACTACTGTATGTAGAATTAGCTATAGCTCTCAATAGTAATGCCTAAAGAAACAAACTCAAAGATGAAAATTAGATTACGTCACAAGCATTGACCGAAGATGGCTTCCAAAGAAGAATCGGCTGCTAGCTCCTTGGCTGCGAATGGGAAAGCTTCTGTATCTTTTCCCAAACTCCAGAAGCTCACTCGCGATGACATTTGCTTCAGGGTATTACCCACAATGGGAGGCATCAGCTATGGATACTTTGCAATTCACATTATGAATGCCTCATGGTTTAAAAGGTTCGTCCTTTATTATTTTTTTGTTGGCTGCTTGCAGAGGTCGATCAGTGGCAGGGGAGACAACTGTTGTCTTTGTTTATGTTGGCTTGTACAGTTGTAGCAATATATATATATGCCTAAATGAATAATAATTAAAAAAGAGTCTACTCCAGGTTTACTTTTCAGCTATGTTATTTTTGGTGTTACTTTAAATAGTTTAATTCAAAGATTAGTTTTTACATGATGTAAATTTAGACTTGCAGTTGCACATATGTGTGCAACTGCTCTTAGTCTCATACAGGCACACACTCAAGATTCATGACAACTATATTGTCTCCTAGAGAGAAATTCAGGCAAGTGGCAGCACTGCTGAAGATAAGTCAACTCACTCATACAAGCACATGCACATGGGTTTAATTAAATGGTAAAGCCAAGGTTGTAATAATGTAGTATTTCAGTATATTCATTAAGAAATTTGTTCTTAGATAGATGGCTTGACGAAAAAAAGCAAATGCATTGCTTATCTAATGTACCATCTGGAAAAAATTTTTTGACTTGACACACACAGAGTCTCACACATACACACACACACAGACACACACACACACACACACACACACACACGCGCATCGAACTGAATGTCAAAGTCCTTCGGATTGAGGCCCCGTGTACGAACGCACGCAAAACATCTTGTGCACACATTAAATCCTGTTCCGCTTTTTGAAAGAGTAGGCCATTGTGTGCCGGGGGAAACGGATGACAAAATTTACAAAACCGGATACACATGGGGACTAGATGTAAAAAAGCACATGAGTGCTTATTCCATTATCCTCGATATAAAAGAATAAAATAAAAATATAAAAGAATAAAATAAATAAATAAAATAAAAACACACACACACACACACACTGTAGTGTAGTCCTTCGAACTATAAACCGAGGCCCCGTGTTTGAACACATGCAGAACATCTTGCGCACACGTTATTATTATCCTCGATATAAAAGAATAAATAAATAAATAAATAAAATAGTATCTTTAAAATGCTGAAATTAGATCTCTCTCTCACACACACTTTCGCTCTCACACTCATACACTCTCACACACACAAACATTATCCTTCGGATGAGACTATAAACCGAGGCCCCGTGTGCGAATGCATGCAGAACATGTTGCACACACGTTAAATCCTGTTCCGCTTTTCAAAAGAGTAGGCCATTGTGTGCTGGTGGGAACAGATGACAAAATGTTCAAAACTGCATACGCACAGGGACTGGATGTAAAAAAGCACATGAGTGCTTATTCCATTATCCTCGATATAAAATAATAAATAAATAAATATCCCCCAAATACAAGGATTTGGTTTGAATTACACACATTGTGGATGCACACATGCACATGTGCAAGCATGCATGTGCATGCGTGCACACACAAACACACACAGTGCACACACATACTTGTTTCCAATTCTATGTGAGATGTGACAGGCAGCTTAGAGTTTGATATCATTCATTAGCTAAAAATGGAGTAATGGTTTTCTTTCTGTGATTTCATGCCTTGTTTTGTCTAAACTCAAATGTTGTGTGTCATATACATGTATACTTGTTTTATTGTGTTATGTATTGTATTGTATTGTATTCTGTTCTATATTGAATTATGTTTCTGTGCTTTGTCTTGTATACCCAAGCAGTTGCATTGCATTTATTGCATTGTGAAATATGCATTGCATTGTATTGCATAATTAACTAGTGCACTTATGTGCGCGCGCGCGCACACACACACACACACACACACACTCTCTCTCACTCACTCTTTTTCACACACAAACACAGAGTACACCACACACACACCACACACACACACCACACACACACACACACACACACACACACACACACACTCACACACACTTACACCTTTACACACACACATGCAGGCACATGCAGGGATACACAACAGTACCTGTCTTTTTTGTTTGTTTGTTTTTGTTCCTCAGCTAGAGCTCAGACTCAGAGGTTCACCAGTGGTGAGATTTTGCCTATAGATGCAGTTGTTTTTGCCTTCCATGATGGTACTTAGGTAACCTTCCATAACTCACTGAACACTGACATGAATTACAGGATCTTTAACATGCATATTTGATCTGTGTATGTGTAGACATGAAGGGAATTTTAAGGCACTGGCTGCTCTGCACTTGAAGTTGATGAGGGAGGTAATAAAAAATCTCCACCCTTTATTTACCTGATGATACTGAGATTTGAACCCATGACTTCATGGACCTATGGGATTGAAGTGGAACAGTCTGAACCACGTGGTTATAGCATCAGCCTGCACGGTCTGTCTCATTTCACTTGTTGTTGTGAATCTTACTTAGATCTACCTGGAGCA
>CM054161.1:47080521-47169360 GCA_028751875.1 Rapana venosa
GGCCTGCTTTTCCCTGACTCCACATGAGGTCTCTTGGACGGGGATCCACATCTCCACACCCACATCATCTTCAGGGAGGAGGGCAACAGACATGTCAAGAAAAGAAATCTACATAACGGGGGTTCGAGCTTTGCAGGTTCTCTCCACTGACCGGGCATTTCAAGTATATTTTCTGATTTCTTTCGGGCCACAGAAATGATGGCCTATAGAAAAAAACAAAGAAACATAGCCATTCTGTGTTTGGGGGGGGTTGGGTTAAGTAAGGGCAACCCAGCGCAGGAGCTCCCCTAAAGGGAGCACACACAGCAGGAGCAACACCAGCGGGAGCTAACCTAAAGGAGAAAAACCCCAGCACGGGGGCACACCTAAGGAGCAACACCAGGAGCTACACCTGAAGGAGAAAACCCCAGCCAGGGCTACACCTGAAGACAACACAGAGTACCCCTAAGGAGCAACACCAGCAGCTACCCCAAAGGGAGCAAACCAGGGGGCTACCCTAAAGGAAAACACCACCAGGAGCTACCCCTGAAGGAGCAACCCAGCACAGGAGCCCCACTCAATCCAAAAGTTCCACATCAGACATCAATATTCATGTTCAATAAATACACCATACTGCGCTTTAGTGGAGACAGTTGCAAAAGCTTGACCCTTTGATACAACACCTCTAACATGGAGCAAGTCGGGGACACCTTAAACCCAGCTCTCTTAAACACCTGAGGGAAGTTTGGGGACAAAAAATGTGGAGTAAAAACAGAAAGCTACACCTTGGGGGAAAACCAAGAGGTGAAGGAAGCCATCAGAGAAAAAAAGCAGCTATATAAAACTTGGTTCAAGACCAAGACAGAAGAGGACAAACGTCAAGTACAGAATTGCAAGAAGACATAGTAAACGTTTGTGAAAGCCTCCAAAGAAAAAAATTTTTGGGCAACTTATGGAGAAAGTTAAGTGAAATTTGCAAGAATTCCCCAAGAGAATTTTTCAAAAGTGTGAAGACGGTGAGAGTAAGAGATGACCATTCAATCCAACAACAGTATGAATGATGCAAATGGAGAGGCCACTGCACAAAGAAGAGGAAATTCTGAAAACGATGGGGAAGACTATTTAAAGATCTTTAAAACATATCTGGAGTACAAGTTTCCAGCTCCCATTTCTCACCACGCTATAAAGACCAATTAGAGCCCCAAATCCTTGAAGCTGAAACAAAAAAAGCAATTAAGACCAGCCCAAAGGCAAAGCAGCAGGCGATGACGGCATAACAACTGAAGCCATCCTTGCATGCGGAGAAACGGGAGTTAAGTGGCTCACCATCATCTTCCAGAAAGAGGGGAAGAGAGGAAAACCAATGGACTGGCAAAATGCAATAGTGGTGCCAATTTGGGAAAAAGAAGGGCAGCAAGAGAGACTGCAGCACCTACAAGGCATTTCACCTTCTCAGCCATGTAGGGAAAATGTATGCAAAGTTTTCTGGAACACGCCACAAGAGCCAAAAGCAGAACACCTACTGAGCAATGCCAGTTTGGCTTTCGGAAAGGAAGAGGGTGCACAGATGCCATTTTCGCACTCCAACAGCTGTGTGAAAGAGCCAAACGAATACAACCAAGAAACCTGCATACAGTATTCGTTGATCAAAAAAAAGCTTTCGACCGAGTCAACAGAGACAAGCTCTGGAAGATCCTGGAGCAGTACGACGTGAAGGGGCAGTTGCTTGATAACATCAGAGCAATCTATGCCAACAGTATGAGTGCAGTCCGAACAACCAGTGGAACATCCGACTGGTCCCGGTTACATCAGGGGTCAGGCAAGGCTGCGTAATCTCTCCCCTTCTCTTCGTGATCTACATGGACCAGATTACAAAGGAAGCCAACCCAGATCTTGAGGCCCTGAACGAACTATTATTTGCTGACGACCAGTCCTTGATGAATCAGAACAAAGCAGCTCTTCAAGAACACACAGACCAACTCCAAACAAGCTGCGAGAGGTATGACATGAAGATCAGTATCACCAAAACAGAAGTTATGTCTGTCCCGCAGAACCAGGAAAGCTGGACATCAACAAACAACGGCACCCAGCTGAAACAGACCAAAGAATTTAAATACCTTGGCGCCCTTCACTGAAGATGGAAAATTGGACAGAGAGATAGAAACAAAATGCCAGAAAGCGAACGCAGGGCATTACCAACTCGCCCCCCTTCTAAAACTTCCCCGCATCCCAATGAGCCCAAGGCGAAACTCATCAACGCCATCTTCGTTCCAACACTCACATACCATGTCAGACATGGGGCCCCAACAAAAGCCTTAGAGAGAAAATTGGTCACATGTGAAATGCACTGCCTGAGAAAAAACTGTCAACAAGACAACACGCGACAAGATCAAGAATGAGGTGATCAGAGACATGGTCGGACTAACACCAATTCTCCACCATATCGAACAACAAAGGATCAGGTGGTTTGGTCATCTCCCCTAAAAATGCCGCCCCCAACCAACCAGCCCTACGGCATACACCACCAAACACAATGGCTGGAAAGCCAGAGGTAGACCAAGGAGACGATGGAGCGACTCCGTGGCTGACACCCTTCGAGCCCATGGCCTGTCACTACATCAAGCCTCCCGCCTTGCTGCAGACAGACGTCTGTGTCTCCCCGCGACGCCGAAAGGCACCAGCGGCAGATGAAAGAAAGAAGAAGAAGTTGCATAAACATAGTTATTCTAGATAGTTTGTTGCAAAATTACAGCATATCTATTCTAGATAGCTTGTTGCAAAATTACAGCATATCTATTCGAGATAGTCAGTTCCATACTGCATAATTTATTCAGTGGGCAATGATAAAGCTGTTTCAACTCTGAATAGTCCATCATTATAGAACATCATGTGAGAACTTTCAACATGAATGCTAGTTCTGAACACTGCGTGATGAAAGATAACATCTATTAAAGGCATATTCCATCATAATACTAGTAATACTTCAGATACTGTGGTCACTGGCAGGGCCACAGTTTGTCATCTGATTTCTGACAACACATGATCAATCTTCACAAACCATTGCACTCTTAAAGTGGACGGTCACACTTTCCAAGGCAGTTGGAGGGGAGGGGGGGTGGGGGGGGGAATCTTCAATCACAGACTAAAATTTTAAGCACAAGTCATTATCAGCAGTGAAAGCGCTGAATGAAAAATAATATCAGAAGCAGAGGACTGTCCATCACAACTCAAAGGCACAAGTTTAGTATTGCTTCAGTTTATGGGGACAGGATAGCTCAGTGGTCAGAGCACTCACTTTCCCCCAGCCAAGTTAAGCAGCGTCGAGCGTGGTTACCAGTTGGATGGGTGACCGTTTGCGTGCCTTGGCTTCAGTACAGTTCCCCCAGTTCCCCCAGCTGTAAATGGGTACCTGCCCTCTTTAGGGTCAGGGAAGGTAAAGCAGCGAGGGAGAGGAGATGGGCGCCGCCCTCAATATGCTGGCCCTAGAGAAGAGCCTACGACCTTATAGGTTATGGGACTCCTTTACCTTTACCATGAAAACAAAACAAAGCTTCTAGAGATGCTTACATGATGTTATGCATCCCCTTTTTCTCATCTATATATTCAAACTTAGCACTAACAAAAGCTCTGTGTACACACAACATGCAGGAGTGGTTTCACTGGCAGTGACAATCATGAACACTGGTCTGTTTTCCTGCTCTCAGCGATAACAATTATCAAGACTGCTACATTACTTCACACTTTATTTCTTGCAACAAACAGATGCATCTTTTATATTTGTTTATGCTGAACAAAACAACAGATGTCAGTCAGAACTAAATCACAGAATAACAACTGCACAGTCCCTTGATGCTAAATCTGACAACAAAAAACAGAATATTGAGAACTAACTAAATCACAAATAACAACTGCACAGTCCCTTGATGCTAAATCTGACAACAAAAAACAGAATATTGAGAACTAACTAAATCACAAATAACAACTGCACAATCCCTTCATGCTAAATCTGACAACAACAACAAACAGAATATTGAGAACTAACTAAATCACAAATAACAATTGCACAGTCCCTTCATGCTAAATCTGACCTGTCGACTGCTGGATGGCATACATCTGATGTCAACTGTTACAAATAAACCAGAGCAAACTTCTGATGTCAACTGTCATAGATATGTTAACCAGAGCACACACACTGTGCCAATTCTGATCTCTCAGAAACTGGCAAAAGGAAAGAAGAACTCTGAGAAATTTTCTCACATCCCAATGGAATCAGCTCTTTTTTTTTTCAAATTTGCCGTGTGTAAGAATGTGATTCTAGCTGATGTGGCTGCAGCCTGTGATGAGCATGGAGGTGTTGACAGGCTGACACATTCGTTTATCAACAACTGGATGGTTACAAGACAGACTTACATTACACATTGGTTTATCCACACAGTCAGTGTCACCACACACCATCTTCCACTAGCTACGTCCATGACAAAAATGAAAGGTCTTGACAGATAATTAATGACTGACAAATTTCTCCACACAACCTGCCTGCATCTAGGGCCATGAGAAAAGAGTCCTGTTTTGACAGACAACACACCGAAAGAGGCCTTAGCATTGGGCCAGTGTGGAAACAATGACAACATGAAGTAAACAGACTTTAGTTAGAAATGAACACCAACAACATCAGGATATCGTTAGAAATTAACTCTAACAAAATCATGATGTCAACAATATTCCATGTTAGAAATGAACTCTAACAAAATCATGATGTCAACAATATTCCATGTTAGAAATGAACTCTAACAAAATCATGATGTCAACAGATTCCATGTTAGAAATGAACTCTAACAAAATCATGATGTCAACAATATTTCATGTTAGAAATGAACTCTAACAAAATCATGATGTCAACAGACTTCATGTCAGAAATGAATGCTAACAAGGATTTCATGTCAGAAATGAACTCTAACAAAACCAAACAAAGAGGTTATCACTACACTTTCTTGATACAGAAATTCTGTGTAGAACACTGCTGTTGCTGTCTCCTCACATAAGGCGTCCCTCATGGTCCAGTACATACTGCTGACATCACAGCGTAAGAAAGCTCTTTAATACAATGTTTATATATATATATTAAAGCAGGGTGTTCAGAGGGCTACCATGATGAGTGTACAACAACCAAGAAGCACTGAATGCAGAGCACAGCGCTGCAGAAGGGCAAGTCCAGAGCGGCATGAGCGAAGTGAAAGGCATGAAACAGGCCACAACACAGAGTGAAGTGAAAGGCATGAAACAGGCCACAACACAGAGCGAAGTGAAAGGCATGAAACAGGCCACAACACAGAGCGGCAACAGGGTCAGCTTCACCCTTCATGTGAGCTGACCTGACAGCAAACATGACCTACATCACATGCTGTGCTTAATTAGGGACAGCAGAACAAGGCAATGCTCTACAATAATATCAACAACAACAGAAAAACAGGAAAAATATAGATACCAGGTTTGTTTGTTTTTTTAAAAAGGCCATTTTCATCACAGCAACATGGACAACAAGATGTGAAGGCTGACAGACATGGCAGCACTGTGAAATCAAGCAACCCTCCTCTACACTACTAACCAGCCATTGGAAGCAGAGCATAGACCAGCAGTCTGCACTTTCCAATAAATCTGTCTTTTCTTTTTTTTAAAGCAACACCAAGAATAAATCTTTGATGGGTTCATGCACTGTCATGCAGGGAAAGTCCAATACTGTGATGATAACATTTAGAACAAGAGCAACATTATGCTATGTTTTGGAGTTGCTGATTTAACAAAATAAAAATAAAGGCAGAAGAAAAGAACTATACTAACAAAAGTGTGAACACAAACTAAATACAATAACTGTCTCCCCAAACTGTCCTACAGACCAAAACAATGTCTTGACATTGACAGGACTAAGAACAACACACACAGGTCTCCACTGCCTCTCCATGGTTTTCCTCAGGGCCACATTTGCAAGTGCTTCAAATAATCCTGCTTGCAGGCTTCTCACTGACACTGCACACACACACACACAGAGCTGCCGGGGAGCCCCACACAGCTCTACACCACACAGACAGACAAACAGACAGACAAACACACACACAGACAGAAAGATGGACAGACAGACAGACACAGCTCTGCACCACTCGGGACACAGACAGACAGACAGACAAACACACAAACAGACACACACAAACAGACAGACAGACAGAGCTCTGCACCACTCCGGGACACAGACAGACAGACAGACAGAGCTATGCACCACTCGGGACACAGACAGACAGACAGACAGAGCTCTGCACCACTCAGGACACACACTGACAGACACACACATGATCTTCCTAATCACTGCTGCCATCAACAATCATTTGTCTAAATAAATTCTGTCAGTGCTTGACAAATTTCACTTTGCCATGAAAACTGAAAGCTTCCACACACAGCTAAATCATGAATATTACACAAGAGACATATATAACTTTTTTAAAGTTTTCTCTCACTAGAAATCTATTTAAAACCTTTTTTTTAAAACAAAGAGTAAAACATTTCAAGAATGTGATATTGCTGAAAAAATGTTTGCCTTTATTTTCCTCTTGAATATACACCTCAAAAAACAGAGTTGAAAATTGCACCCATGATTTTCCATGCCATTCCAACAACAAAACAGCCAACAATGTGGCAGTGAAGACTATTCACTACAGTATTTACAATCAAGATTTTTGTGGTTGTTTTAATGAAAGAAAGCAAAAAACAACAACAGCAACAACCAGTTGAATCATTAGAAAATACTTGCAAGCATTTCCAGCTGAACAGGTGCACCACGCACTCTTGTTCACTGTGTCTGTGTGTACAGTTTGGTCATTCTGCCGCTATCAAACCCTTAGTTACAGTTACAGGGGGCACGCACAAACGCACCACTTTATTTCAGTTTTTCAGTTACAGGGGGCATGCACAAACGCACCACTCTATTTCAAGGATTGAATTTCCAAAATGTTTAAACTGATGATATGACACAGTGCGCCAAATATAAATCATGCAGATTACATTACAGCAATGGCATCAGCTTCTTCCTCTTCAGTTAGTTTGAAATTTTATCACAATTCCACAGTTGTTCAACTCTTGTGACGTTGCTTCTTCTTTCACTGTTTCAGGGTTCTTTCTTTGTCATTTCTTTTACACTGGGATTTCTTTCATGTGCTTACTGCAGTAGATGGTCAACACTTCTTTTAAAGGGGGGGTGTTACAATCAAACAGATATGACCGACTTTGTCAACAGTTGTATGACTCATATAATGCTGCCTCTTTTTCCATTTTTCCCATCTTCATCTCTTTTACACTGTGCATTTATGTATTTGCTGCAGGAGATGTTGAATACTTTCTCTTTTTTTGGGGAAGGGGGAGTACGATCACACAGGTACTACTGACTTTGTCAACAATTTCCCCCTGGTTATCCTGAGGTAGGTATGTTACCAATGACTGGTAATGGCCATTGGCCGTCGCTCTTTCTCTATTTCTGGTCCATTGATGTGGAATGATCTCCCTCTCTCTCTCCGCCAAAAGCCTTCTTATGACACTTTTAAATCCAGTCTCAAGACATATTTATTTCAAACCTAAGATTTTCCCCTCCTGCCTCATCTCATAGTTTTTCCCTGCCTTCAACAGCCAAGATTCTATTGCCCTGCCAGGGTTGTGTGACCTCTGTGGGTGTGTGTGTGTGTTGTGTGTTGTGTGTGTGTTTTGTGTGCGTGTGTGTGTGTGTGCGTGTGTGCACATTTGGACTTGATGGAACTATTGCTTGTCACTGGTTGTATGACTGTGTAAGAATGAGTTGAGTGCAAGCGCTTTGATTTGTCTCTGCAAGATATAGCGCTATATAAATTCCATTTATTATTATTATTATTATAATGGTAGAGTTTCAACCATCAACTTCAACACTTCAGTTTTGCACAAATCCTCCTGAGTATCATTGATGATAGTCCACAATGACACATATACATCATATAAGTATATCCTTGGGATGGCAGCAAAATGCAACAAAAGCAGCATTTTTAAACACCTCAACTGATCAATTGATTGTGCAACACAGGAATACAGGAATTTGACAGCAATGCTGGTTGTCAAAGAAAAAATACGGCAATTTGACAGCAATGCTGGTTGTCAAAGAAAAAATATGCAATTTGACAGCAATGCTAGTGTTAAAGAAAAAATACGGCAATTTGACCGTAATGCTGGTTGTCAAAGAAAAATACAGGGATTCAACAGTAATGCTAGTTCTTACATTAAAAAAAATTCAGGAATTCCACTGTTATGCTAGCTTTTCAATAAATGACATTAAACTATGGAAGTCAGTTACCTCCCTTCACAAGGGCCTGCTGATAAAGAAAAGATATGCTGGTCTACAAAGAAGGACATGGACAGACAGGTGGACAGACAGGTAGACAGACAGGTGGACAGGCATAGACAGACAGGTGGACAGACATAGACAGACATGTGGACAGACAGACAGACAGACCGACCGACAGAGCACACGGACAGAACCTAGATACATTTTCTACAGGTTATGCAGTGTTCTTTTTCCACACAGTCTGCTGTGCAATCTGAACTTAATTTGACCAGAATAAATACTTCAGAATACAATTTTTAAAAAACCCTTGTGGCATAGTATGCATGTGCAACACTGTATTCACCATACAAAATATGTAACAAATACTGTAATACTTTAATTCTCACATAGTTGTAAAGCTACAGTAAATTCATGAGCATTTTGATGATTAGTTTTTCTTAAAAATAAAAAGTACTAACCATTCTGTGATTTAGTTTGGGAACTGATTCTTCGTGATGATTGATATAGCATACCACATATTTATTTATACCACTTTAAGTCATGGCAGATTTCTCTGTGTGAAATTTGGGCTGCCAACTTTTTTTTCCTCCTTCTTTTTACTGTCTAGAGGCACCGTGGTCGAGTGGTTTAGGCGGTCAACTCGTGATCCAGAGGTCGCGGGTTCGATCCCCGCTCGGCTCGGTGTTGTGTCCTTGGGAAAGACACTTTACTCCTATTTTCCTCACTCCACCCAGGTGTACAAGTGGTTACCAGCTCTGCTGGGGAAGTATCTGGCGACAGACTAGCGTCCTGTCACAGGGGTGGTGAAAAACCATCAGTTCGCTTAACGCTCAGAAACCGGGATAAGCTCCGGCTGTATGGGCCTTCTGGATCGAAAGAACATACTATACTACTTTTTTTACTGTCTGCAACTGTATTTGTTTCCCTATCAGAGTGGCTTTTTTCTACAGAATTTTGCCAGGGACAACTCTCTTGTTGCCGTGGGTTCTTTTACGTGCGCTAAATAATTATCCGTAACACACGGGACCTTAGTTTATCGTCTCATCCGAAAGACTAGCGCCCAGACCACCACTCATGATCTAATGGATGGGGGAAACGTTTCGGGTCCAAACGGGATTTGAACCACCGCACACTTCCGACCCAGACTTTTCACTTTCTAGACAGACGCATTACCTCTAGACCACCGATCCATATGTTGCACACACATACACATACATACACACAGTGACGCACACACACACATGTAGCGACATATCAAGGAGTAAATTTATACCCAATCACACGATTGTGTATACCAATTGGAGAGAGCAAGAGATAGAAACTAAGACTAGTAAGAGAGTCACCACTTTTTCTGCTGTTCCATATCACACACAGAAAATGGCTGGAGAAACACTCTTGGTGCCAGTAGCATGATCATGACCTTTCTCAGGACTGTGCTCTGTGACCTGGGACTATTGTGCACGACCACCACACACCTGGGTGCAGAGGTGTTCAACGTGCTCTATCAACCCGACACCCATTCCCTCCTTCACACCATCACTGTCCAGACTTGTTCCTTTCATCCAACATTTGGGACAAACAGCACCAGTGTCAATAAGTTTCTTCTTGTTCTATGGTTTGAAATACTGTAACCACTTTCACGTTATTATATAAACAACAACAACACCACAATCAATTTTTCATCTTTTACATCTGGCACTTTAGTCAAACCATTTGCCTTCACAACACAATAGTTCTGTGTACATGCAGACTGTGGTGTACTACACAGTGCTGAGAAATCCCTCCACCAGCCTCAGTCTATAAGCAATGATAGAAATAAAGTGAAGGCCCCACACTCCACACCAAGAAATATAAACAGACTCCGACCAGAACAAGCAGGCCAGCCCATAAATGACCCCATGAATATTTAACATTTCCAATAGTGTGTGTGTGTGTGTGTGTGTGTGTGTGTGTGTGTGTGTGTGTGTGTGTGTGTGTGTGTGTGTGTGTGTGTGTGTGTGTTTGAGTGTGTGTTTGAGTGTGTGTTTGAGTGTGAGTATGTGAACATTTCAGTTTTCACCTTCTTTGACTAAAGTCATATTATATATCACAAAGCACTACTACAGTCATCACACTCACAGCAAGCCCTTTCAATATATATATATATATATATATATATAATTATTATTTATATCAAGCAGTTAGCCCAACAGGCGTGTGGGAGCAAAAGTTCAGTGACATTCTTCACCTTCACCTCATGGCTGTCAACAACACTAGGCACTGACAAACATTACTGTGCAGGTGTACACTTGCTCAGCCAATGCAGACCACTAACAATTCTCAGAGCAGAAGAGAGAGTTAGGACAACACAGCCTTTCTGCTGCTGCTGTCAATGTAGTCCACGTACTCTCTGCCCACGTACAAGAGCACAAAGCCCGACACCAAGCCAAACATGGCCTGCAGTCCTGGTCTGGCAGGCAGGAAAGACTTGCACGTGGCCCAGAACAGCACGGAGCCAAAGTTGAAGAGGAAAGAGCCAAAGACGCTGTACAGGATTCGGCGGTTGATGGGCGCCTGTCGCAGGTGGCTGCTGCCGAACATGTACAGGCCCACCCCGAGGTGAGCATTGAGCCAGAAGGTGTTGGCCACCCGCACGTCACTGCTGTGAAACACGCTGCAGCAGCCCGACCAAAAAAAAACAACAAAATGATCAAAAAAGGGAAACAGCTCTTACCTAAAACAAAATGTATTTCATTCATTTCATCAGCAGTCCACTCCATCATTGTGACCTGTAGGCCTATGACAACAATCTCACACTGTCGGACTCTAAGACTAAGAGACTATTGCTGTGTGTTCAGATTCCATTTCATGTAGACAGGTCTATAATGCTCTAGGTAGATCTACAGTATAGATTCACAACAACAAGTCAAATGAGACAGGTCTATACTGCTCCAGGTAGATCTATAGTATAGATTCACAACAACAAGTGAAATGAGACAGGTCTATACTGCTCTAGGTAGATCTACAGTATAGATTCACAACAACAAGTGAAATGAGACAGGTCTATACTGCTCTAGGTAGATCTACAGTATAGATTCACAACAACAAGTGAAATGAGACAGGTCTATACTGCTCTAGGTAGATCTACAGTATAGATTCACAACAAGTGAAATGAGACAGGTATATACTGCTCTAGGTAGATCTACAGTATAGATTCACAACAAGTGAAATGAGACAGGCCTATACTGCTCTAGGTAGATCTACAGTATAGATTCACAACAAGTGAAATGAGACAGGTCTATACTGCTCCAGGTAGATCTACAGTATAGATTCACAACAACAAGTGAAATGAGACAGATCTATACTGCTCTAGGTAGATCTACAGTATAGATTCACAACAACAAGTGAAATGAGACAGGTCTATACTGCTCCAGGTAGATCTACAGTATAGATTCACAACAACAAGTGAAATGAGACAGGTCTATACTGCTCCAGGTAGATCTACAGTATAGATTCACAACAACAAGTGAAATGAGACAGGTCTATACTGCTCTAGGTAGATCTACAGTATAGATTCACAACAACAAGTGAAATGAGACAGGTATATTACTGCTTAGGTAGATCTACAGTATAGATTCACACAAGTGAAATGAGACAGGCCTATACTGCTCTAGGTAGATCTACAGTATAAGATTCACAAACAAGTGAAATGAGACAGGTTATACTGCTCCAGGTAGATCTATAGTATAGATTCACAAGAACAAGTGAAATGAGACAGGTCTATACTGCTCCAGGTAGATCTACAGTATAGATTCACAACAACAAGTGAAATGAGACAGGTCTATACTGCTCTAGGTAGATCTACAGTATAGATTCACAACAACAAGTCAAATGAGACAGGTCTATACTGCTCCAGGTAGATCTACAGTATAGATTCACAACAACAAGTCAAATGAGACAGACCGTACAGGCTGATGCTATAACCACGTGGTTCAGACTGTTCCACTTCAATCCCATAGGTCCACGAAGTCATGGGTTCAAATCTCAGTATCATCAGGTAAATAAAGGGTGGAGATTTTTTATTACCTCCCACATCAACTTCAAGTGCAGACCAGCCAGTGCCTTAGAATTCCCTTCATGTCTACACATATACAGATCAAATATGCATGTTAAAGATCCTGTAATTCATGTCAGTGTTCAGTGAGTTATGGATGGTTACCTAAGTACCATCATGGAAGGCAAAAACAACTGCATCTATCTATAGGCAAAATCTCACCACTGGTGAACCTCTGAGTCTGAGCTCTAGCTGAGGAACAAAAACAAACAAAAAAGACAGGTACTGTTGTGTATCCCTGCGTGTGCCTGCATGTGTGTGTGTAAAGGTGTGAGTGTGTGTGTGTGTGTGTGTGTGTGTGTGTGTGTGTGTGTGTTGTGTGTTACTCTGTGTTTGTGTGTGAAAAAGAGAGAGAGTGTGTGTGTGTGTGTGTGCGCGCGCGCACATAAGTGCACTAGTTAATTATGCAATACAATGCAATGCATATTTCACAATGCAATAAATGCAATGCAACTGCTTGGGTATACAAGACAAAGCACAGAAACATAATTCAATATAGAACAGAATAGAATAGAATACAATACATAACACAATAAAACAAGTATACATGTATATGACACATAACATTTGAGTTTAGACAAAACAAGGCATGAAATCACAGAAAGAAAACCATTACTCCATTTTTAGCTAATGAATGATGTCAAACTCTAAGCTGCCTGTCACATCTCACATAGAATTGGAAACAAGTATGTGTGTGCACTGTGTGTGTTTGTGTGTGCACGCATGCACGTGCATGCTTGCATCCACAATGTGTGTAATTCAAACCAAATCCTTGTATTTGGGGGATATTTATTTATTTATTATTTTATATCAAGGATAATGGAATAAGCACTCAAGTGCTTTTTTACATCCAGTCCCCGTGCGTATGCAGTTTTGAACATTTTGTCATCTGTTTCCACCAGCACACAATGGCCTACTCTTTTGAAAGGTGGAACAGGATTTAACGTGTGTGCAACATGTTCTGCATGCGTTCGCACACGGGGCCTCGGTTTATAGTCTCATCCGAAGGATAATGTTTGTGTGTGTGAGAGTGTATGAGTGTGAGAGAGAAAGTGTGTGTGAGAGAGAGATCTAATTTCAGCATTTTAAAGATACTATTTTATTTATTTATTTATTTATTTATTTATTATTTTATATCGAGGATAATGGAATACGCACTCATGTGCTTTTTTACATCCAGTCCCCGTGTGTATGTGGTTTTGTAAATTTTGTCATCTGTTTCAACCGGCACACAATGGCCGACTCTTCCGAAACGCGGAACAGGATTTAACGTGTGCGCAAGATGTTCTACGTGCGTTCAAACACGGGGCCTCTGTTTATAGTCCGAAGGACTACAGTGTGTGTGTGTGTGTGTGTGTTTATTTTATTTATTTTATTTTATTCTTTTATATTTTTATTTTATTCTTTTATATCGAGGATAATGGAATAAGCACTCGTGTGCTTTTTTACATCTAGTCCCCGTGTGTATCCGGTTTTGTAAATTTTGTCATCTGTTCCCCCCGCCACACAATGGCCTACTCTTTCAAAAAGCAGAACAGGATTTAATGTGTGCGCAAGATGTTTTGCGTGCGTGCGTTCGTACACGGGGCCTCAATCCGAAGGACTTTGACATTCAGTTCGATGTGTGTGTGTGTGTGTGTGTGTGTATGTGTGAGATTCTGTGTGTGTCAAGTCAAGTCAAAATTTTATTTCCAGATGGTACATTAAATAAGCAATGCATTTGCTTTTTTTCATCAAGCCATCTATCTAAGAACAAATTTCTTAATAATTATTCTGACATCATCATCATCAATGCCTTTGTGCCTTATTGGCACATAGGGCAGCAACAAAAGTTCTCCACTGCTGTCTGTCTGAAATACTACATTATTACAACCTTGGCTTTACCAATTAATTAAACCTGTGTGCATGTGCTTGTATGAGTGAGTTGACTTATCTTCAGCAGTGCTGCCACTTGCCTGAATTTCTCTCTAGGAGACGATATAGTTGTCATGAATCTTGAGTGTGTGCCTGTATGAGACTAAGAGCAGTTGCACACATATGTGCAACTGCAAGTCTAAGTTTACATCATGTAAAAACTAATCTTTGAATTAAACTATTAAAAGTAACACCAAAAATAACATAGCTGAAAAGTAAACCTGGAGTACACTCTTTTTTAATTATTATTCATTTAGGCCTACATATTTTGCTACAACTGTACAAGCCAACATAAACAAAGACAACAGTTGTCTCCCCTGCCACTGATCGACCTCTGCAAGCAGCCAACAAAAAAAATAATAAAGGACGAACCTTTTAAACCATGAGGCATTCATAATGTGAATTGCAAAGTATCCATAGCTGATGCCTCCCATTGTGGGTAATACCCTGAAGCAAATGTCATCGCGAGTGAGCTTCTGGAGTTTGGGAAAAGATACAGAAGCTTTCCCATTCGCAGCCAAGGAGCTAGCAGCCGATTCTTCTTTGGAAGCCATCTTCGGTCAATGCTTGTGACGTAATCTAATTTTCATCTTTGAGTTTGTTTCTTTAGGCATTACTATTGAGAACTATAGCTAATTCTACATACAGTAGTATTTGTTATAAATTTTTAGCTTGAATTACAGTACATCTTACAAACTTTCTTCTTGAATACTTATTTATCATGTAAAGCATTTTGGGTTGAGGGTGCTAAGCTCAGGGTAGATCACCGACCTACTTCAAGTTTGCTTGTGCAGCTGGCAGATCAGAAACAATGAACTGATTTTGACCTTATTTCTAAAAACAGAACATGGAGTTCGTTAAGATTAGAAATGAATCGTAAAGTACTTTGATTTCTCTCAACTTTGATGGAGCAGTTGGAGAGAAAAAGTGAAGTTTGGTATTTGTGAACGGTTCAAGATGAGACCGAGAGCAAGAAAGCAGCGTCGACGAGATCGTAGTGAAGTCAGCTGCTGCATCAAATATTTGATGTTCATTTTCAACGTCATATTTTGGGTAAGTTTATGAAATGTGACAAAGTCAAGCGGATCTGTCAGATACATATATCGAATGTATGCCAAACTGTCCCATTTGTGGGTTTGATTGAGTGAATCATCCTTTTCATTCTGAAGCAAATGGGCCTACTAAAAATAGATCTACATCATATGGTGATTTTGACGTGATTATTTATTTAACCATTCAATGATTCATGTCTTTTAACTTGTAAAGTCAGTGCCACAACCAATACCAGACAATATTGGGGAGAAAATCTGTGTGTGAGTGTGTGTTTTGTTTGTTTTGGGTAAAGTGTTTTTGTTTGGTTTCTTTTTTTTTCTTCTTTTTTTCTTCTTCTTTTTTTTTTTTTTTTTTTTTTTTTGGGGGGTGGGGGGGGGTGGGGGGCCTCCACTGTGACATGTAAGTTGCTGTATGCAATGTTTGTAGCTATGGTTGGTGGTTTATTTCCTTTGGATGAACATCTTCAACATATGTTTTACAGAGAAAGATCTTGACCCAGTACAATTTGCTTACACTAGTTAACAGTCATTACAGGTGTCAAGGATGCCAAACTATTCATTTTGAACAAATTGTATAGCCACTTGGAAACACCTGACTCTCAAGAGTTAATCTCATGCCAGAAAATTGTTCAGTGACTTTGTTTAAGTTTTCAGTACAATGCAGCTTCATGTTCTGGTTAAAATAATTTCTAAAGTTGACGTAGACAATCAATTTGTTCGTTGGCTGATTGAATTTTTAACCAACAGACCACAGCATGCTTTTGTCAACAAAATATCTTCATCAATTAGATTTTCTTGCACTGGTTCTCCACAGGGTTGTGTCCTCTCACCACTTCTGTACATTCTATACCCAGATGATTGCACTTGCAGAAGCAGCTATGAAAATTCCTTCTGGTAAAGTTCACAGAGGACAGTGCTCTGTTATCTCTTATCCGGATCAGTCTTAAACCATGGTCGAGCCCTCACAGAGTTCATACACTGGTGTGATGAGGCGTATCTGGAGCTAAATGTTTCTAAAACTAAAGATCTTCCTATCGATTTCGGAAGATCAGGACATACTCCAAAGAATATTATTATCCATATATGTGATGCACTCCCACAAAAGGTACATTAAGTGCCTTTTTAACATTTTTCAGATTTTGATACAGTGAGAAACTTCAATCATTAAGCTTTATAATTATGTATTTGTGTTTGCTGTAGGTTGACTAAAAGCAAAGTTATATTAGTTTAAAGTGACAGTGTGGTCAGGCGGCCATTTTGAGAAAATGGCATCTGAAGTTTCTTCAACTGTGTACAAGTGTTTTGATAGAAAGGCCTTAGCAACAGGGCTTTAAATTAAATGAAACTTGGAGAAAAGATTCAGCTGGCACTCTTCTATGATCTCCAAACATAAGTTTGAAAGAATGTTTCCTATTTTCCTTGATTTTATATTTTTTATTACATTAATTTCAAGCGAAAGTAGGCCAAATCGTGTTAACATGAAAAATGAAACAAAACGCCCCAATTACAAGTTGTAGTTTGTTTGAGCTGAGAAGGCTAAGGAAAGCCTGACAGTTAATATCACAAAAAATGTATAGAACAAGCTTTCAAAATTATTTCGTCTTTGTCAAGAGTTTCATCAGACACTTTCAGTAGGCCTAGTCGTTTTTCAAAAGTTCCCAGCTCCTTGTCATCCCTGCTGTCTATGTCAATTTCTTCGCCTTCACTGGCGAAATACTCGGTGATTAAATATTTTATTTCGTCCCTTGGAGGCATACCAGCAACTTTGCTTTCATTTTAAAGGTCTTTTATACGATCTACCTTCTTTTCAGCTTCCATGGTTTCTCGATCGCGGATCGCTGCCGGTCTTGTTGATGTGGAAAAAACCTGTCGGATTTACTTCCCTTGATTTAACGCAACGAACCAGATGCCTGTTGCTACGTTCATTGAGGGCATTCTGCCTTCTCCTTGGGCATTTCGCTTGAGTTTGTGTACTAAATTTAGAAGCAGTTTACGCTATGGGACTGTGGTAGACTGACTGGAAATTTCCACGATCTTTAAGGCGGGAAACAGAGCTTTCCAATGATGTGTCATGTTGTAGGTAGAAAAGCGGGTTGCACCACGAAACAAAGGCCGCAATATCGGTCTAATTTCAACGTTTAAGAGTCGGATTTTGGTACAGTATGTCTATAAAAAAATTAATTAAACTACTTTATAAACTGAATTGGAGTCTGATACTTTGGAATATGATTTTTAGATGTTTGAAGAAACCAAAACTGCAAAAACATGAAAATCACTAAAAACTAGGTCAGGCAGCCTTTTCGGCCTGCAGGCAAAAACTCTCCCTCCCACTTTTGGGATGTGCCGTTGTAGCGCGTCATATATAATATATATATATATATATATATATATATATATATATATATATATATATAAATATATATATATATATATATATGTGGAGGCACCGTGGTCGAGTGGTTTAGGCGGTCAGCTCGTGATCCAGAGGTCGCGGGTTCGATCCCCGCTCGGCTCGGTGTTGTGTCCTTGGGAAAGACACTTTACTCCTATTTTCCTCACTCCACCCAGGTGTACAAGTGGGTACCAGCTCTGCTGGGGAAGTATCTGGCGACAGGCTAGCGTCCTGTCACAGGGGTGGTGAAAAACCATCAGTTCGCTTAACGCTACAGAAACCAGGATAAGCTCCGGCTCTATGGGCCTTCTGGCTCGAAAGAACATACTACTACTACTATATATATATATATATATTAATTAGTATCTGGGAACATTTTTTTACCACAAGTTAAACTGGGACGTTAAGTCATTAACACTGACGCTATTGTCAAAAAGGGATAACAACATGTGTATTTTCTGGGGAAACTGAACTCATTTTTTGTAGACAAACAGATTCTTCCCTTGTTTTAGAAGTCTTACAGTTACATAGAGAGTGTTGTCATTTTTGCTTTCATTTGTTGGTACAAAAACCTTAGTATTAAAAACAAGAATGGCCTGCAGAGAATTGTAAGAATCTGCTCAAAAATAATTGGAGAAGAACAAAGACATCTCAATGCATGCATACTGCTTTGTTGAAGAAAAGCCTATTTCGGAATGTGAGTATATTGTTTTGCCTGTAGTCAGTAACAGTTAAGCCAACTTAAGGTAAAAAAAAAAGGTAAAGGTAAAGGAGTCCCATAACCTATAAGGTCGTAGGGGAGCGAGGCGTCAGAGACTTCGCTTCTCTAGGGCCAGCATATTGAGGGCGGCGCCCATCTCCTCTCCCTCGCTGCTTTACCTTCCCTGACCCTAAAGAGGGCAGGTACCCATTTACAGCTGGGTGAACTGGGGGAACTGTACTGAAGCCAAGGCGCGCAAACGGTCACCCATCCAAGTGGTAACCATGCTCGACGCTGCTTAACTTGGCTGGGGGAAAGCGAGTGCTCTGACCACTGAGCTATCCCGTCCCCTAAACTTAAGGTACTTGACTTTAATACTAATAGTACCAACTTTAATACTCTTTAAATATAAATGATGGATAAACTTCAAATTTGTGTCACTACTATTGCCCATACTGTTGATGCATAGTCAATAATAGTTGTGTGTTTCTTCAGGACATTTTTATTTGAAGTTATTTTGGAATGTTTTAACCAATGTGAAATGTACTATGTAGCTTTTTTGTGTTTTTGAGATTATGATACATATCAATCTGCCCTTTCGTTATTGTAATTGCCCTTCATGGGATTAATAAAGTGTTTTTTACTTGACTTTACTGTTTCCAAGAGAGGATTTTTTTTAATAACCACATTATTCTATAGTCTATTGTGAATGAGCTCTGGTGAATGTCACTGACCAGTGTTTCAATACCTGAACTGTAAGAAATAAACCGGGAATGGCCAGCTCACTCTGTAATATCCTGAAAGAATTTTAGTTTTAAAACTGTGTGCTTCTTTGGGTCCCACATAATTGAGTACTGAGAAACAATGTTGTTCTATGCTGACCTAGAACTCACTAGAAGAACTCCAATGAAGGAAAATCAATGAACGCAGGTTGTAGCTTGTCCTGTTGTATTATAATGTATCTGTGTTGATCAATATAATTATATGATTGTAGATCATCTTCTCAGTTTGTGGAACAGTAAATCTTGATTCCCAGAAGGACCTGTTACCATTGCAATTGAAACTGTAGTACTACTAGAGGCAATGAGTAACGATGCCTGAGTGACCATGAAAGCAACTCTATCGGCAGAACAGTACATGGTGTCAGAAGTGCAATACCATGCCTTCATTCAAACCTCATTCATGAGAATTTTTGTTTATGTTGCCCATAAGGATGGGACAAATGGTAACAGAGGTTTCTGCGCTGCAGTATTATACTTGTAGTTGTAGCCAGCAAACCCCACAAAGAAGAGAGTTCTAAACAAACAGGTCAGCAGCCTGATCTACATGTGTATGCAGCATGGGTAGGGAGCCTGAGAAGGCATTTTCAATGTTTTCGCCTTCAAGGAACAAGAAGAGGATGAGAATGGCCTTTGTGATAATTTTACATCATACTTGAAAAGTTGAATGACTATTGTTAGTATTTTATTCCTAAAAGAAACACCATTCACGGAAGAGCCAAATTTCACTCCAGAAATCAGAAGCCTGGGTAGAGTGTTAAAAAATGTAGAACTTTATTAATGCAAACTTTTAGAGTATGCTTATTCTAAAGAAAAAGACAGAACAGTCAAAGACAGATTGGTGCTGGGTATGTTATCTAGACAAAGAGGTTTCTCAGCGACTCCAGCTTGAAGCAACACTGACTCTAAAGACTGCCGTCAACTCAGCACATCATTATGAACTGGTTAAAAATCAAGTGGACACAGTACATCAACCACCATCCTGCTCCAGTTACATTTACAGAGGAAAATAATTTCCTACCATTAGTACCAAGGCCAAAGGTGCAAGAAGCAGACAAGGAGATGGAGACAAGTCACAACAGTCACAATTTTTGTAAAGCTGTGGAAAGTGTAGAAGAAGCCATGGTAAAAACAACTGTCCAACAAAAGGGAAGATCATGTGTGTCACAAGTGTTCGGTAAAGAACCTCTTTGCACAGCTGTTTTCCATAGCAGCGATATCAGTGCTCAAGGTGACAGGTGTTGAAGTCAACCTTTCTTCCTTGGTGCTGTCACAGTGTCAGTGGTGACTCCTTTTTCCATGGTGCAATCAAAGGTGACTCCATATGAAGTGCCCAGTTTCTGCCATGACAGTAAACTATCATGGCACATTACTTTGAAAATAATTAGCAAGGCAATCTCTGTCAAGACTGACACAGAAGGTGATTGAAGAGACCTTGGTCACCTTTGCGCCTGTTGGCAGCACTGCGTGTGGCTCTGTTTTTGAATGCTGGATGTGTGTGTTTTTCTGCTTCCTTTCGAGAAATTTTTACATCTTCTTGGGGTTTTTTTCACTGTGCGTTATATGGTCAGAACATTTTTCTTTGTTATTATTTACTCTATGAGATATTTCAATGTATAATTTTTATTTTCTGTTTGATTGTTCAAAATTTCGAATCAACTTATGAATTGTGTTTATCTGACTGTGCTGGTCTTCATGACCCACTTCAAACTGACCCTGCTGCCGTTCAACAAACTGCACGTGATTCACGAACTGACACCACCCCCATCAATCAAGACAAGTGTGTGTTGTTCCGCTACCATGGCAGTGAGAGCCGCAGACATTAGAGCTTTGCTCGCACCTGAGTTTTGTCAAAAACAGTAAGGCTTGCTCCTGAGATTAAACAGCATATAACAAACTTAAGTATTCATCGCCGCAAAACCAGACGGGGAACACAGGCAGGCCGACGTCATCACCTGTGGTGGGCTTCCCTCTCCCGTGTCTCCCCCCTCACCTCTGACGTGTCTTCTGTAACCCCTGACAATGCTTCTTCCCCATGCTGCCGTCTACCCGCCCCTTCAGCTTTTGATTGTTTTGTTGTTTGTGATTCTGACAATGTTTTTTGTTCTGATGATGATGTCTATCATGATGTGTGTCAAACACCAAAGCCCCTGATTAACACAGTTCTTCTACTCCTGATTCACCATCCAAACTCTTGTCTGTTCTTCCGCTAGCCACATCTCCACCATTGCCTTCATCCTCTTCCTCCGATTCTTGTCCAAACTCACCACTTTCATCTTCAACCTCTCCACCTCTTTCAGATCTCCTTTAAGTTTGTTTGTTCAATGTGCAGTCTGTCTTTTCCAAATGGAAAAGCCAACTACATTTCCGATTTTATCTCTGAAAAACAATATTGACTTAAACTTCCTCACCGAGACTTGGCTTAAACCACATGGCCACGAACCAAAAATAAAACAGCTGACTCCTCCAGGATATGAAACTATTTCTTTTCCCCGACTCTCTCGAGGAGGTGGGATTGCCATAATTTTCAAAGACATTGGAACCAGCTCTTTCTTTCAGTACCTTTCATTCCCTCACGACTCTTTTAAAGTTTTCGAAATCACCCTCAACCTACCTGGCCGCTCTATTACTTTCTGCTGCCTTTACCGTCCACCTCCCAACCATAAAAAGAATCTGACATCTTCTCTTTTTCACCAAGAATTCCAGTTACTCCTCGACCACTACAGCCTCTCTCCCACTAAACTTATAATTCTCAGTGATTTCAACTTCCATTTCGACAACCAATCTTCTCCAGATGTCAAACATCTTTCTCTTTCTCTGTCCAACCATTCTCTCTCCCAACTGGTAAACGAAGCAACGCACAGATCTGGTCATATTTTAGACTGGCTGATTACTAATGCTTCATTTAATCTTGTCACATCTGTCTCTGACACTGACGAACTGCATTCTGATCATTCCACCACTCTTTCCCACCTCAACATCACAAAACCTGTCAGAAGAAGAAATGTTACTCGTCACAATCTTAAGGCCTTAGACATTCATACCTTCTCTTCACAAGCTTCCGAGCGTTTTTCACAAACCTCTGACCACACTGACCTCTCTGATTACTATAACACTTCGCCAATTGCTTGATCTCCTACTGACCATCTCCTACCTGACAGACCCTGTGCGCCATGGTATACCCAAGACATCTTGATAGCGAAGCGCAAACGCCAGCAACTAGAACGGCAGTGGCGGAAGTCAAAAACCGAAATCAACAAACAGCTTTTCCGAAAACAAATAAACAAAGTCAAACTCTTAATCCATTCAGCAAAGACAAACTACTACTCTTCCCAAGTTCTCTGTGCTACATCCATAAAATCTCTTTTTTCCCTCACCTCAAATCTCCTTGCATCAGCAAAAACAACACCTTTGCCTAACACCCACAGCCTGTCTGAACTTCCATCCATCTTTTCTGTCTTCTTCTCAGACAAAGTTCGAAACATACGCTCCAGACTGGATCAGACTCAATTCCAGCCTGCACCTCCTGATCCCCAGTTCACTGGCACTCCTCTCTTTTCCTTCCATCCCACAAGTGAAAAAGAAATCATGACAATTCTGATGGAAATGACTATAAAATCATGCAACCTTGATCCCATACCTGCTCCCGTTTTCTCACAATGCCTTCCACAACTTGTACCTATTATCACTAAAAATAGTAAACTCATCTCTTGTGTCAGGAAATTTTCCATCAGCTCTTAAAACAGCAATAGTCACACCTCTACTGAAAAAGCACGACCTCGATCCCAAATTCTGAAGAATTATAGGCCTGTCTCAAACTTACCCTTTGTCTCTAAAGTACTAGAAAAAGTCGTTCTCAAACAGCTCAACAGTCACCTTCATTCCAATGATCTCCTTCCCACTTTTCAATCTGCCTATCGCCCCAACCACAGCACCGAAACCACCCTAGTCCACACTTTAGATACACTTCTACTTGCTTCTGATGCAGGAAAAATCTCCCTCCTCACTCTTTTTTGCAGCCTTTGATACCATAGATCACTCAATTCTTCTTTCTCGCCTCCAAAATACGTTTGGTATTAACGGCACAGCCCTCACCTGGTTTACTTCATACCTCACAGACAGGTTCCAGAAAGTTATTGTAAACAAAATTCAATCAAAACCTGTCAGAATGGAATGTGGAGTCCGCAGGGATCAGTCCTGGGCCTGTTCTCTTTACTCTCTACACTGCTCCACTCTCACATATAATAAACAACCACCATATTGATCATCATTTCTATGCCGATGATACTCAGCTTCAGGCAGTGATACTGTTGAAACTTGCCTTCCCTCTGACAAATATGTCCTACTGCTTTCAAGACATTCAAAACTGGATGACTCAGAACAAGTTACAACTTAATGCGATAAAACCGAAGCCATGCTCATAGGGACCCAACATAAACTTTCCTCTATCGCAAAAACTTCATAGAATTCGGCAATATGTCAGGTCCTTTGTCCAACTCTGTGAAGTATTTAGGAGTAGTTCTTGACAACACACTCTCTATGAAAAAATTCATCACCCAGACCTGCCAGTCTTGTACTATCAATTACGGCGCATAAGCGCGATTTGCAAGTATCTGTCACTGATGCAACTTCCAAGCTTGTCACATCTCTCATTCTTTCACGTTTAGATACTGTAATTCTCTTTTGGCTGGCCTACCAGCACCATCTATCCACTCTCTTCAACGCATACAAACTCTGCAGCTCGACTGGTCCTAAGAAAGAAAAAATCTGAACACATCAGTCCTCTTCTGCGATCTCTTCACTGGCTGCCTGTCTCACAAAGACTGGAGTATAAATCAATACCCTCTGTTTCAAATGTCTCCACAAATTTTGCACCCTCTTATCTCTGTAACTGTCTTCATCTGTACACTCCATCCGTTCCCTTCGTTCAGCTGCAGATACTTTTGTGCTTTCGAACACCCCGATTCAAACAAACCACTGTTGGCCATCGCTCCCTTTTCTGTTTCTGGTCCATCCACCTGGAATGACCTCCCTCTTTCACTTCGCCAAAAGCCTTCACTTGATACCTTCAAATCCAGCCTCAAAACACTTATTTCCTACCTGAGACTTTCCCCCAAATATCTGTCCCTAATTTTCAACAGCATCTTTCACCTTCTAAGTGTTGTTCCGAGTGTGTGTGTGTGCGTGTGTGTGCGTGCATGCGTGCATACGTGCGCGCGCATGGTTTTTGAAATCCGTTGTTCATTATGTTTAAGGAGAGTTGCATGCCTGTAAATGATTGAGTGCAAGCGCTTCGATTTGTTTTGTTTTTTTACAAGATTCAGCGCTATATAAAATCCATATATTATTATTATTACTACTACTACTAAGCGCTTTGATTTGTTCCTTTGCAAGATTCAGCGCTATATAAATTCCATACATTATTATTATTTATTATTATTATCTGGTGCCCAGGCATGAACTCTGAAGTTCAAGATTAGAAAATGGCTAATTCTGCTGGAGAAGACATCCTGCTCATAGGAGTGAGCCACTCAATCTCAACAGATCTCCCAGAGAGATCTTTCCAAAAAGTAGCAGCTGCTTTTTGCAGTAAGTGATGCCTGACATCACCACAGACATCACTACAGACATCACTACAGACATCACTACAGACACCACTACAGACATCACTACAGACATCACTACAGACACCACTACAGACACCACTACAGACACCACCACAGACATCCCACAGACATCACCACAGATATCACCACAGACATCACCACAGACACCACCACAGACATCACCACAGACATCACCCCAGACATCACACAGACATCACCACAGACACCACCACAGACACCACCACAGACACACACTACAGACACCACTACAGACACCACCACAGACACCACCACAGACATCACCACAGACATCACCACAGACATCACTACAGACACCACTACAGACATCACTACAGACATCACTACAGACATCCTAATCGGCAAAATCAACATGTTTGTGGTTTGGGAATACCAGAAGTACTGGTCACAGACAATGGCAGACTGTCTACAGCAGAATACTTTTTTTTTTTTTAAAGGCAGAGAACTTAACTGGGGTTTCAAGCATGGACAAGTAGCCCCTATTACCCTCAGAGCAATGGAGAGGCAGAAAGCACAGAACGAACAGCAGAGAAAATACCCTGGACCAAGCTGACCCATTCTGAGTGCTCACTCCTGTGCTACACTACAGATCAATCGTCACATTGCTGACTGGAAGGAGCTCTGCTGACCTACTGTCTGGTCAACAACTTCTCTCTCTCTCTCCCTGTGTATCACTATCAGAGCCATTTTCTTGCGTTCATTTTTTCCCCATTTATTCATTTACTTTTCACCTTTTTTAAGGGCCTGGTGTAAAACAAAAATTAAAGCCCTTTTAAAAGCCTCTGGCTTGCCCAATCACCCTCAATGAATTTTTTTTTCTCTGTCTGCCTGTCTCTGTCTCTGTCTGTCTGTCTCTCTCTGTCTGTCTGTCTGTCTGTCTCTCGTCTTTGCTTGCTTTGTTGTTGGTTGTATTTTATATTTTCCTTAGGAAAATGGGGAGGGGAGTAGGGCATGTGCAAAGAAACTTTGTGCTTATTCATTTCCCTACAACATAGTGTCAGATGCATTTGCATATTCTCTGTATATCTGTCTGTCTCTGTCTCTTCCTGTCTGTCTGTCTCTGACTCTTTCTCTCTCTCTCTCTCTCTCTCTCTCTCTCTCTCTCTCTCTCTCTCTCTCTCTCTCTCTCTCTCTCTCTCTCTCTCTCTCTCTGTGTCTCTCTCTCTGTCTCTCTCTCTCTCTCTTTGATCTTCATATAACTTCCTTTGAATGTATATTAAGCTGATGATTATTACTGTTTGCATATATATAATATATATGTTTGTTTATTTGGAGGTTTTTTTTGCTTTGGTGTGTGTTTGTCTGTCTGTTGGGTTTGGTTTCGGTTCTTCTGTTTTGATGTGTGTGTGTGTGTGTGTGTGTGTGTGTGTGTGTGTGTGTGTGTGTGTGTGTGTGTGTGTGTGTGTGTGGTTTTTCTTGACTTTTTTTCTTTTTTTGTTTTGGTGGGAGCATGGTGTAAAGAAGCCCTGTGCTTATCCTTTACTCTCAAAAAACAGTTTGAGTTCTCTCTCTCTCTCTCTCTCTTTTTTTTTTTTGGGGGGGGGGGGGGGGGGGGGAGTCATTGTTCCTTGGCTGGCTAGAGCTCTGAGGTTCCAATGGCGAGTTTGTGCTTAATGCAACTCTGTTTAGTGTTTACTCACCATTATGGTAGCTGCAGAACAGTTCATGTCATTTAGATTTTGTATGTACTATATGTTGTTGTTGTTGTTGTTAATGGGGGATGGGGATGTTGATTCCTTGGCTAGATCTCCAGGGTTCACCACTGTGTTATAGATTAGTAGGCCTTTTCAACATTGTACAGGTTCTTGAGACATCAGCCATTATTCTTAATGTTACATTTTTTTGGTGTTGATGACTTGGGGACATATCTCAAATTGTTCAGATAAAAGTATTATTATGAGTATGATGGTGTGCTATAAAAGTATAAGGGTTTAACTATACTTTTGAAGGGGAAAAAAAGGCCTACCATGTAGAGACATATAGTGTGTATCTCATTTTATTATTTTAATTTTTATTAATACTTTCAATTCAATTTCAGTTTCACAAGGGTCTCATGTAAAGATCTATTTATTTTTATTTTTTATTTTATTCTTTTATATCGAGGATAATGGAATAAGCACTTACATGCTTTTTTACATCCAGTCCCCATGTGTACGCAGTTTTGTAAATTTTGTCATCTGTTCCTACCGGCACACAATGGCCTACTCTTACGAAAAGCGGAACAGGATTTAATGTGTGCGCAAGATGTTCTGCATGCGTTCGCACACGGGGCCTCGGTTTATACTATATAGTCTCATCCGAAGGACTTTTGGGGAGAGTGGAATCTGCACTGATGTTAACTCCAGGGTAAAATATCCCCTTGAACAGGAATCGATCCCGGGTCATCAGATTGCGAGTGCAATGTTCTGACCACTAGGCTATCCCGTCTCCAGTGTTCTCACTGGTTTATCCAGGTACCCTCGCTTGAGTCACTATTAAAAAGTTTGAGATTCTCTTCTCTCTCTCTCTCTCTCTCTCTCTCTCTCTCTCTCTCTCTCTCTCTCTCTCTCTCTCTCTCTCTCTCTCTTGAGGAAAGTTTTATCTTCCAAAAATCATTTCCCAAATTCAAAGCAAGACTCACACAAGAGGCACAGCTATCAGCACTCTCTTTTTTCTGATGACCTTTGTGTATTTTTGTTGTGATGTTGATCACCTGTATTTCTCTGTTCTCATGGCATTTGTCTTTATTTGGATTCATGACCTTTGTCTTCATATGGAATTTCAAAGCCTTTGTTTTGATGTCCATGCCTTTGTTTTAATTCTGATTTGCCATTGTTTTGCTTTCTTTGTTATGCTTATTCCTGTGGCCTTCATTCAGATTCTAGCTGGCCATTATCTGTCTTTGTTTTGATGTTATGTTGTTTGTTGTCGGTTTGATGGGGAAGGTGCCCCCACATCCACCGCTGATGTGAAAATGGCATGCCCAGGAAGTGGCACTGTACGTCGTCACAGTGTTAATGATTATGCCATTATCAGTTAATTATTCATTCTTTCTTTTCCTTCTTTTATTTTTCTTCATCTCACAGCAAGAAATACATACATAAATACATACATACATACATACATATATATATATATATATATATATATATATATATATATATATATATATATATATATATATTATAACACAATTGAAGTCATCCAGATCACACACACTGTGTAATGTATATATTTTACTTTTAGCATGTCTGATTGCAATATAGTGTGAAGAAGATGCGGGTAGTCAATGCAACAAACACATAAAGCATTTAAAGTTTGATCAAAGTGTTTCAAAGTCATTTTCAGTCTACATGATAGCAATGTAAACACTGCAAAGAAGCCAGATAGTTACTGTATGATGTATCATGTGTGTCTGTTCAGCATCAGAACAATACTTCCCTGCTTCAGAGACCTGTGGCAGTGCTGGGCAGCTGCTGCACACATCACTATCAACCCTAACTAAACCAGCACACTGGCAGTGAAGGTCAAACTTGAAATGGTCCAGTGCAATAATAAATACATTGTGGAAAGAAAAAAGACAACACTGACAGGATAAAACATGTGAAAAAAAAGTAAATTACAGAGGCTACCATTGATGGTGTGGTGAGAGTTTGTGGAGTTGGAAGCAGAGGAAGAAAAGCTGTCAGCACCTTTCTGTGTGACTGACAGTGGCAAGTCAGAATTATTGATCACCTGGGCAACTGATGGCTGCTTTGTGAATGGAGCACTGAGGAGCGCTGCTCACGTCATACTGCTATTTTTGCTGTGAAGTGAAGTTGTCAGTAGGATTCTTTGATTATTTTTTGCCATAGCCTTCAACTTTGGAGGTGGTGGGGATGGAATCAAGATTTGTTTGTTTGCTGTGCATGTGAATTTTTTTTGCATGTGAATTTTTTTTGGGGGGTGGGGAGAGGGGGGATGCTGGTTGTTGTTTTTTGTTGTTGTTGGTGCCTCAGCTACAGCTCCGAGGTTCAGCAGTAGTGAGGTGAGGGTTTTGTGGATTGAACCATTTCTTTTGTTTCCCCACCATGTTAGAGGTGGCCGGCCACATTACAGACACCTACCACTTTCACCAGGACAATCAAGAGGCACCTCTCTACTTTTCACGATTTTTGACTGTCCTGGGTTCTTTTGACATGCACAAGTTTGTAACAGGTCCAGCTTGTTTAGAATCTCGCCAAAAGACTTGACATTTAGTTTGGTTTTGCCGTCGAACTGGGAAGAAAGGGCAAGGCTGAGAATTGAACCCAGAACTTCACAGTTTACTTGTTAGTCAGGTGAATGTCTAAACTATCCTGCCACCTTCTTTCTTATGTAATATGTGATACGTTGAATATATTGTATGCATGTCTACCTGCCACCTCACACAGTTCTCTGGGCTGCTTTTCTGCTCTGTGTATCTGGTGGCGGTGGTGGTAGTGTTTCTGTGTTCAGGGTTTAGCATGGAGGACTGAGTATGCTGCACTGCTATCAGCTTGGTAGTGGAGTTGTCTTTTTCTTTGTTCTGTTATAGAGTATTATACAGTTTGAATCAGCTAGTTTTCAGACAGCATGGGTTGTGTCAGTCAGGTTGAAACTTGCTGTCTAGTAGACTGTTCTTGTTACTGTGACCAGCCTCCACGTAAAACGGGTCAGACTAGGAGTGGGGAAGTCAACCTAAAAAGACATGTTAGTTTGCCAGTATGGGGTATTTGTTTAATTGATTTTTTAAAAATTTAACAGAACTACACACTTGTAAATCTGAAATGTTCAGTTTCTTCTGGGATTCCCCATGCCAATGGTTTTCACAGGTTAATGTGTCATTACTAACCAAATTGTTGTACATGTATACATGTGCTAGAATGTACCAAAGTAAGAAGTCAGTGCTAGGATTCACCACAACCTGTTGTGTCTTTATGAGTATACTGACTTTAATAGTTTTACATCAGAAGGTGCCTTTCCTCGGGGCAGTGAGCAGATGTCATTGTAGCAGAAAATAGTCATCTTTGCCCATTTACCATCCATGTTATAAGAGCAGCCACATGTCTCACATACAGGGTTTTAAAATTATTATACAATACAAATTCTGTGTCACTGTCAGTAAAATACTGTGCTGTACAATATGAACAAGACGCTTTGATTTGTTGCTTTACAAGATTCAGCGCTATATAAATTCCATACATTATTATTATCATTATTATTATTAACAAGACAACAAAGTGTGGGTTACTTAATTAATTAGCAGATTATTTCAGTATTTGTCAGTGTGTGTCAAAGTCAAAGTCAAACTTTTATTTCCCGATGGTACATTGAATAAGCAAAATACTTGCTTTTTTTCGTCAAGCCATCTAAGAGAAGAAGAAAAAAACCAACAACAACCAAAAATAAAAAATAAAAATAACAACAACAAAAACAACATCACACAAACAAATAGACCAAATCTATTTAAAAGGAAATTTAAGATGACAATGATGACGATGGCGATATCAATAAACAATGACAATTACTACTGCCAGAAATATCAATAAAGACGATGATTATCAATGAAAAATACTAATCGAAAACATTACATCAGATCATGTTTCAAAATCCAACACAATCCTACATAAATACACACATACATATATAACCCTAGGATCACCCACTTGCGCTATTATTTGCTAACCACAATTTTAAACACACACACTACACAAACCCACTCCCACACCACAAGCCCGTGCTGGCGTGCAAGCAGGCAGCACGTAGGCATTCATTTCCCCGCATACATTCTACCACACACAAAACACCCCACACACACACACGCACACACCATTTCTACAAGATACAATTTCAAAATCTTTCAAATAATATAAAAAATTATTTTAAAAATTTTAAATAAGATTAAAACAAAAAATTTTTAACAAGAAAAGAACAAAAAAATCGTAAGGAAACAATCTAAGAATGATGACAAATACACATTGGGTAAGGAGGGAGGAATTACAATTTGTTTTCTGTACAGTAATTTATTAGATAGTTTTTCAAATGTTTTTTTAAAATGGCTTTTGGTGGTAATATTTTTTAACTCTCTTCGGAGGTTATTCCATAACTGACTACCTGAATACACAAAACTTGTCTGTAGAGATTGTTTCTGGGCCTTGGAAATGATAGTGAATGATTGTGCCTGTGTTCATTTATTTTGAAAGTATTGGTTATCTTTGGTGGAGCATTTCCATATATAACATTATGCATGCACATAGCTTTGTTGAAGAAAAGCCTATTTCAGATTGTGAGTATATTGTTTTGCTTGTAGTCAGTAACAGTTAAGGTACTTGACTTTAATAGTACCAACTTTACTGCTCTTTTATATAAACGGTGGATAAATTTCAAATTTGTGTCACTGCAATTGTCCCATAGTGTGGATGCATAGTCAATAATAGGCAAAGTATGGCCACAAAAGAAGAGTTTTCGTGAATTGTTATCAAGAATTTTTTTTATTTTAGATAACTGAAGAAGCCCGTTGGAAAAAACGTTTTCCCAGCGACATAATTTGATCTGTCCAAGTCAGTTGTTGACAATAGTGACACCTAGAATTTTATGAGCATCAACTTCTTCAACTGCTTCTTTCTCAATAAACAAAGGTTTGAAATGAGATTTCATTTTCTGCCTTTTTTGTCTTGCTGAAGCATACATGCATTTGGTTTTTTCTGCATTCAAAGACATATGATTCAACTGGGTCCAACTGATTAATCTGTCCATATTATCTTGTAAATTAATTGTTAACCCATTTGGATCTGAATCACTGCAGAACAAAGATGTATCATCACGAACATTTCACAGTTACAATTAAAAAAACAGGGTAAGTCATTTACATATATTGAAAACAAAGTGGTCCTAAGACTGACCCTTGTGGAATGCCATATCTAACAGCTACTAAATTTGATGTTTGATCATTTATTGTCACTAATTGCTCCTACCTGACAAAAAACTTGCTAGAAAATTAATAAATCTCTGGTGTAAGCTTGTACAGGTGTAATTTGCGCAGCAACAAAGTATGATTAATGACATCAAAGGCCTTTTTTAAAGTCACAAAAAGAACACCAGTGAATTTTTTTCCATTTACTTATTAAAAAGACGTCGGTGTTTGTGTAAGAGCTGTATGACAAAATAGTTTTTACGGAAACCGACTGACTCTCTTCATCGTTTGTTTTTAATAAATGGGAATATAGGGATTTTGTATGTTTTTTTTTCTTTTGGTTTTGTTAAGACAGCAAAATGGAAATTTGGTCTGTAATTTTGATGGAAAAAATGAATTACCTGATTTAAAACCGGTACAATTTTTGCTTGCTTAAACTTAAAAGGGAAAGCATTTTTTTTTCGTACAAAAATTTTTTAAGTAGGTAAATGTGTAAAAAATCAGGGGGCTGAAATTTTAAAATAATTTTCCAAGTCACCCGGGTCACTGTTTTGATTTTTTTTTTTAAGACCCACTTCAATAACAAAAATTTGCATTGGAGGAAAAAAAAGGGAACATTTTTTGGTTTGTTTCCATATATTTTTTAAAAGGGTAAGATCTTTTCTCTTGATCTGTTTTTGAAGACTTTAGCAGCAATATTTGAAAATGGTTATTTGTTGATCTTTGATCATTTTTGGGGTTTTTAGATAATTTTTTTTTGGGTTGTATATGATAGTTTTCCATATCTGTCGAAAACGTTTTTGAAACAAATAATTTTTTAAAAAAAACCCCATTTAGATCTACGTTTTATTGAGTGGATTTTATTCCTTTGCCTTTATTTTGTTCTTTTTTTCCATGTGTTTTAAGATAGTTTCTCAAATGTTTTTCGGATTCAATATCTTTTTTTATCCAAGGGGGTTTAATTTCTTCCCCTAACCTCTTTTTATGAACGGGCTTTTTGTTGTACATGATAAAAAGTATTATCCAAAATTCAGCGCTTCGTTGGGATTTTTTTATTTGTATTGTTGTTTAAGATGAATTTGCAGATCTAAAAGGGAAAGCATCTTTTTTGAAGTTTTTAAACTTTCTGTAAAAAATAGCTTAGCCCACTTGGGGGTTTTTTATACGATTTTTTAGCCGGGTTTAAACAACAGGATTGTGGTCCACTACCCCCACATGTGGACCCCACTTAAATAGTGTTTTTTTTGTATTAGTATATGTGATAAATAAAAGTAGGGTTTTCAAGACTGTGTTGGTTTATCTATTTAAAGTTCTAGTCGTGCATTGTATAATTATGATACCCTTTTTATTTTGGTTTTAGTAAATCCATGTTTAAAGCTCCAAAATTCATTTTATGATTTGAAAATATCATTTCACCATTATGGAAATTTAATTTTTTCTAGCCGGCTGTGGTTTGAGGATTTCGGTATACAAAACCTATTAACAACGGGCTAGTACTCTGTAATTTTTATTTAAATCCAAACGTTTTTAACATTGTAATTTTCAAAATTGGAAAGTCTTCTAAGTTTAACGTAGTGCAAAAAATAGAAGTAAAAACCCGTTTGTTTTGGTTTACGGGATCTAGCGGAAGATCGATATCCCGGTTTTTATATCGAATCAGTAATTTTAGAAGGCGAGATTCGGCAAGCAGAATAAATTAAATGGATTTCCCTGTTATATAGAATAGTAGCATATCATCCATTTGCTTTGGCATTGTTTTTTATTTGATAACCCAACGGAGACCATGTTTTTTAGGGCCCGGTGTTAAAGGGTTTAAGAATTTGGAACTGGTGGAAATAGTCCCAAAATACTAATTTTTAAATCTAAGTATCTCATGACACATAAAAGTTCAAAATTTGCAAGTAAAGAAAAATTTCAAATATAAACAGTGAAAAAAAAAATCCAAACTTTATTTATACACACAAAACAACAATGTGGATTATTTAGCACAAAATCAACAATCTAGAGCGATTTTGGAAAAAAGGGAGAGGAAAAAAAACAACAACAAACCCCAAGAGAAGTAACTCTCGAAAAACAGAAAAAAACCCCAAAAATCACAATTTTCCGGAGGAGAACTTTTCAGCAACCCGAAAAAAGTTAATCGTAAAAAAAAACAGCGTTCTCTGTCGTGAATCCCCAAAACCCCCAAGTAGTCAATTATGACAACATCCCCCAAGCCATTGTGTGGTGGTTGTGTTTGTGCACGCGTGGAATGGGTAGTGGTGTGTATATACATTGTAGGGGATGGGGTAGCTCAGTGGTCGGGGCACTAATTTTCCCCCAGCCCAAATTAAGAGGTCAGCAGGTTTCCTCTTGATGGGTGACGCTTGCTGCCCGGCTTTAGTACAGACCCCATTCACCCAGCTGCAATGGGCTGTTTTTTCACGTAGGGGGAAGGTTAAAACGCGGGGAGAGGAGATGGGCGCCGCCCTCAACATGCTGGCCTTAGAGAAGTGGGTTCTTTACGCCTAATTTTCCCAGACCCCAAGGTTTGGGCCCCCTTATACATTGTATTTTTTGTAAAGTTTTTTTTGTCTGTCGGGCACACAGTTTTGGTGGTGCGTTGGGTGATTGGTTTGTGGGCCCCGGGGGGAAAGGCACACTGGCCCAAATTAAAAACTGACCAAATCGTTTGACCCCCCCCTCATCTTTATCCTCTCGGCCCCCACCATTTTGTCATCGGGGTTTGCCGGCTGTTCGGCTTCTCAGGGAAAACCCTACTTATACTTTTGTGAGTTTGGCTGTGAATGTGTGTGTGTTTTTTTTTATATATTATTTTTTTTTATTTTTTATTTTAAGGATAATGGGTAGCCCATTTGCTTTTTTAAATCCAACACCATGTGTATGTGGTTTTTATTTCTCGTTCCCACTGGTGCACAATGGCTACTTTTCCCGAAAAGTGGAACGGGTTTTTAACATCTGCGCAGGATGTTCTGCATGCGTTCACACACAAGACCTCTTTTTATGGGTCTCATCGAAGGACTCTTTGTGTATGTGGTGTGTTTGTGTGTGTGTTTTGCAATTTTAATGGATCAATTTTGAGAAGTGGGATTTTTGTAGATAAACCCTAGTGCATGCTGGAAGGCACATGAACATTTTGTGTGTCTATATCACATGCACAACACTGATTACATCTATACCTGCAATGCAGGTACACGCACACACACACACTCACACACACACACACGCACACAAACACACACACACACAAAACATGCAAATCACACACCACACACACTCCACTCACTCACTCACTCTTCACATTGTGTTCAAGCCCCACAGACAACAAACACACGAACACTCCCACCACCCATGCATGCACACATGCACGTGTGCCCATGCGCATATAAGATTTTGTGTATGTATGTAGATAGATAGATAGATAGTGTGTGTGTTTTATGCATTTTGTTTTGCACAGTAATGTTGGCATACACATACTTGTAAGCCATATACTTAATGTGCGCTGAAACTGAAAGGTATTCCCAGATTTAGCAAGGTACAGTGATGTATACTTAGTTGGAATCCTCCCTTAGCAAGGCCTGGAATCCTCCTTTACCTCCCTTAGCAAGGCCTGGAATCCTCCCTTACCTCCCTTAGCAAGGCCTGGAATCCTCCCTTACCTCCCTTAGCAAGGCCTGGAATCCTCCCTTACCTCCCTTAGCAAGGCCTGGAATCCTCCCTTACCTCCCTTAGCAAGGCCTGGAATCCTCCCTTACCTCCCTTAGCAAGGCCTGGAATCCTCCCTTACCTCCCTTAGCAAGGCCTGGAATCCTCCCTTACCTCCCTTAGCAAGGCCTGGAATCCTCCTTTACCTCCCTTAGCAAGGCTGGACCCCCTTTTCCTCCCTTGCCTAAGGCCGAAATCCCCTTTCCTCCCCTGAAGGGCCCTCCTCCTTCCTTCCCCCCTTCAGGCTGGTCCGTCCCTTCCTCCAGGCGGCGTTAATCCTCCCTTACCTCCTTAGCAAGGCCCCGGTCCTCCTGTACCCCCCTTTAGCAAGGCCTGGTCCTACTTTACCCTCCCTTAGCAGTGCTTGTCTCCCCCGTTTCGTGCCTTCACCACTTTGCAGTCCTTGGCCTCCCAGGGCACCCACTTTCCTTCCCCTTACAGTGCAAATTTTTCCTCCAGTTTTCCCGCTGTCCCTCCTCAGGTCTTTGTCCTCCTCCAGTTGTCGCTGCACTGTGCACTCCTCCTTTAGCAGTGCATTGTCCTCCTCCAGTTGTCGCTGCACTGTGCACTCCTCCTTTAGCAGTGCATTGTCCTCCTCCAGTTGTCACTGCACTGTGCACTCCTCCTTTAGCAGTGCATTGTCCTCCTCCAGTTGTCACTGCACTGTGCACTCCTCCTTTAGCAGTGCATTGTCTCCTCCAGTTGTCCCAAAATGCACTGTGCACTCCCCCTTTGCAGTGCATTGTCCTCCTCCAGTTGTCACTGCACTGTGCATCCTCCTTTTGCAGTGCATTGTCCCCCCCGTTGCCCTGCATGCATGGCACTTTTTTTAGCGGCATTGTCCCCCTCCGTTGCCCCTGCACGCATGTGCATTCCTTTTGCAGTGTTGTCCCCCTTTTTGTCATTGCACTGTCCCTCCTCTTTAGCAGTGCATTGTTTTCCTCCATTGTCACGTGCTGTGCATCTCCTTTAGCAGTGTTGTCTCCTCCTTTGTCACTCATGTGCGGCCCTCCCCCTTTAGCAGTGCTTTGTCCCCCCTCCAGTTGTCCTTCCCCTTTTAGGTGCATTGTCCCCTCTTGTATGCACTGCAGTGCACTCCCCTTTTAGCAGTGTTGTTCCTAGTTGTCGTGCACTGTGCATTATTTGGCAGTGAATTGTCCCCTCAGTTGTACTGCACTTGCATCCCCTTAGCGTGCATTGTCCCCCTCCATTTGTCATGCATGCACTGTGCACCCCTCCTTTAGCAGGTTTTTCCTCTCCAGTTGTCATTGCACTGTGCACTCCTCATTTGGCCATCTTTTTTTCTTCGGACGGGGACTGATTACTCGAATCAGTGTTTTGTTTGAGCGTGAGTTTTTTGTGTGTGTTTTTGTGATTTGCGTGTGTGTGTTGTGTGTGTTTTTGTTTTTGTGTGTGTGTTTGATGTGTTTGTTGTGTATAGAGTTTCTGTGTTTGTGGGTAAATGGTGATGCGCGATGTTTCCTTTTCTCGAAATCTTCTGTTCCCTGCTCTGCGGTTGTCTGTTTGTCTCTCTGCTCTGTCTTGTTGATGATCTTCTCTCTTCTCTTCTTTTTCCCCCTCTTCCTTTTCTCTCTTTCTTTCCTTTCTCTCTCTTTTTTTGTTGTATTTTGTTATATGTGTTTCGGGTTTTTCTGTTAGTGTCTATTTGAAAACCACAGCTGACACAAAAAGCACTTTTTTATCTCCCACTTATAAAAAAAAACCGGGCTTTGATTATTGTTTCTTGTCCCCAGTCTCTCTTGTTGTGTTTTTCTTTTAGTTTTTGGGTGAGTCCCAAAATTAAGTGTACATATTCCAGCCAAAACTATTGCAAAGCCCCTTTTTTATCTTAAAAATTGTGTGACTTAGAAACATGTATAGTTGTGTAAAGAGTGTTTTGCAATGTCTGGCACAGTCGTCATTGACAAAACTACAGTGTGTAGATAAAAAACCCGTCGAAAAAGGAGCTTCGACATGATTCGCGTTATTTCCATTGTCTTTGTTTTTTTCATAAATCAGATAATGACAATTTTTTGTGATGTGACTTGGTATTTGCTGTCTTCAGCAGCTTCTACCCGTTCTGAGTAGTGAGCCTTGTTTTTCTTTTGCCCGTTCCTGTTGTTGGTGCTTTTTTTCTTGTCTTCTGTGCGGTTTTATTGTTAGTTATTGTTATTTGTTGTTAAAATTTTTTTGTTTTCTTCTGTGTGGCGATTGTTAGTGTAATTTTTTTGTTTTTGTCTTCTGTACGTTTCGATTTCTTACTGTTAGTGTATTATTATTTTGTTTGGGTTTTTTGTTCGTGTGGTTCCCACTTTGGTGTACCCGTTTTTTTTCTTTATTTCTTCTGTGTGGGTTCCCACCCGTTAGTGTTCTTGTTTTAGTATCCCTGGCCATTATTGCTCAGCTCTTTGTGTCTCTTTTCACTGGTGCCTGCCTGCCCCCCTTTTTCAGTATCTGTGTTTACAAAATAGATGAAAAGTAAAGCGCAGCAGTTTTTTCAGAAAATTTTGATCTCCTTTCCCCCTCTTTCCCCCCACTTGTTCATGAATTCATTTACTCTCTCTTTTCTCTCTCTTCTCTCTCTCTTCTGTGCTTTTTCCTCCCTTTTTCTCTCCCCCCCCCCCCCTTTTACCCTTCCCCTCTTTCCCCCGGAAGTTTTCCCTTTTTGAACTTTTCTAGTACGTGTGGTTATTTTTTTATTTAAACTCCCAAAGTGCATTTTTGATAGATGGTTTTTAGTTTCAAGTGTTGTCTGTAAGTGTGTGCGTAGAATGTGTTTTTTGGGTTTGTGTTTAGTTAGGTAAAGGAAATGTTTTTGGCTCTGCTTCAGTTTGTCTTTATCTATGTATGCATATTCCCTAAGTTCTGTCTTTTTCATGTCTCAAAATTTTATTTCAGATGGCCTATTGATAATAATTGGTTGCATGATATTTGCGCCTGTTGGGGCATGTTTTTTAAGCTGGATGTGGTTTTTTTTTCTCCTTCCTTCGAGAAAAATTTTAAAATTTCTTGTTTGGGTTTTTTCCCCCGAGTTTTGAAAAAATTTTCTTTTTTATTTTATTTTTGGAGATATTTAATGTATAATTTTCATAAATTTGATTGCTTATGAATTGTGTTTATCTGACTGGCTGGTTTTTGTGCCCCATTTTTAATCTGCCCCTGCTGCGTTAAACAAATTGCACGTGATTCAGAACGACCCCCCCCCGGGGGGGGGGGGGGGGGGGGGGGGGGGGGGGGGGGGGGGTTTGTTGGTTGTTTGTCCCAGGGCAGTGAGAGTGTGGACATTGAGTATGCTGCACCTGGTTTTGTCAAAACAATACATGCTTGTTTGGGTTTAAGCAGCATATAACAAACTTAGGCATTCATTGACAAAACCAGACGGGCCCCGGGCAGGCCGACACATGCTGTGGTGGGTTCCCCTTCCGTGTCCCCCCCCCCCCTTGAGCCCCTTCTGTTACCCTGACAACCTTTTTCCCCCATGTGCCGTCACCCGCCCTTCAGTTTTTGATTTTTTTGTTGTTTTGTCTCTGACAGGTTTTTTGTTTGATGATGATGATGTCTATCATGGTGTGTCAACACCCAATCCTGATTAAAAAGTTTTCCCATTTTTGATTCCATCCAAACTCTTGTCTGTTTTCTGCTAGCCACATCCACCTTCTTCATCCCCTTCTCTGATTTTTTGCCAAAACCCCCATTATTCAACCCCCCACCTCCTTCAAACCCCCCTTCAAGTTTTTTTGTTCAGTGTGCAGTGTGTCGTCCAAAAGGAAAAGTGATACATTTTTTGATTTTATCCGAAAAAATATTGACTTAAACTTCCTACTGAAATTTGGGCCCTTTAAACCACAGGGCCCACGAACCAAAAATAAAACAGCTGATCCCCCTGGATATAAAAACAAATTTCTTTGTCCTGACTCTCTCGAGGAGATGGGATTGCCATAATTTTCAGACATATTGGAACCAGCTCTTTCTTTCAGTCACAACCTTCCATTCTCACATGAATCTTTTGAAGTTTGCGAAATCAATCTCAACCTACCTGGCCACTCTATTACTTTCTGCTGCCTTTACCGTCCACCTCCCAGCCGTAAAAAAAATCTGACATCTTCTCTTTTTCACCAAGAATTCCAGTCACTCCTCGACCCCTAGCCTCTCTCCCACTAAACTTATAATTCTCGGTGACTTCAACTTCAACAACCAATCTTCTCCAGATGTCAAACGTCTTTCTCTGTCCAACCATTCTCTCTCTCAACTGGTAAACGAAGCAACGCACAGATCTGGTATATTTTAGATGGTGATTACTAATGCTTCATTTAATCTTGTCACATCTGTTTCTGTCACCGACGAACTGCATTCTGATCATTCGCCATTCTTTTCCCTCTCAACATCAAAAACCTGTCAGAAAGAAGAAAAATTGTTACTCATCTCAATCTTAAGGTCTTAGACATTCATACCTTCTCTTCACAAGCTTCGAAAAATTTTCAAAACCCCTGAACAACTCTCCCCTCTTGAATACTATAACACATTCTCCGCCAACGCTTGGGGATGCACCCCCTACTGACCATTCCCATGCAGACCCGTGCGCCATGGTATACCAAGTCATCTTGACACTGAAGCAAACGCCGACAAACTAAACAGCAGTGGCAGAAACAAACCTGAAATCAACCACCTTTCTAAACAAACAAAGTCAAATCTTAATCCATTCAGCAAAGAAACACTACTCTTCCAAGTTCCTGTGCTACATCCCAAAAAACTCTTTTCCCTCACCCTCAAATCTCCTTGGATCTGCAAAAATAACTCCTTTGCCTAACCCCACCTGTCTGAAACTTCTATCCATCTTTCGCCTTCTTCAAAGTCCGCAATAACGCCCCCAGACTGATCAGACTCAAATTCCCCTGTACCTCGTGATCCCCATGTTCACGGCCACTCCCCTCTTTCCTCCATCCCAAAGTGAAAAGAATCCCGACAATTCTGAAGAAAAGACATAAAATATGTGACCTTGATCCCATACCTGCCCTATTTCTCACAAGCCTTCCACAATGGTACCTATTACACTAAAATAGTAAACTCATCTTGTGTCAGGAATTTTCCAATCACTCTTAAAACCGCAATAGTCACACCCCTCGAAAGCATGACCTCGATCCCAACATTTTGAAGATATTTTGACCTGTCCAAACTTACCTTTGTCCTAAAGTACTAGATAAAGTTTTCTCCAACAGCTCAAACAGTCCCTTCATTCCAATTATTTCCCCTTTTCAATTGCTTCGCCCAACAAGCACCGAAACCACCCTAGTCCACACTTTAGAAAACACTCTACTTGCTTTGATGCAGGAAAAATCTCCCTCCTCACTTTCTTTATTATCTGCAGCCCTTTGGGGACTATAGATCACCATTTCTTCTTTCTCGCCTCAAAGTTTGGGTTTTAAAGGCACAGCCCCCACTGGTTTACTTTAACCCCAAGACCCATTCCCGAAAGTTTTGTAAACAAAATCAATCAAAAACCCGTCAAAATGGAAAGTGGGTCCCAAAAAGCTCGTTTTCCCTCACAAAGGTTAAGCAGTATAAGAGCGTGGTTACCAACTTGGATGGGTGACCGTTTTCGCCCTTGGCTTCAGTACAGTTCCCCCAGTTCACCCAGCTGTAAATGGGTACCTGCTCTCTTTAGGGTCAGGGAAGGTAAAGCACTGAGGGAAAGGAGATGGGAACCTCCCTCGATATACTGGCCTCTAGAGAAACTGAGCTCTCTGATGCCTCGCTCCCCTACGTCCGCATAGGTTATGGGACACCATTACCTTATTTGTCTATAAGGTATTTTCGCTTATGTATCTTTCTGTACATTGAAGTGTTCATTATCCATTTTACGTTTTTGTAACCTAGGATGGTAGATTAGACGGAATGGGCTGGCATCGCTCAGCACTAGCCTGATTATCTTGGCCCGGTGCAAGTCAATTAATTAGGTAGTTTTGACATTTAATTATGTTTGGGAGGGGAGGGGTATGACTGAACATGCAAATGTTTGATAATGGAAAGCACTTGCATAGTGCTGACTTTCAAGTTGAAGGTGAATGTATTGGAGTTTCCTCCGGCTTGCATGACTGTGATTGACAACTCTGATATCATTATTACTATTATTATTATTAATATATTATGATCACATCATCATCATTTCATTTTTAAATTATTATGACATTGTTATTATTATTATATTATATTATTATTATTATTATAACTATTATTATTATTATTATTATTATTATTGCTGTTAGTTGTCGTTAGTGTTATTATTATTATTATTTTGAGGATAATGGAATAAGCACTCGTGCGCTTTTTTTTACATTCAGTCCCGTGTGTTCTACAATTTTTGTAAATGGTTGTCATCCCTTCCCCACCACACAAAATAGCCTACTCTTCCCAAAAGAAAACCGGTTTTAACATTGCGCAAGATGATCTGCCTGCGTTTTGTGACATTGGAGCTCAGTTGTAAAGGTTCTCATGAGGACTTGGGTGGGGAAGTCGGCATTGATGTTACCTCCAGGGGAAAATATCCCCTTGAAGGGATATGGCTTCATAAGGTAATAAACAGCTATGGCCTTTGTAGGGCATAAACAACACGGTCTTTGTAGGCTTTAAACAGACACGGTCTTTGAGCTATAAACAGACATGGTCTTTGTAGGGCTATAAACAGACATGGCAATTTGTGGGCTGTAAACAGACATTGCATTTGTAGGGCTGTAAACAGCTATGGCATTTGTAGGGCTATAAACAGACATGGCAATTTGTAGACTTAAAACAGAACTTGGCATTTGTAGGGCTATAAACAGCTATGGCAATTTGTAGGGCAATAAACAGACACGGTCTTTTAGGGCTATAAACAGACACGGTCTATGTAGTCTATAACAGACACGGTCTTTGTAGGGCTATAAACAGACACGGTCCTTGTAGAAGCTATAAAAAACATGGCATTTTGTAGGGCTATAAACAGACCATGGCATTGTAGGGCTGTACACAGCAATGGCATTTGTAAAGCTATAAACAGACATGGACTTTTGTAGGCTATAAACAGACATGATCTTTGTAGGTCTACTAAACAACATGGTGCTGGTAGGGCATAAATAGACACGCACCTTTTGTAGGCTGTAAAGCAGCAATGGCATTGTAAAGCTATAAACAGACTTGGCCTTTGTAGGGCTATAAACAGAACATGGTCTTTGTAGGACATAAACAGACATGGCAGTTGTAGGCTATAATACAGGCATTGCCTTTGCAGGGCTATAAACAACATGGTCTTTGTAGGGCGATAAACAGAACATGGCTTTGTAGGGCTATAAAACAGACATGGTCTTTGAGGTCTATAAAAACATGGCATTTGCAGGGCAATTACAGGCATGCTTGCATGCTATAAACATACATGGTCTTTGTAGGGCTATAAAACAGACATGGCCGTTGTAAGGTGCTATAAACAGAACATGGTCTTTGTAGGTCTATAACAGACATGGCCATTTTGTAGGGCTATATACGGCATTGTCTTTGCAGGCTATAAACAGACATGGTCTTTGTGGGCTATAAACAGACATGGCATTTTAGGGCTATACACAACATCGTCTTTGTAGGTCATAAACAGAACATGTGAATTTGTATGGGCATATAACAAGGCATTGCCTTTGCAGGGCTATAAACCGACCATGGCCTTGTAGGGCTATAAACCAGACATGGATTTGCAGGGCTATAAAAACAGCAGGCATTTCTAGGACTATAACAGACAAGGTCTTTGTAGAGCCATAAACAGACATGACTTTTGTACAGCTATAAACAGAACGTGGCATTTGTAGGGCTATAAACAGACATGGTCTTTGTAGAGCTAAAACCATAACAATTCTCTCCCACGCTGAAGTTGGAAGTGCTAGCCCTGGACTTGTCAGGCCTTGACGCCAGCTCAATATAATAATAACAATAATAATAATAATAATAATAATATAATAATGGAACTATATATCACTAATATCATGCAAGACAATGAACAACAGGATTGCTGTCTGAGCGTTTGACTAGGAAGAAGAATTTGATCTCTTATACGCTTTCCTCCCGCCCACCAAAACCATGTCATCATTGATTTTGAAGCTCAGCATACGGCTTCCTAACCAAGCGAAGCACCACAAATCTATCCTAGCCGATTATTTTCTTATCCTCTGATCTGGTCTGCATTTGCAACTGCTTGATAGAGGTTTAAATAAGAAAACAACATATTTTTGAAGTTGAAATAGACCTACGGAAATGCTTATCAGGATTTCTCTACTGAACTGGTCTGAAATTTTGGCTAACTGCTTGATAAGGATTCAATAAGATAAACAAACATTTTTTTGAAGTTCAAATAGACCTTACCGAAAATGCTTTCAGGATTGCGACATCCAAGAAGTTTCTGGTTTGTAACAGCCATGCACTCCACCACACCGATTACAAGCATTTGAGAACTTGTGAACAGAGTGCGTGAGAGGGTTGGGTTGGTGGTGTGTTTGTCGGACGAGATGATGCCTGGCGACAGGAGGAACGCTGTAGCAGCATGCGGAGAAACAACAGTAAAGAACAAGTGATGGAAGGAAGCTGAATCATAACCATGTGTTGCTGCTGTTGAAGAAGTGCAAACATCTGCTCCACAAAGTGGTACACCAAACGTGAGTTTTTACCACCGCTTATGACTGTTCGATTTCGCGCTCGGTGGGCTCGCACGCGCGCTCGCATACACACAACACATGCTAGCACGCACGCACGCACACACGCACGCACTCGCCAACTCACACACACACTCCAAATCACACACACACACACTCACGCGCACGCGCTGCACTCACACACATGCACTCGCACACATGCACGCACACAACACACGCAACGTAACGCATGCACACACACACCGCGCGCGCGCGCGCGCAAATGCACTCATATACACACGCTCACAACATTTGCACGCACGCCACAGCACACACACATACACACACACACAAGCACACACACACACATAACACACACACAGACAGACCCACGCACATCACTCAGACACACATGCACATACACACACAGACCCACGCACACACCCAGACACACACATGCAATCACACACACACACACACACACGCACACATGCACATACACACACGCACACGTCACGCGTACCGCTCGCGCACAAACACACACACACACACACAGGGAAGAAAAATTGAAGATGGTAAGACACACAAACAGATATGAAAAAAAAAATCCAGAGAAGGAGTAGGCAGAGTAGGAGATGGAGGAGAAGGAGGAGGACTAGGAGGAGTGGGAGGAGGTAGAGGGGAAGGAGGAGGAGGACAGTGGGGGAGGAGGAGGAGAAGTAAAAAGGAGGAAGACAAGACAGAAAAAAGTAGAGCAAAGTAAACGCTGCAACAACAACAACAAAAATCTTCAAACATAGCTTTACATCTTCCGCGTCCATTGCAGAATGTGTATGCACGCTTTTAATTAAATGTTTCTCTGCCCGAAAATAAAAACGGGAGAAAAAACAACAATCAAACCCTTCACATCTTTTCCACGTACCAGTTGAACTCTCTGTCTTCGCACACTGTCAAAGTACAGTCAGTTTGATCCACTCAACACTTACTTTTCCAGGCCAAGGCAGTTCCCTTATGAAAAAGAAACAAAGAACAAAGAGAAGGCTGTTTAAAAAGCTCTTCAAAGACCGATGTTGACAAGATTTTTGTTTTAAAAGTACCCAATACAGATACTGTATCACCGACACGCGACACTGTCGGCTATTTTGCGCGGGGAAAGTCATCATCCTGAGTTTTGCAACTAGGGGGACTATATGTTTGGGGGGTTTTTTTTATCGAAAAGACATTGACCTGGCGCTTTAGAGTAAGGTAGTTTTTTTTTTAATCTGTTCATCCCTGGCCCAGACCAAAAGCTGTGTCAGTTATTGATGTCAGCTAGTTGCCAAGGCCTGCACTAAAGTCTTGTTGTGCTGTAAAAATGTTGTGTTGAGATTTGCCTTCAGCCATGATAGGCTCTTAACATAACAACCTGCACTCTCCTTTCAAGGAGAAAAAAAAATCCTCTGAAGTCGGAGTATGGCTGCCTATATGGCGAGGTACTTGAGAAGAGTCATACACGTAAACTTCTCATCCGGTGTGTACTTCCTACGTCACGGTGATTCCCAGGTGGGATGATGAGTGAGGCAGAGTGCATGTTCTGGGTGACCCCCATGGTGTAAAGCTGGGGAAAGCACAACAACAACATCTGTTAATCCCCGAAGTCGGAATGCGGCTACCTAAATGGTCCCATATGTACAAATCTCTCCATTGGTGAACCGAGGAGCTTGAGCTTAGAGGAACAGGGGGGGAAATCTGTTGATATGACGACATAGCAGGTAAAGCCACCCACACTGTTTTTATTCTTTCTAAGATTTGCTTACAAGAGGTGGATCTTCTTGTTTAAGAGATGTCATCGATTCAGTATATACATGACAAGCATGGTTTTCTTGTGATAAAAAGAAAGGTGATTTTTTTTATCATAGTAAAATTAGCATTTTTCGACGAATGTGATCTATTTGTGACGGGGCAAAACAGTCATGTACTTAGAAAGACTTTTCCAAAACAAAAACTTGCAGTAAATTCTCAATAAAGCTCGAAACTACAGAAGAAAAAAAATAACGAGTTGCAGAAAGTAGGGCGTCCGTTGTTCGCCAAAAAAGAAAAATTGTCAATATTAATATCTATCTACAAAGCGACCTTTCATAATCATTAGAAGCATCAGCCTAATAATGAAAGGAGAATGAGACTCCTTCTCACATTTGGTCTACACTGTTTTTTTATAAGACTGTCTGTGCCATGAACCAGCCACTCCTGCTTTCTGAAAGTCCCTAGAATAAGAGTGTTGGACAGAACGGGTCTAGTTACCAGCAGATATCTGACTGTTTAGGCCGGGGCTTTGGCGTCAGACAAATCAGGTGTGCAGACCCATAGCAGGCTTGTCTGCTGCTATTTCTGTCCTTGTGCGCCATTGGTCCTGTCCTAGGGTTCTCTCCCTTTTTCTCTGACTGTGTGAATGTTGCGATTTTTGGTCTGGTACCCGGTCCCCACTTCTTGAGTTTTCATTTTCCGTGTTTAGTAAGTCGTCATTCTTTTTTTCTCCCCTTTTGATGCTGGCGTCAAAATATGGGTACGACTCTCCCTTTTCTGGTTTGTGTTACGACCAACACAACAGCAGCAACAGCAACCGCCATCGACGGGGCTCAACAGCGACAACAATAGCCAGAATGGCATTGAATGATCATTCATCGGGCTCGTGGACTCTATATATGAGCTGATTTTCAGAATAGTAATTAACCATATGGCTTTACTTTGGCTTGTTTGTTTGTTTTATTGAAGGTGCAACTTACGCGAGTTCGCATTGAGAGCCTCTGTGCAAAGAAAGAGATCAAATGATGAAAGTGACCGGGCTTACAAATCTGGATAGTTCTCAACTCCTAGTTCAAATCTCCGTGGCCTCGAGGTGTAATGCTTGGGGATTTTTACCATCTCTCGGCCACCCTTAATTTTACCTGACATGTTTTTACACTTTAAAGCTGTCACACACACACACACACACACACACACAACACACACACACACACACACACACACACACACCTACATAAAATTAAAATACATTGGTAATTAATGGCAAATTAATATAAATACTGCAAAATTTCTTGTCGATAATCAATTTCCACTAAATAGGTTCATTGTACTCATTCTTTTTAAAGCTATCGACTTGGGTATACCACAGGATCAGTACTTGCAACCTATCTTGTTTCTATTCTTGTACATGATCCCCTAGCTCTTGCACCTAATACCACTCAAGTATGTTCAGTATGCAGAGAATAATCTATTTTGGATAAATACGTCAGTTAGGAAAAACACGAAAAAGAGAGTGACAAATTAAGTTGAAAAAATATATCAAGGAAGAATTAGAAAATTCTGTAGTTATATGAAAGAAAACAGATTAAATTATCACAGAAAAAACGTGTCTTGTGCTTTTTAAAAACGTGACAACGCTTAAAATTACCCTAACTGAAATTAGAAATGAAAGTGCTCAATACAAACAAGATGTCAAATTCTTAGGTGAATTTTTAACTATAAAAGTGAATTGGAAGATGCCACCTCAACCAAATGATAACTGAAGCTAGGAAAAGACTTAATTTCCTTAATGATAATAAGTTTCTCAGCATGGAGTCAAGACACTACGACCCCTGATACATCTGGCTCTGTCCTTGTACGTTCAAAATTAATATTACTGACAAGAAGTTTATTTTTCTGCTGCAGATTATCTACTTAAAAAATACAAAGTCTAGAACAGTAAAGCAGTAAAGATAGCTCTTGGTGTTCCGGCTCATGCAAATACAGCTAATACTTATAAAGAAGCTCATTACATCTCTTTTCTGATCAGCGGAAAACTGGCAGTATCAAAATATGTGGTTCGTTAGTATCTCTATTTCCAAATTCAGTTAAAAGGGAAATATTTTTAACACGACACTGATTTTCCTAAACGGCACGCAATATTTCATTTCTGCAGCCAATTAAAAATTATACAGACACATTATGAAAGAAAATGACATCGATTATATCAACAATTCCAATTTTACCGATTGTTCCACAATACCTCCTGGGAACATTTTTCAGCTTAATTTGACATTGACTACACGGAAATAAAGAAAAATGAAGATCAAAATCTTCTCACCGTTATGTAAAAAGTCCACTTAGAAAATAATTATTCTAATCACTTAAAAGTGGATACTGACGGATCTGTATTAGAAACCAGGCAAAAGTGGTGCTGCATAAGTGATTCCGACTTAAAAGTTCAAAAATCTTTCATTTAGACCAACATTTTGCTATTTTTACCTTCTGAATTATTTGCATTCTTATGTTTGAATTTTAGTCTGATACTGCTATTGATGTTTGCCAATTCTGTTTTGGCGTTGACTCAAAGGCAGTGTAATGGCAGTAAATTCATGGCATGGTAAAATAAGGAATGATATGTATTTGAGATAAAATTCCTGATACATTCTTTGCAAGCAGAGGCAACTAGCATAACTTTATAGCTGGATCCCCTCTCATTGTGGAATTTAATTCGAATGGAGCTGGTTGATTCTTTGCAAAAAAGGTCCTCTAATACAGTACTGAAGTGTTTGATTTCAATCTTGCATTTGGTCCGACTTATAAATTCATTCTAAGTTAATTCGAAATGCATACATCAAAGATTATAAGAAAAACATTATCACAGTTTTCCTTGCCCACGGAAAATTAGAAATATCTAAGACATAAACTGAGATAATGCATGGAATACTAAATATTCAAAAAATTTAACATGTTGTTCATTCCACTTCAGTCCAACCATATGTTGTTTTGATTGCCCATTCTTCTTGAACATGTATAAAGGAGAGATTAGATATTCCATAAGAAATATGCCACTAGTCTAAAGTTTTATATGACTCTCATCAATTCATAGTGTCCAGTGCTGAAGTCATTATATTCTTCACCTGTAAAACCTTTACTGATTACATTATTATATATATAATATATATAATTTATATATATGTCCATACATATATATATATATAGATAATATATATATATATTTATTTATATACCTATGTTGTGTGGATGTGGTGCGTGTAGGGGAGAGATAGAGAAGAGAGAGAGAGAGATAGAAGAGAGAGAAGAGAGAGAGAAGGAGGAGAGAGAGAGAGAGAGAGAGAGAAGAGATAGAGAGAATGCGGTGTGTAATAATAGGTACTTTGTTATAATGCGGTGTGTCCTATTATCCCAATGTAGTGGAATAGACTAAACAAAACATAACAAAACACATAAACAGTAACAGAGGGGACACAGAGGGATACACAGGGGACGGGATAGCTATTGGTCAGAACGATTGCCCTCGCAATTCTGCGACCTGGGTTCGATCCCGGCTCATGGGATTATTTTCCCCTGGAGTTACATCAGTGGCAGACTCCACCTCCCCAAAGTCCTTCGGATGCGACTAAAAACCGAGGCCCCGTGTGCGAACGCACTCAGAAACATCTTGCGCACACGTTAAATCCTGTTCCGCTTTTCGTAAGAGTAGGCCATTGTGTGCCGGTGGGAAGAGATGACAGAATTTACAAAACCGCATACACACGGGGACTGAATGTAAAAAAGCACATGAGTGCTTATTACATTATCCTCGATATAAAATAATAAATAAATAAATTAAATAAAATAAAGTACTTCACACACACAACACAACACACACACACACACACACACACACACACCCACATACACACAGTAAAACGTTCAAGCATTGAGGACACCAATGCACACACCGCCTAAAACAACACTGTCCATCAAAAATCATTATGTTGAATTCTAGTTGAGTTTGCTGCTTTTCTACAGACAAAATAGATGATGGTCACCTCACACTGTAAGTTGTTTTCGCACTGACCAACAGTAATATTCCTAATAAACCGTCTCGCGGAAAGCGTTTGAAAGAAGCTCAGGGGCAATTCCACATTCATTTTTATTATTCCTCAGCTCTCTAGCTCTTTCTTTCTCCTCTCTCTCTCTCCATCTCATCTCACTCTCTCTGTCTCTCTCAATCTCTCATCTCTCCTCTCTCTCTCTCTCTCTCTCTTCTCTCTCGTCTCTCGTCTCCTCTCTCTCTCCTCTCTCTCTCTCTCTCTCGGAAGAACTAAAAACCCGAGGCCCCGATGTGCAAAACGCAGCAGAACATCTTGCGCACGAGTTTAATCCTGTTCCGCCGTTTCGAAGAGTAAGGGCCATTGTGTGCCGTGGGAACAGATGACAAAATTACAAAACCGCATACACACAGGGACTAATGTAAAAAAAAAGCACATGATTGCTTATTCAATATCCTCAGATATAAAAAGAATAAATAAATAAATAAAATCTCACTCTCTCATCATTCTCTCTTCCTCATCTCTCTCTCTCCTCGCTCATCTCATTCTCTCTCTCTCTCTCTCACTCTCTCTCTCTCTAAGCCAAAAGTGAGGGAAAAAACCTGTTTGTTACAACGTTGACGGTTATTTCTGTACTATATTGGCCCACTAGTGAAAAAATGTAATCCAAAGAAATGGAGCTATGTCAATAATATGCATGAAATTTCTGTAGCGCTTTCCCCGAAGTCGGAATGCGGCTACCTAGCGCGCAGCGAGTAAAAGCGGCTTATAGGCAAAAATCTGAACCATAGTGTTGAAACCTCGGAGCTCTAGCCGAGGAACGAAAACAAAATAATCCATAGCGTGAATCTTGAAACATCAACAACTCCAAAGCTATTTTCAGTATCGATTTCATTTTCCAAGCCATCCTGTTACAAGCCACTTGTTTTGGCTATTTGTTTCAGTTGTGACCTTTTTTCTGCGTTTGTTCTTTTTCTTGCGTTTTGTTCTTTTTTTTCTGCTTTGTTTCTTTTTTCTGCATTTTGTTCTTTTTTTCTCGTAGCGCAACGTGATTATCACCGTGCATCACGTGCTGTTTGGAAGCTTGGACACAGTGGCTGAACAACAAGGTGGCCTTGACCTGGTTGAGGTGCCTGTACCTGTACATTAGGATGGCAGGGGAGGTCTGTCAACGAATATCTAGATCAGATTCGGGGATGCAGGCTACAGTGGAGAAACTAAAAAGAACTATGTTGGTGGGGCAGATAAACGAGATCCCTGCAGAGAAATCTCAGGACGTTTCTTCTAGAAACAAGACTTTCTTCATTGTGTATACCTCTGAGACGTAACCTGACACTATCATTTGTTAAAGTGAAGACATGATTTTTCAGTTTATCTGACAGATGACACTACAACCCATAGCGTATTACTTTTTGGATTGCAAAAAAGAACATCAGGCCCAGGATGATTCATTCAGGAGGAGGAAAGACAGTTTATTCCAAACTGTGCAGCTGGGACACCTGCGATCGTGAAAGACTCAAAGACAGAATTAATGCTGGACTGGATGTTTTTAACATGTTATGATGGATGGTATCCAGATTTTTTTCTGGGTTAGATGTGACTGTGGTTGCCTGTATATTGCAATGTGTGTGTGTGTGTTGTGTGTGTGTGCGTGCATGTGCACCCTCTGTGCGCGCTTCGCGCGTGTAGTGGATTGGTGTGCGTGTGTGTGTTTGTGCGTGCGTGTGTTGGTTGTGTGTGCGCGCGTGTGTGCGTGTATAGCGGCGTGTGTTTGAGCGTGCTTGCGGTGTGTGCGAGCGTGTGTGTGTGCGCGTATGTGCGTGTGTGTGCATGCATTATGTGTGTGGCATATGTGAGAGAGAGAAGCAAATACAGGACGTTACCATATTGTTATTAGGTTTTTTCACGTGTTTTTGAAAGAGAAGTTACAGATCAGAACGGAATGTAGGGACAAACGGAGCCCTGTCACAGACTTGGTGGGTTTTACATAATGTATGTGGTTGTTGTTACCCTCTCCCCTTTTTCCCCATTTCAAGGGGCGAAAGTGTTAGGCACCAATCATCTGAATCGTAATGTAAAACACTTCACCATGTCGTGGAATCCATGCATGTCACCAATTGGGCTGCAAAAGTTATACATCGTAATTTCTGAAATTATTGTTTTTGTCCAGTCCATTTCCCACTGTCCCCTTGAAAATGGCTTTAACAGCTTATTACAATAAAATATTTCATTGTCATGTAGTCATTTGTCCTCTCTCTCTCTCTCTCTCTCTCTCTTCTCTCTCTCTCCTCTCTCTCTCCTCTCTCCCAAGTTCTCTTAAAGAATTTCTTAATTTACCTCTGTCAAGACTGCTAGATAAAAAGAGCGAAGATGTCTGTCGCCATGTCGGGGTAGATTTGTGTTTCATGCTATTAGAAGAAGGACAGGCAGTTTCTTGAAAGTTAGGTCATCTTCCAGTTTTAAACAACCACCCAATCCCATCCCCACCCGTCTGAATGTTAACATAGTGAATTTCTTGTTCACGATTTTTTTCAGGAAAAAAATGATAAAAATTTGTATACCAGCAATAGTTCTGAAAGTGGAATGCTTTTTTGGTCAGCTACTACAAATGCGTTGTACATTGTATTATGATTGGGAAAATAGTATCATAATTTAGTTGTCATATCTAATGACAACCCATCTCGCTCTCTCTCTCTCTCTCTCTCCCTCTCTCTCTCTCTCTCTCTCTCCTCTCCCTCTCATTCCCCTCTCTCTCTCTCCCTCTCTCATCACCTCTCATCCCACTCTGTTTATCTCTCTCATTACATGGCAGAATTGCAGTGTTTAAAATCACTACTGGAACAATCATTCAGATTGAAGAAATATTGACTGCCTTATGTTTTTGCCTGGGTTGATATATCTAATGTGCCTGTGTTATTCTCAACCGGATTCAAGGAAGGGCTTCTCTAGATTAATTCTCTCTCTCTCTCTCTCTCTCTCACATCTCTCCTCTCTCTCTCTCTCTCCCCTCATCTTACCCCCCCTCTCTCTTACACCTCCTTCTCTCCTTCTCTCTCTCTCCTCAATCTCTCCTCTCTCTCCCTCTCTCTCTCTCTCTCTCTCTCTCTCTCCGTAACAATGGCAAATTGCAGTGTTTAAAATCACTCTGGAACAATCATTCAATTGAAGAAATATTGACTGGGCCTTATGTTGCCTGGGTTGATATAATGTGCCTGTGTTATTTTCTCAACCTGTCAAGGAAGGCTTCTCTGATTAATTTCTCTCTCTCTCTCTCTCTCTTCTCTCTCTCTCCCTTTCCCCTCCCTCATCTCTCTCGCTCTCTCACTCTCGCTCCCGCACTCACCACCCCCCTTGGCATGTATATAATTCTTGCTCAGGAAACCGAGACTTGGTTAGGTAACTGGTGTACAAAAAGTAAGTAGTTCATGTTTCTTAGGGAAAAATCACTCTTGATACTGCCAACATTATCTTGGGATTTTTTTTATACTGTTTCTGTTTGAAGTTCTTTTGTCAAAATGGCTACCACCCCATTGTATCAGGCAAAGAGCCTTCAAATAAAATCCTCAGTCCTGATTCCCTGAGCTCTCTCTCTCTCTCTTCCTCTCTCTCCTCTTCTCTCACTCTCCTCGCTCTCTCTCTATCTCACCGCTCGCTCTCTCTCTCTCGCTCTCTCGCTCTCTCTCCTCTCTCTCTGCTCTCTTCGCTCTCTCTCGCTCTCTCTCGCTGGCTCTCTCTCCCTCTCGCGCTCTCCTCTCTCTCTCGAAATCTCTCTCGACTCTCTCTCTCTCTCCTCGCTCGCTCCTCTCTCTCTCTCTCCTTCTCTCTCTCATCTCTCTCATCGCTCTCTCTCTCTCCCTCTCTCTCTCTCTCTCCTCTCGCTCTCTCTCTCCTCGCTCTCTCTCTCAATCTCACTCTCTCCACCTCTCTCTCTCACTCACTCGCTCTCTCTCTCTTGCTCTCGCTCTCTCTCTCTCTCTCTCTCTCACTCTCGCTCTCTCTCTCTCAGTCTCTCTCTCTCTCTCTTCATCTCTTCCTCTCATCTCCAAGTCTACTCTCTCTCTCTCTCTGTTTCTTGTGGTCCTAAAGAGAGTGTGCTGACATCAGGTAATGTACTTGAATGGTGAGTGAACACTGTGTTTTTCAAATCTTGTGCTTTGATTGTGTTTGGTCATCCACAATTACCATACACACACACAGGACCTGAGACAATTGGGCTGTTTCACTTTATGCATTTCTTGTAGCCATTTGTCTGCCTAGGGATCTGTTTGTCTGTTTTCTCGTGTCTGTCAGTCTTCTGACTATCTCTGTCATCGTCTGTCTGTCTGATTCTCTCTCTCCTCTCTCTCTTTCTCTCTCTCTCTCTCTCTCTCTCACTCTCTCTCTCCTCCTCTTCTCTCTCTCTCTCTGTCCTTTCTATCTGTCTCTTTCTCTGTCTCTTTCTCTGTATTCCCTCTGTCTTTCTGTCTCTGTCTCTGTCTCCGCTCCCGCTCTCTGTCGCTATCTGCTCTGTTTTTCTGTCTGTGGTGTGTGTGTCTATTCTCTCTCTCTGTGCACAAAAAGTGTATCTGTTTGTCTGTTTTATTTATACTTTTAATTTTATCTTTATTTCGAGGATTGGCATAAGCATATGTACGTTTCAACATCCAGCCCCGTGTATCCCTGTAGTTTTGTAAATTTTGTCATCCGTTCTACTCACACACAATGGCTTACTCTCCGATAAGCGGGAACGGGTTTTAACGGGTGCGCAAGAGTTCTGCGTGTGTTCACACACGGACCTTTCGGTTTATAGTCTCATCGAAGGAGACTTTTGGGAGAGTGGGAGTCGGCATCGAAGTTTACATTCCAGAGGAAAAAAATCCCCTTGAAACCTGGTCACAGATCACCGGGCGCATCACTCCTGGACACACCAGGCTATCCCGTCCTCTGCTGTCTGTCTGTCTGCCTATGTGTCTGTCCTGTCTGTCTGCCTCCCTCTCTGTCTCTCTCTGTGTCTTTCTCTGTCTCTCTCTCAAAACAATGACAAGGGTTGCAGTCAATCAAAACGCCCCTGGAACAAGCATTCAGAGTGAAGAAATCTGACTGGTGTTATTTTGCTTGGGTCGATATAGAAGTGTCTGCTTTATTTCTCAACCTTTTCAAGCAAGGGTTCTCTGATTAATTTCTCTGGTCCCTCCTCTCTTTCTTTCTCCCCCCCCCCCTCACCTCCCACCCCCATCTCTCTCTCCTCTCTCGCTCTCTTCTCTCTCCTCTCTCTCTCTCTCTCGTCTCTCTCTCCCTCTCTCTCTCTCTCTCCCTCGATCTCTTTCTCTCTTCTCCCCTCCCCTTTCCCTTCCATCCCCACCTGTATTCCCTGGTCTGTGTGTGTGTCCTGACTGTCTGGTCTCTGTCCATCTCTCTTTCATGTCCTCACCTATAACCGTGTCAGTCACAGAGAGAGACAGACAGACAGACTAGCAAGAGACAGAAAAGAGAATAGAGTGACACAGAAGATTAAAAGACAGACAGACAGGCAGAGAGATAGACAGAAAGACAGACAAACGAGAACAGAGCAAAAGAGAGAGGGAGAGACAGACAACAGACAGACACAGAAAGAGACTTCAGACTTTTACGTACATCGGCCTTAATCCACAATACAAAGGATGATGGGCGTACGGAGTGGGCATAATTTATAACATTGATTGTTATAAACACATTAATATCAACGTATATAATATGAAATAAAGTATCAGCAATAACATCACAAGAATTCTCACCCATTTCTTTGAATATTGAAGAGAGAGAGGCGGAGAGATAGAAAAATAGAGAGGAAGAAGACAGGGACGACAATGAGAAGAAGGGGAAAAGCAACTCCTGGAATATCCATAGTTATGTATCCTTCCTACTAAACCAAGCTGGTACCCATACACCCTATTACAAACACACAGATAGATAGATAGATAGATAGATAGATAGAATAGATAGAATAGATAAATAGAAGATAGATAGATAGATATATGAAGGATGGATGGATGGATGGATGGGATAATAGATAGAATAGATAGATAGATAGAAGATAGGATAGATAGATAGATAATCTTCTTGTCATTCATTTATATCGAGAATAAGGAATAAGCACTTATGCGCTTTTTTACAATCAAGTCCCCGTGTGTACGCGTTTGTAAATTCTGTCATGTGTTCCCACCGCACCAATAGCCACTCTTACGTAAGCGGAACAGATTTAACCGTGTGCGCAAGATGTTCTGCTGCGTTCGTACCACGGTTGTGTCAAGGCTTGTCCGTGAAGATGTCCATTTCCCAGAGCAGCACTGATACCTCACATCACCTACCGCTACCTGTTGAACTACTTGATTTTTGCACATCGTCTCCGATGTAACACACATATTTTTTTTGTACTCAACAAGACACCTTTCTGAACAATAAGAACAACCACCAGAACTGCCCTACTTCAAAAAAGACTGCTCCATGTAAGCTTTATTTTTTTTTACAGCCTAATTTTCAGGTGTGCTGCATAAAAGCAATAGAACTCTGGTAGTTTTCCTGTTTTTACCCTGAATGTAGGCTACCCGCTACCCTGGAAAGAGAGAGAGAGAGAGAGAGAGGAAGGGGGGGGGGAGAGAGAAAGGGGGAAGAGAGAGAGGAGAGAGGGAGAGAGAGAGAGAAGAGATCATGTGTGACAAAAGGCTGCTTCATCTCACGCACTTGAAGCGACAGTCAGTTTTTGAAAAGAAAGATGGGCACTTTACTTAGGTTGCCGGGGTGTAAGGACGACGGTGGTTTGACATTTCTTTGAAGGTATTTTTGGAGATCTTGTTGGGCGAATATCACATAGTATATTGACATATCTTTTCTGGTCTTCAGGAAAAAGTGTGTGTGGTGTGTGTGCGCGTGCGGTGCGCCGCGTGCGGTGGTTAATTTTATTTTATTTTTTATTCTTTTATATCGAGTATAATGGAATAAGCACTTATGTGCTTTTTTTACATCTAGTCCCCGTGTGTATCGGATTTATATATATGTGTGTGTGTGTGTGTGTGTGTGTGTGTGTGTTGTGTGTGTGTGCGCGCGCGCGCAGCTGTAGTGTGGTGTGTAGCACTCTCATCCACACTTTTATTTTTTACTTCCTCGTCAGTTTGTGTGATCTTCTTACCAAATCCTAACTAGTTTGCAAACGCCCATCAATTCGATTCAATTGAATTCAATTCTCTATCCCTTTTTTGTTCTGTCTTTATCTTGACCTTCACTATCCGTCTCTTGCTTATTTCTGCCTCGCTAGTCCATTGTCCTCTTTGTATGTAAATCTTACAAATGATTTTCCTTTCATATATCATTTGCTGTGTTGTTTTTGTATGGCGACGAGTCGTGCTATTGAAACTCCGGAATGGCAACAGGATGCACATATTTTCAGTGTTATTTGCTATAGGGGACGGGATAGCTCAGTGCCAGCACTCGTTTTCCCTCACAAAGGTTAAGCAGTATAAGAGCGTGGTTACCAACTTGGATGGGTGACCGTTTTCGCCCTTGGCTTCAGTACATTTTCCCTTCCCCCAGTTCACACCAGCTGAAATGGGTACCTGCTCCTCTTTAGGGTCGAGGGAAGGTAAAGCACTGAGGAAAGGAGAGGGAACCTCCCTCGATATACTGCCCCCTCTAGAGAAACTGAGCTCTCTGATGCCTCGCTCCCCTACGTCCGCATAGGTTATGGGACACCATTACCTTATTTGTCTATAAGGTATTTTCGCTTATGTATCTTTCTGTACATTGAAGTGTTCATTATCCATTTTTACGTTTTTGTAACCTAGGGATGGTAGATTAGACGGAATGGCTGGCATCCTCAGCACAGCCTGATTATCTTGGCCTGGTGCAAGTCAATTATTTAGGTATTTTGACATTTAATTAATGTTTGGGAGGGGAGGGGTATGACTGAACATGCAAATGTTTGATAATGGAAAGCACTTGCATAGTGCTGACTTTCAAGTTGAAGGTGAATGTATTGGAGTTTCCTCCGGCTTGCATGACTGTGATTGACAACTCTGATATCATTATTACTATTATTATTATTAATATATTATGATCACATCATCATCATTTCATTTTTAAATTATTATGACATTGTTATTATTATTATATTATATTATTATTATTATTATAACTATTATTATTATTATTATTATTATTATTGCTGTTAGTTGTCGTTAGTGTTATTATTATTATTATTTTGAGGATAATGGAATAAGCACTCGTGCGCTTTTTTTTACATTCAGTCCCGTGTGTTCTACAATTTTTGTAAATGGTTGTCATCCCTTCCCCACCACACAAAATAGCCTACTCTTCCCAAAAGAAAACCGGTTTTAACATTGCGCAAGATGATCTGCCTGCGTTTTGTGACATTGGAGCTCAGTTGTAAAGGTTCTCATGAGGACTTGGGTGGGGAAGTCGGCATTGATGTTACCTCCAGGGGAAAATATCCCCTTGAAGGGATATGGCTTCATAAGGTAATAAACAGCTATGGCCTTTGTAGGGCATAAACAACACGGTCTTTGTAGGCTTTAAACAGACACGGTCTTTGAGCTATAAACAGACATGGTCTTTGTAGGGCTATAAACAGACATGGCAATTTGTGGGCTGTAAACAGACATTGCATTTGTAGGGCTGTAAACAGCTATGGCATTTGTAGGGCTATAAACAGACATGGCAATTTGTAGACTTAAAACAGAACTTGGCATTTGTAGGGCTATAAACAGCTATGGCAATTTGTAGGGCAATAAACAGACACGGTCTTTTAGGGCTATAAACAGACACGGTCTATGTAGTCTATAACAGACACGGTCTTTGTAGGGCTATAAACAGACACGGTCCTTGTAGAAGCTATAAAAAACATGGCATTTTGTAGGGCTATAAACAGACCATGGCATTGTAGGGCTGTACACAGCAATGGCATTTGTAAAGCTATAAACAGACATGGACTTTTGTAGGCTATAAACAGACATGATCTTTGTAGGTCTACTAAACAACATGGTGCTGGTAGGGCATAAATAGACACGCACCTTTTGTAGGCTGTAAAGCAGCAATGGCATTGTAAAGCTATAAACAGACTTGGCCTTTGTAGGGCTATAAACAGAACATGGTCTTTGTAGGACATAAACAGACATGGCAGTTGTAGGCTATAATACAGGCATTGCCTTTGCAGGGCTATAAACAACATGGTCTTTGTAGGGCGATAAACAGAACATGGCTTTGTAGGGCTATAAAACAGACATGGTCTTTGAGGTCTATAAAAACATGGCATTTGCAGGGCAATTACAGGCATGCTTGCATGCTATAAACATACATGGTCTTTGTAGGGCTATAAAACAGACATGGCCGTTGTAAGGTGCTATAAACAGAACATGGTCTTTGTAGGTCTATAACAGACATGGCCATTTTGTAGGGCTATATACGGCATTGTCTTTGCAGGCTATAAACAGACATGGTCTTTGTGGGCTATAAACAGACATGGCATTTTAGGGCTATACACAACATCGTCTTTGTAGGTCATAAACAGAACATGTGAATTTGTATGGGCATATAACAAGGCATTGCCTTTGCAGGGCTATAAACCGACCATGGCCTTGTAGGGCTATAAACCAGACATGGATTTGCAGGGCTATAAAAACAGCAGGCATTTCTAGGACTATAACAGACAAGGTCTTTGTAGAGCCATAAACAGACATGACTTTTGTACAGCTATAAACAGAACGTGGCATTTGTAGGGCTATAAACAGACATGGTCTTTGTAGAGCTAAAACCATAACAATTCTCTCCCACGCTGAAGTTGGAAGTGCTAGCCCTGGACTTGTCAGGCCTTGACGCCAGCTCAATATAATAATAACAATAATAATAATAATAATAATAATATAATAATGGAACTATATATCACTAATATCATGCAAGACAATGAACAACAGGATTGCTGTCTGAGCGTTTGACTAGGAAGAAGAATTTGATCTCTTATACGCTTTCCTCCCGCCCACCAAAACCATGTCATCATTGATTTTGAAGCTCAGCATACGGCTTCCTAACCAAGCGAAGCACCACAAATCTATCCTAGCCGATTATTTTCTTATCCTCTGATCTGGTCTGCATTTGCAACTGCTTGATAGAGGTTTAAATAAGAAAACAACATATTTTTGAAGTTGAAATAGACCTACGGAAATGCTTATCAGGATTTCTCTACTGAACTGGTCTGAAATTTTGGCTAACTGCTTGATAAGGATTCAATAAGATAAACAAACATTTTTTTGAAGTTCAAATAGACCTTACCGAAAATGCTTTCAGGATTGCGACATCCAAGAAGTTTCTGGTTTGTAACAGCCATGCACTCCACCACACCGATTACAAGCATTTGAGAACTTGTGAACAGAGTGCGTGAGAGGGTTGGGTTGGTGGTGTGTTTGTCGGACGAGATGATGCCTGGCGACAGGAGGAACGCTGTAGCAGCATGCGGAGAAACAACAGTAAAGAACAAGTGATGGAAGGAAGCCTGATCATATCCGAATGTGTTGCTGCTGTTGAAGAAGTGCAAACATCTGCTCCACAAAGTGGTACACCAAACGTGAGTTTTTACCACCGCTTACGACTGTTCGATTTCGCGCTCGCTCGCACGCGCGCTCGCATACACACACACATGCAAGCACGCACGCACGCACACACGCACGCACGCGCAAACTCACACACACACTCAAACACACACACACACACTCACGCGCACGCGCGCACTCACACACATGCACTCGCACACATGCACGCACACTAACACACGCAACGTAACGCATGCACACACACACCGCGCGCGCGCGCGCGCAAATGCACTCATATACACACGCTCACAACATTTGCACGCACGCCACAGCACACACACATACACACACACACAAGCACACACACACACATAACACACACACAGACAGACCCACGCACATCACTCAGACACACATGCACATACACACACAGACCCACGCACACACCCAGACACACACATGCAATCACACACACACACACACACACGCACACATGCACATACACACACGCACACGTCACGCGTACCGCTCGCGCACAAACACACACACACACACACAGGGAAGAAAAATTGAAGATGGTAAGACACACAAACAGATATGAAAAAAAAAATCCAGAGAAGGAGTAGGCAGAGTAGGAGATGGAGGAGAAGGAGGAGGACGAGGAGGAGTGGGAGGAGGTAGAGGGGAAGGAGGAGGAGGAAAGTGGGAGGAGGAGGAGTAAAAAGGAGGAAGACAAGACAGAAAAAAGTAGAGCAAAGTAAACGCTGCAACAACAACAACAAAAATCTTCAAACATAGCTTTACATCTTCCGCGTCCATTGCAGAATGTGTATGCACGCTTTTAATTAAATTTCTCTGCCCGAAAATAAAAACGGGAGAAAAAACAACAATCAAACCCTTCACATCTTTTCCACGTACCAGTTGAACTCTCTGTCTTCGCACACTGTCAAAGTACAGTCAGTTTGATCCACTCAACACTTACTTTTCCAGGCCAAGGCAGTTCCCTTATGAAAAAGAAACAAAGAACAAAGAGAAGGCTGTTTAAAAAGCTCTTCAAAGACCGATGTTGACAAGATTTTTGTTTTAAAAGTACCCAATACAGATACTGTATCACCGACACGCGACACTGTCGGCTATTTTGCGCGGGGAAAGTCATCATCCTGAGTTTTGCAACTAGGGGGACTATATGTTTGGGGGGTTTTTTTTATCGAAAAGACATTGACCTGGCGCTTTAGAGTAAGGTAGTTTTTTTTTTAATCTGTTCATCCCTGGCCCAGACCAAAAGCTGTGTCAGTTATTGATGTCAGCTAGTTGCCAAGGCCTGCACTAAAGTCTTGTTGTGCTGTAAAAATGTTGTGTTGAGATTTGCCTTCAGCCATGATAGGCTCTTAACATAACAACCTGCACTCTCCTTTCAAGGAGAAAAAAAAATCCTCTGAAGTCGGAGTATGGCTGCCTATATGGCGAGGTACTTGAGAAGAGTCATACACGTAAACTTCTCATCCGGTGTGTACTTCCTACGTCACGGTGATTCCCAGGTGGGATGATGAGTGAGGCAGAGTGCATGTTCTGGGTGACCCCCATGGTGTAAAGCTGGGGAAAGCACAACAACAACATCTGTTAATCCCCGAAGTCGGAATGCGGCTACCTAAATGGTCCCATATGTACAAATCTCTCCATTGGTGAACCGAGGAGCTTGAGCTTAGAGGAACAGGGGGGGAAATCTGTTGATATGACGACATAGCAGGTAAAGCCACCCACACTGTTTTTATTCTTTCTAAGATTTGCTTACAAGAGGTGGATCTTCTTGTTTAAGAGATGTCATCGATTCAGTATATACATGACAAGCATGGTTTTCTTGTGATAAAAAGAAAGGTGATTTTTTTTATCATAGTAAAATTAGCATTTTTCGACGAATGTGATCTATTTGTGACGGGGCAAAACAGTCATGTACTTAGAAAGACTTTTCCAAAACAAAAACTTGCAGTAAATTCTCAATAAAGCTCGAAACTACAGAAGAAAAAAAATAACGAGTTGCAGAAAGTAGGGCGTCCGTTGTTCGCCAAAAAAGAAAAATTGTCAATATTAATATCTATCTACAAAGCGACCTTTCATAATCATTAGAAGCATCAGCCTAATAATGAAAGGAGAATGAGACTCCTTCTCACATTTGTCTACAGCTGTTAAGACTTGTCTGTGCCATGAACAGGCCACTCCTGCTTTCTGAAGTCCTAGATAAGAGTGGTTTTGGACAGAACGGGTCTAGTTACCAGCAGATATCTGACTGTTTAGGCCGGGGCTTTGGCGTCAGACAAATCAGGTGTGCAGACCCATAGCAGGCTTGTCTGCTGCTATTTCTGTCCTTGTGCGCCATTGGTCCTGTCCTAGGGTTCTCTCCCTTTTTCTCTGACTGTGTGAATGTTGCGATTTTTGGTCTGGTACCCGGTCCCCACTTCTTGAGTTTTCATTTTCCGTGTTTAGTAAGTCGTCATTCTTTTTTTCTCCCCTTTTGATGCTGGCGTCAAAATATGGGTACGACTCTCCCTTTTCTGGTTTGTGTTACGACCAACACAACAGCAGCAACAGCAACCGCCATCGACGGGGCTCAACAGCGACAACAATAGCCAGAATGGCATTGAATGATCATTCATCGGGCTCGTGGACTCTATATATGAGCTGATTTTCAGAATAGTAATTAACCATATGGCTTTACTTTGGCTTGTTTGTTTGTTTTATTGAAGGTGCAACTTACGCGAGTTCGCATTGAGAGCCTCTGTGCAAAGAAAGAGATCAAATGATGAAAGTGACCGGGCTTACAAATCTGGATAGTTCTCAACTCCTAGTTCAAATCTCCGTGGCCTCGAGGTGTAATGCTTGGGGATTTTTACCATCTCTCGGCCACCCTTAATTTTACCTGACATGTTTTTACACTTTAAAGCTGTCACACACACACACACACACACACACACAACACACACACACACACACACACACACACACACCTACATAAAATTAAAATACATTGGTAATTAATGGCAAATTAATATAAATACTGCAAAATTTCTTGTCGATAATCAATTTCCACTAAATAGGTTCATTGTACTCATTCTTTTTAAAGCTATCGACTTGGGTATACCACAGGATCAGTACTTGCAACCTATCTTGTTTCTATTCTTGTACATGATCCCCTAGCTCTTGCACCTAATACCACTCAAGTATGTTCAGTATGCAGAGAATAATCTATTTTGGATAAATACGTCAGTTAGGAAAAACACGAAAAAGAGAGTGACAAATTAAGTTGAAAAAATATATCAAGGAAGAATTAGAAAATTCTGTAGTTATATGAAAGAAAACAGATTAAATTATCACAGAAAAAACGTGTCTTGTGCTTTTTAAAAACGTGACAACGCTTAAAATTACCCTAACTGAAATTAGAAATGAAAGTGCTCAATACAAACAAGATGTCAAATTCTTAGGTGAATTTTTAACTATAAAAGTGAATTGGAAGATGCCACCTCAACCAAATGATAACTGAAGCTAGGAAAAGACTTAATTTCCTTAATGATAATAAGTTTCTCAGCATGGAGTCAAGACACTACGACCCCTGATACATCTGGCTCTGTCCTTGTACGTTCAAAATTAATATTACTGACAAGAAGTTTATTTTTCTGCTGCAGATTATCTACTTAAAAAATACAAAGTCTAGAACAGTAAAGCAGTAAAGATAGCTCTTGGTGTTCCGGCTCATGCAAATACAGCTAATACTTATAAAGAAGCTCATTACATCTCTTTTCTGATCAGCGGAAAACTGGCAGTATCAAAATATGTGGTTCGTTAGTATCTCTATTTCCAAATTCAGTTAAAAGGGAAATATTTTTAACACGACACTGATTTTCCTAAACGGCACGCAATATTTCATTTCTGCAGCCAATTAAAAATTATACAGACACATTATGAAAGAAAATGACATCGATTATATCAACAATTCCAATTTTACCGATTGTTCCACAATACCTCCTGGGAACATTTTTCAGCTTAATTTGACATTGACTACACGGAAATAAAGAAAAATGAAGATCAAAATCTTCTCACCGTTATGTAAAAAGTCCACTTAGAAAATAATTATTCTAATCACTTAAAAGTGGATACTGACGGATCTGTATTAGAAACCAGGCAAAAGTGGTGCTGCATAAGTGATTCCGACTTAAAAGTTCAAAAATCTTTCATTTAGACCAACATTTTGCTATTTTTACCTTCTGAATTATTTGCATTCTTATGTTTGAATTTTAGTCTGATACTGCTATTGATGTTTGCCAATTCTGTTTTGGCGTTGACTCAAAGGCAGTGTAATGGCAGTAAATTCATGGCATGGTAAAATAAGGAATGATATGTATTTGAGATAAAATTCCTGATACATTCTTTGCAAGCAGAGGCAACTAGCATAACTTTATAGCTGGATCCCCTCTCATTGTGGAATTTAATTCGAATGGAGCTGGTTGATTCTTTGCAAAAAAGGTCCTCTAATACAGTACTGAAGTGTTTGATTTCAATCTTGCATTTGGTCCGACTTATAAATTCATTCTAAGTTAATTCGAAATGCATACATCAAAGATTATAAGAAAAACATTATCACAGTTTTCCTTGCCCACGGAAAATTAGAAATATCTAAGACATAAACTGAGATAATGCATGGAATACTAAATATTCAAAAAATTTAACATGTTGTTCATTCCACTTCAGTCCAACCATATGTTGTTTTGATTGCCCATTCTTCTTGAACATGTATAAAGGAGAGATTAGATATTCCATAAGAAATATGCCACTAGTCTAAAGTTTTATATGACTCTCATCAATTCATAGTGTCCAGTGCTGAAGTCATTATATTCTTCACCTGTAAAACCTTTACTGATTACATTATTATATATATAATATATATAATTTATATATATGTCCATACATATATATATATATAGATAATATATATATATATTTATTTATATACCTATGTTGTGTGGATGTGGTGCGTGTAGGGGAGAGATAGAGAAGAGAGAGAGAGAGATAGAAGAGAGAGAAGAGAGAGAGAAGGAGGAGAGAGAGAGAGAGAGAGAGAGAAGAGATAGAGAGAATGCGGTGTGTAATAATAGGTACTTTGTTATAATGCGGTGTGTCCTATTATCCCAATGTAGTGGAATAGACTAAACAAAACATAACAAAACACATAAACAGTAACAGAGGGGACACAGAGGGATACACAGGGGACGGGATAGCTATTGGTCAGAACGATTGCCCTCGCAATTCTGCGACCTGGGTTCGATCCCGGCTCATGGGATTATTTTCCCCTGGAGTTACATCAGTGGCAGACTCCACCTCCCCAAAGTCCTTCGGATGCGACTAAAAACCGAGGCCCCGTGTGCGAACGCACTCAGAAACATCTTGCGCACACGTTAAATCCTGTTGCCGCTTTTCGTAAGAGTAGGCCATTGGTGTGCCGGTGGAAGAGATGACAGAATTTACAAAACCGCATACACACGGGGACTGAATGTAAAAAGCACATGAGTGCTTATTACATTATCCTCGATATAAAATAATAAATAAATAAATTAAATAAAATAAAGTACTTCACACACACAACACAACACACACACACACACACACACACACACACCCACATACACACAGTAAAACGTTCAAGCATTGAGGACACCAATGCACACACCGCCTAAAACAACACTGTCCATCAAAAATCATTATGTTGAATTCTAGTTGAGTTTGCTGCTTTTCTACAGACAAAATAGATGATGGTCACCTCACACTGTAAGTTGTTTTCGCACTGACCAACAGTAATATTCCTAATAAACCGTCTCGCGGAAAGCGTTTGAAAGAAGCTCAGGGGCAATTCCACATTCATTTTTATTATTCCTCAGCTCTCTAGCTCTTTCTTTCTCCTCTCTCTCTCTCCATCTCATCTCACTCTCTCTGTCTCTCTCAATCTCTCATCTCTCCTCTCTCTCTCTCTCTCTCTCTTCTCTCTCGTCTCTCGTCTCCTCTCTCTCTCCTCTCTCTCTCTCTCTCTCGGAAGAACTAAAAACCCGAGGCCCCGATGTGCAAAACGCAGCAGAACATCTTGCGCACGAGTTTAATCCTGTTCCGCCGTTTCGAAGAGTAAGGGCCATTGTGTGCCGTGGGAACAGATGACAAAATTACAAAACCGCATACACACAGGGACTAATGTAAAAAAAAAGCACATGATTGCTTATTCAATATCCTCAGATATAAAAAGAATAAATAAATAAATAAAATCTCACTCTCTCATCATTCTCTCTTCCTCATCTCTCTCTCTCCTCGCTCATCTCATTCTCTCTCTCTCTCTCTCACTCTCTCTCTCTCTAAGCCAAAAGTGAGGGAAAAAACCTGTTTGTTACAACGTTGACGGTTATTTCTGTACTATATTGGCCCACTAGTGAAAAAATGTAATCCAAAGAAATGGAGCTATGTCAATAATATGCATGAAATTTCTGTAGCGCTTTCCCCGAAGTCGGAATGCGGCTACCTAGCGCGCAGCGAGTAAAAGCGGCTTATAGGCAAAAATCTGAACCATAGTGTTGAAACCTCGGAGCTCTAGCCGAGGAACGAAAACAAAATAATCCATAGCGTGAATCTTGAAACATCAACAACTCCAAAGCTATTTTCAGTATCGATTTCATTTTCCAAGCCATCCTGTTACAAGCCACTTGTTTTGGCTATTTGTTTCAGTTGTGACCTTTTTTCTGCGTTTGTTCTTTTTCTTGCGTTTTGTTCTTTTTTTTCTGCTTTGTTTCTTTTTTCTGCATTTTGTTCTTTTTTTCTCGTAGTGAATAGACATTAAACAAAACAAACATCAACACTTACGCGCGCGCACACACACACACACACACACACACACTCAAACACAACACACACACCACACACCACAGCAGCGCACGCACGCACCGCACAGCACGCACTCTCTGTTTGATTTTTTTTGTTGCTATCTCTTTTGTTGTTTTTTATCTTTGTTTCTTTTCTTCTCATATCTCTAAGAGCGTGGAACAGACGTTAATTGAAGACAACAACAAATCACTCGCACACAGACAGACAGAAAACATACTCACACAACACTACTCAAACGACACAGACAGACGAAACACACACACACACACAACACACACACACTCACACACACCACCACACACACACACCACGCACAACACTCACTCACTCATCATTCAAAACACGCAAACACACACAGGGGAGAGTAGGCCATTGTGTGCCGGTGAGAATTGATGACACCAATTTAGTAAACTGGCATACACACGGGGGAAAGGAGTAAAAATGCACATGAGTGCTATTCTATTATCCACAAACAACGAATTTAGGTAAAACGGAGCAAAGCGTGCACCCACTCACACACACACACACACACACACACACACACATTCACACACACCGCACACAACAAGCAAACACACGCACCATCCCCCCCACAACACAACACATTAATACACTAGCAAGCAACACACGAACAAACGCATACTCACAAGTACGCAAACAAGAATCACACAACTGCAGACTCATTTCACAACTCACCCCCACACACCAATCTCCTCCCGCTTCTCTCTCTCTTCGCACCACACATACTCACCCACGCATGCACGCGCGCACCACTCAAACCCACACACACACACAACACACACACACACACACGACGCGCGCGCGCGCGTACGTGGCATACACATGCCATATACATGTCATGTATACACTTGAACACATGATAGACAGACAAAGAAGACAGGACAGATACACCACACATACACACTCAACTCACACACACTCACACACACACACACACCTACACACACACACTCACACACACACACACACACACACACAACACACACACAACAACAACTCAAAAACACACGCGACGCGTCTTTACGTGCATACCCACATGTCATTTAGACAGTAATATATACGATTGAACACACAGATAGACAGGACAGGACACACACACACACACAATCTCCCTCCCTCCCTCTCTCTCTCTCTCTCTCTCTCTCTCTTCTCTCTCTCTCTCTCTCTCACTCTCTCTCTCTCTCTCTCTCTCTCTCTTCTCTTTCTCTCTCCTTTCTCTCTTCTTTGTGTATGTATTTGTGTGTATGGGTGCATGAGTAAGTGAGTAGGTGGGGTTGCGCTTCGGTGTTTACTTCATGTGCACCAAGTACGTGTGATCGTGTGTGTGTGTCTAGTGAGTTGTGGTGTGTGTGTGTGTGTGTGTTGTGGTGTGTGTATATATGTGTGTTTACGTGCGATGCGCGCACGCACGCACGCATGGTGCGTATGTTTTGTTATCATGTGTTGTGTTGTGTGTTTATGTGTGTTTATTTTCTTTCTCTTTTTTACTTTGATTTCAAGGTAAATAAAATAAGCTTGGATTTGCTTTTCTACATCAAGTCCCGTGTGTATTGCGGTTTTGTTAATTTGTCATCCGTTTACCCCGGCAACAATCGCCATCTCCGAATAGCGGAACGGGCTTTAAAGGTGTTTGCAAAAGATTTGTTCTGCATGCGTTCGCACCCGTGGACTCGGTTTATAGTTCATCTGAAGGGAGGACGGATTGGAGGAGTGAGGGTGGGGAGAAGATTCGACACCGTCTGGTGTTATTGTGTGTGTGTGTGTGTGTGTGTGTGTGTGTGTGTGTGTGTGTGTGCGTTGCTGTGCGTTGTGTAGTGTGTCGTGGTGCGTGCGTGTGTGTGTATGGGGTTGTGGGTGTGCGTGTGTGTGTGCGTTGCGTGCGGTTGGGTGGTTGTGGTGTGATTTGCGCGGTTTTTTTTGTTTAAAAGAATGGATCAAAAGTGGTTGCATAAAGTTTTGTCCATGCATTTGTTTTACTTGCAGGGTATATTAATTTTTAACCAGGCATTTCGCGTTTTCTTTTAGTCATATTGCCAAGGCTGTGGGAGCTCATTTCTTATAAGAAAGAATTACAGGACTAGTAGGTTAAAAAAACGTCTTCTGACCCCCCAAAATCACCCTCACTTCCCGATATACATGAACTAACATCCATGCACAGACATTAGCCTAGGGGTTTTTGTTCAGATACTGCGACACTTCGCGCCCACAAAGCAGGACACTGTGACTTTGGTTTCTTATGTCTTACGGCTAGTGCTTCCAGGTTAACCAATGATGAAGTCTTTGGGTATGCGGCACGTTTCCCTCCCCCTTCCCACCACCACCATTAAGGTAGCTGCATTCCGGACTTTGGCGGATTGTGTCTTAACACGCCATCATCTTGTGTCATGTGGGTTTTTGTTTTTTTCTTAATGTTGTCACCTGCTCCTTTGTTGTTCATGAGCAATTTTTTTTATCCACATAACCCGGTAGCTAGGCAGTGGGAGCAGTAACTGGTAACGTGTGTGAGATGAGTGCTTGAGGTAAGCCGTCGAAAGACCAGGGTAGAGACAATATAAGAAACGAGGTGATCAGAGACATTGTAGGAGCCAACTCCAGTCCTAAAACCATATTGTACAAACAACGAACCAGGTGGTTCGGGCACCTCACACGGATGACGCCAAACAGCCAGCCTTGCGTGCCTTTGCCTGGATACTTGGAGGTACTCAAGCAAAGGAGGGCCCAGAGGTAGACCAGGCGACGACTGGAGGGATTCCGTGGCAGAAGAAACACTGAAGTCCATGGATTGTCCCTCCTCCTCCAAGCTACCCGCTTGCAGCAGACAGAGAAAGTTATATCACCCGCGACGCCCACAGAGTACAAGCGGAATGAAAAAGTACAATGTAAAAGTAAAGTAAGACACCCGTTCCTACGCCTCACAATGGCTTACTGTGCCGAAAGGTGGAACGATTTTTTAAGGCAGGGAAGATATTCTGGTGCTTTGTCTTACCGGACTTCGTTTATTTCTCATTCGAGTTTGACATTCTAGTTGGATTTTTTCGTCAGACTGGGAAGAAAGGACAAGGTGCATCCCCTTATAAAAAAGGGAGTCTTCTGGCATGCAGAATATCAGGGAAAGGTTTGGAGGAAAAGGCTTGGCGGATACTGCAGCAGACCTGATTTGTTTAATCCTGGTGACCAGGAATTCGGGTTATAAATAACTGCTATATTAAGAAGTGGAAAAACTATGACCACAACAATTGTCTGGATGAGTCTACACCTGACCCTGTAAATATAGCAACTGTTCTTGCTTCCCTGTACTCTGAAGGTGCAGGTATGAGTACGTGAATTGTTCAAGAAGTGCCTTTGGTGGGCATATTTTTCTCCAGATGGTACCAGTAGACACTCAATAGGTTTCCATCCTGACAGTTATAGATTATTAAAAGGCGTGTTTGAGAAATGCCCAGCACTACCAAAGTACCAAGAGACATGGAATGTAGATAATGGTTTGAAACATTTGAATGGCCAGAAAGACTTGATCTGACAGTCCAAACAGTTGACTTTGAGCACTGTAACGTTGTTGTCCCTCTTAACCGTGCAAAGAGGTCAAGCATTGCATACACTGAAAGTGCATGATATTAAACTTTATCCCAATAGGTGTGTATTTTTCTCTCTCTGGGATACAGAAGCATACAGAGCCAGGTGTCCACACAGAGCCAGCAAATTTCTTTTTATTCCCTAGCAAGATAAACTCTGTTTGGTTGAAACATCTCCTAGATATCTGGAGGGTCACAAGGGGAAGCCCAGAAAGATTAAGAACTGTTGATCAGCTTTTATAAGGGATTGTACCTATTTCAAGGAAAAAACTTTTCTTGTTGATGAAAACGGTTGTTTGTTAATGGCAGGCATAGATACCTCAAAATAAGGAAAGCCACAGTACCCGTGTTGCCAGTTCCAGAAGCAGACTGCAGCATGGCGCATCCCTTGCATCAATCCATGAATGGCGGCAGCGTGGAGTAGTCAGAAAACTGTTTGTTATATTATAAGAAAGCTGTTATTCCAAAAAAAGTTGGACAGTCAGTTTTCGGGACCAACCTACATTACAATACTCAATAATGTGTCATTATCTGATTGGGTTTTGTTGTACATGGTGAGTCTTCACTGAATAATCCTTCATCAATTTGTTGCAGACCTTCCTTTTCATTGGATGATGTATGTTGGATGTGTCTTGTAAGTTGTTGTAATTGTATGTCCACTAGGTCGGCAAAGACTCGCGTAATTCCTTTGTACGAGAGATAGATGAGAAATAATTTTATAATAAAACTAGGCTTACGCCAGGAAGGTACGAGTTCAATTAGGTTTATTTTTTATTTATGCAGGAAGCAGAATATCACTAGCTCACTCCCAATGATTTGAGATAATCCTGATGAACATACCCTCCCTGTTGTAAGCCTAGTGGACACACATGCTAAATACTGACTGTTTGGCGTGCAACTCCGCTGCTACATCTCAGTCATTTCTCTTCCCTCCAACATATTCAAAATAATCCTGATTAAACTCCACCTTCCTAGCATAAACCCAGTTGAATGATAAAATTCATCAGACACCAACGGTATTTCTAAACCCACGATTTCATGGACCCATGGATAGCACTCGCTTTCCCCCAGCCAAGGTTAAGCAGCGATCGAGCACGTGGTTACAGTTGGATGGGTGACGTTTGCGCGCCTTGCTTCAAGTACAGTTCCCCAGTTCTTCCAGTGAAATGGGTACCCTGCCTCTTTAGGGTCATGGGAAGGTAAAGCAGCGAGGGAGAGGAGATGGGGGCGCCGCCCCAATTGTGGCCATAGAGAAGTGAGGTCTCTTGACGCCTCGCTCCCCTACGACCTTATAGGTTATGGGACTCCTTTACCCTTTACCTATAGGATTAAATTTGAAGGATCTTAACCACTCGGCTATGGCGTCCATCACGTATAGGTGTGAGCTCTATAATTACAATCTTTTATTTTTGTTTGTAAAGAGGCAGTGGTCTCAAGCATGGCTGTTGACTTATGAGACAAACGATACCCAGCTTGCAATATCTGACCCGGAGAACGACTGGCTTCGATTGTTGAATTGCCTTGATTTAATGACTGTTAAATACAAGTTGTAGTCGTTTTCAAGAAAGAAACTACTGAACTGTAATTAGTTTGTTTTTAGTAAAAGAATAGCTTGGCCTTTGTGTTGTGAGTACATGCCTGAGGGACAGTGACTTGTTGAGTGTGTGTGTTGGCATGCAGCGTGCGTTTGTGTTTATTTTCTTTTCTTTATATTATTGTGTTTCATTCTTTTATTTTTCGGGGATAATGGAATAAGCATGCATGTGCTTTTTTACATCTAGTCCCCGAGATGTATGCTGTTTTGTAAAATTTGGGTCTTCGGTTCCACCAATAACATGCCTCTTTCCAAATGCGGAAACAGGTTTGTTGTGACAAGATATTCCTGCTGAGTTGGATACACAGGGACCTTGGTTTAATAGCCTCGTCAAAGGACTTGGGGGCGGGGGAGGGAGAGTGGATCGCACTGACATTAAGCTCTTTCATTAAGGGGGAAAACAAAAAAATAAGAATGAAAGAAAAATAAAATGGAAAAATAAAAAACAAAATAAAGAAATAAATATTCCATTGGGCGGGATTCAGTTCCTGGTCAGCAGATTGTGAGGGGATCACAAAGCACAGTGTGCAATCCTCTAACCAACCAGGCTTATTCATTCCCAGTTTTCAATTTTATGGGAATAACTTGCCTTGGAGCTACCCAAACGTGTTGTAGTCGTTTTCAATAAAGGAATTACTGACTGTTTAACACGAACTGTAGTTGTTTTGAATACAGGAATTACTGACTGTTTAACACGTGTTGTAGTCGTTTTCAATATAGGAAATACTGACTGCACTGTAGTAGTTTTCAATAAAGGAATTACTGACTTTTTATAACACGTGTTGTAGTTGTTTTGAATGAAGGAATTACTGATTGTTTAACACGTGTTGTAGCTGTTTTGAATAAAGGAATTACTGACTGTTTAACACATGTTGTAGTCGTTTTCAATAAAGGAATTACTGACTGTTTAACACGTGTTGTAGTCGTTTTTAATAAAGGCCATTACTGACTGTTTAACACGTGTTGTAGTCGTTTTCAATACAGGAATTACTACTGTTTAACACGAACTATACTTGTTTTGAAAAAAGGAATTACTGACTGTACTGTAGTCGTTTTTTGAATACAGGAAGTACTGACATTTAAAACACGTGTTCTAGTCGTTTTGAATAAAGGAATTACTGACTGTTTAACACGTGTTGTAGTGTTTGTCAATACAGGAATTACTGACTGTTTAACACGAACTGTAGTCGTTTTGAATAAAGGAATTTCTGACTTTACTGTAGTCTTTTCAAAAAAGGAAATACTGACTGTTTAACACGTGTTGTAGTCGATTTCAATACAGGAATTACTGACTGTTTAACACGTGTTGTAGTCGTTGTCAATACAGGAAATACTGACTGTTTAACAGGTGTTGTAGTGTTTTTCAATAAAGGAATTTCTGAATGTTTAACACGTGTTGTAGTTATTTCTATACAGGACATTACTGACTGTTTAACACGTGCTCTGTAGTCGTTTTCAATTACAAGAATTACTGACTGTTTAAACACGTTGTTGTGATCGGTTTTCACTAGAGAAAGTACTGATAAACTCTGTTGTAGTTATTTTTCAATACTGGATAAATAGTGACTGTACTGTAGGTCATTTTCATACAGGATTTATCTGAACTGGTTAAACAAGTGTTGTGGTCAGTTTTCATACAGGAATTACTGTTTAACACGTGTTGTGGTCGTTTTCCCAATACAGGCATTACTGGACTGTTACTGTAGTTCGTTTTTTAGTAAAAGAAATAGCTTACAATTGTGTGGTGTGATGTGTTGTGTGTGTGTGGTGTGTGTGGTGTGTGTGCGTTCTATGTGCATGCATGCGTGCATGTGTGTTTATTTCTTTTTTTATTCTTGTGTCTTAGTCATTTATTTTGAGGATAATGGAATAACCACTCATGTATTTTCTTACATCCAGTCCCCGTCAGTAAGCAATTATGTACATGTTTTCATCCGTTCCCACCGGCACACAATACCCTACTCTTCCGAAAAGTGGAGCAGGTTTTAACGTGTGCGCAAGATGTTCTGTGTGGGCTCTCACACGTGACCTCGGTTTATAGTCTCACACAAAGGACGCTTGTGGGGAGAGGAGTTGGCACTGATGTTAACTCCAGGAGAAAATATCCCCCTTGAAGGGGATTCGAACCTGGGTAAGCAGATCACGAGGGCAATGCTCAATGCCTAACCAACTAGCCTATCCCGCGGCACGGCGTGTGTGTGCATTCGTGCGTGCTTCGTTGTGTGTGTGTGTGTGTGTGTTGTGTGTGGTTTTTGTGTGTTTTTTGTGTGATTGTGGTGTGTGCGCGCGCACCCGCGCGCACTCGCTGTGTATGTGTGTGTGCATGTGTGTGTTAAAAATCTATTAATCTTTTTTGGTAAATGGCCACACGTGCGTGAATGATTTGAATGCAAGCGTTTTGATTTGGTAGGCGCTATAGGAGGTTATTTCTAATCACTTGTTATTATCATTATTATCATCATTAGTAATGTTATTGTTACAGGTTCTTGATATGTGTTGCATTTGGGACCTTGATTACATGTTTTATTCAAAATGGAGGCAGGCGGCCAACGTCTTCAAGTTGAGTGGATTGTGAAAAGAATTCGGGGGTGAAATGGGATTTGAACCAGCCTCTAGGTTATCATTTTTATCAAGGGACTTACCTGTAAGCCACGCTGTTCTTTGTGTGTGTAAGAGTATGTGTTTATTTATTATTCTTTTATATCGAGGATAATGGAATAAGCCCTTATGTGCTTTTTTACATCCTGTCCCCGTGTGTATGCAGTTTTGTAAATTCTGTCATTTGTTCCCACCGGCACACAATGGCCTACTCTTACGAAAAGCAGAACAGGATTTAACGTATGCATAAGATGCTCTGCGTGCGTTCGCACACGGGACTCGGTTTATTGTCTCATCGATGGACTTTGGGGTAGTGGAAGTCTGCACTGATGTTAACTCAGGATGAAAATATCCCCCTTGAAACAGGAATCGAACCCGGGTCGTCAGATTGCGAGCGCAAATGTTTCTAACACTAGGCTATTCCCGTGTGTGTGTGTTGTGTGTGTGTGTGTGGTGTGGTGTGTGTGTGTGTGTGTGTGTCATGTGTGTCTGTGTGTCTGTGTGTTTGTGATGTCTGTGTGTCTGTGCGTTCGTGTGTCAAGTCAAGTTCAAATTTTTATTTCAAATGGTACATTGACTTATGCATTGAATTTAGCTTCTTTTTTCATAAGCCATCTATCTAAGAAACAATTTTTTTTTAAATGTTAATACTGAAATACTACATTATTGTAACCTTTACCAATTAAATTGATACCAGTAAATATGAGGGAATTCATAAAATTAGTTACACTACAATTCCAAATTACACACTTATACTTACAACACGATATACACACCGCACCACAACACACACAACACACACACACACCACAATCCACACACACACACACACATCACACACCACACACATAACCACACACACACCACTCGTACAACAACATTACGCCGCACGCGCACACACGCAACACTTAGGTAAGAATGTTTAAGATTGAAAAAAATGAAAATCATTAAAAAGTTCAAACAAAACTACGTCTCCTATATATCATCCTAATTTCACGGTATTTTTTGAAAAATGCGTGTGTGTGTGTTAGTGTGTATGTGCGTGTGTGGTATGTGTCGTGTGTGTGTTTGTGTGCGTGTGTGTATGTGTGTGTGTGTGTGTTTGTGTGTGTGGTGTGTGTGTGTGTGTGTGTGTGCTTGTATATGGCACTAGTATGTATGGAGGTTAAAGCTATGGTAGTTTAATGAAGTCATTGATTTATATAAATTTTTTCTTTCTTTTTATTTTTTTTGTTTTTATTTTTCTTCCTTTAAAACCTTCAAAAGAATTGGGCAAGCTCGCCTTACCCACTGCTGAAAAGTATCTAGGGGCATTTTTGACAAAACTCTTTTGCAAAAATTTCATCACCCAAAATCCCAGTCGTGTACTACCCAATTACAGCGATTATTTGGGTTTTCGAAAGTCCCTGTCCACGAGAAACATCAAAACTTAGCATCTCTCATTCTTTCCCCTTGGACTATTCAATTCTCTTTGGCTGATGTCCCAGCATCATCTACCCCACCCCCTTAACGTTTTCAAAACTCTGCAGCCGACTAGCCCTCAGAAAGAAAAAATTGAGCACAATCCCCCTTTTCTTGCGTGTCTCCACTGGCTGCCTGTCCCCACAAAGAATAAACTATAAGATCATCTCTGTTACAAATGTCTCCACAAAACAGCACCCTCCTCCCTCTGTGAATGCTCCCCCTGTACACCCCTTTTCTCGTTTTCCCCTTTTCTTGCTCAAACCTTTGGTTTCAAACCCTTTCCCTTTCCCGTGGCCGTCGCCCCCACCCTTGTTTCGGGTCCATCGATAGGGAAGGGCCCTCCCTATCCCTTCCCCAAAGACCTTTTTGGACACTTTAAATTGACCTAAAAAAATTTTTGTTTAAAACCCTAAAAATTTTCCCCCCTTTTTCTTTCATAGCTATCCCGCTTTTCAACGCCCAAATTCCATCACCCTGCCAAAGATAAAAACGTGGTTTTATTTTTTATTTTTTTTTATTTTTTTTTTTATTTATTTTTCCAGATGGTCTTTAATAAGCAGTGTATTTGCTATTTTTCATCAGCCTCATCTTTAAAAAAAAAAAGCGATAAAAAAAAAATAAAGTATATGCAACAGAATAAAAAACCTAATCATTTTAAATATACAAAACAAACAAAAAAAGAAATAAAAATGCTATATGTGATTAAAAAAAAAACAAAAAACCCAGAAAAAAATATTTAAACCTACAAATTTAAAAAATTCACAAATCTTGAAAAAAAATATCTGTCATAAAACAAAAAAACAAGCAACAAAGAAAAACCCAAACCAAAACAAAAAAAGAGACAAAAAAAAATTAATTTTTAAAAAACCCACCCAACGGGTTCCCTCCCCCCCCCCCCCCCCCTCCCACATACCACACACAAACCCTTTAACCATACAAACAACGAAAAAAAACAATAAAAAAGAATCAACAAAACAAGGAAATAAACAAACAAACAAACCCCCCCAAAAAATACGTACACAACAACAGCACTGACAATAACTAAAATAGGCCAAAAAAACAGCCAGATAAATAAAAACAATATAGAAAAACAAAAGACAGAAAAAAGCCCAAAAAATAACCCCTCCCCCTTCCCCAAAAAACAACTCAAAAACCCTAAACAAAAAAAAGCAAAAAAACCAAAACCCCAACCCCCCAACCCCACCAAAAAATAAAAACCCAACAACAACCAAAGGATAAAAACAGAGGAAACTGAGTATCTTTTAAAAAAACTTTACATAACATACACATCCTCACCCAAACCCCCTTTCCCCCACATAATTACCAAAAATTAAGGAAAACAAGAATAACCAACAGCCTTTGGATTAGAGCAAAGAAGAAATAAAAAAGACACCCCTTTTCCCTCCCTTTCCCCGGGTCAAATACCCCGCATTTATATGTGTTTTTTGATTTGAGGCAGGAAAACGTTAACCCTTTCCAAAAAAGATTACATTCAGGAAAATGAAACCCCCCCAGCAGTACAAACGTCGGGCAAAAAAATTTTAGCTCACCCAAATTAAAATGAAAAAAGAAAACTAACAGCAACAAAATTAAAAAAATTTGGTTTTTTTTGTGCAACCAAAAAAAACACGAAAAAAAGGCCAAAACCCAAAAAAGTAAAAAAACCCAAACTGAAAACCCCTTCCCCAAAACCCCCACACGCACTCACACACTTGTACCACACACCCCCACCCCACACAACACACCAACCCCCGATTCCGAGCGGGTTTTTGGGTTTATACCCTATCAACCCACATATAGACAATGCTTTCCCCATGTATCAAAATGGGAAAATGATATTGGGTCCTATCTTTATTTTAATGACAAAAAAAACGTCAGTGACAAATTAAATCCCCTTCTTAGTTTTTCAAAATTTGTGTTCTGTACTTTTATTCAAGAAAAAATCTTTTTAGATGTGTTTTTTATACTGATTTTTGCTTTAAAAACATTTAAAAATTTTAGGGGAGTTTATTCCATAGGGCACTGCCTGAATACAAGAGGCTCCCATTTATATAGGTTATTTCTGGGTTTGGAAAAGTTAAACAAATGATTGTGTCACTTTTGGTTAACTTTGAAAGCTTTTGGGAATCCCCGGGGGTGTATTTTGGTTTTAAAAACTTTTTCATAAAACGCTTTTTTGAATAAAATCGGTTTTTGAAATGTCAAAATTTATTTTTTATAATCCTCAATTGTCAGGGGGCTTGTTTTTAACCAAAAACAAATGTTTTCTGCTTTTTATATAAACGATGAATGAATTTTTAAGTGTTTTCCATGCAGGGAAACCCAAATAGTTGGGCGAAAAGTCAATGAAAGGGAAAATGTGATCGCAAAAAATAGTTTTTTGAGATTTATTATTTTAGAAAAATGTTTTATTTTTGGGTAATTGAAGTAGGGCCCGTGAGCTAGGGGGTTTACCTGTGACATTTTGTGACAGTCCAAATCATTTTTGTCAGTGGAAAAACCTAAAAATTTTTTGAGAGTCAACTTTTTCAATATTCCCTTATCCAAAAACAGAGGTTTAAACCTATCCCCTTTCCTTTTTTTCCTTTTTTGTCTTTTTGATAACGTACATACACTTTTTTTTGGGATTTTAAAGGGCAAGTGGGTTTTAAATTGAGTCCAAAAAAATCAATCTGTCTATAATGTATTGAAATTTGTGAGTAATTTTGCGGGGGTTTTAAACATACAAAAGAGAGTTGGGTTCCGTCAGCAAACAATTTTTACAGTTCCCTTTAATAAAAAAAGGGTAAAAAATATTTTACATGACTGAAAACAAGAGGGTCCCAAAAAGGGGCCTTGTGGTACCCCCTACAATGGGTAGTAGTTCCCGATGCTTGAAATTTTTTACAGAAAACAAGCGCTGCCTTTTTAGACAGAACATGTTTGGGGTTTTGTCAGGGGAGATGTTGCCATGGCTATTCTGACTTTGATTTCTGTCGTCGATCCCCCGTCCTTTGTGGTGTAGCGCCAAAGGTATTAAAAAGCGTCTACCTCCTCCATTTGATGGCCGTTCTGTACATTTTGCAGTGGCGTGTCGTGTTTTTCTTAGTAATTTTTTTTTCCCCGAGTCCCCTCCATCCCATTGCCCAGCTCTGTTCTCAATCTGGTCGTAAGATCTTGCAGCCTGTTTACTTCCGCCCATGAGGTAAATGTCATGGGAAAACCGCAATTGTTGGGGGGTCGCCGCCAATGGAGATGGAAATTGGAAGTCATGGGGGTCTCTCCATAATTTTTTCCAAAACGTTTAAAACGGGCTGGGAAAAAAGGATCCTTTCGACCCCAACTGTGGTTTTGAAGTATTTCCCCGCCCTGATTGTTAAAGGCGCATGCTTGCGTGTTTATAATGCTGGAATGGTTTGCACTAGCCTTCTTCAATCCCAAAACATTCGAGGCCCTGCACAGGCCTTCGGCCTACTCTGTCGAAAGCCTTTTTGAAGTCGATGAAGTTGTGGAACAAGTCTTCTGATGTTGAAATGGTTTTTCCCCATCAGGATGGGGCAGTTAAAAATTTGTTCTTGTGCTCCCCCCCCTGAACCCGCTTTTTTCCTCTGCAAAAGGGGTTTTTTCGCCTCCTTCTTGAGTCATTAAAAAAACTTTGAGCATGATCTTGGGCGTGGCTGATGAGGCTGATTTTCTATAGTTTTGGGATTGGGGGTAAAATTCCCCCTTTTTGGGCAGGGGGATGATGAGTGATTGTGTATTTGTTGGCCACTGTTTTTTCTCCCAAACTTTTGGGAAAATAGCTGAACATGTGTGAGACTGTTTCGCCCCCATGCTTTAGCAGCTTGGGTATGTTGTTGTCCTAGGGGCTTTCCCACTGGAAGTGCGGATGGTTCTTCCATTCTTCCTTTAGTATAGATAATGGCGAGGGTGCTTTGATGTTGCTGCTTTCCTTTATTTGCTTTTGTCGGTTGTATTGGGTTTGTACAGTTTTGACAATTCTAGACCCTGTTTAATGCGTGAGCTTTTTTGTAGGAGGTTTCCAGAGCTGTCTTCAAATGATGATGTTTTTTGAAGTGGTTTTTTGAGTTTCTTCAGGGTGTCGATGCCTTTTTTCTTTGCCCCCCTTTTTGCTTTTTCGTTTACATTTTTCATGATCCCCTTCTCTCTGGGCCCTTTTAAAATTGACTTCTTACAAGATTTTTGGCCCCCCGGTTTCTTTTGGTTGGGAAGACCTGATTTGGGTTTTGTGCTCTTCTTTTATTGCAGGGCCAAGATGTCATTTGGAGTCCTGGTGGTTTTTATTCCCTGCAACGGTTCCTCTCTGTTTCTCGGGCTGCCTTTTAAAGTTGTTGCTGAGGTCATCGATGTCATTTTCCCGGGGGGTAAATGCCGCAAAACGTCCCCCAAGCTTAAAGGGAAGATCTCCCGACTTCCCGGTCTTTCAGTTTTTCCACGTCAATTTGATACGTGGTTTGCAGGCTTTTTGTTTTTCTTCGCTTCATTTGAATACCCCGCACAAGGGCTGGGCGCGCCTATGCAGTCCAGGGTAGGTTTTTTGTTCTGGCTCTGTTGAGCTGGTTTAAGCGCCGTGGGGTTAGAAAAAATCTATTTGGTTATGGGTCTTGCCGTTTTTCGCTGCCCGGTTTCCCTTGATGCTTGTGGGAATAGAGGGGATTTGGGAATGGAATCTTGGGTGCAGGCAAACTCCGCGACGTAGTCCCCTGCGTTGGTCTCTCCAGTTCCAAATGACCAACTGTTCCCGGCCCTTGGGTTTTAAGAGTCGGACCTACTTTGGGTTAAAATCCCCTTTAAAGATGATAAGTCCTTCTTGGGTTTTTTTCAAATGGGCCCCTTTAAGATTTCGTAAAAAACTTCTTTCTTCATCTGCATGGTCAGATGATGGTGCATGATTTGTATGATGGTGATGTTCTTGGGTTGGCCGACACCCGGGGTTTTTCTGATAATCCGCGGAAGCCGGTGTACAGCTGTAATGACCCACTACTTCCTTTTTTTACAAAAATGCCCCTCCTGTTTGGGGAGTTTTCTTGCCATGACCCGATCTTTTTGCTTTTTCAGTCAATGTCTCACCCAAAACTGTCCATCTCACTTTCCCCCTCAATAAGTCCCCTTTATGCGGCAAAGCTATACTCAGTTTTTGATTTTTCCCCTGGTAGGTTCGGATTCCCCTGTACCAATGGGGGCTGCTCTCAGGGGCTTAAATAAAGTTTTAAAATCCCGTAGCTGACTTGTCACTTTCCCCCCGGGTTGAAACAAAAGGGGAGGCGGTCGTTGGTAACCCCGGCCTCGACCCATCCCGGTACAATTGGCTTTTTATTTGTCTTTCATGTTTTTTCTGTGGGTTAGGATATTCCTTGGTGGCGCCCAAACTCCTCTCCAGTTCCAAAGTTTTGGGTTTTTTTTTATTGGGATTCCTCCCCCATGCGACGGTTTGTACGGGTTACTGGTACCAGTAGCAGTAACAGAGAATTCTCTACTGACCCGACCCTAATTAAAAACCGGATTAGCGAGTTTTATAATCCGAGATTAATTGTCTAGTCACGGTTCTAGATTCGTTTGCATTTTTATGCTTTTTAATACGTCAAAGATTTTCATTGGCTGGAGAATAAATGGAAAATTTAAAAGTTTTTTGGGTTAATATATTTCTGTAGGTAATTTGATCATTTTCGCTTTTAATTTTCACAGTTATACTTATTTTTAAATTTTAAAAAAAGGGTTTAATTCATCCCCTGATATGTCTTTAATGCAGTGCTGATTTTTGAAACATGTTTATTTCATAAGTAGTGGCTTTCAAATCGGGGGAGTACTAGTGGTAATTAAAAAAATGTTGAAAGTAATTACGTTTGATCTGGTTTAAAGGGGAATTACTTTTTTCCGTGTGTGTGTTGGGGTTTGTGTGGTGTGTGGTGTGTGTTGTGTGTGTGTGTGTGTGTGTGTGGTGGTTGTGTTGTGTGTGGTGTGTGTGTGTTGTGTGCATTTGGATTGTTAGAATATTACTTGAATGGCTGCATGACTGGTAAGAAATAGTTGAGTCAAGCGCTTTGATTTGTCGTGAAAGTACAGCGCTATATAAACATTAATTTTATTTTTGGCGTTATTGCTGGTATATTCTTAAAAGGGCCTTTTAGTGTTTTCTTTTTCTTGCCCCGGGTTTCCAATATTTCTGTCTTTCTGTCTTCTTTCAGACTTTTTTTATTTCCTTTCTTTGTGATGTTTGTACGTAGGGTATTGTATTGCATTGCATTGTTTTTGTACTGTATGGTAGCTTTGGCTTGTTTGTACTGTTTTGTATCATTTCTTTTTTGCGTTGCATTCCATTGTTTTTGTATTGCGTTGCGTTTCTTTTCACTGTATGATTGTGCATTGAAATGTAGTTTGCACTGCTTTGCACGGTACGGTAGGTACTGGATTGAAATGTTTGTATTCATTGATTGTGTGGTACCTCTTTGCAGGGGAAATGCTTTGCGTCATTGTACTTAGATACTGCTTTGCATTGAAATTAATTAATTGCATTGCATTGTATGTTTGGTTCTGCATTGCTTTGTATGTAGGTTTTGCAGGCATTGAATTGTAGGTTTTGCATGGTTTTGGGTTGGCTTTATACTTTATGGTATTGCATTGGTTGTACTTATGTTTCGCATTGTTTGTATGTTGGTACATTTTTGCATTTTTTTATATTGCATTGTAAATTGGCTCTGCTTTGATTTTTATTATTTGTTACATAGCATTCTTGTCTGTAGGGTATGCATTCATTTATTGTTTTCATTGTAGTATGGTACTGCAGTTTTGTATTGCTTTGTATATGGGTACTGTACTGTATTGTATTGTATTGTACTTTTTGGTTTTCATTGTATTGATTGTTTGTATTATTGTAAGGAGGTGACGGGAGGGTTTTAAGACTTTTGCCTGCCAACAAAAAAAACGTGAGGCCGGGGTTCAATCTGCCTCGCTCTTTAAAAATAAAATAAAATTAAGTATGGAATTTATATAGCGCTAATTTGTAAAGCACAGGTCAAAGCGCCAATGATTTTTTTGGGGGGTTAATCAGGTAATGGAATAAGCATAAACCCCCGGGTTAAAAGCTGACATATTTCAAAAAATCTCTTAGTTAAAACCAAGATACTCATTATTCAAAGTTCAAAGCCCGACCACCACTGTTTTATTAAAGCAGATATAAATGGAAAAAAAACAAAAACAAATTTAAAAAAAAAAATCCCAACCCCGAAAATAAGCACCCAAAAAAAACGTTCATTAACAGACAACAATGAGAGAGCCCGTCAGATGAAGAAGGCAATTTTGTTGTAGTTTGAGAAAACCGGTGGTGGAATATCAAAGAGCAAGGTCAAATTTTTTTTTTTTTAGTTTTACATTGCTATGCCCACCCACAAAAAAAACCACATCGGGATGTCACCCCCTTAGTTTCAGTCTCTAAGACATTAACCTTAAGTTTAAAACAAAAATCTAATCCTTTCAAATACCCCCAAATTTGTCTCCGATGAGACAATAAAGGAGGTCCGTGTTTTCAACACATTTTCGCCAAAAAAAACCCCCGACCCAAGAGAATGTCCCTGAAAATTTCTAAAGAAAAAAGCTAAAGAAAAGCAATGCACAAGCGGCAGGAACGAAAAAAAAAAAATGTCTTTCTCCCAGTTTGACAAAAAATTTAACTGAATGTCAAAAATCCTTCGGGGTGGACATAGACCCAGGGCCCCTGTCGAAGCATGCACAACATCTTTCGCACACGTTAAATCCTGTTCGCTTTCAAAAATGGCCATTTTGTGAGGGGGGAACAGATGACAAAATTTTCAAAACGCATACACACGCATACATTAAAAAATAAATGATTTCTTTTTTGCTTTTAAAAAAATTTAGGCCCCATAAAAAATTCCCTATTTATTATTATTTTTTTATTATTATTTTTGCTTATTTTACTGTTTTTCACGCGTTACTTGTTTGATTTATTGTATTTCGTTGTATTGTATGGGACGCTTTGAATTGTTTATTGTATTGCATTTTATTTTTATTGCATTGCATTTTATTGTAGGACGCATTGTATGACTGTGTATAGTGTATTGATTCTTGTATTTCATTGCATTGATTTGCTTTGCATTTTATTGTATATAAAGATGTATTTTATCATTAGTATTTCGTTTCATTGTATTACATCGCATTGCTTTGATTGCAGTATTGTATTTTATCATAAGACTGTATTGTATCATTTGTTTGATTGCATTTATTGTATGTATGGTAGCATTGCATGCATTGTATTGTAATGTTTTTCATTATTGTATTACATTGCAGATTTGCTTGCATTTATTGTATTATCATGTCTGTTTGTAACATTTGTATGCTTTGCATTTTAAAGCATCCTATTGTTTGTATTGAATAGCATTACTTTAAATTTTATTGTACGTTTTCATTGTAATAAATTGTTTTTTTTTGTATATAATAATAATAATTAAAAAAATTTTAAAAAAAAAAGGGAATTTTTATAGCGCTAACCTGCAAGACAAACAGAGCGCTTGCATTCAAACTTTTTTTACAGATCGCAGCCAAAAACTATTAAAAGCTTAAAAAAAATTTAAATGTACGCACCCATTATACATAGACCCGCCGCGCACGCACACACACACACACAACAACACACACACACCCACAACAACCCCCACACACACACACGTTTTAGCCTTTGGGGGGTTAAGGGTTTTGGCTGTTTAAGGGAGGGGCAGTTTTTTAGATGAAAAAAAGGGAAACGTTAGGTTGAAAAAAATATGCTCAGGGTGGATTTAAATTTTTGGGCATATGTAGGCCTCGTCGAGAGAGAGAGGAAGGTTTTTCCCGATGGGTGGGCCAAAATAGAGAAAGAACGACGACCAACAGTGGACTGGTTTAATCTAGGGTTTTGTAAAAAAAAGGTATCTGCAGCAAGCGGAGGGAACGGAAGGAGTGTCAGGGAAGACTTCACGAGGAAAGAGGGTGCTGTTTGGTGGAGGACATTTGTAACAGAGAGTACTGATCTTATAGTTTACTCTCTGTGGCACAGGCAACCAGTGGAGAGATCGCAAGAGAGGAGTAATGTGTTCAGATTTTTTCTTTCTGGGGACTAGGTGAGCTGCAGAGTTTTGAATACGTTGAAGGAAGTGGATAGATGTTGCTGGCAGACCAGCTAAAAGAGATTTGCAATAGCCCAGACGTGAGAGAATGAAAGACGCAACAAGTTTAGATGTTGCATCAGTGGACAGGTACTTTCGAATTGCACTGATACGCCGTAATTGATAGTAGCACGACTGACAAGTCTGGGTGATGAATTTTTGCAGAGACAGTGTGCTCTCAATAACAACTCCTAGATACTTCACAGCAATGGACAGAGGGACCGATGTATTACCGAGTTCTTTTGAAGTTGTTGTAATGGAAGAGAGTTTGTGTTTGGTCCCTACAAGCATGACTTGGGTTTTATCTGCGTTTAACTGTAACTTGTTCTGTATCATCCCGTTTTGGATATTTTAAAAGCAGTAGGCCATATTTGTCAAGAGAGAAGGCAGATTTTCGGGTGTAACACTACTTTGAATCTGAGAGTCATCTGCGTAAAAGTGGTAGTTGATATGATGACGGTTTATTATATGTGATAGTGGAGCAGTATAGAGAAAGAAAAGAACAGGGCCGAGAACTGATCCCTGCGGGACACCACATTCCAGTTTGGCAGGTATTGACTGTATCTTGTTTACTGCGACTGTCTGGAATCGGTCGGTGAGGTATGAACTGAACCAGGAGAGGGCTGTTCCAGTAACACCGAATGTTTTTTGAAGACGAGAGAGAAGAATTGAATGGTCAATAGTGTCAAATGCTGCAGATAAGTCGAGTAGAGTGAGAAGGGAGATTTTCCCCGAGTCAGAAGCAAGTAGAAGTGTATTTAGGGTATGGACTAGGGTAATTTCAGTGCTATGGTTGACGCGATAGGCAGACTGAAACTCAGGAAGAAGACTGTTGGAGAGAAGGTGGTTATTAAGCTGTTTTAGGACTACTTCTTCAAGGACTTTACAGATTAAAGGCAGGTTGGAAACAGGTCTATAATTCTTCAGACTGTTAGGGTCAAGGTCATGCTTTTTGAGTAGAGGTGTGACTATTGCAGTTTTGAGAGATGGTGGAACAATTCCTGAAACAAGAGATGAGTTCACTATTTTCGTGATAGCAGGTATAAGTCTACGTCGTGGTAAACGGAAACAGGTCAAGCTGGCTAACGGGGCTCTGGTGAAGCTGTGACTGGCCTAGCAAGCCGACAGTGGATTTATCAACCGCTAAGAAAACTGAAAAGAGATACAGACGGATGGATACCAACGGCAAACGACCTCGCAATGGAAACGGACATCGAGATAGGAACAGTGACTACATTGGAACATGGAACATCTGCGGCCTAACAAACAAGGAACCAGAAATTGTGGAATTCATGACCAAAAAAAAGATCTCCATCATGGGCTTTTCAGACACTGGGAAGAAAGGGGACAAGGAACGAAAGAAACCTTTCAAATTTTGTTCTCATCGGAGTGGATCGGAAGACCAGAGAGAAACGTATGGTGTGGGTTCACCACACCGACAGAGCAAAGAATTCAGGGCGGCAAAACACATACGAAAGATTTTAAAAAATCGTGTAAGAAAGCCCAACAAAATGTTACTATACCAAGCATATGCACCGTTAACGATTTGTATCAGAAAGGGGGAAAGACTCATTCTTTCAAGAGCTCCCCGACCTCATAAACAGCACCCCTGACAAAGGGACCTGTATTCATGGGGGGTTTTCAACGGGGAGTTGGTGAGAGAAGAAACCCCGGGGGAAAAACTTGGCCCCCAATGCCACAGAACACCTTGCAATTACAACGGGAACCCGTGTGGGAATATGTGCAGAGATATTGATCACACAAAACCCCTTTTTCCAACACCGAGCCCCCCAAATTTTTCACCCGGGCAAATGGAACGACCCCAACATCTCGTCCAAACGACTTTTATACTTGCAAGATCTAGAACAGTTACGCCTCAAAGACTCAAAAGCCATCCCCCAAAGCCCCCCTTGACACGGACCCCAGGCCCGTCATTCTAGCCTCCAGTATCAGAAGAAGAAAACAAAACTGCTAAAAGAACCGCCTGAAAAGACAACCTCCCCAAACTGGAAAGGAAAAAAAGGGCAACAACGATCCATAGTGCTATCAAAGGGGAACTTGACTCATTGATACAACACTTCTCAACATGGGGCAAAGTTGGGAAACCTTCAACCGCTCTTTGAAAAACCTTTAAAGGGGAAATTTGCGGGACAAAGAAATTTTGGGGGTAAAAACAGGAAAGCTACAGTTTGGGGGAACCCAAAAGGTGAAGGAACCATCAGAAAAAAAAGCGCTATAAAGTTTGGGGCAAGACAAGAAAAAGAGGACTCGTCAAGTACAGGTCGCAAGAAACTAAAAACGGGGGTTGGAAGCCTCAAAGAAAAATCTTTGGGGGCTTAGGGGAAAGTTAAGGAAATTTGCAAGAAACCCAAAAAGGGAATTTTTTTAAAATTGAAAATTGAGAAATAAAAAAAATGAGCAATTTAATCCCGAACAAAAAGTAATGAGCAAAGGAGAGGGATGCAAAAGAAGAGGAAATTCGAAAAAGATGGAAAGATTTTTTTAAGGGCTTTTTAAACCCAAACTGGGCACAAGCCTCCCGCTCTCGTTCTCCCACACTAAAAACCGTTAGAGCCCCAAAACCTTGAAGCTGAAACAGAAAAAGCAATTAAGACAGCCCAAAAGGGCAAAGGGGGGAAGCGTGACGGCATAACATGAACCATCCTTTCATGCGGAAACGGGAGTTAAATGGCTCACCATCATCTTCCAGAAAAACAGGAAGAGAGGAAAGTACCAAAATGCAATGTGGTGCCAATTTTTTGGGAAAAAAAGGCAGCAAGAGAGACTCAGCACCTACGAGGCATTTCCTTTTTCAGCCATGTGGGAAAAAAGTATGCAAAGTTCTGGAACAGCGCACAAAGGGCCCAAAAAAGAACACCCACTACAATGCCCAGTTTGGCTTTCGGAAAACAAAAAGGGGGGAAGATGCCCTTTTTTCCCCGACAGCTGTGTGAAGAGCCTCGAATACAACCAAACCTCTAAATATTCGTTGATCAGAGAAAGCTTTCGACCCA
>CM054161.1:47169860-47223611 GCA_028751875.1 Rapana venosa
CAAAAAACCCCCGATTTTCAGTCGTGTACTATCAATTCGGCGTACAGTGCAATTCGAAAAAATACCTTCCACTGATGCAAAAAATTTAAACTTGTTGCTCTTTCATTCTCTCACTTGGGGTATTGCAATCTCTTTTTGCTGGTTGCCGCAAATCTATCCCCCTTCCTTCAACGTATTAAAACTCTGCGCTCCCCTGTCCCCAGAAAAAAAAAAAACTGAACAATTAACCCCCTTTTTGCTCTCTCAAAAGGTTGGCCCGTGCCCCAGAGAGTAAACTTAAGTATACTCTTGTTCAAAAAGTCTCCACCAAAAAAGCACCCCTTACCGTGAATGTCTTTACCTGTAAAACCTTCTTTCCCCCCGCTCTGCTGCAGATACCTTGTGCTTACAAACCTTGATTCAACCAGTCCACTGTTGTCGTCGTTTTTTCTTATTTTGGTCCACCATCTGGAACAACCTTTCTCTCTCTTCGACGAGGCCCCATATGCACATTTAATCCCGCCTCGAGACATATTTTTTTCAAAACCAACGTTTTTCCCTCTTTTCCTCAAAATGCCCCTGCCCTTAACAGCCAAAAAATCCTACCTGCCAAAGGTACAAAGTGTGTGTGTGTGTGTGTGGTGTGTGTGGTGTGTGGTGTTTGTGTGGTGTGTCTGCGCGTGCGCGTGTTATGTAAATGGTGGTACATTTGAATTTTTTAAGCTTTTAATTTTTTTGGCTGATGACTCTGTAAGAATATGTTGAATGAAGCGCCTGATTTTTCTTTGCGGTAAGCGCTATACAAATTCCCTTTTTTTTTAAAATTATTATTTTTATTTTTAAAATTTAAACAGAAAAAACAATTTATTACAAAGAAACACAGTACAATACAATTTAAAGTAATGCTATTCAATACAATACAAAAGGATGCATTACAAGCAAAGTCAAAAGATACAATCAGTACATGATAATCAATACAATGCAAGCAAAAACAAGCAATGTAATAAAGCAATGCAATACTTACATACAAGCAGAATGGTACCATAAGTCAATGAAATGCAATGCAAAAACATAATGAACAATCAGTGCATTATGATACAATACAATACAATGCAAATCAAAGCAAAACGATGTAATACAAAGCAAAGCAAATCAAATGATACATTTCAGTGATTTTGATAAATACAAAGCAATGCAAATCAATGCAATGTAATACAAACAAAGCAATACACTATACTACAGTGCATACAAAGCAGTACCATACAATACAAGCAATGCAATAAATACAATGCAATACAATACGATACAATTCAAAGCAAAACCATACAAACAACCCTATAAAAAAAAAATAAATACAATGTAACGCAGTGCCATACATACAAAAAATGCAAAAATTATAATAAAAAAAATAAAAATATTAATATGGGAAAATTTTTATGCGCTGAATTCTTGTAAAAACAACAAACAAACATTTTTTTTATTTAAAAGTATGCGTGGTATGCGGGGTTTTTTAAATTTGTCATCTTTTCCCACCCGCACAAATCCTAAATTTTGAAAAAGCGGAAAAAGGATTTAACGTGTGCGCAAGATGTTGGGCATGCGTTCGCACACGGGGCCTCGGTCTATAGTCTCATCCGAAGGACTTTGACATTCAGTTCAATTATTTTGTCAAACTGGGAAGAAAGACATTTTTTTTTCTTCTGTTCCTGCCTCTTTGTGCATGTGCTTTTCTTTTAGCGTTTTTTCTTTAGAAAATTTGTCAGGGCGATTCTCTTGGTGTCGTGGGTTCTTTTACGTGCGATAAATGTGTTGCACACAGGACCTCCGTTTATTGTTCATCGGAGACTAATTTGGGTATTTGAAAGGATTAGATGTTAGTTTTGAACTTAAGGTTAATGTCATTAGAGCTACTGAAACTGAATGGGGTGACAGTCCGATGTGGCTTTCATTGTGGGTAGGGCTATAGACAATGTAAAACATAAAATAAATAAAAATGACCTTGCTCTTTGATATTCCACCACACGGTATTCTCAAACTACAAACAAGAATTGCCGTTCTTCATCTGACTGGGCTCTCTCATTGTTGTCTGTATAATGACACGTTATTTTCGGTGCTTATTTTCTGGGTTCGGATTTTTTTTTCTTAAATTGTCATTGTGTTTTTTCCATGTTATATCTGCCTTTATATAACACATGTGGTAGGTCAGGGCTTTGAGACTTTGAATGAATGAGTATCTTGGTTTTAACTAATGAGATTTATTGAACTATGTCATGCTTTTAACCTGGGAGTTTATGCTTATTCCATTATCCTCGATATAACCCCCCAAAAAAGTCATCTGAGCGCTTTGACCTGTTGCTTTACAAGATTCAGCGCTATATAAATTCCATACATTATTATTATTATTATTATTAAAGAGCGAGGCTAGGATTTGAACCCGGAACCTCACGGTTTACTTGTTGGCAGGCAAACGTCTTAACCATCCTGTCACCTTCCTTCACTATATAATACAATACAATGCAATACAATGCAGAACCATACAGTACAATACAATACAATACAGTACAGTACCACATAGTACAAAGCAATACAATACAATGCAGTACCATACTATGCAATGCAATACAATACAATGCAATGCATACCATACAGTACAATGCAATGCTATGTAGTACAATATAATACAATGCAATGCAGAGCCATATAGTACAATGCAATATAATAAAATGCAATAATGTACCATACAGTACAATACAATGCAGTATCATACAGTACAACGCAATGCAATACCATAAAGTATAATGCCATACAAAGCCATGCAATACCATACAATACAATGCCATGCAATACCATACAATACAATGCAATGCAGAACCAAACAGTACAATGCAATGCAATGTAATGTAATACAATGCAATGCAGTATCATACAGTACAATGTAACGCAATGCAATACAATGCAATGAGGTACCACACAATGCAATGCAATACAATACATTTCAATCCAGTACCATACAGTACCGTGCAATGCAGTGCAATACAATACATTTCAATGCACAATCATACAGTGCAATGAAACGCAACGCAATACAATACAATGGAATGCAACGCAAAACGAAATGATACAATACAGTACAATACAATGCAATGCAGTACCATACAGTACAATGCAATGCAATGCAATACAATACCATACAGTACAATACATCACAAAGAAAGGAAATAATAAAAGATCTGAAAGAAGACAGAAAGACAGAAATATTGAGACCAGGCGCAAGAAATAAGAAAAACACTATAAAGCGCTTCAAGAATATACAACAGCAATAACGACAGCAAGAGCGACAACAAGAACAACAACAACAACTAACTACTACTACTACTACTATACTACTACTACTACTACTACTACTACTACTAACTACTACTACTTACTACTATCACTACTACTACTACTACTATTACTGCTGCTGCTGCTGCTGCTGCTGCTGCTACTACTACTATGCTGCTGCTGCTGCTGCTGCTACAACAACAACAACAACAACTACAACAACAACAACAACAACTACTACTACTACCACTACTACTACTATTACTATACTACTACTACTACTACTATACTACTATACTACTACTACTACTTCTGCTACTACTACTGCTGCTGCTGCTGTTGCTGCTGCTGCTACCACTACTACTACTACTGTTACTATTACTGCTGCTGCTGCTGCTGCTGCTGATGCTGCTACTACTACTACTACTACCACTACTACTGCTACTACTACTACTGCTGCTGCTGCTGCTACAGCTGCTGCTACTACAACTACTATTACTACTACTACTACTACTACTACAGCAATATCAACAAGCAAAACTGAAAGTAAGCAACAATCAAGGAAGAATAATAATAATAATAATAATAATAATAATAATAATAATAATAATAATAATAATAATAAATGGAATTTTAAAAAGGCTGTATTTTACAGACAAATCAAAGCGCTTGCATAATATTTTTTACACAGTCATGCAGCAAAAGGTAAAGTTTTTCAAACCAAAGACAACACCCACACACAACACAAAAAACAACACACACACCAAAACACCACACACACACACACACACACAAACAAACAAACAAAAACACAGGAAAAAAAGGGGTTTCCTTTAAAAACCCCGGATAAAAAGCGAATTATTTTTCAACAGTTGTTAATTTCCCACTAGGACTCTCCCCAGATTTTTGGGAAAACCATCAATTTCAAATTAAAAATTTAAAAAAACCCTGTTTCAAAAGTCAGCACTGGGGAAATTTTAAAAAAAATTAAGGGGGGGATGAATTAAACAGATTTTTCAAATTTAGGGAAATAAAGTTATAACATGTGGGCAAGGGCAAGGGGAAAATTGGAACTAAAAATTTCCTAAAAGCAATAAATTAAAAACAAAACCTATAAAATTTCCCCTTTTTTTCTCCAGCCAATTTACAATCTTTTGGGCGTATTAAAAGCATTAAAAATTTCAAAAAGAAAATTTTAGAAAAAACGTGACCCAGCAAAATTAGATGCCCGGGGTTTAAAAACTCGCTTTTAATTTTGGGGTTTTTAATTATGGTTTTTGGTCAGTCAGAGAATTCTCTGTTTTCTGTAAATGGGATTTTTTTAACCCCGTAAACCCCGTCCCCATGTGGGGGGGGGAATCCCCCCTTTGAAAAAAAAAACCCAAAAAAAAAATATGGAGAAATTGGGGGAGGGAAATTTGGGGCCACCCCAAAGGGAAAATCCTAAAACCCACAGAAAAAAAAAAAATGAAAGGAAAATGCAAAGCCAATATGATACCGGATCGGTCGAGGCCGGGTTACCAACGACCGCGCTCACCATTGATCAACACCAGGGTGGAAGTGACAAGTCAGCTACTGGAGTTAAAACTTTACTTAAGCTCCCTAGAGAGCAGATCACCATTGGTACATGGAACGTCCGTACACTCTACCAGTGCGGAAAAATCAAAGAACTTGAGTATGAGCTTAGCCGCTATAAATGGGACATTATTGGACTAGGAGAAGTGAGATGGACAGGATTTGGTGAGACATTGACTGAAGAAGGCAATAAGATCTGGTACAGTGGCCAAGAGAAACATCACCAACATGGAGTGGCATTTATTGTCAAAAAGGAAGTAGTGGGTGCATTATCAGCTGTACACCGGCTTCCAGCAGGATTATCAGCATCCGGGTGTCGGCCAAGCCCAAGAACATCACCATCATACAAATCTATGCACCATCATCTGACCATGCAGATGAAGAAGTAGAAGAATTTTACGAAGATCTTGAAGAGACCATTATGAAAATACCCAAGAAGGACATTATCATCATTCAAGGGGATTTTAACGCCAAAGTAGGTCCTGACTCTTACAACCAATGGGCCGGAACAGTTGGTCAGTTTGGAACTGGAGAGACCAACGACAGGGACTACGTCTGCTGGAGTTTGCCTGCACCCACAGACTTACCATTGCCAATACCCTCTATTCCCACAAGCAGTCAAGGAGGACAACCTGGCATGCGCCAAACGGCAAGATCCATAACCAAATAGATTTTATCTTAACACCACGGCGCTTCAAATCCAGCATCAACAGAGCCAGAACAAGAACCTACCCTGGAGCTGACATAGGCAGCGACCACGACCTTGTGCTGCTGGTATTCAAAATGAAGCTGAAGAAAAACAAACAGCCTGCAAACCCACGTATCAAAGTTGACGTGGACAAACTGAAAGATCCGGATGTCGAGGAGATCTTCCATGCTAAGCTTGGCGGACGTTTTGCGGCATTTACCCTCCTGGACAATGACATCGATGACCTCAGCAACAACTTTAATGAGGCAGTCCGAGAAACAGCAGAGGAGGTACTCGGTCGTCAGAGGAATAAACACCAGCCATGGACTACCAATGACATCTTGGACCTCTGCAATACAAGAAGAGCACTGAAACCAATCAGGTCTTCCAACCCTAAAGAATACCGGGAGGCCAACAATCTTGTGAAGAAGTCAATGTTAAAGGCCAGAGAGAAGTGGATCAGTGAACAATGTGATGAGATCGAAAAAGCATGAAAGTGGGCAACAGTAAAAAGGCATACGACACCCTGAAGAAACTCACAAAACCACTTCAAACCAAATCATCAGTCATTTGAAGACAGCTCTGGAAACCTCCTCACAGAAAGCTCAGCTGCATTGAACAGGTGGTCTGAGTATTGTCAAGAACTGTACAACTACCCAATACAACCTGACAAAAGCATAATAGAAGAGAAAGCAGCAACATCAAGAGCACCCTCGCCATTATCTATACTGAAGGAAGAAGTGGAAGAAGCCATCCGCAGCTTACCAGTAGGAAAGTCCCTAGGAGCAGACAACATACCAGCAGAGCTGCTCAAGCATGGTGGCGAAACAGTCATCACACATGTTACAGCTATCTGTCAGAAGATTTGGGAGACAAAACAGTGGCCAACAGAATGGACACAATCACTCATCATACCCCTGCCCAAGAAGGGGAATTTACGCCAATACCAAAACTATAGAACAATCAGCCTCATCAGCCACGCCAGCAAGATCATGCTCAAAGTTATTTTGAATCGACTCAAGAAGGAGGCAGAAGAACACCTTGCAGAGGAACAAGCTGGGTTCAGGGCAGGCAGGAGCACAATCGAACAAATTTTTAACTGCCACATCCTGATGGAAAACCATCTTCAACATCAGAGAGACTTGTTCCACAACTTCATCGACTTCAAGAAGGCTTTCGACAGAGTATGGCACGAAGGCCTGTGCAGGTCCTCAGAATGTTTGGCATTGAAGAAGGACTAGTGCAAACCATTCAAGCATTATACAACACCGCAAGCAGTGCAGTCCTTCTGAACAATCAGGTCGGAGACTACTTCAAAACCACAGTTGGGGTCTGACAAGGATGCCTGTTATCTCCAGTCCTGTTTAATCTGTTCTTGGAAAACATTATGAGAGAGACACTCCATGACTTCCACTCTACCATCTCCATTGGCGGCAGACCCCTCAACAACTTGCGGTTTGCCGATGACATTGACCTCATGGGCGGAAGTAACACAGAGCTGCAAGATCTTACGACCAGACTTGAGAACAGAGCTGGGGCATATGGGATGGAGGTGAGCTCGGAGAAAAGAAAGTTACATAAGAACAGCACGAGCAACGCCACTGCTAAAATGTACATGAACGGCCATCAACTGGAGGAGGTAGACGCTTTTAAATACCTTGGCGCTACACTCACAAAGGACGGGCGATCGACGACAGAAATCAAAGTCAGAATAGCCATGGCAACATCTTCCATGACAAAACTCACCACCATATGGAAAAGTAAAGAGATCAGTTTCCCAATCAAACTAAAGCTCTACAAAGCCCTAATTCAGACTATCCTGCTGTATGGAAGTGAAACCTGGACATTGACTGCTGAAACAGCAAAGCTAATCCAGTCATTTGAAACAAAATGCCATAGAAAACTACTGGGCATATCCTGGAGAGAACGAAAGACCAATGAATTTGTCAAGAGTCAAATAACATGGCTGGCAGGTCCACAGGAACCCCTTCTCACTATGGTCAAGAAGAAAAAGCTGACATGGTTCGGCCACGTCACCCGCCACAAAACTCTGCCAAAAACAGTACTGCAGGGAACACTCGAAGGTGGCAGAAGTTATACCTGTCCATAAATCAGGTGACTGCTCTTCTCCTTCAAATACAGGCCAATTTCAATTCTTTCTGTACTATCTAAACCCATTGAAAAACACATACAAACATCCCTGAATTCTTACTTTATAAAAAACAGTCTATTGCACGAGGATCAATCAGGGTTTCAAAAAAACTATTCCTGTCACACTGCTCTAACTCAGCTCACCTACAGTTTCCTACACAATATAAATGACAATAAGTTTACTGGCCTCCTTTTTGTTGACTTTGAAAAAGCATTTGATGTGATCAACCACTCTTTGTTATTGCGTAAATTAGAATTGTACAAACTGCCACCTGAAGTTATCCAACTACTAGAACATGTTCTGTCTAATAGGCAGCAGCTTGTATCTGTAAATAATCAAGCATCAGAACTACTACCCATTAGATATGGGGTACCACAAGGCTCAGTATTGGGACCACTCTTGTTTTCAGTCTATGTAAATGATTTACCCTGTTTTATTAAATGTAACTGTGAAATGTTTGCTGACGATACCACTCTCTTTTGTAGTGATTCAGACTCCCGCAGATTACTCACAAATTTCAATACAGTATAGACAGATTGATTATTTGGACTCAATTAAACCACATGTCCTTAAATGCACAAAAAAGTGTATGTACGTATCAGCAAGACAGAAAAGGCAAAAAAGGAACGATAGGTTTCAACCTCTGTTATTGGATAACGGAATAGTTGAAGAAGTTGACTCTCATAAAATATTAGGTATTACCACTGACAAAAATGACTTGGACTGATCACATAATGTCACTAGGTAAACGCCTAGCTCACAGGCTACTTCAATTATCCAAAATAAAACACTTTCTAAATAATCATTCTCGAAAACTATTTTTTGCGATCACATTCTACCAATCATTGACTATGCGTCAACTATTTGGGATACCTGCAGTGGAACAAACTTGAAATTCATTCATCGTTTATATAAAAGAGCAGTAACACTTGTATTGTTAAAAACAAGCACCCTGACAATTGAGGATTATAAACAAATAAATGTCCTGACATTTCGAAACCGACTTTTATTCAATAAAGCTGTGTTTATGCAAAAAGTTGTTAATCAAAATACACCTCCGAAGATTACCAAAGCTTTCAAAGTTAACCAACAGTGACACAATCATTTGCTAACATTTCCAAGACCCAGAAATAACCTATATAAATCGAGCCTCTTGTATTCAGGCAGTGACCTATGGAATAAACTCCCCTAAAATGTTAAATGTCTTAAAGCAAAAATCAGTATAAAACACATCTAAAAAGATATTTCATGAATAAAAGTACAGAACACGACTTGTAAACCTAAGAGAGTGATTTAAGTGTCACTGACGTTATTTTTGTCATTAAAATCAGATATGACCCAAGTATTCATATTCATATTGAGTACATGTGTAAGCATTGATCTATATGTGGGTTGATATGATATCAACCCCAACACGCTCTGAATCTGGTGCGTGCGTGTGTGTGTGGTGTGTGTGTGTGTGGTGTACAAGTGTGTGAGTGCGTGTGTGTTGTGTAATTGGTTCAGTTTGGGTTTTTTTACTTTCTTGCTGTTTTGGCCTTTTTACGTGTTTTTTTTGGTTGCACAAAAATATGCTGATTTATTTAATTTTGTTGCTGTTAGTTTTCTTTTTTCATTGTATTAGATGAGCTAAATTGTTATTGCTGACGTTAGTACTGCTGGGTGGGTTTACATTGCCTGAATGTAATCTTTTCTGGAAGGATTAACGTTGTCCTGCCTCAAATCAAAAGCACATATACATGCGTGTATTTGACCAGGGGAAAGGGAGGGAATGGATGTCTTTGTTATACTTCTTTGCTCTGAATCCAATGGCTGTTGGTTATTCTTGTTTTCCTTATATATGAGTATATTATGTGGTGAAGGGGATATGGGTGAGGATGTGTATGTGTATGTAAGTGTTTAAATGATACATCAGTTTCCTCTGTTTATATCCATTTGGTTGTTGTTGTTGTTATTGTTGGTGGTGGTGGGGGTGGGGTTCTGGTTTATTTTGCTTTTGTTTGTTTAGGGTTTAGAGTTGTTTTCTTGGGAAGGGAAGGGGTTATTTTGGACTCTTTTTCTCGTCTTTTGTTTGTTCTATATGTTCTTTATTTATCTTGGCTGTTATTTTGGTCCTATGTTAGTTATTGTCAGTGCTGTTGTTGTGTACGTATGTTTGTTTTGTTTGATTGTTTATTTCCTTGTCTTGTTGATTCATTTTATTGTTGTTTTTATTCAGTTGTTTGTATGGTTGAAGGTTTGTGTGTGTGTATGTGAGTGAGGGGGGGGGGGGGGGGGGGAGGGAAGCAGTTGGTGTGGGCTTTTTAAAATTTAATTTTGTTTGTCTTCTTTGTTTGTTTTGGTTTGGTTTTTCTTTGTTGCTTGTTTGTTTGTATTATGACAGATATTTTTTCAAGATTTGTGAATTATTTGAATTGTATGGATTAATATTTTTCTGGGTTTTTTGTTTTGTTTTTAATCACATATATGCATATGTTATTGTCTTTTCTTGTTTGATTTGTATAGTTAAATATAGATTAGGTTTTTTATTCTGTCTGCATATACATTATCTTTTTTATCGCTTTTTTTTCTTTAGATAGATGGCTTGATGAAAAATAGCAAATACACTGCTTATTAAATGTACCATCTGGAAAAATAAATAAAGAAAAAAATAAAATAAAATAAATAAATAAAACACACGTTATATACTTTGGCAGGGTGATGGAATTTGGGCTGTTGAAAAGCAGGGATAGCTATGAAATGAAACAGGGGAGGAAATTCTTAGGTTTGAAACAAATATGTCTTGAGGTCAGATTTAAAAGTGTCACAAGAAGGTCTTTGGCGAAGAGAGATAGGGAGGCCATTCCATATCGATGGACCAGAAACAGAGATGGAGCGACGGCCAACAGTGGACTGGTTGAATCTAGGTGTTTGTAAGCACAAGGAATCTGCAGCAGAGCAAAGGGAACGAGAAGGGGTGTACAGGTGGAGACATTCACAGAGGTAGGAGGGTGCTGTTTTGTGGAGACATTTGTAACAGAGAGTACTGATCTTATAGTTTATTCTTTGTGGCACAGGCAGCCAGTGGAGACATCGCAAGAGAGGGGTATTGTGCTCAGATTTTTTCTTTCTGAGGACTAGTCGAGCTGCAGAGTTTTGAATACGTTGAAGGGAGTGGATAGATGATGCTGGCACATCAGCCAAAGAGAATTGCAATAGTCCAGAGGTGAAAGAATGAGAGATGCTACGAGTTTTGATGTTGCGTCTGTGGACAGGTACTTTCGAAAAGCACTAATACGCTGTAATTGATAGTAGCACGACTGGCAGGTCTGGGTGATGAATTTTTGCATAGAGAGTGTGTTGTCAATAATGACCCCTAGATACTTTACAGCAGTGGGTAGAGGGACTGATGCATTGCCGAATTCTATTGAAGCTGTTGTAATGGAAGAAAAATAAAAACACAAAAAACTAAGAAAGAAAGAAAAATTGATATAAATCAATGACTTCCATTAACTACCATAGCTTTAACCTCCATACATACAGTGCCATATACAAGCACACACACACACCCACACACACCAAACACACACACCACACACACACACATACACACACGCACACAAACACACACACACAATACACACACACGCACATACACACGAACACACACACCCGAAGCATTTTCTAAAAAATGAACGTGAAAGTATGGAGATATAAATAGGTGAAGTAGTTTGTTTGACGTTTTATGATTTTCATTTTTTTCAATCTTTAACAAATTTTTTACCTAAGTGTGTGCGTGTGTGCGCGTGCGCGTATGTGTGTACGAGTGTGTGTGTGTGTGTGTGTTGTGGTGTGTGTGTGTGTGTGTGTGTGTGTGTGTGTGTGGTGTGTGTGGTGTTTTGTGTGTTTTGTGTGCGGGTATATGTGGGGTGTAGTTAAGTGTGTAATTTGTATTTTGTAGTGTACTATTTTATTGATTTTCCTCTTTTTTACTGGCTCAATTTATTGGTAAAGGTTACAATAATGTAGTATTTCAGTATTATCATTTAAAAAAAATTGTTCTTAGATAGATGGCTTTATGAAAAAAAGCTAATGCATTGCTTAAGTCAATGTACCATTTGGAAATAAAAATTTGACTTGACTTGACACACGAACGCACAGACAACACCGACACACAAACAGATCAGACACAACAGACACACACGACACCACACACACACACACACACACACACACACACACACACGACACACACACTGGATAGCCTAGTGGTAGAACATTGCGCTCGCAATCTGACACCCGGGTCGATTCCTGTGTCAAGGGGGATATTTTCTCCTGGAGTAACATCAGTCAACCTCCACTTAGCCCAAAGTCCCTTCGTATGAGACAAAAACCGAGGTCTCCGTGGGCGAACAGCAAGCAGAGCAATCTTAATGCATACGTTAAATCCTGTTCTGCTTTTCGTAAATAGCCATTGTGTGCCGTTGGAACAAAATGACAGAATTTACAAAACTACTGCATACTCACCGGACAGGATGTAAAAATGCACATAAGGGCTATTTCTATTATCCCTCGATATAAAAAAAAAATATTACACACACTCTACACACACAAAGAACACGTGGCTTACAGGTAAGGCCCTTGTGTAAAAGATACCTAGAGGCTGGTTCAAATCCCATTTCACCCCCGAATTCCTTTCACAATCCACTCAACTTGAAGACGTTGGCCGCCTGCCTCCATTTTGAATAAACATGTAATCAAGTCCAAATGCAACACATATCAAGAACCTGTAACAATAACATTTACTAAGAGATAATAATTTAATAACAAGTGATTAGAAATAAACCCTCCTATAGCGCCTACCAAATCAAAACGCTTGCTTCAAGATCATTCACGCACGTGTGCCATTTTACCAAAAAAAATTAATAGATTTTTAACATTACACACATGCACCCAACACATACACGAGCGAGCCGCCGCGAGGTCGCGCGCACCACTCACAATCACAACACACACACACACACAGGCACACACACACACACACACACACGACCACGCACGCATGCCACACTAACGCGCGTGCGCGGGTATGGCTAGGTTTGTTAGGGCATTGAGCATTGCCCTCGTGATCTGCTAACCCAGGTTCGAATCCCACTTCAAGGGGGAAAATTTTCCTCCTGGAGTTAACTCATTGCCAAACTCCTCTAACCCCAAGCGTCCTTTGTGTGAGACTATAAACCAGAGTCCAACGTGTGAGAGCCCACACGAGAACATCATGCGCACACGTTAAAACCTGCCCACTTTTCGGAAGAGTAGGTTTGTGTGCCGGTGGGAAGATGAAAACATGTACATATTGCTTACTGACGGGGACAGGATGAAAGAAATAACATGATTGGTTATTCCATTACCTCAAAATAAATGACTAAGACAAAGAAATTAATAAAAGAAATAAAACACACATGCACCATGCATGCACATGAACCACAACACACACACACTCAACACACACCACACACACACCCACACAAATGTAAGCTATTCTTTTAACAAACGCGACTACATACAGTCAGCTAATGCTGTATTGAAAACGACCACAACACGTGTTAAACAGTAATTCCTGTATTGAAAACGACCACAACACTTGTTAACCAGTCAGTAATTCCTGTATTGAAAATGACTACAGTACAGTCACTATTTCCTGTATTGAAAATAACTACACACACGAGTTTATATCAGAAAGTTCTCTAGTGAAAAACGATCACAGTTAAAGTACACGAGTTTAAACAGTCAGTAATTCGGATTGAAAACTCTAATAACAGCACGTTTCAACAGTCAGTAATTCCTTTATTGAAAATGACTACAACACGTGTTAAACAGTCATAATTCCTTTATTGAAAAACACTACAACACCTGTTAAACACTCCAGTATTTCCTGTAATGACCAACAGAACTAAACACTGTTAAAACAGCATAATTATAATTACCTCGTGTAAAAGATTGAAATCGACTACAACAACGTGTTAAACAGCCATTATTTTATCTTTTTTTTTGAAAAGACTACAGTAAAGTCAAAAATTCGTTATCGATCAAAAACGACTACAGTTCGTGTTAAACAGTCAGTAATTCCTGTATTGACAAACACTACAACACGGTGTTAAACAGTCCATTAATTCCATTATACAAAACGACTAAACAACGTTTTTAATGTCAGTACTTTCCTGTATTCAAAAAACGACTACAGTACAGTCAGTAATTCCTTTTTTCAAAACAAGTATAGTTCGTGTTAAACAGTCAGTAATTCCTGTATTGAAAACGACTACAACACGTGTTAAACAGTCAGTAATGCCTTTATTAAAAACGACTACAACACGTGTTAAACAGTCAGTAATTCCTTTATTGAAAACGACTACAACATGTGTTAAACAGTCAGTAATTCCTTTATTCAAAACAGCTACAACACGTGTTAAACAATCAGTAATTCCTTCATTCAAAACAACTACAACACGTGTTATAAAAAGTCAGTAATTCGTTATGATAAACTACTACAGAGCAGTCAGTATTTCCTATATTGAAAACGACTACAACACGTGTTAAACAGTCAGTAATTCCTGTATTCAAAACAACTACAGTTCGTGTTAAACAGTCAGTAATTCCTTTATTGAAAACGACTACAACACGTTTGGGTAGCTCCAAGGCAAGTTATTCCCATATTGAAAACTGGGGGAATGAATAGCCTGGTTGGTTAGAGGATTGCACACTGTGCTTGTGATCCCCTCACAATCTGCTGACCAGGACTGAATCCCGCCCAAGGGAATATTTCCCCCTTGAGCTTAATGTCAGTGCGATTCCACTCCCCGCCCCCAAGTCCTTTGACGAGGCTATAAACCAAGGTCTGGTGTGCCAACTCAGCAGAATATCTTGTCACACCTGTTCCGCTTTTGGAAAGAGCAGGTTATTGGTGGGAACCGAAGACCAAATTTACAAAACTGCATACACTCGGGGACTAGATGTAAAAAAGCACATGCATGCTTATTCCATTATCCCCGAAATAAAAGAATGAAACACAATAATATAAAGAAAAGAAATGCACTCAAACGCACGCGCATGCACACGAACACAAAACTCCACTCACAACAGGGCATGTACTCACACACAAAGGCAAGCTATTCTTTTACTAAAAAACAACACCATAAAAGTCCGTAGTATTCTTTCTTGAAAACGACTACAACATTGTATTTAACAGTCATTATCTCCTTGGCAATTTCAAACAATCGGAGCCTGTCGTTCTCCGGGTCAGATATTGCATGCTGGGTATCGTTGTATCATACACACTACCAGCCATGCTGAGCCTGCTCTTTTACAAACAAAAATAAAAGATTGTAATTATAGAGCTCACACCTAAACGTGATGGACGCCATAGCCGAGTGGTTAAGATCCTTCAAATTTAATCCTATAGGTAAAGGGTAAAGGAGTCCCCTAAACCTAAAAAGGTCGTATGGGAGCGCATTCGTCAGAGACCACACTTCTCTGTCTAGGGCCAGCATATTGATGGCGGCGCCCATCTCCTCTCCCTCGCTGCTTTACCTTCCCTGACCCTAAAGAGGGCAGGTACCCATTTACAGCTGGAAGAACTGGGGGAACTGTACTGAAGCCAAGGCGCGCAAACGGTCACCCATCCAACTGGTAACCACGCTCGACGCTGCTTAACTTGGCTGGGGGAAAGCGAGTGCTATCCTATGGGTCCATGAAATCGTGGGTTTGAATACCGGTGGTGTCTGATGAATTTTATCATTCAACTGGGTTTATGCTAGGAAGGTGGAGTTTAATCAGGATTATTTTGAATATGTTGGAGGGAAGAGAATGACTGAGATGTAGCAGCGGAGTTGCAACTGCCAACCAGTCAGATTTAGCATGTGTGTCACTAGCTAACAACAGGGAGGGTATGTTCATACAGGATTATATCTCAATCATTGGGGAGTGCTTGTGATTTCTCTCCCAGCACTAAATTACAAAATAATCCTAATTGAACTCTACCTTCTGGCGTAGCCTAGTTTATATAAAAATTATTTCTCATCTATCTCTCGTACAAAGCATAACGCGCGAGTATTCTTAGCGTCCTAGTGGAACTAATACAATTACAACAACTTACAAGAACACATCCAACATTACATCATCCAATGAAAAGGAAGGTCTGCAACAAATTGAATGAAGGATATTCTGAAGACTCACATGTACAACAAAAACCCAATTCAAGTATATGACAATTATTGTTTGTAAATGTAGGTGTCCCGAAACTGACTGTCTCAAAATTTGAATAACCGCTTTCTTAAATATTAACACACAGTTTTTCTCTGACAACTCAGCCTGCCGCCTCATGATTGATGCAAGGGATGCACCATGACTGGCAGCTGGCTCTGGTACTGGCAACAACGGTACTGTGAGCTTCTTATTTTTGAGGTATCTATGCCTCCATTTCAAACACCGTTTTCACTCATCAAGAAAAGTTTTTCCTTGAAATAGGGTACCACAATGCTTAATAAAGCTGATCAATCAGTTTCGAATTCTTTCTGGGGCTCCCCTTTGACCTCCAGAAACTATGGAGATGTTTCAAACCAAACAGAGATTTATCATTGCTAGGGAATAACATGATATTTGCTGGCTCTGTGTGGACACCTGGCTCTGTTCTTCTGTTTCCCAGAGAGAGAAAAATATACACATCCTATTGGGATACAGTTTAATATCATTCACTTTCAGTTGTATGCAAATAGCATGACCTCTTTGCACGGTTAAGAGGGACAAAACATCTTACATTGCTCAAAGTCAACTGTTTTGGACTGTCAGATCAAGTATTTCTGCCATTTTTTCTTTTTTTATTTTTTTTAATCAAATGTTTTCAAACTCATTATCTACATCCATGTCACTTGTACTTTGGTCAGTGCTGGGCATTTCTCAAACACGTCTCGTATGCCTTTTAATAATCTATAACTGGTCATATGGAAACCTATTGATGTCTACTGTACCATCTGGAGAAAAATATGCCCTCAAAGCACTTCTTGCAACAATTCACGGTTATCTAATACCCTGCACCTTCAGAGTACAAGGGAAGCAAGATCGAGTTGCTATATTTACATGGTCAGAGAATGTAACTTCATCCAGTACAATTTGTTTGAGGTCATAGTTTTTCCACTCTTAATATAATCATTATTTATAACCCGAATTCCTGGTCACCAGGATTAAACAAATCAGGTCTGCTGCAGTATCCGCCAAGCCTTTTCCTCCAAACCTTTCCCTGATATTCTGCATGCCAGAAGACTCCCTTTTTTATAAGGGGATGCACCTTGTCCTTTCTTCCCAGTTTGACGAAAAAATCCAACTGAATGTCAAACTTCGGATGAGACTATAAACCGAAGTCCGGTAAGACAAAGCACGCAGAATATCTTCCATGCACGTTAAAAACTCGTTCCACCTTTCGGCACAGTAAGCCATTGTGTGCGGTAGGAACGGGTGACTTACTTTACTTTACTTTACTTTTTCATTCCGCTTGTACTCTGTGGCGTCGCGGGTGATATAACTTTCTGTCTGCTGCAAGGCGGGTAGCTTGGAGGAGGAGGGACAATCCATGGACTTTCAGTGTTTCTGCCACGGAATCCCTCCAGCGTCGCCTGGGTCTACCTCTGGCCCTCGTGCTTGAGTACCTCAAGTTGCAAGCACGCAAGGCTGGCTGGTTTGGCGGCATCCGTGTGAGGTGCCCGAACCACTTGGTTCGTTGTTGTTCAATATGGTTTAGGACGGGTGTGGCTCCTACCATGTCTCTGATCACCTCGTTTCTTATCTTGTCTCTCCTGGTCTTGTTGACGGCTTTCCTCAAGCACTTCATCTCACACGTTACCAGTTTCTGCTCCCACGGGCCTAGCTAGCCGGTAGTGGATAAAAAAAATTGCTCAAGACAAACAAAGGAGCAGGTGACAACATTAAGAAAAAAACAAAAACCCACATGCACACAGATGATGGCGTGTTAAGACACAATCGCCAAAGTCGGAATGCAGCTACCTTAATGGTGGTGGTGGGGAGGGGGAGGGAACGGCCGCATACGCAAAGACTTCATCATTGGTGAACCTGGAAGCTCTAGCCGTGAAAGACAAAAGAAACCAAAGTCACAGTGTCCTTGCTTTGGGCGCGAAGTGTCGCTGTATCTGTACAAAAACCCCAGGCAATGTCTGTGCAGGATGTTAGTTCATGTGTATCGGGAAGTGAGGGTGATTTTTGGGGGGTCAGAAGACTGTTTTTTAACCTACGTAGTCTGTATTCTTATCTTAAAGAAATGAGCTCCCACAGCCTTGGCAGATATGACTAAAAGAAAAACGCGAAATGCCTGGGTATAAAAATTAATATACCCTGCAAGTGAAACAAATGCATGGACATAACTTAGGAAACCACTTTTTGTTCCATTCTTTTTAAATACAAAAAAACCGCAAACACACCCACAACCACCCACGCACGCACGCACACACACACGCACACCCACACATACACACCACGCACGCACCACACACACACACACGCACGCACAACACACACACACACACACACACAACACACACACACACGGTGTCGACTCTTCTCCCCCACCCTCACTCCTCCCAACCGTCCTTCAGATGAAACTATAAACCGAGGTCACGGGTGCGAACGCATGCAGAACATCTTTTGCACACCTTAAAGCCCGTTCCCTATTCCGAAGATTGCCATTGATGGCCGGTGGTAACGGATGTTACATAATTTAACAAAACCGCATACACACGGGGACTGATGTAGAAAAGCAAATCCAAGCTGTAATTAATTATCACTCTTCTGAAAACAAAGGAAAAAAGAGAAAAGAAAAAATAACACACATAAACACGACAACACATCACATGATAACATACGGCACACATGCGTGCGTGCGCGGCGCTCGCACGTACACACACATAAATACACACAACCACAACACCCACACACACACACACACTCACACACTCTCACACAACACTTACGGTGCACATGAGTAAACCACCGAGCCGACCCGCACCTACTCACGTACTCATGGCCCCCATTACACACAAATACATACACAAAGAAGAGAGAATGGGTGAGAGTAAGCAGAGAGAGAGAAGGAGAGAGAGAGAGAGAGAGAGAGAGAGAGAGAGAGATAGAGAGACAGTAGAGAGATAGAAAGAGAGAGTAGGAGCGTAGCTCTCTCATGTGTCCTGTCTGTCTCTGTGTGTTCAAGTGTAATAACATGTTCACATGTATAGACTATGGTTTGGTATGCAAGTACGCGCGAGCGTGATGTGTGTTTGTTGTGTGAGTGTGTGTGTTGTTGTGTGTGAGTATGTTGTGTGTGTTGGTGTGTGTGTGTGTGTGTGTGTGTTTGTGAGTGTGAGTGGGTATGTTGTGTTTATCTGTCTGTCTGTTTGGTCTGTCTATCTATGTGTTCAAGGGTATACATGTACATGTATATGGCATGGTGGGTATGCACGTACGCGCGCAGCGCGCGTGTGGTGTGTGTGTGTGGTGTTGTTGTGTGTGTGTGTGAGTGTGCGCGCGTGCATGCGTGGTGAGTAGTGTGTGTGCGAGAGAGAGATATGAGAGCGGGTGGGAGATTGGGGTGCTTGGGGGTGAGTTGGTGAATTGAGATATTGTAGTATTTGGATTCTTGTTGGCGTAATTGTGAGTATGCGTTTGTTCGTGTTGTGCTAGTGTATTAATGATGTTGTGTGTGTGGGGGGGGACGTTGTGCGTGTTGTTTCTCTGCGTGTGTGAGTTGCGTGTGTGTGCATGTGTGTGTGTGTGTGTGTAGGTGTCGTGTGTGGTTGTGTGGTGCACGCTTTTCTCGTTTTTTCCTAAATTCGTTGTTGTGATAATAGAATAAAATCCACTCTGGTGCATTTTACATCCTGTCCCCTGTGTATGCTGTTTTCTAATTTGTGTCATCAAAGAGGCGTAGAGTGAGGGGTGGGGGGGGGGTGGGTGGGGTCGGCAACCCAGATGGCCGTACTCTCCCCTGTGTGTTATTTGTGTGTTGAATGCTAGTGAGTGAGTGAGTGTGTGTGTGGTGTTTGTGTGTGTGTGTGTGTGTGAGTGTGTGTGTGTGTTTGTGTGTTTCCGTCTGTTCTGTTAGTGCGTTTGTGATAATGTGTGTGTGATGTTTCTGTCTGTACTGTGTGCGTGTGTTTTTGTTGTTGTCTTCAATTTACGTCTGTTCACGTTCTTAAGTGATATGAACGAGATGCGTGCGGCGTGCGTGCTGCGTGCGTGTGTGTGGTTGTCTGTGTGTATGGTGTGTGTGAGTGTTGTGTGTGTTGTGCGCGGCGCGTATGTGTGTTTGTTTTTTGTTTAATGTCTATTCACTACATGGTGATTTAGAACACACCCGCATTCAGACCAAAGTACCTATGAGTTACACACCGGCATTCTCTCACTCTTCTCTCTCGTCTCTCTAATCCTCTCTCTCTAGCTCTCCTCTCTCTCTCTCCTCTCATCTCCGTCTCTCTCTCTACTCTCTCTTCTCTCTCTCGCTATCTCTGATCTCTCTCTCTCTCGCTCCCTACACGCACCCACATCCACACAGACAACACATAAGTATATATATATATATCTAATATATAATATATATGTATATTACATATATATTAAATATTAAATATATATATATTTATTATAATATAAAAGAAATAGAGTAAAGGTTTTACAGGTGTAGAATATATGAAATCAAGCTACTGACACTATGATTGCTGAGAGTCATATAAAACTTCTCTGACTAGTGGCATATTTCTTAATGAATATCTAAAACCTCTCCTTTTATACATTCAAGAAATTGGGCATCAAAAAACAACAAATGGTGGACTGAAAGTGAATATAACATACAACATGTTTACATTTTTATGAATATTTAGTCTTCTCTATGACATTTAATATCAGTTTATATGTATTATAATTTCCTACTATTCCAGTGGCAAGGAAACTGCTGTCATCCCAGACCATCTCTCTTCTCTCGCACATCGAGCAAGATGCACTAACAGAGGGTCAGACCTAGACAGACAGCACTATTCAAACTTGGCAGAATGAGATACTATTTCATCGACTACGACCAGACCGCAAGATTACAGAATCAAAACACTTCAGTAATCTCTCGCTAGTCACTAAGGCATGGCGACAATTACGATCTGCACACAAGGTTTCACATGTCTACCCTTAGTATACCAGATGGAATCTACGAGAGCGGTCATCACGCAATACTTAAGACATGCGAACACTCATGTATCGGAACACGCAGCGCCTTAACAGACTAAGATAGATACAATGGGACACAACACCCAGTACATAGATCTCATACTCAATCAGTCACACAACATGTCACAACAGGAACGCGTACAGTGCTAGCAACTCTATCAACATGTCAGAACGAAGTTGATTAGATAAAGAGAGAGAGATGAGGAGAGGAGGATACAGAGAGAAAGAGTGATAAGATTAAGTATTAGTTAGAGAGAGAGGAGAATAAAAAGGGATAGGGAGAGAGGTGTAATAAAGAGATACGAGATAAATAGAGAGAGAGAGAGAGAGATGAGGAGCTTGTTAAAGGTGTAGAGAACGGGGTTCAGAGTCTCTCAGATTTTTTTCGTATCGATGAGGAGGCGACGGTATGCAACGTAGGGTCATAGTGGGTAAGGGGTAGCTTATTTACGTCTAGGACATATACACATTACTATAAGGTGGTCACAGGTGATAAACAGGGACAACAGTCTAGTGACAATAGGATACTGAGAGGGTTTATGATCTCACTGGAGGGTCCGTTAGAGGCAGACATCACGTGAACACCACACTCAGTCGTCTCTATGAGAGACAATTTCATAGACATATGAGTTATGTCTTTGTTACGTGAGATTTTAGATATGAGATATGAAGATCTCACGGAGGCAATGGGGGGGGTGCACGATCTAGAGAGTAGGGTGATCTTAAACTGGTATCAATGACACACTTGCTATCGGTATCTGAATTCAATCATCGGTCGTTCTGAGACGTATCTAAGACAGCAAGCCACCAGGTGTACATGGTGAAACACTACACGTCTCATCGTGGTGAAGTGTAAGAGACAGTATTCATCTCATTACAACATGGTGACACTCACATCATACTGTATTTTGGTGGACTACAATAGAGTTAGGAGTTAGATGAGATTATACTCTAGGGATTGGTATCTTGTGTGAGCTGAGTGTAGGAGCAGATATGGGAGAAGCGGAGGATACTCTTAAGTTGGAGGTCTTAGATTAGTGAGTTTTAATGGTACGTACGCTCTAGACGATTCGTGGGCACGAGTACACGCTATACAACTCACGCATGAGATTAAAAGTGACCATAGGGGACCTCAGAGAACATCAGTGTGCGTACTAGGGTTTGTTAGAGACTTCTGCAGGATAAGGTTAGAGGTCTCATTCATGACGATGTGTGCATTATCTAGAGATTGTTGCTCTTCTATATTGTGAGAGTGCGTTCTGGTGAGGAGCGGCTGTAGTCTTTGTAGTAGAGGGATACATTGAGTAGAAGGTCACCTGTAGTTCGGGTTTATGGACGCACGGGCAGGTGAGGTACTTGGGGTAGGTATGCAGAGTGGAGCAGTGGACTGGTCTCTGCTGGTTGTTTTGATAGGGGAGGAAACGCGTAGGTTGTGATGGTCTAGTATTGGGAGCTTCGATTGAGAATTATCTAGGTGTGTGGGTAGTATATCTCTATAACACACACAAGGCAGACATTAGTAGTGGTCACACGTGATAGAGTGGGGGGGGATTATGTCAGTTGGGTAGATAATGATAGGTCATATGACAGCTATATGTACGTGGGGTCAGTCTTACTGTTACAGTTTCTGGCACAGAGGGCACGACTAGTGGTCTGAGAATTCTCTGAGTGAACTTAGTCTACTTCTCTTATCTATGAATCTATAGACCTGTATGGGACTGTAGTTAGTGGGTCAGGTGGGTAGTGAGTCTAGACACGAAAGTTCTTACAGGCAAAGGTATGTCTTCTACAGAGTTTCATGGAGTGCGAGTGTGGAGCATGTGGACGTTGTCTCCGGTTCTGATAGGGACGTGGGAGAGGTTGGGGTCTATTCGTTTGTTAGGGCATGATGTTTTTGTTTCAACGACAGGGGCAGCAGGTTTAGATGAGTGGGAAGAGGAGTATTGAAGTATACATATCTCTAAGTTATGTCTAAGACGAGTGGAGGTGTTGGCCTAGTTGGCATGGGTTTGCAAAGTAGTAATACTAACGGAGATCTGCTAGTGTGTAGTAGGAGGGTACGCGAGGGGTATGTGAGTGTACTATAGTATCTTTGTAGTATATTTCTAGAGACGGAGTCATAGGAATCAGATTATGCACTACATGTGGTGAGAGTGGGATGCGAGATGAAGTGACTTGAGAGATCTTGGTCAGCGGGAGGACATCTTGGAGTGCACGAATTTGTCGGCAAACAAGACTGAGTAGTACTGCAGTGGCAGTGTAGTGTGGGGGGGAGGGTGTGAGAGGTGGCATTGCAGAGGAGAAAGGAGATGATTGCATGAGACACGGAGGTGAGTGGGGTGGGGGAATTTGTTGTAGGGGGGATGAGCGGAGAGACGGTGCAAGACACAAGTTGGGCAACAGTCGAGACAGAGAGGAGATAAGATGTCGAGAGCGGTGGGGGTGGAGGAGTGTGTGGAGTTGAGGGTGGAGGATGTTTATTAGTTGGGTGAGTTTGTATGAAGGTGTTTTGGGGGGATTTTTTTGGTGATATGAGAGTGGGAGGGGGGGTAGTTAGTAGTGGGGTGAATTGTGATTGTGATGAGGATGTAGGTTATTATGGAGGTGTTGGTATTTGTGAGTGGTTGTGTATGGGTATAGTTTTGTTTTATATGTGGGGGATGGTTATGTGAAATGGGTTTAAATTGGAGTTTGAGGTTATTTGGTGTATAGGTTAAGTTGGTGGGATTTTGGTGATTTAAGTATTGTTTGGGTGGGGGATGTGAGGGTTTGTTGTATGAATTGTTTTAATTGGGTGTGTTGTGGGTGTGGTGATTGGGTGAAGTATTTAGAGTGATTTTGGAGGGATGGTATTATTTTTTTTGGGGAGTTATCTAGGGGGTAGTTTGGTTTTGTGAGTTTTTTTTGGTTGTGTTTGGGGTTGTTTAGATGGGGGATATTGGTATTAGGAAGGGAGTTTTAATAAGATTGTGGGGGGGTATGATAATGGTTGATGGGATATTTTTGTTAGTTTAGAGGTGGTGTTGGTTTGTTAATGGTAGTGTAAATATGTTTTCGTTGTGATTGTGGGACTGAGGAGATAGAGTTAGTTGTCAGGATGGGGTAATGGAGTATGGTGTGGGTATATAATAGAATAGTAGGAAGAATGTTGGGTGGTTGTGAGAATGGTGTTAATTCTGTTCGGTATTATATGTTAAGTGTTGAATTGTCCATTTTTTTTTGGATTTTGTGAATGAATTTGGTGATGTGTGTATAATGATAATATAAGATTGTGTGTGTGTATGGTTGATTTGTGTATTATTTATGAAAGTGGTGTTGGGGGGATGTTTATGTTTATGATTTGTAGGTATTGGTGGGGGGTGGAGGGGATGGTATTTGGAGTGTTTTGGGTTGTTGTATGTATGATGTTAGTGTTGAGGTTTTATGTGTTATAATATGAGAAGGAGTGGATTTTTTGATGGGGTTTGAGTGTGGGGTCAATAGGGTTTGGTTGGGGTGGGGTGATGTTTGAATATTGGATTTGGATAGTTATTTTAGAATTAACGTTGTGGTATATAAGGGGTGGTTTATGTGAATGTTTTTTTTATGTTTTAGGGAATTTTATGCTGGGTTGGGTGAAGTGAATTTTTTAATGTTATTTTACTGTTGTTTGTGATGTAATGAAGAGTGTTTGGGGTAAGATGTTTGGGGGTGAGTTTTTTACATTAGTTGGTTGAGTTATTGGGTTTTGGGTGGTAGGATGCAGCTATGGTTGTAGAATAATATAGTGTGCAAGGAGGAGTAATTGAGGTGTTTGAGGTTGGGTGGGGTTGTGTAATATAAGAGAGATTGTATGGTGATTTGAATATTATTTTGTCTATTATAATGATCTACATCAATCCTCGTCGTTAGTTTAAATGTAAATTACCTGATGGAATGATATGTGATAAGAAATCCAGTCTGAAAAGGTTATTTCGTTTTTTAGGGTTGTTTTATAAATTTATGGTGGTGTTCTGTGTTTGGCATAGGTGCCATCAATTGAAAACGTAAGAGGGCAATGATAATGATCGTCCAAACAATCATCTTCTTCATTCCTTTAGAATTTGATAGCTAAACCTGGAGATATTATTGTTAAAATCAATAGCAACTTAGTATTTATTATCTAGAACATCAGAATTCTGGGTTACTCTACCAGCATTCTTTATGTAAAAGGGCTTTGAATCCACAATTTTTTCTAACATACGGTTTGCTGGTAAGTAGAGCACCCAGAATCCCAAATGGGCATATAATTTGAAATCGCCCAGAATAATCCATTTAATGTTTTGTGGAAGTCTGTGTTTTTTTAACAAGTCAGTGTTGTATTTTTTGACCTTGAGGTAAATATACAGAGACTATATTTAATATGTCATCTTTGTTAAATTTGACTGTCACCCCTACATGATATATATCTGCTGTATGTTGCATAATAGGAGAAAACACAAGTTTATCATACTCTAAGCCCTGCCTGACATATATGGCAGATTTTACTTTAGAATTTGTATCACAGTCACACTGTGGTGGGTAATAATAATTTGTTAATTTAGGCATTTTTGCTTTATCCACATTCAGGGATTGAAGTGCTAATACTGAGTAATTATCAGTAGTTAAAAACTGTGTAAAACCCAACAAGTTGGTGGCTATGCTGCGAGCATTCCACTGCAAGATTTTCACACCTCTAGAACGTTGTAATGACATGACCAAGTTTTTGTGGGTTTTTTTTCTCTCCATGGTATAGAACTTGTAATACACAATGTTGCTGTCAATTGATTTTGGTTAATAATATCGCATACATAAGAACAATTAAACATGAGCGTGGAAAGAATAGTGACTTAATATATAAAAACAAACGATAAAGTCCAGTATTGCAAACAATAAGAATCGGAAGTCAACGGTAGAATAATACAGTGAATGCTTGGTAGTTAACAAAGAAAAATAATTAAATAATTAACCCCCAAACCAAACCAAACCCTGGCTTGAAAAGTCATGGACTTCCATGAATGTGCATGAGTGAGTGCATGTGTGCGTGTACATGTGTGACAGTTGATGAAGCATTAATGTTATTAAATGGAGAACGCCCATGGAGGTGGTGGAGGATACAGCTCAGGTGGCAGCAGGTGATGAGGTCTGTCGAGCCAAAGATTGCCGTTAAAAGAACGGCCGGTGTTGCTGGCACCAAACCCTCCGCGTCTCTGTCTTCTTCGTGGCCGTTCTCAAAACAGCTGACTCAGGTGACGTCCCAAGGTTCTGGCAACATTGCCAGCACCATGATAATTTAAATGAATGTCATCTTGCAGGTGTTTTAAAGGACGAATGTTCTCATGAGCCAAGTGAGAAACGTTTTTGATGTTTTCTTTCACGATTTCCAAGAATGCATGGGCGTTGTAGAGCACCCGTCTTGCTTCCAGGAGTTGTTGCTTGACTGGGATCGCCCTGCTGCATACAACATGTGACTTCGGGAAAATTTCCTGAACAGCCTTTACAGCCGCTGCCATGGCTTTGCCACATGCTGCAGGATCCTTCCCTTTAATGTTGTTGATGCCAGTATGCAGCACGACACAGTCTGAGGCAGGTTCTAGCTCCTGGCTAGCTTCTTCCGCCACTTTCTTGATGTTGTTGATAGTATAGGCTTTTTTCGATGCTACTTGGAGGCCATATGACAGAGCTAATCGTGTTGGGTTTATTTTGTTCATTGTGGAATCGTGCAAGATGAGGACAGAGGGAAGTCTGAGTCGGTTCCTTTGATCTGGGCAGGGGCCTGATTGGAAGGAGATTTCCTCTTTTCCTCATTTTGCGTCATTGATCGATTGACGTTTCCACCTTTGACGTCATGTTTTGAGTCTATTTTTGCTTTTCTTCTGTTTTTGTTTTCTTCTTCTTTATCATCCACCCACCCTGCTCTCGTACTGCCCAATGCTTTTGGGGAGGGTCGAGAGATGCCTGGATTTGTTTTTACGGCATCAGCATAAGAGACAGGGTGAGACTTTTTGCTTTTTGTAGGACTATCCTCCTGCTTTGCAGTCTGGTTTACTTTTTGTTGACATAATAGTTGTTCGATTGTATCATTCTGTTTGCATACCGTTTTTTTCTAGTTTTTCAATGCGTTCGCATAAGTTTCATTATTACACATTTTAGATCCAATATGTGACTCACTGCGACAGATGGTAAAGATGACGCGTTCTGTAAGTCCCTAGAGCCGGGATCTTTAACGGTTTGCGGGGCTGTAGACTGGTTGTCGCCTGGTTTGTCGATTTGTCGCCTTTTGGGCTTTATGAGACTTGAGTGGTCTTTTTCTGGGTGTCTTTGGCAGCCTTGAGAGGACCAGTCGGCAATATGATCCCATGCTTCTGTTCTGGTCATAGGGGCTGTTTGTTTTCACAAAATTCCTCCAGAAAGATCAGTAGAATGGGCTTTCCCCATGTTGATACCGGAAGTCCGCGTATGTGTGTATATGTATGTGTGTGTGTGTGTGTGTGTGTGTGGGGTGTGTGTGCGCGCGTATGTGTGTATATGTATGTGTTTGTGTGTGTGTGTGTGGGGGGGGGTTGTGTTGGTGTGTATTTGTATATAATTATTTGTGCATATTTGCGTGTGTATGCCCGCGCGCGCACACATATGTATTTGTGTTTGTGTGTTATATGTGTGAAATGTGTGTATTTTTGTTTGTAATGTGGGTGTGTGTTTGGGGGTGTGTGGGGGTGTGTGTTGGTGTGTGTGTTTGTGTGTCTTGCGCGTGTGTGTGTGTGTGCGCGCGCGCGCGCGCGTGTGTTTTGTTTTGTGTGTGTTGTGTGGGGTTTTGTTTTATTGTTTTTGTGGTTTTTTGTGAGTATTGGAAGAATATCGATGTTTATTTAGAAACTTGTTTGTATAATGTCTGTATGAAGCAATGTTGGATATGTTTGCATTCTTGTATGAGTGTGTGATACTTTAGATGGATAGATAGATAGATATCCATAATTATATACACGATGCTTTGGTACAGTTTGTTCGTTTTTCTTTTTTGTCTCTTTGTTTGCCAACGTTTTTCATAACTCCAGTTACAAACAATTAATTAGCACTTACAATATCAACACATGTATTGATTACAGAGTCCATGCATGGAAAACCCCCCACTGTTTTTAAGTAACTTAATTATTGTCGCGAAATGTTCAGCAATACAGTGTACAATGCGTAACGCGTATTACCAGCGATAAAACTTAATTTCGTTATACATAAAACACAATGTTTAGAATGTTTCGTATAGTTATTATAAATATGTTTCTTTACAACTTCAAAGAAATGTGCATAACTATGGAAGCCACAGTTGTCTTTTCTTTTTTCTCTCTCTAAAACATAATCAACCACATGCGGCATTCTGAATTAGCCTCTGTTTTATAGTTGTACACTGGTTTTCCCTGTAAGGTTAGCATGGTTAAAATAAAGTTTAAAATAATTATAACATAATCATTCTGTGTGATTCTCTACTAGTGAAGCACATTAAACTGTGTCATTCCAGAGGTACCGATAAGGAAAAACAATTCAACACGAGAGACCAGTCTTGAAGAATGGGAGTTATCGCTTTTGGATTTCTTCTTTTCGTCGAACGCTCAGGACAGCAACTACTGTTGTCTAATTAGAGCGAAAATGGGGCGTGCCGTTAAGCCCTCACAAATCAGGCCCACGCATCTGACTTCGGCATGGGAGAAAAACTGTTATTTTAAAGTCTTTCTTGGGAAAAAAAAAAAGAAAAGGCAGGAAAGGGAAACCAAGAAAGCAGAAAAAACAGACAAGAAGGAGGTGACAGGAGAGAAAGAACAAGGAAAGAAACAAAGATTCAACTTAAAGACTTTAGTACAATCGGCCTTAGCCGCAATACAAAAAAATCTATAGAAAAAAAGAGAGAAATAAAAAAGGGGAAATTCTTGCACAGAATTTCCAAAAAAGGGTGGGGTGCTATTATACTGAAAGAGCCCCCCCCCCCACCACACCAACCCTACGGGGGGGGGTAAGGGGGATGGGGGGGGGGTCTTTTGGAATAATCGGAACTCATATCAAAGAAAGAAAACACACAAAGCAAGCTGCACAACCGATTACTGTGTCGCTTCTTTGCTTGCAGTCATTTCAGGGTATCATAGGTGCCCGAAGTCAAATGGGCTACCTAATGGGGGCGGCAAAACGGGGCACAAGCAAAAATCTCCCCATTGGAACCAAAGCTGACCCGAAAACAAAACAAAATGTATCATTCTATTTCATTTGCATTCCTTTTTTTTCTTTCTTTTTTTTCTTTTCTTTTTCCCTTCTTCTCTCTTCTTCTTCTCTTTTCTTCTCTTTTTCTTTTCTTCTTTGTTGTTGTCAAATGTCAGACAGCAACTTTGTTGCCCTGTATAGAGCGAAAATGCTTTGGTGCGGCGTTAATCAATTGAATAGTTATCTTTTTAGTCTTCTGGAATTTAAAAAAAAGCCAGGAGTGGGACTTTTAGAAAATAGACGAGAAGGATTTGGCAGGAAGAAAAAGGAACAAGGAGAGGGATAGAAAAGAGGGAATTCCTAGCACCAGAATTTCCAGAAGGTGGGGATGCTGTTTTATACTGACAGGCTCCCTGGCATAACCATGGGTGAAATTTGTGTATGATTTGTTGTTGGCGATTACGAATGTATGGCATATTTTGAGCTGGACCCTTGTTTATTCAGCTGGACTTTTTGTTGGGTTTTGTTATGTTGTTTTGTAATTCCTTCCCCTTTTGTATTAATACTATGCTACTATACGGGAAATTTAAAATTTACCTCTATCTATGAACGATTTTAAATTTAAAACTAACTTTAAAATACGTCTAGGTTTTCTTTCTAAAAGTTTAGAATCTACTTTTGAAATCTCTTTCAAATTCAGACTAAAAATTAAACATATGGATATACGAAACCGTTTACACACTCAAGGTACTTTCTAAGATAACGGAAAGCGAAAAACACTTGGGATTTCTTTGCCTCAAAGCTAAGCGTCTTCTCTCCCCTGGGGAACCGGGGAAAACTGTCAGTTTTCATTAATAATAGCATCCCCAACTTTTGAAATTTACTGTGTTGGGAAATTCCTCTGTTTTTTTAAATGGGTCTTTTTTTTTCCTTTCGTCTCTCCTTCTTGTCTATGTTCTGCCCTTCTTAAACCCTTTTCCCTCCCTTTTTGACTACGCTACTGCTGCTGCTGCTGATGCTATTGTACTACCACTACTAATAATAAATAAATGAATTTATTTAGCACTATATGTTGTATAAAAAAACACCCAAAAATCCAAAGCGATTGCATTCAAAATTTCTTCCATTCAACCAAAACAATTAACAATTTTAAAACAAATTTCAAATTGTACATACACACACGCAAACGCCACACGCACACACACGCACACATCACACCCACACACACACACACACACGCACAAGATGGGGTTTGGCTGATGAAGGCAAGGACAGATATGAGATAAACAGGAGGAAAAACCTTGATTTGGAAAAAAATATGTCTGAGGCTGAATTTAAAAGTTTGTAATAGGTTTGTCAAAGGGAGAAGGAGGTAAGCCCAGATCAATGGACCAGAAACAGAGAAAGAGCAATGGCCAACGGGGGATTGTTGAATCTCGTATTCGTAAACATAGGGTATCGCAGCAGAGCGGAGGGACGAGAAGGAAGTGTACAGGTAAGACATTCCAGGGTAGGAAGGTCGTTTGTGGAACATTTGAAATAAGGGTGTTAAACTTATAGTTTACTCTCGTGGCACAGCCAGCAGTGGAGAAATCACAAAAGGGGTAATGTGCTCAGATTGTTTTTTCTTTCTGATGACATTCAGTCTGCAGCGATTTGTATGCGTGGAAGGGAGTGGATTGATGATGTAGCAGACCAGCCAAAAGAGAATTGTGATAAACCAGACTTAAAGAAGGAGAGGACTTGTGGATTTGCATCAGTCAGGTTTTCAAATGGCACTAGTAACGCCGTAATTGATAGTAGCATAACGGGAGGTCTGGGTGATATTTTTTGCCAGGGAGAGTGTGTTGTTGAGATTGATCCAAGATACTTAAACCAGCATGATGGGAGAATTGACATACCGGATTCTATGAAGCTGATGTGATGGGAGAGGGTTTGTGTTTGGACCTACAAGCATGGCTTCAGTTTTATCTGCATTTAGCTGTAGCTTGTTCTGTGTCATCCAGTTTTGAATGTCTTGAAGGCAGTAGTCCATATTTGTCAAGAGAGAAGGCAGATTTTCAGGTGTATCAAGGCTACGTATCTAAGAGTTATCAGCATAAAGATGATGATTGACCTGATGATGGTTTATCATAAGTGAAAGTGCATCAGTGTAGAGGGTGAAAAGAACAGGGCATAGAACTGATCTCTGTGGGACTCCACATTCCAGTTCGACAGGTGATTATTGAATCTTGTTTACTGCAACTGTGTTGAATTGGTGTGTAAGGTATAAACTAAACCAGGTCCGGGGCTGTGCAGTTTAATACCAAATGTGTTTTGGAGAGGGGACAGAAGAATTGAATGGTTCTAGTGTCAAAGGCTGCAGGTAAGTCAAGAAGAGTGAAAATGGAGATTTTTCCCTGAGCCCGAAGCAAGTAAAAGCGTGTTTGGGATAGGGTGGTTTCAGTGCTGTGTTTCGCGCTTTAGGCAGACTGGAAAGGGGGGAAGGAGACTTTTGGAATGAAGGTGTTTTTTTAATTGTTTCAAAACAACATTGTTAAGGATTTTAGGGATGAAAGGTAGGTTAGAAACGGTCTGTAATTCTTCAACTGTTAGGGTCGAGATTGTGCTTTTTTATAGTAGAGGTGTAACTATGCAGTTTTGAGAGCGATGGGAACAATCCTGAAAGAAGAGATTAATTTACTATTTTTTGTGATAGTGGGTTTTGATCTATGAAATGCACTGAATGAGAAGAGAAGCAGGTACAGATCAGATCACACGATTTTATTGTCATTTCTTTCAACATTGTCTTGATTTTTAACTCGCTTGGGTTGATGAAAAAAAAGGAGAGGAATGCAGTCAATTAGGGTCAGGGGCGCAGATGTGAAAGAAGTCTGATCCAGTCTGGAGCGGATGTGTGGACTTTGTCAGAGAAGAATGAAAAGACTTAAGATATAACAGTTCTCCCCCCTACCGAAGCTGGAGGCGCTCGACCTGACTTGTAAAGCCCCATCGCATTTTCGCTTAAAAGACAGATGAAAAAACAGTTGCTGTGTGACCATCCACGAAAACCCGAAAAAGATTTCAAAACTGAAATACAAAAAAAATAGGAGACAAGAAGAAGAAGAAGAAGAAGAAGAAGAAGAAGAAGAAGAAGAAGAAGAAAAAGAGAAGAAGAAAAAAGAAAAACAAGAAGAAGAAGAAAAGAAGAGAACAAGAACAAGAACAAGAACAAGAAGCACAAGAAGAACAAGAACAAGAACAAGAAGAACAAGAACAAGAAGAACAAGAACAAGAAGCACTTTCTTGCAAACTGTTGATAGTGTCTTTGATATATCTCCATGGTATGTGTTCTTTTCACAAAGTAGGTGCCTAGCATGCTTTTAACTTAGTTTACAATGCATACCGACCTGGTTTTGTATATAGCTTTTAATTTTTAGGATTTTCTTTCAAAATTTGTAAAATTCGTGTGTTTTTGTTACGCATTTAGCCCTTATTTTTGTGATCAAGCAATTTCTGCAGTATACAAAATTCCCGTGTTTTGAGGCTAAGTATAATCTTTTTATAATGCTTATTGTTTTCAAACAAAAAGGACAAACGTTCTGTTATCCCATCTGTTTGCGGGGTTTGGTTGTTTTCCATGTTCCTGAATGGTTTCACACTACTGCCACAGTAATCATAATTGCTGTTATTCCCATTCTGTTGCAGTTAGCTTCGATAAAAATTTCTAAAATTCAGTGAGGTTTTCTTTGCTTGTATTTCTTCTAGAATATGTGTTAAAACTTTTATTTCCATTTCTTCTTTTTTAATCTAAAATTGTTTCTTCTAACGAATGTTTTAGTGATAATGGCACGTTGTCATAAATCATACTATTTCAAATCACTTTTTCAAATCAAGTCAAATTAGTCTTTTAACCTCAATAAAGATTATTTTGACTCGACTTGAAATTACACTGCATATATCAGACTTGACCTATTCTGACATTGTTGTTCTCACAATGTTGATGGCAGGTTTTTTTCCCCAAAAAAATTTAAGTTAAAATAGAAAACCAAGGGTTGTGAGATTTCAACAATTTCCAGACAACTACTGTGCTTTTGAAATGAGAACAACCAATTTTACCACAAACACTTCAACAGAAAGTGATGCACTCAACATCTCGGAGTCATCCAGTTTTCTCCATCATATCACGTATGTCTCGTGGTCGGTTATACCGCCTGTTCTTCTGCTCTTCGGCACGTTCGGCAATGTGATGACGGTGGTGGTGATGCGGGGGATGCGGGCTTCCCAGTCCACTGCCTGTCTGTCCCTGTACTTCACTGCTCTGGCCCTGTCGGACCAGTGTCTGCTGATGACCACTGTCATTTTCTATTGGGTCGACACTGTCTTCACTTGGCCATCATGGCTTTTCCGCTACGACCTTTTGTGCATCAAATTTCCAAAACTTCACCTGGTTTCACGTGTTCTTTGACGTCAGCCTGGTTTTTGGTGGCTATGACGTATCAGCGAGTGACGTCAGTGCTGGCGCCCCATCGTGTTGGGGTTTTTTGCACTGTGAGAAGAGGAAAGAGGTCATTGCCGCCATCGTTGTCATTGCTTTGTGTGGCGAATGGTCACTTTGTGTTTTCGTTTCTTACCCAAAAGGAATACGGTAATGTCTGATGAAAAGATCACCTGGTCTATTTCATGGTGGGGTTTCACATGGGTTGATCTTTCCTAGCATCCGTCCTTCCCTTCCTTTTCTTGTTTTGTGGGGAACTGTGTCCTCATTTGGGCCCGGTCATCACCTCCATGCAGTTGTCCAAGGGCTATGAGGAAAGGAACTCAGCAACAGACCGCCAAAGAAAGCACACGAGTGTACCCAATGACAAGAACTCCCCATTTTGACTTCAAACGGCGTTTTTGATGTTATCGTTTCCAACATGCGCTTTTGATGTCTTTGAAAAAACCAATGACAATCTCCAGCGCCATAGAAGGGGACTTCAAAGCCCGGATAGAATTCATCGAAGCGGTGGTCTTCTTTTTGTGGATGTCTGTGGGGGCCACCAACTTTTACCTCTATTTGTTGAGCGGCAGAAAGTTCAGGGAGGAAGCCAAGAAATATCTCTGCTCATGGAACAAACGTCAGCAGAAATGAACGTCTGCTAGGCGTATGATCAGCATTGAATTTTTTGATTTGGTATTGTTGTTTGATTTTAAATGGAAACAATGAAAACTTAAGCAGAAAAAGCGGCTTTATATGAACATGTTTTTTTTAATGCTGTTTGTTTATGTCTGGAAACGACCAAGTTATCCAACGTTGTTACTGTGGATTTATTTCAATGTCTAACATTCTTTTAGCCTATTTTTTCAGTCTAAGCATATCATTTGAGATTCTTGCACCATCTGCAGTGATGTAGTCTACAGCGATACCAAAATCAATGGAGAGAGATGTGGTGGAAGAAATTTAAAGATCTATTACTCGACTGTACAATAACGGGTCCTAAGAGATGTTTCGGTCTTTCCAGATAGTCTTGAGCTTTGCCATCGCTGGTACTGTTTGTGCAGCTCTTGCGAGGATTTCGGTTTTTGAACCTTCTTCACTAACAATAGCTCCAAGGTACTTGAAGTGATCTACAATCTCAAGTTTTTTTCTACTGACTGTGATCTTGGTAGTGATTGGCTAGGCACTGTTTGTCATGAGTTTTGTCCTCTTGGCACTGATCCCCATGCCGTATCTAGAGGATGTTTTGTCCAGGTGGTACACTAGATTAACTATTTTCTGTTCATTTCCTGTCCATCGATGTCATCGGCAAACCTGAGGATGTTGATTGTCCACCATCCAATACTGACTGTACCGGTGTGATCTTCTAAGGCATCAGTCATTATGCACTCAAGAAAGACATTGAACAGTGTCGACGATAGGAAACAGCCTTGACAGACTCCCACTGAGGTATGGAACCATTCTCTACTTGACTTGGGCAAGCACTGCACTAGTAGTTTTTGGGGTAAAGATCTTGACGGCCTGGATTATCTTTTGTCCCATGTTGTACTTCTTCATTGTGGCCCATAATGCATCATGCCATGCACTGTCAAACGCCTTTTTGAAGTCTATGAAGACGCGGTACAGTTTCTGTTGATGCTGACTGTATTTTTCACACAGAACTCGCAGGTTGAATATTTGTTCTGTGGTACTTCTGTTGGGGCGAAACCTGCCTGTTCTTCGGCTATAATCTCTTCTGCCCGTGGCTTTAGTCACTTTAAGATTACTTTTAACATTACTGGCACAGCTTAAGAGGCTGATCATTCAATAGTTCTGGCATTGCTGTAGATAGCCTTTCTTGGGGAGCAGAATGATGAGTGATTGGGTCCAAGGTGTTGGCCACTCTTCGGTCTGCCAGATCTTGTGAGGATGTCTATCACTGCTGTCCCCCTGTGTTTGATCAGCTCTGCTGGGATGTTGTCAATGCCTGCAGCTTTCCCATTTTTCAGTGATTTGATTGCTTCCTCAACTTCTTCACGGAGGATAGGGAAGTCCTCATCCTCTGACGAGTCCTGACTTGTAAGTACGCTTATGCTTGGTCACCTTGTGTCTGATAGTTGTAGAGCTCTGAACAGTATTCTGTCCATCTGCTAATGATTCTTTTTCTTCTGTGTGAATTTCAATAGTATTGGGATATTCCTTGTTTGCTTGTTTGTTTGTTGTTTGTGATTTTTATGGGCATCAGAAACGCCTTCAACAGGAGTAGGCAGAGGAAACACCATTTGCAAATTCCACTAGCTCTGAATGTGAGGCCACTCTTCAGTATTGACTCATTCGAGGTTTGTAAGGAATTTGAAAAGAACCACAGCCTAGTTTTGTATAGGATTGACGCTCTGACGACAGTTTTCTCAAATCTTCTCTTGTACTTAAGTTTGTCATAACATACATATATGAAAAAAATACGTGCAGGTAACGGGATGATTTATAAAATGGTTTGTATAGAATGAGTGCACACACACCCCACACACACAAACGCACGCACGCACGCACGACGCGCGCGCACATACACACACACACACACACACTAATGAAAATAATTAGAGCTACATTTGACGTTTGTTGTAACTAACGTAAGAAAAGAAGAAAACGTCAATACTATCATAACAACCGCTAGAGAGCACATTGCTAAAAAAAAAACTACGGCAGTTATCTTCATATTTTTACAGATGAGTCAATTCTAAATGATGAAGACGCTTGTGCATTTTCACTATTCCAGCATTGAAAGTTGAACAGTCTTGTTTTCGTTGTTGTCGTCTGAGCTTGTTGCTATCTTAATAGGTGAGAATATTTGATAAATCTGCCACGAAATGTGGTGGAAGTGGCTTTTTTTGCTGATTCAAAATCTGTTTTACAAGCCTTAGAATCTTTTAATTTTTAAACAAGACCCGATTTGATCAGTGATGCAAATCAATTGATACACTGCCTGAGCGTAAAAGGTACATACGTCAGTTTTTGTTGGGTGCCTCTTAACATGTTGATAAAGCAGAATAAAGCGCAAAAAAATCCCAGCAGTCTTTTACAGTTTCTGTACGTCCTTCAGTCAAGGAGTCCTTCTTTTGTTAGAGAAAACCTGTTCAAAGCGACTTCATGATCGTAAAATGTGAAGCTTTTGTGTCACACACAAGTATAGCTTCTATAAATCATGTTTTAAGAGGAAAAAACACCATACTTTTCAATATTCTCGAGACTGATTATAACCATTTCTTAGAGAATATAACTCAATAATCTTAAAGCAAGGATTTGCAAAAATGTTAGGAGCAATTTGGTGAAAAGAACAGTTTTCCTGGAGCTCTGTTTACTGTTTTGTCAGAAGTTGCGTAAATTCTTACCCACAAGCGTATTTTAGACAAAAAATGTTTGTGAAGAAAATTTAGAGGTCATTCGTCGGATGAAACTAGTTTTGTTGCTATTTGAAAGACTTTTATACATAGCCCACTTTTTGCGTTTCATTAAAACTCTTTTATATTGTTTTCCCTAGGTGCATTTTTATGAGTTACATTGGTGCTTTCATACCAGTCTGTTACAAGACACTCTTTCCATACGTTTTCTATTACTTCGGCCATCAATTCTTTTTTTTCCCGTCTAACATCATTAATAATAAACATACGTTAAATACACACACATACACACACACGCACACACACATACCACATATGCACGCACGCAAAACACACACACACACACAACACACACACACACACACACACACACACACACACACAAAACATACACACACATGAGGGGGGATAGCCTGGTTTTAGAGTAATGCATTCGTGATCTGCTGACCCGGGTTCGAATCTCGTTCAAGAGGATTTTTCCTCTGGAGTTAACATCAGTGCCGACTCCACTCTACCAAAAAGTCCTTTTGATAAGACTATAAACCGATGTCCCGAGTGCGAACGCACACAGAACATCTTGCGCACACGTTAAAACCCCTTCCGCTTTTCGGAAGAGTAGGCCATTGTGTGCCAGGAGGAACGGATGACAAAATTTACAAAACTGCATATACACGGGGACTGAAAGAAAAAAGCACATGAGTGCTTATTCTGTTATCCTCAAAATAAAAGAATAAATTAAAAAAATAATAAATAAAAATAACACACACACATGTCAATAATTTCTAAACTCAGTAAAGGCATGGTATGCATCTATGGATTGCCATATTCGTCGGGTGTCAACACTGTTTATGTGTTTCTTTATTCTTTGGGTGTTTCCTAAAACTCTGAACACATCTATGTCAATAGTTTGAATAAAAAGCTGTTGGATTGACAATGTAATGATGATATGAATTAGTTTCGACCAAAAATTAAGAGATGTATATTGCGTCACACAATTAATAGTGTCAGCCCTAAAAAGGTAAAGGTGTCCCATAACCTATGTGGTCGTCGGGGAGCGAATTTCAGGGAACGGATGACAACATTTACAAAACTGCATGTACACGGGACTGGATGAAAGAAGCACATGAGTTGTTATTCTGTAATCCTCAAAATAAATGAATAAATAAATAAATAAAAATAACACACACACATACAGATGTCAATGACTAAAATCACTAAATGTGAATAGACGTTAAACTGAAGATCATGTCAATGACTGCTAAATGCAAATGTACCAAATGCATGCGAAATAATAAAAAACAAAAAAATACAAGAAACACCTTTACGTTACTAACCTATAGTGTCAGCCCTACAATAAGCAAAAGGAAAATGCAGTTCTAACAATTTCTAACAAAATCAATTATTCCAATGAAAAATGCAAATAAACTTACAACTACTGAATTTCGCGTGAAAAACAAACTATCATAATGTACGTAAACCCCGCCCCTCTCCCCCTACCCCCCCCCCCCCCCTCAAAAAAAATCCCAACCCAAAATCGACCCCCCAAAAAACAACAACAAACAAACCTCAAAAAAAAAAAAAATAACCAAATCCAACCCTTAAAACAAGAGCGAGAACACCCAACCACAATCAAAAACCAAGTACAAACAACAAAATGTCTAGACCAACCCTCCCTACCCCCTCCTAAAAAAACAAACAAGATAAACAATAGGAATGCAACAACCGTGAACAGGAGACATATTGCAGAAAAAAAATGATAATACTTTTGTATTTTAAAATCTAACAAGCAAGAAAAAAATCATGTGTGTGTGGGTGTGTGTTTATGTGTGTTGTGTGTGGTGTGTGTTGTGTGTGTGTGTGTGTGTTGTGTGTGGTGTGTGTGTGTTTTGTTTTGGGGGCCCTAACTAGTTTTTTCTCTCGGAAATTTTGTCACAAAAACCAGGTAAAATGACCAGAACGAGAAGTATGGGAACAACTCTGCCAACCACCCCAGTTACAGAGAAGAAAAGTTCCAGAAGAAAACTGAATGCAAGCTTCAGCAAGGCAGGCAACAAGGACTCAACCGACGATGCGACATCCAGCTCAGCCGACAAGCAAACCGTTACAATGGAAGGCTCCTCTGGTTTACACAAGGCTTCCACTTCACCATCTGTCGCAGTGAGCTCTATGCTAGATGTAAAAAATGTTATCACTGCCTTGTCTGAACGTATCACATGAAGCTAACGAGAGCACCTTGTCCGGCTTGTGATTGGCTGCTGCAATCACGTGTCCGGAATCCGCCATCTTGGTTTTTCGTCCGCTAATAAACAGTGACTCTGTTGTCGAACTCCTCCCTTTTTCACGGAACCTCTCTGGGCCTACTTCTATGCTTCAGTTGATATTGAGAGTGTGATAATGTAAGCCATTTTTACGACTTTTTATTTGAAAAATGTCAGTGTGAGGGTCAGACAACAGAACACAGCGACACAGATTGAAGTTCAAGTTGTAGAGTACTTCTTGAAGTTCAAATCTTGCTACAGTGTGAAACTGAAACTCTTCTGTTTCCTAAACGGCCTTATCTTTCAGTACAAGTGTTTGGATCTCTCTCTCTCTCTCTCTCTCTCTCTCTCTCTCTCTCCTCTCTCTCTTCTCTCCTCTCTCTCTCCTCTCTCTCACACACACACACACACACACTTGCACCTGGCATGCCCATGCAGGCACAATGTGCATGGGCACACCCGCCCACCCTCCATACACACACACACACAATTCTGACAATTATAACAATTTTTTATGGTATCCACACATCTTACTACACATGTCATCTAATTTTTTGTAAGTTTTTAACGCTTCTCGATCAAAACACGAAAAAACTAACTTGAGAGTTCATGGTGCTGAGTGGTAGAAAACACAAACAAGTTCAGAAAACTGCTTGTACTTGAGGTGTTTCCCGTCTTTATCGAACGCAATGGAGGAAAAACGCGCGGAAGACCACGCGGTAAGCATCATCTTACCTACTAGCCCTGCAGCATCTCTTCATTGGAGATGGGGAAAGTTATCATCTATCAAACAATGTTCTGTCGGGCGTTCTGTCGTAGCAGACGAAAAACCAAGATGGCGGATTCCGGACACGTGATTGCAGCAGCCAATCACAAGCCGGACAAGGTGCTCTCGTTAGCTTCATGTGAACGATCGGAAATTTAGAGAAAACGATATGCCTACAGAATGAAAAAATAGAAAAATTGCTGGAGCTAAGCCAAAAAAAAGAAAAACCACACTGCAAAACAACAAAATTCAGAAATCGAAACCTCTCCCCCTGTCTCTTAGGCTGATGCCGTTAAATTCAATGCAGGCATCGCTCAGCCATCCCCAAAAAGTCATCAGCAGAGTAAGAGCAGGGGAAAGGGTGAAGGGAAAGCGACAGAAAAAGCAAAAAGAATAAAAGCAAAACCAGAATCAAGAAATGACCTCAAGGTTAGTGGCGTAATTCAAGGAATGGGCGCAAAATGAGGAACAGAGGAAAGGTCTTCCAAAGAGTCGGCCCCTTCAGATCAAAGGGACTGACTCAGACATGCCCCGTGTACTCATTTTGCATGACTCCACGCTAAACAAAATAAATCCATCCCTTTAGCTCTGTCCTATGGCCTTCAGGTGGCAAAGAGAAAAGCCTACTCCATCCACAATGTCCAAAAGTGGCAGAAGCAGCTAGCCAGGAGCTAGAACCTGCCCCAGACTGTGTCGTGCTGCATACCGGCATCAACGACATCAAAGGGAAGGATCCGTAACATGTGCAAAGCCATGGCAGCGGCTGTAAAGGCCGTTAAGAAAACCTTCCCCAAGCGCATGCCGTATGCAGCAGGGCGACCCCAGGAAACAGCAACATCTAGAAGCAAGACGGGCCGGTACAATGCTCACGCTTACTCGGAAATAGTCAACGAAAATATCAGCAACGTTTCCCACCTTGCATACGAGAATATTCATCGATTCAAACTCTTCAAGATGATATTCACTTAAACAACCATGGTGCTGCAACGTTGCAGGGGTCTTGGGCCGCCACCTTTGTCAGTTGTTCTGGGAACAGCCACGAAGACACAGAGACGCGGGGGTTTCAGCGCCAGCAACAAAAAGGCCGCCCTTCCAAGGCAACCCATGGGCTGGCAGACCCCGGGCACCCGCTGCCACCTGGGGCTGTATCCTCTGACCCCTCCATGGGCGTTCTGTCAGTAATAACCTGATTGTTTTGTCAGTCAGTTCACACTCATGAACACTGCACGCACTCATGCACGGTTGTTAATTCAGATTCACTTCCCTATGTAGCAGTACATTTTTTTTTCGATCAGGATATCTCCATCCACCACATTCTTTCACCATGGATTCTCCATTACTTTCTACAGTGTCTTGCATCACGGACTGTGTCTTGAATTTCTACCCATCCTACCCTTACTTGTCATTTATTTTTTTGTTTTATATGTGAGTGTTTTATTTTTCACAATGAGTAACAAATTGTCGACTAAAACCATTTGATTTTAATATTGTATACATGTATAACAAGACAAAATTTACAACATGAAGACAAACTTGGAATGACATTACATTTTTCTAAAGGTGTTAAATTTTGCAGTGGAACGCTAGGAGCATAGTCACCAATTTGTTGGGCTTTAACTCAATTTTTTTAAAAACTGATAATTATGCTATATTAGCACTCCAGTCTTTGGGAAAGTGGATAAAGGGGAAAAAGCCTAGAATTGGCAAATTATTATTACCCACCATTATGTGATTGTGATACAATTCTAAAGTGAAATCTGCCATATATATCAGTCAGGGTTTAGATTATGAAAAGCTAGTTATATCTCCTATGTGCAAAGTACTTCATATATTTAAACATAAGGTGTGGACAGTTAAAATTAACAAAGATGAAGAATATTAAATGTAAATTTCTGTATATTACCTCAAGGTCCAAAAAATGACAAAACTGACTGGTTTTAAAAAACACAGACTTCACAAAACGTAAATGGATCATTCTGGGAGATTTCAATTCTCTGCTCCTTTTTGGGGTTGTGGGTGCTTTACCATTCACCAGCAATCGCTTAGTAGAAAATTGTAGATTCAAAGCTTTGGTTATTAAAATGATGGGAGAGTAAATAGAATCCCTGATATTTCTACTCATAAACCCCGTGCCATTGATTTAGCTCTGATATCTCCAGGGTTAGCAATTAATTGCAACTGGAATGTTGAAGAAGATTGTCTCGGAAGTGATCATTTTCCTATTACATTGTCATTTGAGGACCTTGCCACATCAGATCTACCACATATAGAAGATAAAATCCCTCAATTTATATACAAACTGGCTAACTGGAGTACTTTTCAATCATTTCTGCAAGCTATTGATATTGAAGCGATTGCAGAGGATGATGTTGATAAATTCTATTCAAATTTTGTGGCAAAGCTCATGCTTGCAGCTGAGTTTTCCATACCCAAACGCAAAACCAGCAAGAATGGAAAGCGATCAGGCAATAGATGGTGGACTAAAACATGTGAAGAAGCAGTAAACTATAAAAAGGAACAGTACAAAACATGGTTAAAAGATCAATCGGAAGAAAACTTTATTCGTATGAAATGTGCTAAATGTCATTGTAAAAAAGTAATTGCCCAGGCCAAAAACAAGTATTGGACAGAATTCTGTACAAATGAAGTATCAGAATCCAAGGACTTACATAAAGTTTGGAAGAAAGTTACTGAAATGAAGAATGGATTTCAACTCCCATCATATCCAATCAAGTTTGAATATAATAGATTTCCAAGTACAGTTGAAAAAGCAGAAGCCTTTGTCACAATGTTTTCAAAAAATAGTTCATCCTTAAAGCTTCAGTCCCACTTCAAAAGTAATGACTCAGAAAAACTAAACAAATCAGAAAATCCATCATCATATAATGCTGATTATTTGAATGCTCCCTTTCAATATGACGAATTTATTGAAACGTTAGATTTGTTTTCACAAAACAAGACAGCAGTTGGTCCTGATGGTATATCTTATCAAATGTTGACCCATATGCCTTTAAAATGGAAAAGGCTACTTTTTTCATTTTTCCAAAATTGTGGGATAAATGGCACTCTTCCTAATATCTGGAGGCAGTCGATAGTAGTTCCAATTCTTAAGAAAGGTAAGATGCGGTCATCAGTAGATAGTTATAGACCAATTGCCCTTACTTCCCAAGTGGGTAAAGTAATGGAAAAAATTATACATAAGCGTCTGTTTCATTATTGTGAAAAGAATGATGTTATCCCAACCAATCAGGCTGGCTTTCGAAAGGGAAGATGTACTTCTGATCACTTAGTTAAATTAACCCATCAAATTAAAAAACAATTTTCCAGAAGAAAAAGCGTATTAGCCACATTCTTTGACGTGAAAAAAGCTTACGATAGAGTCTGTCATGAACAATTGTTGCATAAATTGAAGCACATTGGTATCAATGGAATGTTATATAAATATCTTATAAATTTTTTATCTGATAGATCAATTTGTACTAAACTGGGTCCAGTCTACTCATCCTTTAAGTCTATTGATTTAGGTATTCCGCAGGGATCAGTGCTTGCCCCGATTTTGTTCTCTATTCTTGTACATGATCTTCCTAGTTGTTTGTCAACTGATACACAAGTTGTTCAGTATGCTGATGACATTGCTATATGGATAAATACTTCCGTTCGGAAAAACACCACAAAAAGAGTTATCAATCATGTTGAAAAAATATATCAAGATGAGCTTAATAAATTCTGTAGTTTTATGAATGAGAATAAGTTAGAATTATCTGCAGAAAAAACATGTCTGGTGCTTTTTAATAATGGTGAAAACCCATCAAAATTACCAATCCTGAAATTAGAGGGAACAGTGCTTAAGTATAAACCAGATGTCAAATTCTTAGGTGTAATTTTAACTAGAAAGCTGAGTTGGAAGTTGCACATCAACCAGTTAATATCTGAGGCTAGAAAAAGACTTAACTTTTTAAAAATAATAAGTTCTCAGGCATGGAGCCAAAATACCAAGACACTGATACATTTGGCTCAATCTTTAGTACGCTCAAAATTAATCTATGGACAAGAAGTTTATTTTTCTGCTGCAGAATATCTTCTTAAAAAATTACAAAGTTTAGACAGTAAAGCCATAAAAATAGCACTTGGTGTTCCAGTCCATGCTAACATAACTAATACTTATAAAGAAGCACAGCTACTCTCTCTTTCTGATCAACGAAGATTAGCCATATCAAAGTATGTGATTCGAAGTCTCTCTGTTCCAAATTCAGTAAAAGGGGAAATTCTTATGAATCAAGACACTGATTATCCAAAACGAGCAAGCAATATTTCATTTCTTCTGCCAATTAAAAATTATACAGATTCATTAATGAAAGACATTGGTATTGACCTAACAACAATTCCAATTTTTCCAATGGTTCCTCAAATGCCTCCTTGGGAACATATATCAGCTAACTTTGACACTGACTACACGGATGTAAAAAAGAATGAAGATCCAAATTTGCTCACTGTTGATGTAAAAAGTCACATTGAAAGCAATTATGCTAATTATTTAAAAGTATATACTGATGGATCTGTACTGGAATCAGGAAGAAATGGGGCAGCATTTGTGATTCCTGTTTTAAAAATACAAAAATCATTTCATTTAGGAAAACATTTTTCTATTTTTACGTGTGAATTGTTCGCGATCCTTATGGCCTTGAATATATTGTCAAATACTGCGCTTGATATTCACCAGATTCTTTTTTGCGTTGACTCAAAAGCAGTATTGATGACACTAAAGCACTGGCAGGGGAACATAAGGAAAGATATTGTATTTGAGATAAAATTCTTGATACATTGTATTGCAAGCAGAGGCATACAAATAACTTTTTGCTGGGTCCCTTCTCACTGTGGAATCTATTGGAATGAGTTGTTTGAGTCCTTAGCAAAACAAGGTGCCTCTGATTGCAACATTGAAACGTTTGATTCCAATCTCGCATTGTCCTCCATGAAATTAATGCTAAATTGATAAATTGCATGCATTCCAAAATGAAGAAAACACACTTTGAAAACATTTCTTGCTCACGGAAAGTAGACATTTTAATATATAAAATGAGGCTAAATGCATTGGAACACAAATACTCTAAAAATATGACATGTTGCTGTTCTCAATCTCTTTCAATCCACATTTATTGTTGGATTGCCCAATCCTAACTGACTGTTTAAAAGGAAAGGAATAGATATTCATAAAAATATGCCACTGTTCAAGAAGTTTTATATGACTCTCAGCAGTTCATAACATCAGTTGCTGAGATTATATATTTTCCCCGTAAGACCACTACTGTAGATAGTTGTGATAATATAAATTTACGTACTTTAAAAGGGAGGAGAGAGAGAGCGAGAGAGAAGAGAGAGAGAGAGAGAGAGGGAGAGATGAGTGAGAGAGAGAGAGAGAGAGAGAGATGTTGGTTTGAATGCGGGTGTGTCCTTATCACCAAGTAGTGAATGGACATTAAACAAAAACAAAACAAAACAAAAAATATGTAGATAGATATATAGATATAGGTATGTAGTCTATATATATAGATAGAGATTATGTAAATATATAGAGACATAGATAGATAGATACATAGATAGATAATAGATAGATGGATACATAGATAGGATAGAGGAGCGAGAGAAGAGGAGAGGAGAGAGGAGAGAGAGAGAGAGAGAGAGAGAGAGAGAGACAACACAGAGAGAGAAAGAGAGAGAATTTGTTAAAGCTGGTTGGTTGCACGTGTAATAATAGATGAATGCAAACAATTTGTTTTGTTTTCAAAATATATAGCACTATATGGATTCTGCTTTTAATTATTATCTTCAGAATAATCGTCAGAATCATCATCTTTTTATTACTATTTTTTAGTTTAATTTTATAATCATTACTATTATTACTACATGATCATCATAATCATCATGAACATCATTTTCTTCTTATTCTTCTTCTTCTCATCATCATCATCGTGTCATCATCGTCATTATCATCATCATCATCATCATCATCATCATCATCATCATCATCATCTTCTTCTTCTTCTTCTTCTTCTTCTTCTTCTTCTTCTTCTTCTTCTTCTTCTTCTTCACCACCGCCACCACCACCCTTTTCCCCTCCCCCTCCCTCCTCCTCCTCCTATCATCATCATCATTATCATCATCGTAATCATCATCATCATCATTATAATCATCATCATCGTCATCATAATCATCATCATCATCATCATCGTGGTCATCATCACCACCACCATCACCATCATCCTCATCATCCTCATCATCATCATCATCATCATCATCGTCATCATCCTCATAACTGTTATTGCTATCCCTGTTATCACACGGCAATGGCGGATTGTCAGAAGACCGGGATCTCATTGATGCTGGTGGACACATGGCAATACTTGGTCCTGGCAAAGGCTTTTCGGGCAGTTGGGGAAAGCTTTTCTGGGTCTAGTGAGTACTGTCGTCCACCCATCCATCTCCTTATCCCTCTGACCCCTTTTCATGACCCAGTTCAAAAGCTGCGTCAATTATTCTGGCTGTTTTTAGCGCGTTGTTAGCGCTTTGATTTGTTGCTTTACAAGATTCAGCGCTATATAAGTTCCATACATTATTATTATTATTATTATTATTATTATTATTAATTAAAATACTCCACTCTAATATGAAAACAAACACGCCTTCGAATATATAATTTATTTTTCGCAAATTGCCAAAGTTTACTCTAAAATGTTGTTTATGTTGTAAAAATGTTGTGTTGAGATTGCCTTCAGCCATTTCAAGCTCTTAACCTGACAATCTCCAACTCTCCTTGAAAGGAGCAAAAAAAAAATCCTCTGAAGTCTGAGCATGGCTGCCTATATGGCGAGGTACTTGAAAACAGTCATAGTACACGCCAACTTTTTATTCAGTGTGCAATTTCAATCTCGCAGTGATTCCCAGGTGGGATGAGTGAGTGAGTCAGAGTGCACATTATGGGTGACTTCCAAGAGTGTTAAGCAGGGGAACGCACAACAACAACAACGGTAAAATTATTATCGTCTATTATTCCTACTACTACTACTACTGTGTTTTTAAAAAAAAATATTATTATTATTATTATTATTATCATTTATTATTATTACTATTATTATCATCATCATCATTATTATTATTATTATCGTCTTCTACCGCTCAGAACTGCGTCTTGCACTAATTATGGCATTTGAAAAACAGTCTGACTTTGAGTCATGGTCTGGGTGCTAGTCTTTCGGATGAGACGTTAAACCGAAACCATGTGTGTAACACGCATTCAGCGCGCTGTTAAAGAACCCTAGGCATCAAGAGAGTTGACCCTGGTAATATTCCGTAGAGAAAATACCCACTGTGATAGGAACACACATACGCTTTCGAATAGGAAAACTTTTAATGATTAAATAAAATTGGTGGAGCTGCTCTTGCGGCGACGGATGAGGCTATAAACCGAGGTCCAGTGTGCAAACGCATGCAGAACATCTTGCACACACGTTAAAAACACCGTTCAACCTTTCGCAAGAGTAGGCAAGAGTACGGGTAGGAACGAATGACCGACACAATTCAAATGTTGTTATTATTGTTGTTTTTGTTGTTGCTGCTGCTGTTGTTGTTGTTGTTGCTGCTGCTGCTGTTGCTGCTGTTATTGTCATTGTTAGGCATTCTTCGGCTTAACGCGCTAGGGATTCATCCAGAACATGCACTCTGTCTCACTCATCCTAACTAGGTTCATTATGAGACTGTAAACACACACTGCCACTGGATCCGAAGCCCGCATGCATGATAATGATGTGACTCTCTTCATTCCAGTACCTTGTCATATGGGCAACCATACTTTGTCTTCAGAGGAGTTCTCTCTTAACAAGCAGGGTATAGGATAGCTCAGTGGTCAGAGCACTCGCTTTCCCCAGCCAAGGTTAAGCATCATCGAGAGTGGTTACCAACTGGATGGGTGACCGTTTGCGCGCCTTGGTTTCAGTACAGTTCCCCAGTTCACCCAGCTGTAAATGGGTACCTGCCCTCTTTAGGGTCAGTGAAGGTAAAGCAGCGAGGGAGAGGAGATGGGCGCCGCTCTCAATATGCTGGCCCCTGGAGAAGTTGAGGTCTCTGATGCCTCGCTCCCCTTCGACCTTATAGGTTATGGCAACACCTTTCATCATCATCATCATTAGCACCGTGACCTTGGCGGTCGTGGAGGAGACACGAAAGACGATGCCGTGGTAAACCTCCTCCATCCATCTCGGTCCTCGGCTCTGCGCAGTAGTGCCGAGTCATTCATCCTGGTCCATTCTCTGATGTTGTCCATCCATGACTTGTTCTGTCTTCCCCTCTTTCTGCCACCTTCGAGTGTTCCCTGCAGTACTGTTTTGGGCAGAGTGTTGTGGCGGGTGACGTGGCCGAACCATGTCAGCTTTTTCTTCTTGACGATGGTGAGAAGGGGTTCCTGTGGACCTGCCAGCCGTGTTATTTGACTCTTGACAAATTCATTGGTCTTTCGTTCTCTCCAGGATATGCCCAGCAGTTTTCTATGGCATTTTGTTTCAAATGACTGAATTCGCTTTGCTGTTTCAGCAGTCAATGTCCAGGTTTCACTTCCGTACAGCAGGATAGTCTGAATTAGCGCTTTGTAGAGCTTTACTTTGATTGGGAAACTGATCTCTTTACTTTTCCATATGGTGGTGAGCTTTGTCATGGAAGATGTTGCCATGGCTATTCTGACTTTGATTTCTGTCGTCGATCGCCCGTCCTTTGTGAGTGTAGCGCCAAGGTATTTAAAAGCGTCTACCTCCTCCAGTTGCTGGCCGTTCATGTAAATTTTAGCAGTGGCGTTGCTCGTGCTGTTCACAAGTACTTTACTTTTCTCCGAGCCCACTCCATCCCATATGCTCAGCTCTGTTCTTAAGTCTGGTCGTAAAATCTTGCAGCTCTGTGTTACTTCCGCCCATGAGGTCAATGTCATCGGCAAACCGCAAGTTGTTGAGGGGTCTGCCCCCAATGGAGATGGTAGAGTGGAAGTCATGGAGGGTCTCTCTCATAATGTTTTCCCAAAAACTATTAAGCAGGACTGGAGATAACAGGCATCCTTGTCGGACCCCAACTGTGGTTTTGAAGTAGTCTCCGCCTGATTGTTCAGAAGGACTGCACTGCTTGCGGTGTTGATAGTGCTTGAATGGTTTGCACTAGTCCTTCTTCAATCCAAACATTCTGAGGAACTGCCCCAGGCCTTCGTGCCATACTCTATCGAAAGCCTTCTTGAAGTCGATGAAGTTGTGGAACAGGTCTCTCTGATGTTGAAGATGTTTTTCCCTCAGGATGTGGCAGTTAAAAATCTGTTCGATTGTGCTCCTGCCTGCCTGAACCCAGCTTGTTCCTCTGTAAGGTGTTCTTCTGCCTCCTTCTTGAGTCGATTCAAAATAACTTTGAGCATGATCTTGCTGGCGTGGCTGATGAGGCTGATTTGTTCTATAGTTTTGGCATTGGCGTAAATTCCCCTTCTTGGGCAGGGGTATGATGAGTTGATTGTGTCCATTCTGTTGGCCACTGTTTTGTCTCCCAAATCTTTGACAGATAGCTGTAACATGTGTGATGACTGTTTCGCCACCATGCTTGAGCAGCTCTGCTGGTATGTTGTCTGCTCCTGGGGACTTTCCTACTGGTAAAACTGCGGATGGCTTCTTCCACTTCTTCCCTCAGTATAGGTAATGGCGAGGGTACTCTTGATGTTGCTGCTTCCTCTTCTATTATGCTCTTGTCAGGTTGGATTGGGTAATTGTATAGTTCTTTACAATACTCAGACCACCTGTTCAATGCAGATGAGCTTTCTGTGAGGAGGTTTCCGGAGCTTTCTTCAATGACTGATAATTTGGTTTGAAGTGGTTTTGTGAGTTTCTTCAGGGTGTCGCATGCCTTTTTACTATTGCCCACTTTCATGCTTTTTTCGATCTCATCACATTGATCACTGATCCACTTCTCTCTGGCCTTTAACATTGACTTCTTCACGAGATTGTTGGCTTCCCTGTATTCTTTAGGGTTGGAAGACCTGGTTGGCTTTAGTGCTCTTCTTGTATCGCAGAGGTCCTAGATGTCTTGGTAGTCCATGGCTGGTGTTTATTCCTCTGACGACCGAGTACCTCTTCTGCTGTTTCTCGGAATGCCTCATTTAAGTTGTTGGTGAGGTCATTGATGTCATTGTCCAGGAGGGTTAATGCTGCAAAACGTCCGCCAAGCTTAGCTTGGAAGATCTCCTCGAAATCTGGATCTTTCAGTTTGTCCACGTCAAGTTTGATACGTGGGTTTGCAGGCTGTTTGTTTTTCTTCAGTTTCATTTTGAATACCAGCAGCACAAGGTCGTGATCACTGCCTATGTCAGCTCCAGGGTAGGTTCTTGTTCTGGCTCTGTTGATGCTGGATTTGAAGCGCCGTGGTGTTAAGATAAATCTATTTTGGTTATGGATCTTGCCGTTTGGCGCATTGCAGGTTGTCCCCCTTGATGCTTGTGGGGATAGAGGGTATTGGCAATGGTAAGTCTGTGGGTGCAGGCAAACTCCAGCAGACGTAGTCCCCTGTCGTTTGTCTCTCCAGTGCCAAACTGACCAACTGTTCCGGCTCATTGGTTGTAAGAGTCAGGACCTACTTTGGCGTTAAATCCCTTTGAATGATGATGATGTCTTTCTGGGTATCTACATAATGGTCTCTTCAAGATCTTCATAAAATTCTTCTACTTCTTCATCTGCATGGTCAGATGATGGTGCATAGATTTGTATGATGGTGATGTTCTTGGGCTTGGCCGACACCCGGATGCTGATAATCCTGCTGGAAGCTGTATACAGCTGATAATGCACCCCACTACTTCCTTTCTGACAATAAATGCCACTCCATGTTGGTGATGTCTCTCTTGACCACTGTACCAGATCTTGTTGCCTTCTTCAGTCATTGTCTCACCAAATCCTGTCCATCTCACTTCTCCTAGTCCAATAATGTCCCTTTTATAGCGGCTAAGCTCATACTCTAGTTCTTTGATTTTTCCGCACTGATAGAGTGTACGGACGTTCCATGTACCAATGGTGATCTGTTCTCTAGGGAGCTCAAGTAATGTTTTAACTCCAGTAGCTGACTTGTCATTTCCACCCTGGTGTTGATCAATGGAAAGTGCGGTCGTTGGTACCCCGGGCCTCGACCGATCCGGTATCATATTGGCTTTGCATTTGTCTTTCATGTCTTTTCTGTGGGCTTAGGATATTCCTTGGTGGCGCCAAACTCCTCTCTAAGTCTCCATATGTTTTGTTTTGTTTTCTATTGGGGTTTCCACCCCCACATGCGACAGGTTCTACTGGGTTACATGGATACCAGTAGCAGTAACAGAACTTCTCTTACTGACCTGACTGACGCGACACCTTTGATTGTTGGTGTGACTTCATTGTCAAGACCAAAAGCAATCTGAAAGCAAAAGTAGATCGGTGGTCTAGAGGTAACATGCCTGCCTAGAAGGAAAAAAGTCAGGGTTCGAGTGTGTGGTGGTTTGATCCCCGTTTGGGTCAAAAACTTTTCCCTACAACCATTAGACCATGCGTGGTGGTCTGGATGCTAGTTTTTCGGATGAGCCGATAAACCGAGGACCTGTCTGTTATATAACATTATTCAGAGCACATAAAAGAACTTACGGCAACAAGAGAGTTGTTCCCGGCAAAATTCTATAGAAAAAAGTCACTCCGATAAGAAAACAAAATACATTGAAGACAAGAAAATAGATTAAAAAAAAAAAAAAATACGTGGCGCTGCTCTTGTGGCAACGCGCTCTCCTCGAAGAGAGCAGCCCGAATTTCACGCAGAGAAATCTGCCGTGACTTAAAGTGGTAGGAAATGAAAAAAACTGAGCATACCTTTTCAAAACATTCCATCAACAGAATCATGTTGGCATCAACACTAAGCTGACCTCAACAGATCACCCAGACTGTTCAACCGCCATGGCGCAGTGGCTAGAGCCTTGGGTTACGGACTGGAAGGTCGCGGGTTCGAACCCAATAAGAGTCATAGGAATTTTATCGATCCGGCCGGCTCCTACCAGAGTGAGTTTGCTCTGGGCTCAGCGGGAAGACTGGGACCATACAGTCGAGCCGATTTTCTAGAAGGTGAAAGGGATGCTCTTTATTTATCCGACAGGCCCTGTCATTCAAAGGAAGGTGCAGGATGGTTAAGACGTTTGCCTGCCAACAAGTAAACCGTGAGGTTTGGGTTCGATTCCCATGTCTCGCCCTTTCTTCCCAGTTTGACTACAAAAAAATCGAACTGAATGTCAAAGTCCTTCGGATGAGACTTTAAACCGAGGCCCCGTGTGCGAACGCACGCAGAACATCTTGCGAACACGTTAAATCCTGTTCCGCTTTTCGAAAGAGTAGGTCATTGTGTGCCGGTGGGAACAGATGACAAAATTTACAAAACCGCATACACACGGGGACTTGATGTAAAAAAAAATGCACATGAGTGCTTATTCCATTATCCTCGATATAAAAAAAAGTCATCTGAGCGCTTTGATTTGTTGCTTAACAAGATTCAGCGCTATATAAATTCCATACATTATTATTATTATTATTATTATTATTATTATTATTATTATTATTATTATTATTATTATTATTATTATTCACACGGAGAACCACTGGTTTTTGGTCACATCTTTACTCCGGGACTGTCAAATCTGGGGCTGCATGCCAGCAGAGGTCGTTGTGCACAGGCTGCTGGTGAGAGACTGTTAGAACACAACCAGCGGCCTGCTGTCCAGCGCTTTGTAAAGGCACGAGTGACATGAGGGACAGGGACGGGATAACTCAGCAGACAGAACACTCGCTCCCCCCCCCCCCCACCAGCCAATGTTGAACAGCATCGAGTGTGGGTTACCACTTGGATGGGTGACCGTTTGCGCGCCTTGGCTTCAGTACAGTTCACCCAGCTGTAAATAGGTACCTGCCCTTTTTAGGGTCAGGGAAGATAAACCAGCGAGGGAGAGGAGATGGGCGCCGCCCTCAATATGCTGGCTCATAGAGAAGTTGAGGTCTCTGACGCCTCGCTCCCCTACGACCACATAGGTTATGGGACACCTTTACCTTTTACTTTGTTATTAGTGACAAGACGCATTTGAAAGACAGAGAGCGTTGTGGTGAACTCTGAGGGCAAAGTGTGATCTGGGTGGTGAGAGGTGGGGTAGAGTCACTTCAGTCCTCTGTTTACTGGTGCTCCTCGATCTGTTGAATTTTAGAGGCGGGGTGTCTGCTGGAAAGAGCCAGACCAATGACTAGGCCTTCGTCTCAGGATCAAACTGGTACACCCAGGTTTCAGCACCATTTACAATGTTCCACGTTGAGTTTGCATGTCCACTGTCGTATTTCTCAAGCATAGCCAAGCACCATTGCACCCTACCCGCCCCCCCCCCCCCTCTGCTCTTCAGTCAGCTGAGGTGGCACCCATCTAGCACATGGCTTGTGGACACCTAGCTGATGGAGTAAGATATCATTCAAGGAAGACATGCCAACTCCAAGTTGTCTTGAACTTATTTGCAAGTGAGTAGTGCGTCTACTCTGAGCAGCTCTTTAACACAGGTATCATTCTCTTTGGTGGCAGTAGAAAGAGATTCACCATAATGGCTCTCACCATTAAAATGACTTCAAACTCCCAGAACTACCTGCTGACAGTCGCTTTTCCGGGGGAAATGGACCCAAAAGCTTCACAACAAGTTATT
>CM054161.1:47224111-47236611 GCA_028751875.1 Rapana venosa
CTGTTTGGGGCACGGATGAGGCTATAAACCCGAGGTCCAGTGTGCAAACGCATGCAGAACATCTTGCACAACGTTAAAAACACCGTTCAACCTTTCGCAAGAGTAGGCCATATGTAGGGGTTAGGAACAAATGACTGACACAATTCAAATGTTGTTATTATTGTTGTTTTTGTTGTTGTGTGCTGTTGTTGTTTTTGTTGTGCAGCTGCTGTTGCTGCTGTTATTGTCATTGTTAGGCATTCTTCGGCTTAACGCGCTAGGGATTCATCCAGAACAGGGCACTCTGTCTCACTCATCCTAACTAGGTTCATTTGAGACTGTAAACACACACTGCCACTGGATTCCGAAGCCCGCATGCATGATAATGTTTGTGACTCTCTTCATTCCGTCCCTTGTCATATGGGCAACCATACTTTGTCTTCAGAGGAGTTCTCTCTTAACAAGCAGGGTATAGGATAGCTCAGTGGTCAGAGCACTCGCTTTCCCCACCCAAAGGGTTAAGCATCATCGGAGTGGTTACCATGGTATGGGTGACCGTTTGGGGCGCCTTGGTTTCAGTACAGTTCCCCAGTTCACCCACTGTAAATGGGTACCTGCCCTCTTTAGGGGTCAGTGAAGGTAAAGCAGCGAGGGAGAGGAGATGGGCGCCGCTCTCAATATGCTGGCCCCTGGGGGAAGTTGAGGTCTCTGATGCCTCGCTCCCCTTCGACCTTATAGGTTATGGCAACACCTTTCATCATCATCTTTCATTAGCACCGTGCCCTTGGCGGTCGTGGAGGAGACACGAAAGACGATGCCGTGGTAAGCCTCCTCCATCCATCTCGGTCCTCGGCTCTGCGCAGTAGTGCCGAGTCATTCATCCTGGTCCATTCTCTGATGTTGTCCTTTCCTTTGATTTTGTTCTGTCTTCCCCTCTTTCTGCCACCTTCGAGTGTTCCCTGCAGTACTGTTTTGGGCAGAGTGTTGTGGCGGGTGACGTGGCCGAACCATGTAAAGCTTTTTTTTCTTGGGACGATGGTGAGAAGGGGTTCCTGTGGACCTGCCAGCGTGTTATTTGACTCTTGACAAATTAAATTGGTCTTTCTTTCTCTCCAGGATATGCCCAGCAGTTTTCTATGGCATTTTGTTTCAAATGACTGAATTCGCTTTGCTGTTTCAGCAGTCAATGTCCAGGTTTCATTTTCGTACAGCAGGATAGTCTGAATTAGCGTTTTTGTAGAGCTTACTTTGATTGGGAAATGATCTCTTTACTTTTCCTATGGTGGTGAGCTTTGTCATGGAAGATGTTGCCATGGCTATTCTGACTTTGATTTCTGTCGTCGATCGCCCGTCCTTTGTGAGTGTAGCGCCAAGGATTTAAAGCGTCTACCTCTCCAGTTGCTGGCCGTTCATGTAAATTTTAGCAGTGGCGTTGCTGTGCTGTTCCAAGTACTTTTTCTTTTCTCCGAGCCCACCTCCATCCCATATGCTCCCGCTCTGTTCTTAAGTTGGTCGTAAGATCTTGCAGCTCTGTGTTACTTCCCCCCTTTAGGTCAATGTCATCGGCAAACCCCAGTTGTTGAGGGGTCTGCCGCCAATGGAGATGGGAGAGTGGAGTCATGGAGGGTCTCTCTCAAATGTTTTCCAAGAACATTTTTAAGCAGGACTGGAGATAACAGGCATCCTTGTCGGACCCAACTGTGGTTTTGAAGTAGTCTCCGACTGATTGTTTTAGAAAACGCACTGCTTGCGGTGTTGTATAGTGCTTGAATGGTTTGCACTAGTCCTTCTTCAATTCCAAACATTCTGAGGACCCGCACATGCCTTCGTGCCATACTCTATCGAAAGCCTTCTTGAAGTCGATGAAGTTGGGAACAGGTCTCTCTGATGTTGAAGAGTTTTTCCATCAGGATGTGGCAGTTAAAAATCTGTTCGATTGTGCTCGCCTGCCCTGAACCCCCGCTTGTTCCTCTGTAAGGGTTTTTTCTGCCTCCTTCTTTAGTCGATTCAAAATAACTTTGATGCATGATCTTGTGGCGTGGTGTGAGGCTGATTGTTCTATAGTTTTGGCATTGGCGTAAATTCCCCTTCTTGGGCAGGGGTATGATGAGTGATTGTGTCCATTCTGTTTGCCACTGTTTGTCTCCAAATCTTGACAGTAGCTGTAACATGTGTGATGACTGTTTTGCCCACCTTTCTTGAGCAGCTCTGCTGGTAAAGTTGTCTGCTCCTGGGGACTTCCTACTGGTAAACTGCGGATGGCTTCTTCCATTCTTCCCTCAGTATAGGTAATGGCGAGGGGGACTCTTGATGTTGCTGCTTCCTCTTCTATTATGCTCTTGTCAGGTTGGATTGGGTTAATTGTATAGTTCTTTACAATACTCAGACCACCTGTTCAATGCAGATGAGCTTTCTGTGGGAGGTTTCCGGAGCTTTCTTCAATGACTGATAATCTGGTTTGAAGTGGTTTTGTGAGTTTCTTCAGGGTGTCGCATGCCTTTTTACTATTGCCCACTTTCATGCTTTTTTCGATCTCATCACATTGATCACTGATCCACTTCTCTCTGGCCTTTAACATTGACTTCTTCACAAGATTGTTGGCTTCCCTGTATTCTTTAGGGTTGGAAGACCTGGTTGGCTTTAGTGCTCTTCTTGTATCGCAGAGGTCCTAGATGTCATTGGTAGTCCATGGCTGGTGTTTATTCCTCTGACGACCGAGTACCTCTTCTGCTGTTTCTCGGAATGCCTCATTTAAGTTGTTGGTGAGGTCATTGATGTCATTGTCCAGGAGGGTTAATGCTGCAAAACGTCCGCCAAGCTTAGCTTGGAAGATCTCCTCGAAATCTGGATCTTTCAGTTTGTCCACGTCAAGTTTGATACGTGGGTTTGCAGGCTGTTTGTTTTTCTTCAGTTTCATTTTGAATACCAGCAGCACAAGGTCGTGATCACTGCCTATGTCAGCTCCAGGGTAGGTTCTTGTTCTGGCTCTGTTGATGCTGGATTTGAAGCGCCGTGGTGTTAAGATAAAATCTATTTGGTTATGGATCTTGCCGTTTGGCGCATGCCAGGTTGTCCTCCTTGACTGCTTGTGGGGATAGAGGGTATTGGCAATGGTAAGTCTGTGGGTGCAGGCAAACTCCAGCAGACGTAGTCCCCTGTCGTTTGTCTCTCCAGTTCCAAACTGACCAACTGTTCCGGCTCATTGGTTGTAAGAGTCAGGACCTACTTTGGCGTTAAAATCCCTTTGAATGATGATGATGTCTTTCTTGGGTATCTACATAATGGTCTCTTCAAGATCTTCATAAAATTCTTCTACTTCTTCATCTGCATGGTCAGATGATGGTGCATAGATTTGTATGATGGTGATGTTCTTGGGCTTGGCCGACACCCGGATGCTGATAATCCTGCTGGAAGCCTGTATACAGCTGATAATGCACCCCACTACTTCCTTTCTGACAATAAATGCCACTCCATGTTGGTGATGTCTCTCTTGACCACTGTACCAGATCTTGTTGCCTTCTTCAGTCATTGTCTCACCAAATCCTGTCCATCTCACTTCTCCTAGTTCAATAATGTCCCATTTATAGCGGCTAAGCTCACACTCTAGTTCTTTGATTTTTCCGCACTGATAGAGTGTACGGACGTTCCATGTACCAAATGGTGATCTGTTCTCTAGGGAGCTCAAGTAATGTTTTAACTCCAGTAGCTGACTTGTCATTTCCACCCTGGTGTTGATCAATGGAAAGTGCGGTCGTTGGTACCCCGGGCCTCGACCGATCCGGTATCATATTGGCTTTGCATTTGTCTTTCATGTCTTTTCTGTGGGCTTAGGATATTCCTTGGTGGCGCCAAACTCCTCTCTAAGTCTCCATATGTTTTGTTTTGTTTTCTATTGGGGTTTCCACCCCCACATGCGACAGGTTCTACTGGGTTACATGGATACCAGTAGCAGTAACAGAACTTCTCTTACTGACCTGACTGACGCGACACCTTTGATTGTTGGTGTGACTTCATTGTCAAGACCAAAAGCAATCTGAAAGCAAAAGTAGATCGGTGGTCTAGAGGTAACATGCCTGCCTAGAAGGAAAAAAGTCAGGGTTCGAGTGTGTGGTGGTTTGATCCCCGTTTGGGTCAAAAACTTTTTCCCTACAACCATTAGACCATGCGTGTGGTCTGGATGCTAGTTTTTCGGATGAGCCGATAAACCGAGGACCTGTCTGTTATATAACATTATTCAGAGCACATAAAAGAACTTACGGCAACAAGAGAGTTGTTCCCGGCAAAATTCTATAGAAAAAAGTCACTCCGATAAGAAAACAAATACATTGAAGACAAGAAAATAGATTAAAAAAAAAATACGTGGCGCTGCTCTTGTGGCAACGCGCTCTCCTCGAAGAGAGCAGCCCGAATTTCACGCAGAGAAATCTGCCGTGACTTAAAGTGGTAGGAAATGAAAAAAACTGAGCATACCTTTTCAAAACATTCCATCAACAGAATCATGTTGGCATCAACACTAAGCTGACCTCAACAGATCACCCAGACTGTTCAACCGCCATGGCGCAGTGGCTAGAGCCTTGGGTTACGGACTGAAGGTCGCGGGTTCGAACCCAATAAGAGTCATAGGAATTTTATCGGACTCCGGCCGGCTCCTACCCAGAGTGAGTTTGCTCTGGGCTCAGCGGGAAGACTGGGACCATACAGTCGAGCCGATTTTCTAGAAGGTGAAAGGGATGCTCTTTATTTATACCGACAGGTCCCCTGTCATTCAAGAAGGAAGGTGGCAGGATGGTTAAGACGTTTGCCTGCCAACAAGTAAACCGTGAGGTTCTGGGTTCGATTCCCAGCCTCGCCCTTTCTTCCCAGTTTGACTACAAAAAAATCGAACTGAATGTCAAAGTCCTTCGGATGAGACTTTAAACCGAGGCCCCGTGTGCGAACGCACGCAGAACATCTTGCGAACACGTTAAATCCTGTTCCGCTTTTCGAAAGAGTAGGTCATTGTGTGCCGGTGGGAACAGATGACAAAATTTACAAAACCGCATACACACGGGGACTTGATGTAAAAAAAAATGCACATGAGTGCTTATTCCATTATCCTCGATATAAAAAAAAGTCATCTGAGCGCTTTGATTTGTTGCTTAACAAGATTCAGCGCTATATAAATTCCATACATTATTATTATTATTATTATTATTATTATTATTATTATTATTATTATTATTATATTATTATTATATTCACACGGAGAACCACTGGTTTTGGTCACATCTTTACTCCGGGACTGTCAAATCTGGGCTGCATGCCAGCAGAGGTCGTTGTGCACAGGCTGCTGGTGAGAGACTGTTATAACACAACCAGCGGCCTGCTGTCCAGCGCTTTGTAAAGGCACGAGTGACATGAGGGACAGGGACGGGATAACTCAGCAGACAGAACACTCGCTTCCCCCCCCCACCAGCCAATGTTGAACAGCATCGAGTGTGGGTTACCACTTGGATGGGTGACCGTTTGCGCGCCTTGGCTTCAGTACAGTTCACCCAGCTGTAAATAGGTACCTGCCCTTTTTAGGGTCAGGGAAGATAAACCAGCGAGGGAGAGGAGATGGGCGCCGCCCTCAATATGCTGGCTCATAGAGAAGTTGAGGTCTCTGACGCCTCGCTCCCCTACGACCACATAGTTATGGGACACCTTTACCTTTTACTTTGTTATTAGTGACAAGACGCATTTGAAAGACAGAGAGCGTTGTGGTGAACTCTGAGGGCAAAGTGTGGATCTGGGTGGTGAGAGGTGGGGTAGAGTCACTTCAGTCCTCTGTTTACTGGTGCTCCTCGATCTGTTGAATTTTAGAGGCGGGGTGTCTGCTGGAAAGAGCCAGACCAATGACTAGGCCTTCGTCTCAGGATCAAACTGGTACACCCAGGTTTCAGCACCATTTACAATGTTCCACGTTGAGTTTGCATGTCCACTGTCGATTTCTCAAGCATAGCCAAGCACCATTGCACCCTACCCCGCCCCCCCCCCTCTCTGCTCTTCAGTCAGCTGAGGTGGCACCCATCTAGCACATGGCTTGTGGACACCTAGCTGATGGAGTAAGATATCATTCAAGGAAGACATGCCAACTCCCAAATTGTCTTGAAACTTATTTGCAAGTGAGTAGTGCGTCTACTCTGAGCAGCTCTTTAACACAGGTATCATTCTCTTTGGTGGCAGTAGAAAGAGATTCACCATAATGGCTCTCATCATTAAAATGACTTCAAACTCCCAGAACTACCTGCTGACAGTCGCTTTTCCGGGGGAAATGGACCCAAAAGCTTCACACAAGTTATTGTGAGATTCCTGATAAGTTAAGCCCCTTTTCAGGCACAATAGATCATGGCTAAAAAAATCAGGATTTTCAAGATCCATGGTCGAGGTCATACACAGCCTGGGTTACCCCTTTTCTTGGTCAGTTTTTGTATCAGTAGAAACTTTATTGGTGGTGTCATAGCTTAAATTTTGTAATGCTCTTATAAGGTAATCAAAGTGTTTACCTAGCACTTCCACCACCAGCTTGGCTAGAAACTTTCAGAGGAATCTTGGTGTGTTTCACTCTCACATTGATAAACCAAACATATTAAAGTATCAAAGTAAAGTTTATTTTAAGTGCTTTAAAAAAATTAACAAGGATTGTTGCCCACAGATCTAAAAATGTGTACTTTTTTGCCTGAATGTTGGAAAACAAAATCAAAGAATGTTTTCACAACACACACACACACACACACACACACACACACACACACACACACACACACACACACACACACACACACACACACACACACACACACACACACACACAGGGCAATGTTACAAAAAGTTCAAAAGCATGCAAGCAAAGTGACTAACGGTTTAAGATGGGAAAAGGGCTTGATCTTTTCATATATTGTCGTATAGATAGCTACCACACAGCGATTTAAGGTGTAATAACTGTCAAATGAATAGCTACAACACTATAACAATATTTAAGCCTTTTCATTGAAGTCCCATTTCCAACCTCTATGTTCACACAGTGTATGTGTGTGTATGTGTTGTTGTTGTTGTTGAATTCAAAGTCTATCCACATTTGGTGGTATTAGACCCTAAACAAACAAACAAACATACAGACTGACAGACAAAATCAAACCAAACATACACAAATCTTACCATAAAATATTTATAGAAGACATGGAAACAATCCTGGTAATCATTAGTAATCATTGGTTTTCATGAAACAATGTTCACTGGTTTCCTCTGAATTTCAACGCCAGATTCTTTGTAAACTGAATTTAAGACTGGACATTGAAAACGAGTATGTTCACAAGATAGTGGCTTTGAAACATTATCAAGCCCTTTTTTGAGAATATTTAGTTTTCCAAGAATTTAAGGGCAAATTATAAATGATGCTAGAAATATTTTTTGGGATAGCCTAGTATTTCAAGTTTCCATTAACCCTAGTATTTAAAGTTTTCCGTGAAAGTAACTTTATGCACAAAATTTTTCCCAAATATGAAATATTTTCCATGAAAATTTTTTTCAGTTATGTTTATAGGAAGACTCCTATTGCATCTCGTTTGCAAGACTGTCTGCTATGTCATTCCAGTAGATCCAACAGTGAAAAAGGAACCCAGCAAAAAATTATCCAGATACCTTTTATCATGATAGAATGTATCACATATTTTATTTCAAATAATAAATCTGTCCTTACTTTGGAGCTCCAGTCTTGTGAGCTGTAGGATACAGACTTTAGAGTCAACACAAAAAGTTGCTGAAGTCATATATTCTTCACCTGTAAAACCTTTACTGTAATTACATATATATCTATATTATATAATATATATATATTATATATATATATATATTTATATATATGTATATACATATATATATATATTTTATATATAGTATTTTTTATATACTTATGTGTTTTTGTGGATGTGGGTGCGTGTAGGGGAGGAAGAGAGAGAGAGAGAGAGAGAGAGAGAGAGAGAGAGGAGAGAGGAGAGGGAGGAGAGAGAGAGAGAGAGAGAGAGAGAGAGATGCGGTGTGTAATAATAGGTACTTTGGTATGAATGCGGGTGTGTCTAAATCACCATGTAGTGAATAGACATTAAACAAAACAAAACAAAACAAACAAAACAAAAAACGATGTGAAAGAATGCAAAGTTATTGTCATTTATAGTAATCAGTGCCATAAATATGCAGCTCGACTAGTCCTTAGAAAGAAAAAATCTTAACACAACATTCCTTTCTCGCGATCTTTTCATGGGCTCCCTGACTTACACGAAGAGTGTTTCAAATGTCTCCACAATTCTGCACCCTCTTATCTCTGCAACTGTCTTCACCTGTACACTCCATCCCGTTCCCTTCGTTCAGCTGTGGGTACTCTGTGCTTCCAAACAATGTGTTGACGTGTTGAATCTGTTGACCTGTTGAATTTGTTGACATGTTGAATCTGTTGACACGTTGAATCTGTTGACGTGTTGAATCTGTTGACATGTTGAATCTGTTGACGTGTTGAAAATGTTGACCTGTTGAATTTGTTGACATGTTGAACCTGTTGACCTTTTGATTCTGTTGACGTGTTGAATCTGTTGACCTGTTGAAACTGTTGACATGATGGATCTGTTGACCTGTTGAAACTGTTGACGTGCTAAATGAATCTGTTGACATGCTGAATCTGTTGATGTGCTAAATGAATCTGTTGACATGTTCAACCTGTTGAAATGTTGAATCTGTTGACGTGTTGAATCTGTTGACACGTTGAATCTGTTGACGTGTTGAATCTGTTGGCTGCGAATCCGTTGACTGCTGAACCTTTTGGGAGTTTTGAATCTGTTGAAATGTTCAACCTGTTGAAATGTTGAAATGTTGAATATTTTGACATGTTGAGCTGTTGACGTGTTGAATCTGTTGACATGTTGATCCTGTTCACATGTTGAATCTGTTGACATGTTGAATCTGTTGACATGTTGAATCTGTTGACACAGGATGTGCGCCTAAGCTGCACGGTCGGGGTTATTTCTAGACCTCAGGGTGTGACAAAATAAACATATGTGTTTTCTTGGGGAAGAAGCCTCATTCATTTCGAGCAGTGGCAGGATCCCCACTGAACAGTTCTTTGAGTTGTGACACCAAGCACTCTTCTTTCAAATGCTAAACCCTGGAAAATAGTTGAGCAGTTAATAATAATGATAATAATAATAATAATAATAATAATAATAATAATAATAATAATGTATGGAATTTATATAGCGCTGAATCTTGTAAAGCAACAAATCAAAGCGCTCTTTTTTTTTTTTTTAATCGAGGATAATGGAATAAGCACTCATGTGCATTACAAGTTTGTTTGTTTTTGGTTTTGGTTTTTTATAGCTTAATAGAACATGTCAATAAATTAATAAAGAGATAGAGACCGAGAAAGAGAGAAAAAAAGAACGAAAGGATGGAAGGAAGGAAGAAAGAAAGAAAGAAAGAAAGAAAGAAAGAAAAGAAAGGAGGGAAGAAAGGAAGGAAGGAAGAAAGAACGAACAAACGAACGAAAGAAAGAAAGAGAAAAGGAAAGAAAGAAAGAGAAAGAAAGACAGACAGGCAAAAAGAAAGAAGAAAGAAAGAAAAAGAAAGAAAGAAGGAAGGAAGGAGAGAGGAGAGAGAGAGAGGGGGGGGGGACAGAGAGAGAGAGCAAGGAAGAAAAAAACAGAACGAAAGAGAAAATATATCAATAAATGGATGTGTAAATAAATGTAAATATAAAAGAACAGCAGAAAGAAATGATAGGATAAAAAGGAGACAGTCAGAAGGAAGAAAAGAAAAGGAAGATGAAGACAGAATGACGGAGTAAATAAACGAATAAAGAACAAACAAAAGACAGGCAGACTGAGAGAACAGACTGATTTTTTTTGGTTTTAGTCTGCTCTATTTGTCTGTCTGTTTGTTTGTCTCTCTGCCTATCTGTCTGTCTGTCTGTATGTCTGTCTATCGATATATCTCTCTATATCTGTCTTTCTCTCTGTCTTTCTCTCTGTCTTTCTCTCTGTCATATCTCTGTCACTCTGTCTCTGTCTCTCTCTGTTCTCTTTGTCTCTCTGTCTCTGTCTCTCTCTCTGTGGCTGTCTTTTGGTCTTTCTATCTAACTGTCTGTCTGTCGTCAATCCGTGCTGTCTTTCTGTCCCCCTCCCCCCCCTCTCTCTCTCTTCTCTCTCCTCTCTCATATTTCAGTTCAGGTTCAGTTCAGTTCACCTCATCTCTCTCTCTCTCTGAAGTCTGAAGTCTCTTTCTCTCTCTTCTCTCTCTCTATCTCTCTTCTCCTCCTCTCATCTCTCTCTCTCTCTCTCTCTCTCTTCTCTCTCTCTCTCTCTCTCTCTCTCCTCTCTCTCGTCTCTCTCTCCTCTCTCTCTTCTCTCCCTCTCATCTCTCTCTTCTCTCTCTCTCTCGCCCTCGGCTCTCTCCGCCCTCGCTCTCTTTCTCTCTGTGAGAAAATCTTGGGCACACATTAAAACATGTTCCACTATTCGGAGGAGTAGGCCATTGGGTATCGGTGGGAACGGATAACAAAATTTACACAACTGCATACACACGGCGATTGGATGAAAAAGCACGTGAATGCTTATTCCATTATCCTCGAAGTAAAATAATAAAAAATAACACACACACACACACATACACAGCACACTAACACACACACACACACACACACACACACACACACACACACACACACACAACACACACACACACACACACACACACACACACACACACACACCACACAACACCACACACACACACACGGGATAGCCTTGTGGTCAGAACATTGCGCTCGCAATCTGACGACCCGGGTTCGATTCCCGTTCAAGAGGATGTTTTCCCCTACAGTAAATATCAGTGCAGACTCCACTATCCCCAAAATCCTTCGGATGAGACTATAAACCGAGGCTCCTTGTGCGAACGCACGCAGAACATCTTGTGCGTTGGTTAAATCCTGTTCCACTTTTCGTAAGAGTAGGCCATTGAATGCCGATGGGAACAGATGACAGAATTTACAAAAATCGCATACACCCGGGGACTGGATTTTAAAAAGCACACTAGTGCTTATACCATTATCCTCGATAAAAAAAAGTAAAATGTAAAAAACACACAGATGTACGGCTTTCTCAGTGTTTTTGCTTCGACTTTGCTCTCTAATGGCTTTCTTTTGTTTAAAAAAAATATCATTGTCTTTATTTTCAGTTTGCTGTGGTATTTATTTATATGTTTTGGTTATTTCTAACTATAAGACATATTGACTACAGCTAGTTTATATTGTTTGATTTCCATTCCATTACAAATATGAATTATAGTTTGTGTATTATGTGTGTGTGTGGTTGTTGTTGTTTTTTGCATCCAGTCCCAGTGTGTATGCAGTTTTGTAAATTGTGCCATCTGTTCCCATTCTCTCACAATGGCCTACTCTTCCGAAAAGATAAGCAGGTTTTAACGTGGGGTGCAAGATGTTCTGAGAGAGAGACTGACAGACAGACAGACAGACATACAAAGAGAGAAAGACAGAGACACAGAGAGACACACAGAGACACAGAGAGTGAGACACAGAGAGAGAGACAGAGACAGAGAGACGGAGACAGAGAGACAGAGATACAGAGACAGAGAGAGACAGAGAAAGAAGAGAGAGAGAGACTTTTTCAAATGAACAGACACAGACACAGCCCACACACAAACCACACAACACACACACACCACACACAAAACACCCCACACACACACACCACACACACACCACAACCACACACACAAAGGGAAATTCTTATGAACTAAGACACCTATTATCCAAAACGAGCAAGCAATGATTCATTTCTGCTACCAATTAAAAACTATACAGATTCATTAATGAAAGGCATTGGTATTGACCTAACAACAATTCCAGTTTTTCGAATGGTTCCTCAAATGCCTCATTGGAAACATATATCAGTTAACTTTGACACTGACTACACGGATGTAAAAAAGAATGAAGATCCAAATTTGCTCACCTTTGATGTAAAAAGTCACATTGAAAGTAATTATGCTAATAATTTATTTTAAAGTGTATACTGATGGATCTGTACTGGAATCAGGAAGAAATGGGGCAGCATTTGCCATTCCTGTTTTAAAAGTAAAAAAATCATTTCATTTAGGAAAACAATTTTCTATTTTTACGTGTGAATTGTTTGCAATCCTTATGGCCTTGAATTTATTGTCAAATACTGCGCTTGATATTCGCCACATTCTTTTTTGCGTTGACTCAAAAGCAGTATTGATGGCACTAAAGCACTGGCAGGGGAACATAAGGAAAGATATTGTATATGCGATAACATTCTTAATACATTGTATTGCAACCAGAGGCATACAAATAACTTTTTGCTGGGTCCCTTCTCACTGTGGAATCTATTGGAATGAGTTGGTTAATTCTTTAGCAAAACAAGGTGCCTCTGATTGCAACATTGAAACGTTTGGTTCCAATCTCGCATTGTCCTCGC
>CM054161.1:47241611-47267241 GCA_028751875.1 Rapana venosa
GAAGAAGAAAAAGAAGAAGAAAGAAGAAGAAGAAGAAGAAGAAGAAGAAGAAGAAGAAGAAGGAAGAAGAAGAAGAAGAAGGAAGAAGAAGAACAAGAAGAACAAGAAGAAAAAAGAACAAGAAGAAGAAGATGAGAAGAAACAAGAACAAGAAAAGAAAAGAAGAAGAAGAAAAGAAAGAACAGCAAAGAAAAAGAAGAAGAAGAAAGAAGAAGAACTGCAAAGAAAAAGAAAAGAAGAGAAATGCGAAGAAGAAGAAGAAGAATTGCGAAGAAGAAGAAGAATTGCGAAGAAGGAGAATTGCGAAGAAGAAGAAGAATGCGAAGAAGAAGAATTCGAAGAAGAAGAAGAAAAGAAAGAAGAAGAAGAATTGCGAAGAATTGCGGAAGAAGAAGAAGAAGAAGAAGAAGAAGAAGAAGAAGAAGAAGGAAGAAGAAGAAGAAGAAGAAGAAGAAGAAGAAGAATATGAAAGAAGAAGAAGGAGAAGAAATTGCGAAGAAGAAGAAGAAGAAAAGAAAGAAGAAGAAGAGAGAAGAAAGAAGAGAAGAAGAAGAAGTATTGGCGAAGGAAGAAGAAGAAGAAGAAGAAAAAGAAGAAGAAGAAGAAGAAGAAGAAGAAGAAGAAGATGAAGAAGAAGAAGAAGAAGAAAGAAGAAAGAATAAGAAGAGAAAAGGAGAAGAAGAAAGACGACGAAAGAAGAAGAAAAGAAGAAGAAGAAGAAGAAGAACTGCAAAGAAAAAGAAGAAGAAGAAGAAGAACAAGAAGACGAAGAAGAAGAAGAATAAGAAGAAGAAGAACAAGAATTGCGAAGAAGAAGACCGAAGAAGAAGAAGAAGAAGAAGACGAAGAAGAGAAGAAGAAGAAGAAGAAGAAGACAAGACGAAGACGAAGACGAAGAAGAAAGAAAAGAAAAAGTGCGAAGAAAGAAGAATGCGAAAAGAAGAAGAATTAAAGAATAAAAAAAGAAGAATGAAGAGAAGAAAAGAAGAAAGAAGAAGAAGAAGAAGAAGAAGAAGAAAACGAACGACCGAAGAAGAAGACGAAGAAGAAGAAGAAGAACAAGAGAAGAAGAAGAAAGAAGAACAAGAAGAGAACAGAGAAGAACAAGAAGAAGAAGAACAAGAAGAACAAGAACAAGAACAAAGAAAAAAAAAAGAAGAAGAAGAAGAAGAACTGCAAAAGAAAAAGAAGAAGAAGAAGAAAGAAGAAGAATTGCGAAGAAGAAGAAGAAGAATTTGCGAAGAAGAAGAAGAAGAATTGCGAAGTAAGAATTGGCGAAGAAGAATTGCGAAGAAGAAGAACAAGAACAAGAAGAAGAAAGAAGAAAAGAAACAAGAAGAAAAGAACAAGAGAAGAATCAAGAAGAAGAAATCAAGAACAAAGAAAAGAAAAAGAAGAAACAAGAAGAAGTAACAGAAGAAGGAACAGAAGAACTGCAAAGAAAAAAAGAAGAAGAAGAAAATTACGAAGAAGAATTGGCGGGGGAAGAAGAATTGCGAAGAAGAAGAAGAAGAAGAATTGCGAAGAGAAGAAGAAGAAGAAGAAGAAGATGAGAAGAAAAGAAAAGAAGAAGAAGAAAAAGAAGAAGAAGAAGAAGAAGAAGAAGAAGAAGAGAAAGAAGAAGAAGAAAAAGGAAGAAGAAGAAGAAGAAGAAAGAAAAAGAAGAAGAAGAAGAAGAAAAGAAAAGAAGAAGAAGAAGGATTGTGAAGAAGAAGGCAATGAAACAGAATGCAAACAAACGAAGAATTGCTAAGAAGAATATTTGCGAAGAAGAAGAAGAATTGCAAAGAAAGAAAATAGCGAGAAGAGGAGGAATTCCAAAGAGGAAAAATTGCGAAGAAGAAGAAAATTTGCAAAGAATTGCAAAGAAGAATTGCGAAGAAGAAGAAGATAGTTGTTGTTGTTGTAGCTGCTGCGGCTGCTGCTGCTGCTTGCCGATGATGATGATGATGATGATGATGATATGATGACGACGACGACGACGACGACGAACGACGACAACGACGACGACGACGACGATGATGGCGACGACGTCGACGACGATCGACGACGGTGGTGGTGGTGTGGTGGTGGTGGTGGTGGTGGTGGTGTGGTGGTGGATGGGGTGGTGGTGGTTGAGGTGGTCGTGATAATGATCATGATATGAGCATGAACGTGAATATGATCAAGAAATAGAAAAGCCAATGACTTACAGTGTTAAAAATAGCTTGACGAAAATGTGACTTGATGGATAAAACTGCTCTATGTATTTTTATGTTGTATAGAAAAGCATTATTTGCAAGCAAACTTAAGGTCGGTGAATAAACTAATGTTTTCTAGCCACTATAAGAGAGCGGCTCTATATGTGTCCAAATTTCTGTTGTGTGTGTGTTTTGTGTGGTGTGTGTGCGTGTGTGTTATGTGAGTATGTGTGTTTCTGGGTGCGTGCGTGTGTTCGTACGTGTGTGTTGTCATGTTACTTGGGTGATGTGTGTGTGTGTGTAGCGTGTCCGGTGACTGTGTCTGTATGCATGCGTGTGTACATACGAGCGTGTGTGTGTGTGTTGTGTGTGTGTGTGTGTGTTGTTTGTGTGGTGTGTGTGTGTGTGGTGTGTGTGTGTGTTGTGTGTGAGTGTGTGTGTGTGTGTGTGTGTGTGAGTGTGTTGAGTGAGTGGTGTGGTGCTTGTTTGGTGTATGTGTAAGTTGTAGGTGAGTGTGTGAATGTGTGTGACATAAGAGCTGAGTGTGTGTGTGTGTGTGCGTGCACATACCAGCGTGTGGTTAATTTGTGTGTGTGTCTGTTTAATTTTGTCTGGTGCCTGCGATCGTGGGTGTGAATATATGTGTTGGAAAGTACGTGTGTAGGTTTTTCTCTTGTGTCGCGCTTTCCGAAGAACGCAACATTTTATTTTTTCATTTATTCTTTTATACCGAGGATAATGAAATAAGCACTCATGTGCTTGTTTTTTTTACAACCATCCCCGTGTGTATACAGTTTTTATAAATTCTGTCATCTGTTCCCACCGTCACACAAAATGACCTAACTCTTATGAAAAATTGGAACAGGGATATTAACGTGTGCGCAAGATGTTCTGCGCGCGTTTCGGCACACGGGCCTCTTTTATAGACTCATCTGAAAGATTGAGGAAGTAGATAATTGAATGAGTGATGAGGGGAGGGGGGGGAGAAAAAGACGGGGTAAGAGACAGGTTTGAAATGGTATTGATTTTTCCGACCTTGAAACCTATATCAGCATTAAAAGAATAAAATGTATTGCTCTTGTGCTGCTGTTGTTTGTGCAGTTTGAGCGTATGCGTTTTTACGGTTAGCTGTATCAAGCTCTTCTTCATGTGCCAGGTCTGTTGCAGACATCGGCGATCATGGCCCTTTCCATTCCTCTCTGATGTCCAGTTCACCTGATGATTCATTGTTGGGGGATTCTTTCCCTCGTTGCGTAGCTATTCAGACTGTCTGTGATTTTTGTGCGTGTCTTCCTCGTCTTTGTACCACAAATCATTCACACAATATTTGCTTTTCTATTCCAGCAGATCTGTTATGTGCCCTAAAATTGATTGCTTTTTCTGATGGTTTGAGTAGGGATCTTTTGTAACCCGCCCATTTCCATTACTTCTTCGTTGACTTCTTTTCCAGTCATTAATATGTCTCATAATTTGTTCGATATACCACATTTCTGTTCTGCTGCTTCAAGTCTTCTTTCGAGGTCTTTGTCAGCGCCAGCATTCACACCGTACAGAAGGATGGACCATTGCAGGCTTTCAGTGAGTTGATTTTGGTGCTGTACAATATTAACCTAATTTAAGGTTATGTCCCTTCTTCCGCGGCGAGTCGCCTTAATCTGTTGTTGATGTTTGTATTTTGCTGGTTGGGAACAGAAATATAACTGGATGGAAAGTTCTGTCTGGTAGCTTTAGATGAAAGTTTTCTATCTAGTAACTTTGGATGGAAAAGTTTTCGATCTAGTAACTTTGATGAAAAGTTTTCTATCTAGTAACTTTGATGGGAAAGTTTTCTATCTAGTAACTTGATGGAAATTTTCCTATCTCGTTAACTTGATGGAAATTTTCTATCTAGTACCTTTCATGGAAAGTTTTCTATCTCGTAACTTTGATGGAAAGTTTTCTATCATTAGTACTTTGATGGAAAGTTTTCTATATATAACTTCGAGGAAAGTTTATTTACCTAGTAACTTTGATGAAAGTTTCTATCTAGTAACTTTGATGGAAATTTTCCTAAACAACGATGAAAGGTTTTGTCTGTTTTAGACGTAGATATCTAGTCTTGCATGCAAGTGGAAGTTTTTGCAGTAACATTTATTGTTTTTTTATTAAAAAAAGAAAGAAAATTAACGAGTTTACGGGTACGCGCGCAAACTCACACACAACATGTATATTTATGCAGAGCACGCAAGGGCAACCACAAACACACACACATTCATACAAATACACACACCATAATCACAAACACACACAAAACACACACACACACACGCACACCCACACACACAAAAAAAAACATACACATGATATGATGCAAGCAATTTATTCAACACAAATACACACAGATACATACGCACACTCACCTCACACACATAAACACATAAACCCAAAAAAAAACACACACACACAACACACACACACACAGACACACATTCATTCACACGCATTATTTCATTCTTTCAAATTCCATTCCATAATACACACACTCATACATATCATTCATTCTTTCATTCACATCTTTTCATTCATTCATAACACACACAACCACACGCACACACTCGCACACCTCATCGTCAGCATCCGTCATCTTCATCATCATCATCATCATCCTGATAATACTAATAAATAATAATAATAATAATAACATTGATAATAAAAGGAATTATAAGCGCTGTATCCTTGCAAAAGCAATCAAAGCGCTTGCATTCAACACACCCATACATTACAACCATTAACAATTAACAGAGTTAACAAATTTAATGAATATACGGCGTGCGCGCGCGCGCCGCACAACACACACACACACACACACACTCACACACACAAAACACACACACACAAAACACACACACACCACACACACATGCTGGCTGTCCTCATCTCTAACGTGTGTACTACTAACCTATACCTATCAAAAGAGCGGGGTGCTCCGCAAGTAAAGACTCCAGAACGTCTTCCTAGGTATTGGAGACGGGATAGCTCAGTCCGTCCGAGCACTCACTTTCCCCCAGCCAAAATTAGGCAAACAACGAGCGTGGTTACCACTTGGATGGGTGACGGTTGCGCGCCTAGGCCTTCAGTACAGTTCACCAGTTCCCCCAGCTGTAAATGGGCCCTGCCGCCAATAGGGTCAGGGAAGGTAAAGCAGCGAGGAAGAGGTGATGGGGCGCCACCCTCAATAAGCAGGTCTGGGGCTGGGCAGAGGGGGGGGCTGGGGTGGGGGGTGGGGGGCGGGGGGGAGGAGGGGGGTGGGGAGGGGACTGGGGATTGAGTTGGTGGTGGTGGGGGGGGGCGGGTGGCGGCGGGGCGGGGGGGGGGGTGAGGGGTTAGGTTCCCACTTTGGAGAATTTGAAGGTCTCTGACGCCTCGCTATCGCCTCTACGACCTTATCGGTATATGGGACACCATTTAGCTTTAACTGAAGAAATGGACAGACCCGAAACCTGATAGAACTAACCGACACATTGTACTGTATTTGATGGATTGTAATTGTGTTGCGTTTGTATTGTGTTGTATTGCATTTTTATGCATATATTGCTCTGAATTGCATTCCAATTGATTGTATTGTGTTTTGTATTGTGCTGTAGTGTACGGTATTGCCGTTGTGTTATGCTGTGGTGTGTTTTGTTGATCGTGTTCTGTGGTGTCGTGTTGTGTTGTATTGTGCTAAGTTGTTGTTATAGCGTGTTGTTTTGTGTGCATTGTGAGTGTTGTGTATATCGTATGTGTTTGTTGGTGTTAGTATCTAAATGTGGTTGTGGTTGTAGTAAACGTATTGTTTTGTTGAGTGGTATTGTGTTGGTGTTGGTGTTGTGTTGCATTGCATTGTAGTGGTGGGGGGGGGGAAAACTGTATTGCATTGCAGTCAGTGCAGTGCGAGACAGTTTTCCGTGTAGAGTACTGTAAGTGTAGTGTAGTGTAGTGTAGTGTAGTGTAGTGTAGTGTAAGTGTAATGTAGTGTAAGTGTAGTGAAGTGTATGTGTTAATGTAGGGGGGTAGTGTAGTGTAGTGAGGTGTAGTGTGTGTAGTGAAGTGTAGTGTAGTGTAGTGTAGCGTAAGTGTAGTGAAGTGAAGTGTAGTGTAGTGCGGTGTAAGTGTAGTGTTGTGTAGTGTAGTATAGTGTATATAGTGTAGTGTAATGTAAGCGTATGTAGTGTAGTGTAGCTTAGTGTAATGTAAGTGTAGTGTATGTATGTAGTGAAGTGTAGTGTAGTGTAGTGCAGTGTGGTGTGATGTGGTGTAGTGTGGGAGTAGTGTGGTGTGGTGTGGTTGGGTGTGGTGTGCTGTGTTTGTGGGAATGGCAGTGCATGCAGTATTAAGGTGTAGTTAGTGTAAGTGTAGTGTTAGTATGTGTAGTGGAGTGCAGTGCAGTGCAGAGTAACATAGTGTTCGTGTATTGCAGTGAAGTGCAGTGCAGTGCAGTGTACTGTGCTGGTAGTGTAGGTGTAGTATATGTAGTGTAGTGCAGTGCAGAGTATCATTAGTGTCGTGTAGGGTAGTGTAGTGCAATGCAGTTCAGTGCAGTACAGAGTAAGTGTAGTGTAGTGTAGTGCAGTAGCAGTGTATATAGTGCAGTGCAGTATAGTGTAGTTTAGTGCAGAACATTGCAGTGCAGTGTACTGTAGTGTAAGTATAGTGTAGTGCAGGATTTGTGTGACCATAACAAGTAGCGGGGCTACACGAAGGTAGGGTACAAGGGTTGGTTACTCTGTTAGCGTTACCTGTAAGGGAACATTTACCTAACCAAAATAATGAGGAGTTGGGGTAGGTTAGCTAGAGATTAGAAACGATTTATATTATTCTTTCTTTCATTTCGAACGATAATGGAATAAAAACTCATGCGGGTTTTTTACATCCAATCCCCCGTGTGTATGCAGTTTTGGTCAACTTTGTCATCCGTTCCACCAACACACAAGAAAGTCTAACGGATAATACATAGAACCGAGGTTTCCCGTGTGCGAACACACCGCAGAATATCTTTCGCATTAAACGTTAAAACGTGGGTCGTTCCGCTTTCCAGAAGATAGGCAATTGCGTACGGTAGGAACGGATGGCAAAATTATTTTACAAAACCCACGTACACACGGTGACTGGATGTAAAAACGTATATATAGTGGCTTATTCCATATCCTAGAAATGAAATAATAAAAAAAAATTTTAAATGACACACACATACGCACGCACACAGCACTCCACAACACAGACACAGTCACACACACACACAACAACAACACACACACAAACCAACAATAAACCAGACCATTACTGCAACCGCCAGGACACTCACTACAGGAACAAATAAAAACACAACAATCGTAATAAAAACATCACCGTCTTCAATCAAATCACAAGTCAATCCCACCAACTAACTGGAACAAAAATCTCTTTTCTTCTCTTTCGACAAAAGAATATGAGGAAATCGTGGCCTGCAATAGCCCCCACAGGGGTATCCCCCCTCTCTCTCTCTCTCAACTATCTCTCTCACTCTCTCCTCTCTCGTCTCTCTCATCTCCTCTCTCTCTCTTTCTCTCTCTCTCTATCTCATCTCTCTCTGTCTCTCTCTCTCTCTCTCTCCTCTCCTCGATCTCTCTCGCTCTCTCTCACACACACACACACAACACACACAACACACACACACACACACACACATACACACACACGAACTTGTGTCCGATTTGAACTGCGTATTAAAAGACATTTACTGTCCTCCTTTTTTCTTCTTCTCTCAGTATGGGACTCTAACGAAGATTGTTAAGTACAGGTCCCCATTTTCTGTTCAGCACAACCTTTTCCTTTCATCGTCTCTTCCCTTGGCACCAGCTGTCTCTTCCTTCTGCCAGAAATGAGAGTTGCAAGGATTCTGTATCAACTTTTGTATTGGAGTACTCTTTTTAAGAGTTTTTTTTGGGGGGGTATGGGGGCGGGGTGGGGGTGAAGGGTGGGGTGGGGATTCGTTAGTGTTAGTTTGTTTTTATCAGTTGCCCTTTATCCGTTCGCTTGAGGTGGTGAGTGCAACAGCAATTGTTTGCATTGATAGTGTTCAAGTGAATGCATGGGAGAGAAGCGAGAGAGAGAGAGAGAGAGAGAGAGAGAGAGAGAGCGAAGAGGAGAGAGAGAGAGAGAGAGAGAGAAGAGAGAGAGGAGTATTATCTCATAGAAAGGATATGTTTTAAGATGAATTTTTTTCCAACCGATATCTTGAGAGACAGACACACAGACAGGCAGTTCGAACAGACAGACAGTTTGACAGACAACTGACAGACAGACGGAGAAGGGAGAGAGTAGAGAGGGGGGGGGCTGACACAACACAGGAAGACAAAATAGCCACACAGAAGCACACACACACACACACACACAGACACACACACACTCACACACACACACACACACTACTCTCTCTCACTCTCATTCTCATCTCTCTCATCTCTCACACACACAACACACACACACACACAACACACAGAAAGGAGAGAGACAGACAGAGACAAGATATATCCATACAGACAGCTAGGCATACCATAGAGACACATAGACACCCATACGCACAGTCTGACAGCCCAGACACAGACATAGTGTTCACAGCCACACGTGCATGGCACAATCGAAAAGAAAGCGGCAGACAATACTCAATGAAATAATGATAACAGGGTCTCTCACACCACGACACCACCACCTACCTTCCACTACCTTTCCTCCATCCTCCTCCTGCCATACAACATCGGAAGAAGATCTCGCTCTCTCTCTCTCTTCACTCTCTCTCTCTCTCTCTCTCTCCTCTCTCTCTCTCTCTCCTCACTCTTCTCTCTCTCTCCTCTCTCTCTCTCTCTGCCTGTGTGTGTGTGTGTGTGTGTTGTCTGTCCTATCTATCTATCTATCTATCTATCTATCTATCTATCTGTCTGTCTGTCTGAAGAACATAATGGCTTCTCTTTCTCCTCTGAAGAAAGAAATGGCTCACTCTCTCTCTCTCTCATCTCAGTCCTCTCACTCTCTCTCTCCCTCTCTCATCTCTTCTTCTCACTCTCTCTCTCCTCTGAAGAAAAGAAGAAAATCTCTCCTCTCCACTCTCTATCTCTCTCTGAAAGAAAGGAAGAAACTGGTTCTCTCACTCTCTCTCTCTCTCTCTCTCTCTCTCACTCGCATCATCCCGAACACACCAACATCACTCTCTTCTCCCTCTCTCTCTCTCTCTCTCTCTCTCATCTTTCTCTCCAACTTCTCTCTCCTCTTCCTCACTCGCTCTCTCTCTCTCTCCTCTTCTCTCCATCTCTCTCTCTCTCTCTTCTCTCTCTCTCTCATCCAGATCCACCTCTATCTCTCATCTCTCTCTCCCCCTTCCTCTCGTCACTCTCTCTCTCCTCCCTCATCCCTCCCTCTCTCCTCTTTGTGTGAAGACAAGGCTTCTCTTTCTGCATAAAGGGACCTGCCCTGTAAGCCAACAAGTGTCCAAGACTTAGACAATGGTTTTATGGATAAGAGCTGTTTTATGAAGAATGAGGGCAATAAAAGAAGATTGCCTATTGCTAATAATCCTTAGGAGCTATTTTGCCTGGTGGGAGGTGGGGGGAGTGCTTGTCCAGTGAATTCAGCCTTGTTCCCTTCCCTCCATTAGGTAAGCTCTATTGTTCATTTAACATAATTGTATGAGAAAGTGTCTGTAACACATTTTAATTTTTTTTAACCAAAAGAGAGAGGTCTACAAAATGGTTTTCTCAAGTGAAGACCTGTCTGAACACATGTTCTATATCTAAAATTTAAAAAAAATGATTTTTCTATATAAAAATTCATTATTTCGAGATAATGCATAAGCTTCCATGTAGTGTGTGGTTCGATTGTGTTTTTTTTATAATTAGTTCTAGATTTGTATGTAATTGTTCGCCTGAGGGGTGGGAGGGGGGCGGTGTGGGTGGGGGGTGGGGGGAGGGCTGGAGGGGGGGCGTACTTGTTGTTGTTACAGAAGTTCTTTCTAGTTAGTTCAGATTTTTTGGAACTTTTACAATAGGATTTTTTTTAATTGAAAAAAGTTTGGTTTGGTGGTGTCGGGAGGTGTGGGGGGTTGTTTTTGTTGTTTGGTTTGTATGTTTTTTTTTTTTTAGCTGGCTTCCTCCCTCCTTCCTCTTCCGTCGTTTTGTTCCTTCCTTTGTGTTTGTGTTGCTCTTCTGTCTTTCTTTCTGTCAGTCGTCTGTATGCTAGCCTGCCTCAGTATTTGGTCTGTATGTGTCTCCCGTAGGGATAGGGTGGTTTTCGGGATAGGTCCTGTCCCCCACATATGGAAATTCTGTGCTAGGTATTCCTTCTTTTCTGTCTTTTTCTTTCTTTTTCCTCTTTTGCCTCATTTCTTCCGTCATACTTCCTTCTTTTCATTTTCTGCCTTCTTGTCAATTCTGCTGTTGTTATTTCATAAAAAGACTGAAAGATAATATTTCTATCCACTCTACGTTGCATGCGCTGGACCCTGACTTGTCAGCGCTTAAACTGAAACAATGCATTTCCTCTCATATAACATACAACAATGTATGTTTTTACGTTCTATGATGAACAATGAAGAAGAAGATTGCGAAGAAGAAGAAGAAGAAACAACAACAACAACAATTGCGAAGAAGAAAAATTGCAAAGAAGAAGAAGAATTTCTAAGAAAAATTGCGAAGAAGAATTGCGAAGAAGATTGCGAAGAAGAATTGCGAGAAGAAGAAGAAGATATGCAAGAAGAAGAATTGCGAAGGAGAAGAATTGCGAAGAAGAAGGAAGGAAGTGCGAAGAAGAAGAAATTGCGACGAAGAAGAATTGGCCGAAGAAGAAGAGTTGTGTATAAGAAGAAGAATTGCAAAGAAGAAGAAGAATAGCGAAGAAGAAGAATTGCTAAGAAGAAGAAGAAGAATTGCGAAGAAGAAGAAGGAGAAGAAGACATAGAAGAATTGCAAAGAAGACGAAGAATTGCGAAGAAAAATTGCAAAGAGAAGCAGAATTGGCGAAGAAGAAGAAATTGCAAAGAAGAAGAAGAATTGCGAACAAGAATTGCGAAGAAACTTGCGAAGAAGAAGAATTCGAAGAAGAAAATTGCGAAGAATTGCGAAATAAGAAAGAATTGGCGAAGAAGGAAATTGCGAAGAAGATTTGCGAAGAAGAAAAATGTGATGATGCCGAGAGGCAAGCACAGAGGCAAGCAGGGATTGAGTGGAACACACAATTCTAAGCAAATGCAATTCATAGCAGCCAGGCAACAAAAAGACTCCGGTGAAGACCGGCAGTTGGACGTTCGTCTTTATTCCGTCTCAGCATACACGCCTTGGTGTCAGATCCTTTCAGCAATGCTGATGAAGGATGCCGACACTAGCTAACTATCTCTACTGAAAAGTACACAATGTCTCACAATTCACAAATGTAAGCGCGAATTTAGAAAGATGACGACTATGATATAGATGGGAGATAGTATAATAAGCGTCCCTGTCACACTACATCTAACATACAAACAATAATAAGAAAAATAATTCAAAATCGTATCTCTCTAAGAAGCCGATGAAGGACCCCCTGATACTTAGAGTAAACTATCACTAACTAAAAATACACATGTTCTCACAATTCACAATTGTGTCGCGATTTAGAAACAAACGCTATGATATAGCAGGGAGAATAATATTATTACCTCCCTGTCACACTAGATCTAACATACTGTCACACTAGATCTAACTACAAACAAAATACGAAAAAATTAAAATCGTAATCTCTCTTAAGCCATGCACATACAAAGTGGCACCTGCCTACAAGAAGAAGGAGGAGGAGGAAGGAGGAGGGGAGGAAGGAGAAGAAGAAGAAGAAGAAGAAGAAGAAATGCGAAGAAAAGAAGAAGAAGAAGAAGAATTGCGAAGAAGAAGAAAAGAAGAAGAAGAAGAAGAAGAAGAAGAATTGTGAAGAATTGCGAACAAGAATTGCGAATAAGAATTAAGAAGAAGAAGGTTAAGGACGAGGAGAAGAAGAAGAAGAAGAAGAAAGAAGAAGAAGAAAAGAAGAAGAAGAAGAAAGAAGAAGAAGAAGAAGAAGAAGAAGAAGATATGCCGAAGAAGAAAAAATTGCGAAGATTGCGAACAAGCATATTGCGAAAAAGAAATTAAGAAGAGAAGGAGGATGCGGAGCGAAGAAGAAGAAGAAGAGAAGAAGCAGAAGAAGAACAAGGAAGAAGAAGAAGAAGAGAAGAACAAGATCAAGAACAAGAACAAGAAGACCAAGAAGAACAAGAAGAAGAAAAAGAATTGTGAAGAAGAAGATATGCGAAGAAAGTAGAAGAATTGCGATTGCAACAAGAATTGCGAAGAAGAATAGAAGGAGAAGGGGGAGAAGAAGAAGAAATGAAGAAGAAAAGAAGAAGCAAGATAAGAAGAAGAAGAAGAAGAGAAGAAGAAGAGAAGAGAATTGCGTATAAGAAGAAGACAGAAAGAAGAAGAAGAAGAAGAAGAAGAAGAAGAAGAAGAAGAAGAAGAAGAAGATTAAGAAGAAGAAAGAAGAAGAAGAAGAAAGAATTGGCCGCGAACAAGAATTGCGAAAAAGAATTAAGAAGGAGAAGAGTAGGAGGAGGAGGAGGAGGAGGAGAAAGGAAAGAAAAGAAGAAGAACAACAACAACAACAACAGCCCCAACAATCACATCCACAACCACAACCACAACGACCACAACAACCACAACAACAACAACAACAAGTCTGTGTGTGTGTGTCTCTCTCTTTCTCCTTCTCTGCCTGTCTTTCCCTCCATAAAGTGTAGTCTGTCTCTCTTCATCTCTTGCTCTCAAAACCTGGTCCATAATCTTACGCTTTATGGTTCCATTGTGTCTCTGATGCATTCGCTAATCGGAGAGAGAAAGGCCATGTCTTTAGCATTTGTTGTTTAACACATATAACTCCAAACTTTGATGGTACTACTTTAGTAATTCCAAGCTTTACAGTTTAACTGAGAGAGAGAGATAAAGAGAGAGAGAGAGAGAGAGAGAGAGAGAGAGAGAGAGAGAGAGAGAGAGAGAGAAGTAAGAGAGAGTGAGAGGAAGACAGACAGAGAGACAGAGGGATAGACAAGATAGATAGACCGACAGAGAGAGAGAGAGAGAGAGAAGAGAGAGAGAGAGAGAGAGAGAGAGAGAGAGAGAGATAGGGAGGGAGGTGGGAGAGAGGCAGACAGACAGATTAGAAACAAGACAGACAGACAAACAGACAGGCAAACAGAGACACACACACACAGTCATAAAGACAGCGAAAACAGAGACATACACACACGCACACACCACACACCCACACACACACACACACCACACACACACACACACACACACACCCACACACACACATACACACAGCACGCACACAGGCCAAATCAATGCTATTTAATGTACCATCGGAATTTTAAAAAACAGTTGACTTGAATTGACACAAAGAAGTATAAACAGACAGACAGGCAGACCCCTACACTCAGCATGCAAAAACAGAGAAGAAAGATAATAAGCATGAAAGATACCTCCACTCTTCTCTCTCTCTCCTCTCTCTCATCTCTCTCATCTCTCTCTCTACTCTCTTTCTTTTTCTTTTTTTTTCCCTCTCTCTCTCCCTCTCTCTCCTCTTTTAAGAGAGAGAGGAGAGAGAGGAGAGAGAGAGAGCAGAGAGAGGAAAGACAGAGAGAGAGAGAGAGAAGAGAGAGAGAGAAGAGAGAGAGAGAGAGAGAGAGAGAGAGAAGAGAGAGAGAGATAAGAGAGAAGAAAGAGAGATGTATATTTTGCATGTTTTACTAGGCTACATTAGTTTTTTTTTGTGCCTTTACTATGGGTTTTTGGTTTATGTTTTATAATGTGAATTTTCCTCTCACTTTTTCCCCTGAAGTTCTAAGCGAAGCTATTTTGCTGTATGGTGATGGTGATGTCACAATCACTGTAATGAGGTAGAATATTCATAAGTTTTTCTGCTTTAAAAAGTTTATCAACATTTAAATAACTTTAAATTGGGAAGGAGACTATGTTATCCAATATATTATTGACTAGTTTCAACCCATTTAGGATGCTGTAATCCTAAAATGAATCATCAGTTTCGTTTCATATACTGAACAGCACGGTAGGGTTATTTGTCATTCGGTTTGTTTGATTGTTTTCTTATTAAAGATTGCATTGCTGTCTTAGACTGTTCACAGTAAGTTAGATTCATGACACATAGCCATGATTCTCAGGACGTTTTTCCGCATTTCTTTTTTCGTAAGTTATGCTGGTGCTTTGTGATCAAACTGGAATGAGTGAGCGTACAGTTACCAAGTTATAACCCTAAGTTGTTGACAGGGGAAGATGTGTTGTTCTTCAATTTAACCTCTATTCACATTAAGTGATATTAGACAATGTGTACATACATAGAAGTGAAGCTTTTCAGCCGATTCAAAATTGTATTTGTATTGTGAAATCATTGTTCTCTTCCTTGTATACCCCCCCCCCCCCCATCACTTCCTTTTGTTGTACTGTGGCCTAAAGCCGATGTACTATTAAACTATTTCAGAGTTCAGAGTTCAGAGTTCTCTCTCTCTCTCTCTCTCTCTCTCTCTCTCCTCTCTCTCTCTCTCTCTCTCTCTCTCTCTCTCTCCCTCCCTCTCTCTCTCTCCCTCTCCCTCCCTCTCTCTCTCTCTCTCCTCCTTCCCTCCCTCTCCCTCTCTCCCTCCATCTCTCTCCCTCCCTCCCTCCCCACCTCTCCCTCTCTCTCTCTCTCTCTCCCTCCCTCCCTCCCTTCCTTTCTATCTCTTTCATAACGTACTATTTCTACGTCTCACACCATCACAAAAACGCGAAACGACCACAGAATAATGGTCCTGTCTGTCACCGCCTCACCTAAAGCCTGCAACAATGTCAGGGAAGTTTACTAATAGCCCATGAGTGCGCAACCCGTTCACAAAGCAATGGGCATTAGCGGAACAGAACACAAAGCATGTGATGATGGAGATGGCTACCTCCCATAAGGCTGGCTATTCTGCCCGCATATTATTGTCTACTTAACCTTTTTTTTCTCTTTCTGGCGGGAGAAATGTTACAACTCTACAGTTGTCATTATCGTATGTGTGCAACGTTTGTCATATTTCTGTAGGGAAGGTGTGGGGGTGGGGGTTGGGGGTTGGGAAGGGAGGGAGGGAGGGAGAGTCTCTGTTTCTGTCTCTCTTTTGTCTGTCTGTCTGTCTCTGTCTCTCTGTCTCTGTCTCTGTCTCTGTCTCTCTCTGTGTGTCTCTCTCTCTGTCTCTGTCTCTGTCTCTATCTCTCTCCCAAAGAGAGCTATTCACGGCAGTTCTGAAGAAAAGGAAAATGTAAGCCTGATGTTCCAGTTACTGTGCGTAATTGGCTCCTGAGTTGGGGTGGGGTTTTATTTTCTTTTTGGTTCTTTTATATTTTGTGTGGTCGTAACTGATTTTAGTGCTCATAGGTGTCAGAGTTATGGAAGGGAGGGGGGGGGGAGAGAGGAAAGGGGAGGAAATACCTGCCAGAGCTTGTATTCCTTTTGTAGTTTTTGTTGTTGGGTTTTTTTTTTGGTGGGGGTCGGCTTTTATTCAGGATTTATGTCTCTCTTCCTCTGTCTTAGTTCTGTCTGTCTCTCTCTCTATCTCTCTTTCTTTCCAATATACTCTCTCTCTCTCTCTCTCTCTCTCTCTCTCTCTCTCTCTCTCTCTCTCTCTAGCTCTGTCTGTCTGTCTGTCTCTCTCTCTCTCTCTCTCTGTCTGTCTGTCTGTCTCTCTCTCTCTCTCTCTCTCTCTCTCTCTCTCTCTCTCTCTCCTCTCTCTCTCTCTCTCTCTCTCTTCGCTTTCCCTTGCTTCTAAAATACCCTACGTGCGTTCGCACACGGGGCCTCGGTTTATCCTCCCTTCACCTCACCTATCCCGTAGTCCCTTGGACCGTGGAGGGCACCAATGAAGATTTTGCAACCAGCTTCCTCCACTCCCTGCGGTCCTCTGCTTTCCGTAGCAATTCGGTTTATAGTCTTATCCAAACGTTTTGTGAGGAGAGTGGAGTTCGCCACTGATGTCAACTCCAGAGGGGAAAAAATCCCCTCGAACGGGATTCGAACCCGAATCAGCAGATCGTGAGCTCAATCTACATTCTATCCACCGGGCTAACCCTTCCATCCCACCCCTTCCTTTGGTTCCACGCTAACAGCCAATAAGTGTCAATGATATAACGAATGGCCCATGACTGATGACTGTTATCAGCAGAAGGAGAAGAAAGCAGAAAATAAAATAACCAACCACCCCCCCCCCCCTCCCTAAAAGAAAAACCCTGTCCTTCGCAGATCCTTTAGAGAGCTATCCTGTCCTGACATGCTCTGTCCTGCCCTGTCCTATTCTGTCATTGTCCTGTCCTGTCCTGCCTTGTCCTGTCTATGTCTCCTGTCCTGTCCTATTCTGTCCTGCCTGCCCTGCCCTGGCCTGTCCTGTCCTGCCCTGCCCTGTCCTATGTCTCCTGTGCTGCCATGCCCTGCCCTGCCCTACTCTGTCCTGTCCTATATTATGTCCTGTCCTGCCTTGTGCTGTGCTGTCCTGTCCAGTCCTGTCCTATGTCTCCTATCCATTCCTGCCGTGTTCTGTTCTGTCCTATGTCCTGTCCTGTCCTGTCCTATATTATGTCCTGTCCTATGTTCTGTCCTGTCCTGCCCTATGTCCTGTCCTGTCCTGTACTATGTCCAGTCCTGCCTTGTGCTGTTTAGTCCTGTTCTGTCCTGTCCTGTCCTGTCCTGTCCTGTCCTGTCATGCACTGCCCTGCCCTGACCTGCCCTGTCCTGTCCTGTCCTGTCCTGCCATACCCTACCCTACCCTACCCTACCCTGTCCATTCCTGGCCTGTCCTGTTCTGTCCTATCTTGTCCTGTCCTATCCTGTGCTGTTCTGTCCTATCTTGTCCTGTCCTGTCCTGTGATGTTCTGTTCTGTCCTATCTTGTCCTGTCCTGACTTGTCCTGTCCTGTTCTGTCCTATCTTGTCCTGTTCTGCCCTGTCCATTCCTGTCCTCTCCTGTCCTTTCGTGTCCTTTCCTGTCCTATGTCTCCTGTCCTGTCCAGTCCTGTTGTGTCCTGCATTGTCCTGTTGTGTCCTGCATTGTCCTGTTGTATCCTGCATTGTCCTGTCCTGTCCTGCATTGTCCTGTCCTGCATTTTTCTGTTCTCTCCTGCATTGTCTTGTCCTGTCCTGCATTGTCCTGTCCTGCATTGTCCTGTCCTGTCCTGTCATGTCCTGTCCTGCCCTGCCCTGCTCTGCCCTGCCCTGTTCTTGTCCTGTCCTGCATTGTCCTTTCATCCTTTCTGCCTTAGGCAATTATACGGCTGCTCGGTGGTCATTTATGTATGAGAAAGGTCTGAGATATTCTCCGAATAGAAGAGTTCTCTGGTTAGATAATGTCAGCCTAATGTTTCAGAGAGTGTGTGTGTGTGTGTGTGTGTGGAAGTGGGTTTAGGTTATTGTCGGGTAGGATCTTAATGCTCGTCATTTTCGCTAAGTTATGGATGGGGTATGGGTGTGTATGGGTGTGTGAGGGTTGGAGGTTGGGGGCTTTGTACTCTTTTTGTCATTTCTTTTGTGGTGTGTGTGTGTGTGCGTGCGTGTGTGTTGAGTGTGTGTGTGTAGTGGATGTGTGTGTGTGAGTGGATGTGTGTGTGTGCTTGTGCGTGTGTGTGTGTGTGTTTCTGCCTGTCTGTCTGTCTGTCTATCTGTGTGTCTGCCTCTTTGTGTGTGTGTGTGTGTGTGTGTGTGTGTGTGTGTGTGTGTCTGTATCTGTTTCTGTCATTGTCTGTCTGCCTGGCTGGCAATCTTTGTCTCTGTCTCTGTTTATATGTCTCTGTCTCTCTCTGTCTCTCTCTGTATCTCTCTGTCTCTGTCTCTATCTCTGTCTCTGTCTCTATCTCTGTCTGTCTGTCTGTCTGTCTGTCTGTCTGTCTGTCTGTCTGTCTCTCTCTCTCTCTCTCTCTCTCTCTCTCTCTCTCTCTCTCTCTCTCTCTCTCTCTCCTGGCTCGCACAAAATAATTCATCAAACTAACATACTCGACTTTTTGAGACACAGAGAGAGACAAAGAGAGAGAGAGAGAGAGTGAGAGAGAGAGAGAGACAAAGAGAGAGAGAGAGACAAAGAGAGAGACAGAGAGAGACAAAGAGAGAGAGAGACAGAGACAGAGAGAGAATGACATCTTAACACTAAGGCTTCCAAACAAGAACAACAACAACAACGACGACGACGATGAAACAACATACAACACACACACACACACACACACACACACACACACACACACACACACACACACACACACACACACACACACACACACACACACACACACTCACACACACAAAACAGCCCATGGTCAAAGGGAGATCAACGCTTTTAATAAGCAACGACAAAAAGCTCAGTTGTTTCCCTTAATCTGCCGAGCATGAAAGGCTTTATACTGCTTTATACCTTTACAGCACTGATATGATGCTCCCATGTAACTTATCCTGACCTCACCACCTTAACAACAGCCACATCTATTGATCCCACAGCATTTTCAACTTTAAGAAAACAGAAGCAACAACAACAACAACAACAACTGCATTAGCAATAATAGCAAGAAAAAACAACAGAGGAACAAAAAGCAGCAGCAGCAGCAACAACAACAACAATAATAATAACAAGAACAACAACCATATTAAGCAGCAGAGGCAACAACAGAGCAGCAGCAAGAATAACAACAACAAGAGCAAGAATAACATCAAGAGCAAGAACTAACAACAGCAACAATAGCAAGAACAACAACCATAGTAACCTCAGAAAAAAGCAACAAAAACAGTAGCAACAAACAACAATAATAATAATAATAGCAAAGGCGGCAACGCCAGTAGCAACAACATCAACAAGCACAACAGAAAAAAGCGACAATGACAATATCAGCTACAACAACAACAGCGCTATCATCAACAGCAGCAGTAGCAGCAACAAAACGAAATGTGTTTTCTGGCACTAAATTGTTGTCCTTATGATGCATGTATATAGTGAATAAACATTGCTTAATCTAAAACCATGTCATGTCATTGCCACAACAAAACAATCCTTTTGAGACAAGCCAGCATTATTAATAAATACAAGACATCTTTGAACTTGCTGCCTTTTTACTCTTGTGAACACTTTGAAACCTCAAATTTTGCACATTGATAAAGTGTGTAATATATATCTAGCCTAACAGAACACTTGAATAAGGCCTCCAAAACATACGGCATGGAAATTAGTGCAGAGAAGACCAAACTGATGACTAATAACACCAACGGCATTAGCACTGATATCAGGGTTAATGACCAGAAGCTGGAAACAGTTCAAAGCTTCAAGTACCTGGGAGCCATTGTATCAGACCAGGGATCCAAGCCAGAAGTAGTATGCAGGACTGCACAGACAATAACAGCTTTGTCAAAACTAAACACCATCTGGAGAGATAAAAATATCTCACTTATCTCCAAGATCAGACTAATGCGCTCCCTTGTCATATCCTATATTTTTGTATGCTGTGAATCATGGACCCTGACTGCAGATTTGGAGAGAAGAGTACAGGCGGTGGAGATGAGATGCTTTCGGAGACTCCTTGGCATCTCCTACAAAGACCACATAAGCAACGAAAGCGTGCATAACAGAATCCAGCAAACCATTGGACCCTATGAGAACCTTCGAACGATCATGAAAAAACGTAAACTTAAATGGTATGGGCATGTCACAAGATCCAAAGGACTTGCAAAGACAGTTTTACAAGGCACTGTCCAAGGAGGAAGAAGAAGAGGCAGACCAAGGAAGAGCTGGGAGGATAACATCAGTGAATGGACAGGCCTAGAACTCAACAAAATCCTGAGAAAGGCAGAACAGAGAGAGGAATGGAGGGAACTGGTTGTTGAGTCTTTGAAGGTGCCCCCACGGTCGTCAGACTACGGGACAGATAGATAGATAGATAGATCTATATCTATATATATATCTATATATATATATATATATATATATATATATTATATATATATTATATATATATATATATATATGAGAAAGAGAGAGTCAAGTCAAATCAAATTTGTTTACTGTGGGGTTTTTTTTAACCTCAGTCCCAACCTCAATATAGAAAAACGAATAAAAAAAGCAAATAACTTTAAGAAACATCAAACAACAGAGAGAGAGAGAGAGAGAGTAGGAGAGGAGAGAGAGAGAGAGAGGAGAGAGGAGAGAGAGACATAAGCAAATGAAACCAAATAAACAATCCATGCTGGTATATGATTTTCTGTTGCTGCTGTGTTTGTCTTCCCCCATGTGTGTTGGGAAGGGGGGATAACCTGGTGTTTAGAGTGATGAACAGCGCATTCGTGATCTGCTGACCCGGGTTCGAATCTCGTTCAAGAGGATTTTTCTTCTGGAGTTAACATTAGTGCCGACTCCACTCTCCCCAAAAGTCCTTCGGATGAGACTGCAAACCGAGTTCCCATGTGCGAACGCACGCAGAACATCTTGCTTACACGTTAAAATTCGTTCCACTTATCAGAAGAGTAGGCCATTGTGTGCCGGTGGGAACGGATGATAATATTTGCAAAACTGCGAACACACGGAGACTGGATGTAAAAAAGCACTGGAGTGCTCATTCCATTATCCTCGAAATCAAACTTCTTTTTTTTTTTTTAAAGAAATGCTTTGTGTATGTATCACATATATCGCAGTGTGCATTGTATAGCACGTTTTCATTTATTTTTAAAGACGTTTTCTGAAGTCAAACACCATACTGATCATGGAATCTTTAGAATCAGAACAATATTTCTTCTTATTTGAATAATGCAATAAATATATGCAAAATTCAAACACAGCAGATTACTTCGTTGAGTAGTTATTTTTTGTGGATTCATAGACTTAACTTCCCTGAAGCAGCAAGTCCTTTACGAATGTTAGTAATAGCAAAGAAGGTAACAACGCTCTTGGTCAGGGGAGGCAATTTAAAGCATTGGCGCGGCGAGCCGTTATGAAATGTAGTCATAATAAAGAAAACTACCGTGTTATTTTGTCAGGGGAGGGAATTTGAAGCGTCGCAATTTTGCTGGAAGTGTGTAGAGGTTAAAAAGAGAGAAAAAGGTTGTGAATTTGGGTTTTTTCTGCTTTTCTCCTGACGTTTGTTTAAAGTACTGTTTAATGACGTATTTTTGAAGTACTGTTTATTGACGTATTTTTGAAGTACTGTTTGACATTATTTTTGAAGTACTGTTTATTGACATATTTCTGAAGTACTGTTTATCGACATTATTTTTGAAGTACTGTTTATTGACGTATTTCTGAAGTACTGCTTATTGACGTATTTCTGAAGTACTGTTTATCAAAATTATTTTTTAAGTACTGTTTTTTTACGTATTTTGGTACTGTTCATTAACATTATATTTTAAGTATTGTTTATTGACATTATTTTTTAGGTATTGTTTATTGAAGTATTTTTGAGGTACTGTTTAGTGACGTATTTTTGAAGTACTGTTTAGTGACATTATCTGTGAAGTATTGTTAATTGACATTATTATTGAAGTATTGTTTTTGAAGTATTGTTTATTGACATTGTTTTTGAAGTACTGTTATTGACATTATTTTTTAAGTACTGTTTATTTACATTATTTTTGAAGTAGTTTACTGACGTAATTTGTGAAGTACTGTTTAGTGACTTCATTTTGAAGTATTATTTATTGACATTATTTTTGAAGTACTGTTCATTGACTTTTTTGGGGGGGTGGGGGAGGGAGTATTGTTTATTGACATTATTTTTGAAGTATTGTTTATTGCCATTATTCTTGAAGTATTGTTTATTGACATTTTTTAAGTATTGTTTATTGCCATTATTCTTGAAGTATTGTTTATTGACTTTTCTTGAAGTATTGTTTATTGACATTTTTTAAGTATTGTTTATTGCCATTATTCTTGTTTTAGTAATGTTTATTGACACTTTTTAAGTATTGTTTATTGCCATTATTCTTGAAGTATTGTTTATTGACAATATTTTTTTAAGTATTGTTTATTGCCATTATTATTGAAGTATTGTTCTTCGCACGACAGAGATTATTGCCACTCACATCCCGACAGGGGGTGAGGCAGGAGAGGAGAGAGAGGAGAGAGAGAGAGAGAGAGAGAGAGGGAGAGAGAGAGAGAGAGAGAGAGAGAGAGAGAGAGACAGAGAGACAGAGAGACAGAGAGACAGAGAGACAGAGAGACAGACAGAGAGACAGAGAGACAGAGACAGACAGACAGACACAGACACACAGACAGACAGACAAAAGGTGCATAAGCATCCGAAATCTTGTGCACATACTCTCCACTTGCGAACACGCAGTCATTCATGAATGGAACTTATGAACAAATACCTTGGATCTTTTTCTTTTGTTTTTTAGTTTTATTTTTCTTTCATTTTTTTGCACTCATCTGCATGACTTTTCATCCAGTTTGGACAATTTTCTAAGTAGTTTTCAGGGTTTACCTTTTCATTTCATTCTGTTTCAGCTGCGAGCCGGCTACCCAACCCTTACTCCAGCCTCTCTTTTTTGGCTGAAGGGGGAGGTAGGCTTTTCCCAATGCTCTGACCAGTAGTGACACAATGACCGACCCACTGGCTTGTGTTCGTTTGTGAAGTCTTTCAACATAGTTTGACATCGTTATCTCAGAGCGGAACGATGCCTTCGTTCTAATTATGCCTTTGAACTACAGCAGTAATAATAATAATAATGTATGGAATTTATATAGCGCTGAATCTTGCAAAGCAAACAAATCAAAGCGCTTGCATTCAAATCATTCACACGCATGCAACCAGCCATAAATATCAAGATAAACAAATATCAAATTTATATACACAACACACTTAGGTGGGGGTGGTGGAGGTGAAGGCAGCTATTGAGAAGTAGGAACAGATAACAGGGGAAGATCTCGAGTAGAGTATAAGTGCGTTTTGAGGCTAGATTTGAAAGAATCAAATGAAGGGTTTTGGCGAAGTGGAAGAGGGAGGTCGTTCCATGTGGAGGGACCGGAAACAGAGAAAGAGCGACGGCCAACAGTGGTTTGTTTAAATCTGGGTGTCCGAAAGCACAAGGCATCTACAGATGAACGAAGGGAGCGGGACGGAGTGTACAGGTGAAGACAGTTACAGAGATAAGAAGGTGCAGATTTGTGGAGACATTTGAAACAAAGGGTATTAATCATACTTTATTCTTTGTGAGACAGGCAGCCAGTGAAGAGATCGCAAAAGAGGAGTGATGTGTTCAGATTTTTTCTTTCTAAGGACCAGTCGAGCTGCAGAGTTTTGTATGCGTTGAAGGGAGTAGATGGATGATGCCGGCAAACCAGCCAAGAGAGAATTACAGTAGTCCAGTCGAGAGAGAATGAGAGATGTGACAAGTTTGGATGTTGCTTCAGTAGACATACTTGCGAATTGCACTTATGCGCCGTAATTGATAGTAGTAAGACTGGCAGGTCTGGGTGATGAATTTTTTCATAGAGTGTGTTGTCAAGAACCACACCTAGATATTTCACAGAGCTGGACAGAGGAACCGACGTATTGCTGAATTCCACTGAAGTCGTTGTGATGGAGGAAAGTTTATGTTTGGTCCCCATGAGCATGGCTTCCGTTTTATCGGCATTTAGCTGTAACTTATTTTGAGTCATCCAGTTTTTAATGTCTAGAAGGCAGTGGGCCATATTTGTCAGGAGGGAAGGCAGATTTTCAAGGGTATTGCTACATTGAAGCTGAGAGTCAGCATAGAAATAATGATCAATATGATGGTGGTTTATTATGTGTGAGAGTGGAGCAGTGTAAAGAGTGAAGAGAACAGCAGTGACAAATAAGCTTAACTCAAGCCATGTTTTGTTGGTTTTTTACAGCTTTAAAGCACAGATGTCCTGAATAAGTAAGCGTATTTCATTTCGGCTCATTTCAAGTCACGGAAGATTTCTCTGCGTGAAATTCGGGCTTCTCTCCCCGGGGGAGAGAGCGTCGCTACAAAAGCAGTGCCACCCTTTGTTTTTCTTCTTATCCTGTGTGCGACTGCGTTTCCCAATCAGAGAGGCTTTTTTCTTCAAAATTTTGCCAGGGACAATTCTTGTTGCCGTGGGTCCTTTTACGTACGCTAAATAATTTTGTGGGATCAAACCACCGCACACTTCTGATTCAGACTTTTTGCTCTCTAGGCAGGCGTGTTACCTCAAGACCTCTAAAACATCTTGAACATTTTTAAAAAGAATTGTGCAAAGTTTGTATTTTTCCCAAAGAAGAAAGGCATTTGGACAGCCAAGTGTCAGTGGTGTGTGCTCACCTTTTCAAAAATAAAACATTTTTAAAGTAAACATTTTATCAATATTGTACAAGCTCGTTATGATATACAGAAAAATGGAAACAATATACTGGTTACAAAACACGTTTTGTTGATCTTTTTAAAAGGAACATGCAACATTATCTCATTCATTTAGATGGGTAGGCTTGGATTTGTCATCACATAAGTATGATACAGGTAGTCTAGGTTTGTAAACGTCTATCCACACCTTCCTACATTCACTTTCCAGTTGGGATTCTAAAACAAGCTGAACTGAGTCAGGGACAAAAAAGGTTTTGAATTAAGTGTACTAATAAAAGCAAGAAAATCACGGATTATACTTGCAAAGCAAAAGCAAAAAGAACCCCTTCACATACTACTGACGCATGGGGTTTCCAGTTCACCCTATCACGGGATTAAATATTGGAAAGCAGCTTTATATGCAATATATTAAACAATAATGCACATAAAACTCAGCTTCAACATAACTCGTAATTTCAGACGATGCACATACAACTCTTAGTTGCGACCCTAGAATGATAGAAAATATGGGGGAAGGCAGCAAACAAAGCTTAGGGCATTAAGTGAATATAAGTTAAATTAATCTACCAAACACCATGCAAAAACACTGTCTAGGACTGTCACACAATGAAAGGCTAAAAATACGATTTAAGCCATGTCTTTCAGGTTGTTATCGAAAATTGATACAATAATAATAATAATAATAATAATATATGAATTTATATAGCACTGAATCTTGTAAAACAAATCGAAGCGCTACAGACAACAAACTGCATGTATACACTCCATTTGAAGGTGAAAGATGTGGACATTCCCTGGAATGACTACATGCAACTAAGCCCATTACTCAACTGCCCATACAAAGCTCAGAAACTTCAAGCATTCAACATGAAAATTAAACGATCAAGTGCCAAAATAATAGTAAACATGTACATTTTAAAGTATTGTGGGATTCATTAAAACGCAGAGCAATCAAAACGGAACAATCAAAACAGAGCAATCTCATGTTTGAGTGAAAATCGGGGAAAATGTTTTTGGGTCACATTTAGCAGTATCATATTTGGTATTTTGCAGAAGGGGAAAAAAGTA
>CM054161.1:47270241-47275241 GCA_028751875.1 Rapana venosa
GTAACTTTGATGGAAAGTTTTCTATCTAGTAACTTTGATGGAAAGTTTTCTATCTAGTAACTTTGATGGAAAGTTTTCTATCGAGTAACTTTGATGGAAAGTTTCTATCTCGTAACTTTGATGGAAAGTTTTCTATCTAGTACCTTTCATGGAAAGTTTTCTATCTCGTAACTTTGATGGAAAGTTTTCTATCTAGTAACTTTGATGGAAAGTTTTCTATATAGTAACTTCGATGGAAAGTTTTTTTTACCTAGTAACTTTGATGGAAAGTTTCTATCTAGTAACTTTGATGGAAAGTTTTCTAAACATCGATGGAAAGGTTTTTGTCTGTTTTAGACGTAGATAGTCTAGTCTTGGCATGCAAGTGGATGTTTTTGCAGTATACATTTATTGTTTTTTTATTAAGAAAAAGAAAGAAAATACGAGTTTACGGGTACGCGCGCAAACTCACACACACATGTATATTTATGCAAGCACGCATGCAACCACAAACACACACACATTCAAACACACACACAACCATAAACACAAAACACACAAACACACACACAACACACACACACACACAAACATACACATGTATATGTATGCAAGCAATTTAATTCAACCACAAATACACACAGATTCATACGCACACTCACTCACACACATAAACATAAACACAAACACACACACACAAGCACACACACACACATACACACATTCATTCACACGCATTATTTCATTCTTCATTCATTCATACACACACTCATTCATTCATTCATTCATTCATTCACTCTTTCATTCATTCATACACACACACACACACGCACACACTCGCACACATCATCGTCATCATCGTCATCTTCATCATCATCATCACATGATAATGATAATAATAATAATAATAATAACATTGATAATAAATGGAATTTATATAGCGCTGTATCTTGCAAAAAGCAATCAAAGCGCTTGCATTCAACACACCCATACATACAACCAATAACAATTAACAGAGTTAACAAATTTAAGTGTATATACGGGCGTGCGCGCGCGCGCACACACACACACACACACACACCACACACACACACACACACACACACACACACACACACATGCTGGCTGTCTCATCTCTAACGTGTGTACTACTATCCAATACTATCAACAGAGCGGTGCTCCGCAAGTAAAACCTCCAGTACTTTCCTAGGTATTGGAGACGGGATAGCTCAGTCGTCAGAGCACTCACTTTCCCCCAGCCAAAATTAGGCAACATCGAGCGTGGTTACCACTTGGATGGGTGACGGTTGGCGCGCCTTGGCTTCAGTACAGTTCCCCCAGTTCCCCCAGCTGTAAATGGGCACCTGCCCTCTTTAGGGTCAGGGAAGGTAAAGCAGCGAGGAAGAGGAGATGGGCGCCACCCTCAATATGCTGGCCCTTTGAGAAGTTGAGGTCTCTGACGCCTCGCTCCCCTACGACCTTATAGGTTATGGGACACCTTTAGCTTTACTGAAGAAATGGACAGACCGGAACCTGATAGAACTACCCACAGCATTGTACTGTATTGTGTTGGATTGTATTGTGTTGTGTTGTATTGTGTTGTATTGCTTTGTATTGCATTATATTGCTCTGTATTGCATTCCATTTGATTGTATTGTGTTGTATTGTGTTGTAGTGTACTGTATTGCGTTGTGTTATGCTGTGGTGTGTTTGTTGTATCGTGTTCTGTGTGTCGTGTTGTGTTGTATTGTGCTATGTGTGTTGTGTAGTATCGTGTTGTTTTGTGTGGCATTGTGTTGTGTTGTGTAGTATCGTATGTGTTGTGGTGTGTAGTATCGTATTGTGTTGTGGTGTGTAGTATCGATTGTGTTGTGTTGTGTGGTATTGTGTTGTGTTGTGTTGTGTTGTGTGCATTGCATTGTACTGTATTGCATTGCAGTGCAGTGCAGTGCGGTACAGTTCAGTGTAGTGTAATGTAGTGTAGTGTAGTGTAGTTGTAGTGTAGTTAAGTGTAATGTAGTGTAGTGTAGTGAAGTGTTGTGTAATGTAGGGTAGTGTAGTGTAGTGTGGTGTAGTGTAGTGTAGTGAAGTGTAGTGTAGTGTAGTGTAGCGTAGTAGTTAGTGAAGTGTAGTGTAGTGTGGTGTAGTGTAGTGTTGTGTAGTGTAGTATAGTGTAGTATAGTGTAGTGTAATGTAGCGTAGTGTAGTGTAGTGTAGCTTAGTGTAATGTAGTGTAGTGTAGTGTAGTGTAGTGAAGTGTAGTGTAGTGTAGTGCAGTGTGGTGTGATGTGGTGTAGTGTGGAGTAGTGTGGTGTGGTGTGGTGTGTGTGCTGTGTTGTGGTGTAGTGCAGTGCAGTGCAGTATAGTGTAGTGTAGTGTAGTGTAGTGTAGTATAGTGTAGTGTAGTGCAGTGCAGAGTAACATAGTGTCGTGTAGTGCAGTGCAGTGCAGTGCAGTGCAGTGTACTGTGCTGTAGTGTAGTGTAGTATAGTGTAGTGTAGTGCAGTGCAGAGTATCATAGTGTCGTGTAGGGTAGTGTAGTGCAATGCAGTTCAGTGCAGTACAGTGTAGTGTAGTGTAGTGTAGTGTAGTGCAGTACAGTGTAGTATAGTGCAGTGCAGTATAGTGTAGTGTAGTGTAGAACAGTGCAGTGCAGTGTACTGTAGTGTAGTATAGTGTAGTGCAGATTTGTGTTGGACCATAACCAAGTAGCGGGCTACACAGAAGGTAGGGTTAGCAGAGGGTTGGTTACCCTATAGCGGGTTACCTGTAGGGAACATTTACCTAACCAAATTAATGGGAGTTGGGGTAGGTTAGCCTAGAGATTAGAACGTTTTTATTATTCTTTCTTTCATTTCGACGATAATGGAATAAACACTCATGCGGGTTTTTTTACATCCAATCCCCGTGTGTATGCAGTTTTGTCAACTTTGTCATCCGTTCCCACCAACACACAAGAAAGTCTAACGGATAAGACTATAAACCGAGGTCCCGTGTGCGAACACACGCAGAACATCTTGCGCATACGTTAAAACGCGTTCCGCTTTCCAGAAGAGTAGGCAATTGCGTACGGTAGGAACGGATGGCAACATTATTTTACAAAACCACGTACACACGGGGACTGGATGTAAAAACGTACATGAGTGCTTATTCCATATCCTAGAAATGAAATAATAAAAAAAAATTTAAAAAATGACACACACATACGCACGCACACGCACTCACAAACACAGACACAGTCACACACACACACAACAACAACACACACACAACCAACAATAACCAGAGCCATTACTGCAACCGCTGAGACACTCACTACAGGAAAAAATAAAAACACAACAATCGTAATAAAAACATCACAGTCTTCATCAAATCACAGCAATCCTATCAACTACCTGGACAAAAATCCTCTTTTCTTCTATTTTGACAAAAGAATATGACGAAATCTGTGGCTGCAATAGCCCCCACAGGGGTATCCCCCCTCTCTCTCTCTCTCACTATCTCTCTTCTCTCTCTCTCTCTCTCTCTCTCTCTCTCTCTCCTCTCTCTCTCTCTCTCTCTCCCTCTCTATCTCTATCTCTCTCTGTCTCTCTCTCTCTCTCTCTCTCTCTCTCTCTCTCTCTCTCTCTCTCTCTCTCTCTCTCTCTCTCTCTCTCTCACACACACACACAGAGCCGTTCTGGTGTGTGTGTGTGTGTGTGTGTGTGTGTGTGTGGTGTGTACAAGTGTGTGTGTGTACAAGTGTGTGAGTGCGTGTGTGTTGTGTAATTGGTTCGGTTTTGGTTTTTTACTTTCTTGCTGTTTTGGCCTTTTTATGTTCTTTTGTATTACACATAAATATGCTGATCTATTTAGTTTTGTCACTGTTAGTTTTCTGGTTCATTGTACTAGATGAGCTAAATTGTTATTGCTGACGTTAGTACTGCTGGGTGGATTTACATTGCCTGAATTTATTCTTTGATCGAAGGATTAACGTTGCTCTGCCTCAAACCAAAAAGCACATATACTTGTGTGTATATGACCCGGGGAAAGGGAGGAAATGGATGTCTTTGTTATACTTCTTTGCTCTGAATCCAATAGCTGCTGGTTATTCTTGTTTTTCTTATATATGAGTATATTATGTGGTAAAGGGGATATGGGTGAGGATGTGTATGTGTATGTGTATGTAAGTGTTTAAATGATACATCAGTTTTCTCTGTTTATATCCATTAATTTTGGTTGTTGTTGTTGTTATTGTTGGTAGTGGTGGGGTGGATTCTGGTTTATTTTGCCTTTTGTTTGTTTTGGTTAGGGTGGTTTTCTTGGGAGGGGCAGGGATATTTTGGACTCTTTTTCTCGTCTTTTGTTAGTTCTATATTGTTCTTCATTTGTCTTGGCTGTTATTCGTGTCCTATGTGAGTTATTGTCGCTGTTGTTGTTGTGTATGTATATTTGTGTTTGTTTGATTGTTTATTTCCTTGTTGTGGTTGTCCTTGTTGATTCATCCTTTTGTTGTTGTTTTATTCAGTTGTTTGTATGGTTGAAGGTTTGTGTGTACATGTGTGTGTGAGAGGGGGGGGGGGAGGGAAGCAGTTTGTGTGTTTTTTTTTTATATTTTTATTCTGTTTTTGTCTTCTTTGTTTGTTTTGGTTTGGTTTTTTATTGTTGCTTGTTTGTTTGTGTTATGACGGGTATTTTTATTCAAGATTTTTGAATTATTTGAATTGTATGGTCTCATATTTTTCTGGGTTTTTTGTTTTATTCTAATTCCACATATGCATATGTTATTGATTTTTTTGTTTGATTTGTATAGTTTACCATAGATTAGGGGTTTTTTTTATTCTATGTCTGTATATACATTATCTTTTTTTTTTCTCGCTTTTTTTTCTTTCTTTAGATAGATGGCTTGATGAAAAAAAGCAAATGCACTGCTTATTCAATGTACCATCTGAAAATAAAAGTTTGACTTTGACTTTGACTTTGACTGACACACACACACACACACACACACACACGAACTGTGTCCGATTATGGAACTGAGT
>CM054161.1:47280241-47327741 GCA_028751875.1 Rapana venosa
GAGAGAGGAATGGAGGGAACTGGTTGTTGAGTCTTTGAGGGTGCCCCCACGGTCGTCAGACTACGGGACAGATAGATAGATAGATAGATCTATATCTATATATATATATATATATATATATATATATATGAGAAAGAGAGAGTCAAGTCAAATCAAATTTGTTTACTGTGGGGGTTTTTTTAACCTCCAGTCCCCAGCCCAATATAGAAAAAACGAATAAAAAAGCAAATTAAACTTTAAGAAACATCAACAACAGAGAGAGGAGAGAGAGAGAGAGAGAGAGAGAGAGAGAGAGAGACATAAGCAAATGAAAACAAATAAACAATCCATGCTGGTATATGATTTTCTGTTGCTGCTGTGTTTGTCTTCCCCATGTGTGTTGGGAAAGGGGGGATAACTGGTGTTTAGAGTGATGAACGCGCATTCGTGATCTGCTGACCCGGGTTCGAATCTCGTTCAAGAGGATTTTTCTTCTGGAGTTAACATTAGTCCCGACTCCACTCTCCCAAAAGTCCTTCGGTGAGACTCCCAAACCGAGTTCCCATGTGCGAACGCACGCAGAACATTTGGGCTTACACTTTTAAAATTCGTTCCACTTATCAGAAGAGTAGGCCATGTGTGCCGGTGGGAACGGATGTTAATATTTGCAAAACTGCAAACCCCACACGGGACTGGATGTAAAAAAAGCACTGGAGTGCTCATTCCATTATCCTCGAAATAAAACTTCTTTTTTTTTTTAAAGAAATGATTTGTGTATGTATCACATATATCGCGTGTGCATTGTATAGCACGTTTTCATTTTTTTTAAAAGGGACGTTTTCTGAAGTCAAACACCATACTGATCATGGATCTTTAGAATCAGAAAAAATATTTTTCTTATTTGAATAATGCAATAAATATATGCAAAATTCAAACAAAAGCAGATTACTTCGTTGAGTAGTTATTTTTTGTGGATTCATAGATTTTAATTTCCCCTGAAGCAGCAAGTCCTTTCGAATGTTAGTAATAGCAAAGAAGGTGACAACGCTCTTGGTCAGGGGAGGCAATTAAAGCATTGGCGCGGCGAGCGTTATGAAATGTTATTTCATAATAAAGAAAAACTACTGTGTTTTTTTGTCAGGGGAGGGAATTCGAAGCGTCGCAATTTTGCTGGAAGTGTGTAGAGGTTAAAAAGAGGGGAAAAAAGGTTGTGAATTTTTGGGTTTTTTTCTGCTTTTCCCTGACGTTTGTTTTAAGTACTGTTTAATGACGTATTTTTGAAGTACTGTTTATTAAACGTATTTTTGAAGTACTGTTTGACTTTAAATTTTTGAAGTACTGTTTATTGCATATTTCTGAAGTACTGTTTATCGACATTATTTTTGAAGTACTGTTTATTGAGTATTTCTGAAGTATGCTTATTGACGTATTTCTAAAGTACTGTTTATCAAATTATTTTTGAAGCACTGTTTTTTTTACGTATTTTGGTACTGTTCATTAACATTATATTTTAAGTATTGTTTATTGACATTATTTTTTAAGTATTGTTTATTGAAGTATTTTTGAGGTACTGTTTAGTGACGTATTTTTGAAGTACTGTTTAGTGACATTATCTGTGAAGTATTGTTAATTGACATTATTATTGAAGTATTGTTTTTGAAGTATTGTTTATTGACATTATTTTTGAAGTACTGTTTAATTACATTATTTTTGAAGTACCGTTTATTTACATTATTTTTGAAGTAGTTTACTGACGTAATTTGTGAAGTACTGTTTATTGACTTCATTTTTGAAGTATTATTTATTGAGATTATTTTTGAAGTACTGTTCATTGATTTTTTTGGGGGGGTGGGGGAGGGAGTATTGTTTATTGCCATTATTCTTGAAGTATTGTTTATTGCCATTATTCTTGAAGTATTGTTTCTTGACATTTTTTAAGTATTGTTTATTGCCATTATTCTTGAAGTATTGTTTACTGACATTTTTTAAATATTGTGTATTGCCATTATTCTTAAAGTATTGTTCTTCGCACGACAGAGATTATTGCCACTCACATCCCGACAGGGGTGAGGCGGGAGAGAAAGAGAGAGAGGAGAGAGGAGAGAGAGAAGAGAGAGAGAGAGGGAGAGAGAGAGAGGGGGAAGAGAGAGAGAGAGAGAGAGGGGAGAGAGACAGACAGACAGCAGAACGGACAGACAGACAGACAGACACAGAGACAGAGAGAGACAGACAGGGGACAGAGACAGAGAGAGACAGAGAGGGGACAGACAAAAAAAGACAGACAGAGACAGAGACAGACAAACAGACACAGACAGACACAGACAGACAAAAGGTACATAAGCATCCGAAATCTTGTGCACATACTCTCCACTTGCAAACACGCAGTCATTCATGAATGGAACTTATGAACAAAGACCTTGGATCTTTTTCTTTTGTTTAGTTTTATTTTTCTTTCATTTTTTGCACTCATCTGCATGACTTTTCATCCAGTTTGGACAATGTTCTAAGTAGCTTTCAGGGTTTTATCTTTTCATTTAATTCTATTTCAGCTGCGAGCCGGCTACCCAACCCTAACTCCAGCCTCTCTTTTTGGGCTGAAGGGGGAGGTAGGCTTTTCCCAATGCTCTGACCAGTAGTGACACAATGACCGACCCACTGGCTTGTGTTCGCTTGTGAAGTCTTGCAACATAGTTTGACATCGTTATCTCAGAGCGGAACGATGCCTTCGTTATTATGCCTTTGAACTACAGCAGTAATAATAATAATAATAATGTATGGAATTTACATAGCGCTGAATCTTGCAAAGCAAACAAATCAAAGCGCTTGCATTCAAATCATTCACACGCATGCAACCAGCCATAAATACCAAGATAAAGCAAATATCAAATTTATATATACAACACACTTAGGTGGGGGTGGTGGAGGTGAAGGCAGCTATTGAGAAGTAGGAAGAGATAACAGGGGAAGATCTCGAGTAGAGTGTAAGTGCGTTTTGAGGCTAGATTTGAAAGAATCAAAAGAAGGGTTTTGGCGAAATGGAAGGGGGGAGGTCGTTCCATGTGGAGGGACCGGAAAACAGGAGAAAGAGTGACGGCCAACAGTGGTTTGTTTAAATCTGGGTGTCCGAAAGCACAAGGCATCTACAGATGAACGAAGGGAGCGGGACGGAGTGTACAGGTGAAGACAGTTACAGAGATAAGAAGGTGCAGATTTGTGGAGATATTTGAAACAAAGGGTATTAATCTTATACTTTATTCTTTGTGAGACAGACAGCCAGTGAAGAGATCGCAAAAGAGAAGTGATGTGTTCAGATTTTTCTTTTTAGGACCGTCCCAGCTTGCGAGTTTTGTTCGCGTTGAAGGGAGTAGATGGATGATGCCGGCAAACCAGCCCAGAGAAATTACAGTAGTCCAGTCGAGAGGATGAGAATGTGACCCAATTGTATGTTGTTTAGTAGACAGATACTGCGAATTGCACTATGCGCCGTAATTGATAGTTAGACTGGCAGGTCTGGTGATGAATTTTTCATAGAGAGTGTGTTGAACCACACCTGATATTTCCAGAGGGACAAAGGGAAAAGACGCATTGCTGAATTCCCCGAAGTTGTGATGGAGAAAGTTTGTGTTTTGGGCCCAGAGCATGGTTCCCTTTTTCGGCATTTGCTGTCACTATTTTGAGTCATCAGCTTTGATGTCTAGAAGGCAGTGGCTTTTGTCAGAGGGAAGGCAATTTTAAGGGTATTGCTACATGAGCTGGTGTCAGAAGAAATGATGATCAATTGTGGTGGTTTATTATGTGTGAGAGTGGAGCAGTGTAAAGAGTGAAGAGAACAGCAGTGACAAATAAGCTTAACTCAAGCCATGTTTTGTTGGTTTTTTTACAGCTTTGAAGCACAGTTGTCCTGAATAAGTAAGCGTATTTCATTCCAGACCATTTCAAGTCACGGCAGATTTATCTGCGTAAAATTCGGGCAGCTTTTCCCGGGGAGAGCACGTCGCCACAAGAGCAGCGCCACCCATTTTTTTTTTTTCCTGTCTGCAATGTATTTGTTCCCAAAACAGTGTGGCTTTTTCTTCAAAATTTTGCCAGGGACAGACATTCTTGTTGCGTGGTTCTTTACTGCGCTTAAATAATTTTGTGTAACACTCGAAAAGGGGTGTTGTTCATCCCAAGACTCGCACCCAGAGCACCACTCATGGTCAATGGATGAGGGGAAAGTTTTTGATCAAAGCACCGCGCACTTCCGACCACTTTTCGCTTTTAGCAGGCGGTTACCTCTAGACCTCTGAAACATCTTGTACATTTTAAAAGAAGGGAGTTGTGCAAAGTTTGTATTTTCTCAGCGAGGAAAGTCAGTTGGGCAGTCAAGTGTCAGTGGCGTGTGCTCACCTTTTCAAAAATAAAACATTTTAAAGTAAACATTTTATCAATATTGTACAAGCTTATGATATACAGAAAAATGAAAATATACTGGTTACAAAACACGTTTTGTTGATCTTCTAAAATGGAACATGCAACATTATCTCAAATCATTCAGATGAGTAGGGCTTGGATTTGTCATCACAAATATGATACATGTAGTCAAACTAGGTTTGTAAACGTTTATCCACACCTTCCTACATTAGCTTTCCAGTTGGGATTCTAGAACAAGCTGATTTGGGTCATGGACAAACAAGGTTTCGAATTAGGTGCACTAATAAAAGCAAGAAAATCATTGATTATACTTGCAAAGCAAAAGCAAAAAGAACCCCTTCACATACTACTGACACATGGGGTTTCCAGTTCACCCTATCACAGGAGTAAATATTTCGAAAATAACATAAAACTCAGCTTCAACATAACTCGTAATTTCAAACAATGCACATACAACTCTTAGTGGTCACCATAGAATGATAGCAAATATGGGGGAAGGCAGCAAACAACGCGAAGGGCATTAAGTGAATAAGTTAAATTAATCTACCAAACACCATGCAAAAACATTGTCTAGGAATTTCACACAATGATTGGTTGCAAATATGACTTAAACCATGTCCTGGTTATAATTAAGAACTGGTACAGACAACAAGCTACATATATACACTCCATTTTGAAGGTTAAAGATGCGGACATTCCCTGGAATTGCTACATGCAACTTAATCGATTACTCGACTGCCCATATAACATTGAGACATTCCAAACCTCCAAAATGAAATTTGAAACATCAAATGCCCCCCCAAAACCACAAAACAGTAAACATATGGATTTAAAAGCATCCTGTGAGTCACTCAAAACAAAGCACTGGCATGTTTATGAAAATCGTGAGAATAATTGATGTTATGGGTTCACACTAATCAGTAAAATTATATTTGGTGTTTATGCAGAAAATAAATGTGAGGTCAAGTAATGCGGTGGCGCAAATCAATCCACATAACTGCATATCTCATGTACAGCTGGGGAATAGATCAGCCCAACACAGGCAAATGCTGCACGAGTGATACCATAAAGTCACCACAGATTTGGGCAGAATTCCCGCCAGACTGGTGAAATAGTCTGTGCAGTGGGTAACACGATATCCAAATGCTGTGACAATACCCACATTTTGAATAGTGATCCATAGGTATACTGGGTAACACAACAGTTGACAGTACCCACATTTTAAAAAAAAGATCATATGTGTTGGTGCTTTGTTGTTTATGAAGTAATAAATTTTGTTTAAACCAATATTATTATTATTATTATTATTATTTATTCTTTTATATTTTTTTTATTTTTTTTATTTATTCTTTTATATCGAGGATAATGGAGTAAGCACTTATGTGCTTTTTTACATCCAGTCCCCGTGTGTATGCGGTTTTGTTAATTCTGTCATCTGTTCCCACCGGCACACAAAGGCCTGCTCTTACGAAAAGCGGAACAGGATTTAACGTGTGCGCAAGATGTTCTGCATGCGTTCGCACACGGGGCCTCGGTTTATAGTCTCATCCGAAGGACTTTTGGGGAGAGTGGAGTCTGCACTGATGTTAACTCCAGGGGAAAATATTCCCCTTGAATGGGAATCGAACCTGGGTCGTCAGATTGCGAGCGCAATGTTCTGACCACTAGGCTATCCCGTTCCCCAATAGGAATACTGAGCAACACAGCAGTTGACAATACCTAAATTTTGAATGATTATCTAGGAGTATTGGGTAACACAACAGTTTACAAAATACCCAAACTCTACCATCTATAATGAAAAAAAACCGGCAGAAAACTGCTTCACTTTCTGCTCAGTTCTTTGAATGCAGTACTCAAAAAAGCATAAGGAACACCCGCTTTTGGTAACCAAATTCATGAAAACTTTTCTCAACGTTTCAATTCAAAATGTCCAAGATGTGAAAAGAAAAAAAGTAGAAAAGAAAAGCGATTTAAATACAAGACAAGGTGTCCACCACCATGACTTGCTACAATGCACTTTGTGTGTGTGTGTGTGTGTGTGTGTGTGTGTGTGTGTGTGTGTGTGTGTGTTTACAACATGAACAAAGTGGTTCAAAGCACACGCACACAAACATCACAGTCAAGGGTCTCGTATAAATGCTTGTAAACAGCTTACGAACAACTATAAATAAAAATCACATATGCTAAATCATTTTCTAATTTTGCACAGCACAGGTTTCGTGCGAGCTCAAAACTTAAAAGAAATAAAGGCCAACCAAAAAAGCACTCTGTTGACTGTATTATCACAGTTATCTGCTACAATACATCACTATTTCACAACGTTTGCTACACTGGAGATTTAGAATATACACATTTTGGACTAAAGCCTCATACTTGCAGAAAAAAGCACAACTAAACATACCAGATACAGTACAAAGGTTGGACAATTGCAAATAAGCAAACAAATCATGCAGCAACGAACCCTCATCAATTTAACTTCATTCACTTCAGTCTGTCCAACAATTTTGGGGAGGGGGATGTTTAACCTATTAACCCCATTCTTCTTTCTTGCAGATGCATTGCTTATTCAATGTATCATCTGGATATAAAACTTTGACTTAACTTTTTAACCCCTTTTCCATCCTTTTTTCCGTTATTCTACTTCTTTATTACATTGTGGGGACTTTCTTTTATTTTCTACTCTCGCCTTTATTTTCTAACTTGTTATCTTTTCTGATTTAACAAAAAATTATGTTTAAAAAAAAAAAACAAAAAGGTTGTGATAGGGTATATTTGGCTTTGCAATGGGCATCAAAGGGAAAATTCGAAGGTGGGGAGTCTGTTATGGGTTAAAGTCTAGACCCGGGGGAAAGGGGATGTCCCCCCCGACCTATGGCAAAGCCAAAGGCAAGAACGGAAAAAAAGGTTTACAGCCACCAATACAAGATGCCTCAATCTCAACACAATTTTAAAAAAAAACAATCTTTTTTAAACCCGAGTTTGTTAAAAAATTAAAAATGAAAATGCCTTTTCAAAAAAAAAAAAAAATTAATGGTAAAGGGTCCCAAAAAACATTCAGTCGTTGGGGGGAGGCTTCCCGAGACCCCAGCCCTCTAGGGGCCAGCATATTGAGGGCGGGGGCCCCCTCCCTCCCCCCCACTGCTTTACCTTCCCTGACCCTAAAGAGGGCCCGGGAACCCTTTTAAGCTGGGGGAAAAGGGGGACTGTACTGAAAACCCCCCAAAACATTTGGGCCCCATTCACTTGGTAAAAGGGCACCCAAGTGCTTAACCTTAGTAGGGGAGAGCTAGTGTCCGACCACTTTAGCTAACCCGCCCCTTTTTTTTGGAAAAATTTTTTAAAATTTACACAGGAAATAAAGTTTAGAAAAAACAAGCATTTTTCTTTTTAATGCCAAAAACTACAGTTTCTTTCTCCACAACCAAATTTTTTCAAATGTACGGTTTTTTAAAAAAAACCAATATTCGTTATAGTAGCAAAATTTAAAAAAATTTTTTTTTCAAATTAATTTCCACTAATAATCAAATTTTTGTTTTTTCAGTAACCCATTTTCTATTGAAACCCCCTAAGTCCTACACCGTAAAGCACGCACCAACCCCTTTTTTTAAAACAACCCCCTCACCCCGCGCACAAAAAGGCGCAAACAACCCCCCAAAAAACCCCAACACGCACACACTGACCCGAAAAATACACCCTACCCTTCTTTTTTTAAAACAAAAACGCACTTTTTTTTTCCCGAAATTTTACCCCTTTAAAATGCCCCTTTCCCCAAATTATTTAACCAAATTTATCATTAAAATCCCCCCAACCCCCCCCATTCTTTTGGGGTTTTTAAAAAAAACCCCTTTTCCCAAAAAAAACGCTAAACCCCCTCAAATGATTATTTGTTCATGCATTCTAAAACCAACATTGTTTTTTTTGTTTCCCTAGAAATTTTTCTTAAAAAAAGCTCTGCGCCATCCACCCCGAACCCCAATCTAAAGTGCAACTGCCCCCCCCCCCTCCCTCCTAACCCCCTCCTCAAACATTAAACCTTTCCCCCCTCCCTACACACCAAACCCTTCTAACACCCCCCCCCCCACCTTTCCCCCCCTTCCTACCTACCGTTCCCCAAAGTTCTAAAAACCCCCCTTTTCTCACTCCCTAAAAACCCTTAAACTTTAAACCCAGACCCCTTATAGAAACGCCGCCCAACCTTGAGCACAATTTTTTTAAAAAACCGTCCCGCTTTTCGGGGAAAAATTTTGGGGCCCTTGGCTGGTGGGGAAAAAATGGGGGAAATTTTCAAAATCGCCCAAAAAAATAGGGATGGGTTTCAAAAAAAAAACCCCAATTTTTGGCTTTTTCCCTTTTCCCAGAAAAAAAAAAAGAAAAAAAAACGAAATTTTTTTTTTTTAACGTTTTTGCGATACACAAAAACCCAAATTTTTAAAACTGCCTGCTTTCTGTTCCCATGTTGGGGGGCCAAAGGGGGAAGAATTTTAAGGTTTTAAAATGTTTGGGGTTTTTTCAACAGTTAGGGCCCGGGGAAAAGGGTTGTTTTGGGGCAGCTGGTCGGTCGGAAAGTTTTCGAAGCAAGTGGACCACAAACAAAAGGCACAAAAAAAAATGGTGTTTAAAAATAGGGGACAAATTTTTAAAAATATCTCAGGGGGAAAAAATAGGAGTTACCAAACCAAACTACCGTCCCCCCAACTGCTAACGTCCCGCATTGATAACTTTAGTGTTCGCAAAAATTTTCCCGTTTTGTTTTTCAGCGAAGGTTTTTTTTTTTGGTTTTTGTAGGGTTTCGTTTCCCCCGGCTAGAGATCCGAGGGTTTTACCCAAAGGGGGAGATTTTGCGTACCACGGGTCAACTTGTTTGAGCCCTTTTTTTTTTTTATCAAGTGCTTCAGTTAAACCCCAAAAAAACCCCCAAGAAAAAAATCATCAGCCCGCCCTTTTTTTTAAAGTTTTCAAGCTCTAAAAGGCAACCCCACACCTCCCTTTCCCCCCCCCTCTTTCCCCCCCCCCTTCCAAACCCACGTTTCCTTCTACTGCTAATCCATTACACACCACACAAAACACCCACACAACCACCAACACAGCAGGGACCCACACACATATAACACACGAAAAAAAACCAAAAAAAACACACCCCATCCACACCCAAACACAAAAACATACAAACAAAACGACCACCCACCAAAAATCATCCCAAACCAACACTCTAAAACACACATTCGCCTTACCCCAAAACAAACACACACACCAAAACACACACACACACACACACACACACCCCACACACCCACACACCACTAACAACCAAAACACATACACACACACAAAACACGGCGCACCCTTTTCCATGCCCCCCCCCCCCCACAAAAATGACGTAAACATATTTCTTCCTGAAATTTAAACCCCCAATGAAATAAGTAAAAATTTCCCGGATCCACCCCCCTTTGGGGAAATGTAGGGACCTCCAAGTAAAATAGTAGCACACACCAGTCAAAGCAGAAAAACCCGAAAAACCAAACCCCAGAGATACAAGTACCAGGAAAACGAAATTTTGGGGCCCCCCCAACCCCGAGATAGGGGCCCCCACACCACCCCAAAGCCCACAAAGAAACCAACACACGACAGACTTCCCACAACAAAGTTCCCCCCACCCCCAACCAGAGAAACTCCCCTCCCAAAGGTATGAATTTAAAGAATTTTTCCCCTTTTTCAGGCCTACCCCAAATAGCTCTGCCAAACCAAAACCCCAATAGCTTGCCAAAACCCAACCCCCCTTGCCCTTTTTAACCTCTTTTTCAGGTTTTCCCAACTACTTTTGCCAACCCCCCTTTTTCGGGTTTTCCCAACTGCTTAAACCCAAAAACCCTTTTCAGGCTTACCAACTAGCTCTGCCAACCTCTTATCAGGCTTACCCAAAAGCTCTTTCCAAACCCCTACAGGCCCCTTTCTCAATAAACCTGCCAACCCCTTATCAGGCTTACCCAAAATAGCTCGCCAACCTTTTGTCAAAGGTTACAAACTAGCCCCTGCCCCCTTTCCCCCCTGCTTGCCCCAAACCCTTTCCCAACTTTTTGCCTGCCAACCCCTTAACCCCCAAAAAGCTCTGGCCCCAACCCTTTCCCAAACTACTCTGCCCAAACCTTTTTCAGGGTTTTCCCCAAATAGTCTGCCAACCTTTTTCAGGGGTTACAAATAGTTGCCAAACCCAAACCCCAAATTTCTCGCCCAAACCTTTCCCCAAAACTTTTCCAACCTTACCCCAAAAAAACTCGCCAACCTACCCAACCCACTCTGCCAAACCCCTTAACAGGCTTTCCCCCTAGCTTTTGCAACCTCTTCAGGGTTACTCCAAAATAGCCTGCCCAAACCCCTTTTTCAGGGTTTCCCCAAATTGCTTTGCCCAACCTTTTTTCAGGCTTTCAAAATAGCTCTGCCAACCTTACCCAAATAGCTCTGCCAAACCCTTTCCCAATAGCTTGCCCAACCTTTTTCCCCAAATTTGCTCTGCCAACCTTACCCCAAATTCCCGCCAACCTTTTCCCAACTAGCTCTGCCAACCTTTTCCAATAGCTCTCCCAAACCCTTTCCCAAAATAGCCCCTGCAAAATGGGGACTGGAAGTAAAAAAAAACCCCCCCCCCAAAAAGTGCTTAAAAACCCAAAATAAAATAAATAGATAAAAAAAAAACCCAAAATTCCCCTTTTCCTATATGAAGGGGGCGGGGTAGCCCCGGGTTGAACTTTTAAAGGGGAATTTTGACGAGCCGAGTTGGGTTCCCCGTTCAAGGGGATATTTTTCCCTGGGGTTAACAAACAGTGCAGGGCTCCCACTCCCCCAAAAGTCTTCCGGATTGAGACAAAAAAACCAGGTCCCCCTGTGCGAACGCACGAGAACATCTTTAGCACAGTTAAAAAACCTTTCTCTTTTTGTAAAAAAGATAAAGGCCCCTTTTGTTCCGGTTTGGGGAAAAGGGCAGTTATAAAAAATGCATACAACGGGGCTGGGTATAAAAAGCCATAAGGCCCCTTTTTTCCTTATCCTCGAAAAAAAGAAAAAATAAAGAAAAAAAATACCCAACCAAACCCTTTCCCAAAAGGGGGGTGGGTGTTAAAAAAAACACACAATATTCTTTTTTTTCCAATTTTCCTCGATAAAAAAAGTTTTTTAAAAAAAAAAGGAAAACCTTGGGGGTTGGGTTTTTTGGAACTTTTCTGCTTTTTCTTTTAAATTTAAAAAAATATTTTAAAATTTTGGGTTTTGAGAACCTTCTTCCCTTCTCTTGCAGAATTTTTTTTTTTTGTCAGTGTTGGGGCCCGAAAATGAAAGATCTGCCAACAGCGATGGACAGTCCCCGCTGCAGGGGGGGTTTTTGGGGTTTTTTTTTTGAAATAATTTTTTGGGTTTATTAAACATATAATTTTACTCCAGGGGAAGATCAGGGACTTAAAATTTTTTTTTCCCTTTTTTTTGTTGAGGTTTTTTGACATTTGCGCCCCCAAAAACTGATAGTTATGGGAAAACATTTATCTATCTTCCCGGGACGGATTAATAAAAAAAAATAATAATAAAAAAAATAATGATAATAAAAAATTTTTCCCTTATCATCACCATCATTTGGCGGGGCGCTGTGTAAAATTTAAAAATAAATTATGTAAGGTTTTATTTTATGCGGGTTTTTGGGAAAGTAAAAAAAATCAAAACCTTTCATTCATATTTTTTACACGCATGGAACGATCACATAAAAGATAAATAGACATCAAATTTTTCGCACACCCCTCCTATCAAAAGCATTTTTAAAAAATTTCCATTTTTACGACATTAAAGGGGCCCGATTTTCAAAACAGTATGTTCTTATTTTCAGTTTTTTAACCCGAGAAAAAAAATTTTTTCTGAAAACCCAGGCATATTCGGACAAAAAGTGGGTTTCAAACCCAACCCTTAAGAAAACTCATTTTTTCCAAAATAAAAAAACGAAAAAATTTTTAAAAAATCCCCAAAAATTTTTAACCCCTGTGCTTTTTAAAAGCAGAAATTTACTCCCACCTATTTTTCCCTTGCTTTTTTTTTAAAAAAAAAATTTTATATTTTGTTTTATTTTGTTTTTCAGTTCCTCCCTTCAATGTTTCTCCGTTATATCTTTAAAATGCAATTACCATTTAGATAGTTTCTATTTTTTGCCATCCGCTCTCCCCCTTTTTTTCAATTCCTTAAAAAAAATGAAGCCTGGGAAACAAAACAAAAAAGTGCTCCTTATCATTTCAGAACTGACAGACCAGTACACAAATCTAGTCAGGAAATACCGACAGATTCACGCGTGCATTATAGCAGCATGTGAAAATTATGTTTCTGCTTTAACATCTCGCAGAAAATTAATATACATCACAATAGTAGCAGAAGCCTACACTGGCCAACAGCACAGATCCTTCTCAGTTCTATTATTATTTTAGTCAAGTCTACTCTAGTCCGTGAGTAGCCACTGTAAAGGAAGTCTCGTTGACTGGGGTAGGGGAGGGCGAGTGGTGTCCTTGTTGACCGTTACCTGTAGTCTAGAATTGGTCACTTCACACGCGTCGGCTGCTTGCTACTTAGGTTTGGCACCAGAACACCCTGAAAACATCAACGAGCATCATTAGCAAATTCTGACAGGCTAGGCTACACGATCAAACAAATCAATTGAGTCTCGCGTTATAAATTTATCAATACTAATATCTGAAAAAAAAGCACTTGCACATGTTAACTATACTCAAATAAGTGAACTTAATCTCATAAAATTCACAAGTCAAATGACAATTTTCCCCTGTCAGTTTCTTTTAGGGAGGAGCATATTTTCGTCAGATTTCACCAGACTTCTACGGTCAAGCTAGCCCATGCCTTCGTTTGCCCTCCATTAAGGTATCCGCATTCCGACTTCTGGTATGATGTCTAAACACGATTCAGTGTACATGTGTATAAGATATATACCATCCATTCCTACCAGCACACAATAGCCTAGCCTACTCTTCTAACTGGCAGATTGGGTTTTGACGTGTGTACAAGATGTTTTGCGTGCGTTCGTACACGGGATCTCGGTTTATAGTCTGACTGGAAGGACTTAAAGGGGGAGTGGAGTCGGTACTTATAGTCCTGGGCAAAAATCTACTAGATCCATAGAAATTTTTTTTAATGATTTCTCAATAGACTGAGCAAACAATTTTTTAAAAAAATTAACCACTGTAAGCTTATATATATATGTGTATATATATATGTGTATATATATATATATAGAGAGACAGAGAGAGACAGAGAGAGACAGTCAGAGAGAGAGACAGACAGAGAGAGAGACAGAGAGAGAGAGCGTGCGTGTTATTTTTATATTTTGATATAGATTGTGTGTGTGAATAAGGGGTTAGTCTAGTGGTTTTGTGTAGATTATATATATATATACATGCATACTATATATATATATAGTATGCATGTATGTATGTATATATGTATGTATGTTTGTATGTACGTATGTGTGTTTTGTGTGTGTGTGTTGTGTGTGTGTGTGTGTGTGTGTGTGTGTGTGAGTGAATAAGGGGATGGTCTAGTGGTTAGAGCGTTGAACTGGGATCTTACGGCCCCGGGTTCGACCTACCACTACGACACCTTTTCAAGGTGATTTTTCTCCTGAACTTAGCTTCAGCGCCTACTCCACTACCCTGAAAGTCCTTCACACGAGACACTATCCCATAATTATGCGAACCCACGTCGAACATCTTGCGCCTAAGTTAACAGTTCCGCCTTTGGGAAGAGTAGGCCATTTCGTGCTGGTAGGAACCGATGACAAAAACATTTCTGAGAGAAAAACTGCCTGCGCATTGGTGTGTTGTATAGACATCAATCCCGAAGTTGGAATGCAGCTACCCTAGTGGCTGGCATAAACGGTGGCACACGCAGAATCTCACCATGGTTGAACCTTGGGGCTCTAGCCAAAGAACGAAAACAAACCCCCCACCAAAAAAATCAACTCCTTCCAAAAAAACTCCAAGCAAAACAATAAAATTTTAAAAAACCGACAAAAGACCTACTCACAGATGGCCATTTTCTCACCTAACTTGACGCTCCCCCCCCCCCCCCCCCCCCCCCATCCCCACCGGGAAAAAAATCAAAATCATCCCTCACAAAATTATAGAAATCTAAATAGAAAGTAGAAAGTAAATACCAGAATAAAATTACCCAAAAATGGGAGGCAATCTGAAGAAAAAAAACTTTCCCTTACCTTAGACTTTAGCTAAGGGCAGGCAACTCCTCGATTCCACCTGATGGGAGCAGGTCATCAAGGAAGGAAAAGAAAAGACGGGATGAAGGGCGGGCTAGCAGCTTTTCTGTGGACAGAGTAACACACAAACATTGTCTAAGAAACTACAATAGCACAGAAACTGAATATCAAAGAAGCATGATATTAGATGGGGACGGGATAGCTCAGTGGTCGGAGCACTCGGTTTCCCCCAGCCAAGTTAAGCAGCGTCGAGCGTGGTTACCAGTTGGATGGGTGACCGTTTGCGCGCCTTGGCTTCAGTACAGTTCCCCCAGTTCACCCAGCTGTAAATGGGTACCTGCCCTCTTTAGGGTCAGGGAAGTAAAGCAGCGAGGGAGAGGAGATGGGCGCCGCCCTCAATATGCTGGCCCTAGAGAAGTGAGGTCTCTGACGCCTCGCTCCCCTACGACCTTATAGGTTATGGGACTCCATGATATTAGATAATTGACGGAGTAGCTGTTAACAGGAATTTTCCACCACACAACACTTAAAAGTGATAGTAATTTTGGAAAAGAAATACACCCCAAGACATAGAAAAAAAACGCCTCAGGGGAACGGGATAGCCTAGTGGTTAGAACATTGCGCTCGTGATCGGACGGCCCGGGTTCGAGCTCACCAGTCTGAATGGATTTTTTCCCCCTAGAGATGACTTCAGTGCCGACTCCACTCTGTCAAAAATCCTTGGGATGCGATTATAAAGCCAAAGTCCTGCGATTGAACACACCAACACAGAACTGAACATCTTGCACACACATTACAAAAACCCGTTCCGCCTTTTGAGAAGAGTAGCTTAATGCGTGTCAGTAGTAGGAACTGATGGCATTTTTTTCTTTAAAAATCATGCACACTGGTGTGTTCAGACATTGTTCCCTTAGTCGAAATACCGCTTCATTAATGGTAGGGGAAAAGGTCGCATACGCGGAATCTCACCATTAGTAAACGATTCGACTCGAGGCGAGGAACAAGCGAAAAAGAAAATATTTTAAAAAGCAATTAAAAAAATCTAATAGATGAGCAAAATCTACTTAATATTTCTCTCTCTCTCTCTCTCTCTCTCTCTCTCTCTCTCTCTCTCTCTCTCTCTCTCTCTCTCTCTCTCTCTCCTGCTTCCCTCAAGCATTTAAAGATGCCAAAATAATACCACTCTTTAAATCTGGCGACCCAATGATCCTCAAATTATAGACCTATCTCTATTCTGTCTACGTTGTCTAAGCCCCTTGAAAAACACCTTAAGAGCAACCTTCAATCTCACTTTATCCAGTATGATTTATTTCACCAAAACCAGAGTGGATTCAGGAGGAACCATTCCTGTCATACTCTTCTCACAAATCTCATAGAACAATGGCATGGAAACATTAATAACATTATGTTATCAGAGCCATTTTTGTAGATTTACTAAGGCATTTGACACTATTGATCATGCTCTTCTATTAAAAAAGCTAGACATGTATGGCTTATGTTCTGAATCAGTTGGACTTATATCGTCCTTTCTAGGTAATAGACGACAAGCAGTATACCGAGATTGTGTTACCTCCCCCTTTATGCCTATTAATTATGGAGTTCCACAGGGATCAGTTTTAGATCCCATTTTATTTTCAGTTTATGTAAATGATCTTCCACTGAACGTTTCCACTTCATGTGAACTTTTTGCTGATGATACCACGATCCATAATAAAGGTAAGGATGCAAGTTCGCTTTGTTTTGAATTGCAAAAAGATATTGATAAACTTGTTTATTGGTCTGAACTTAACCATATGGCTCTCCATCCTGGAAAGTCTAAATTTATGCTAATTACAACCAGACAAAAGCGACAAAACATTAGGTTGAAGTTACCTGATCTTAAAGTTTACAATACACACTTGGAAGAAGTGGATTCTCATAAATTGCTTGGGTTAAATATTGATAACAATTTGTCTTGGTTTAGTCATCTTTCAAATTTGTCTAAAAAGTTAGCCCAGAAAATCTTTCAGCTCAATAGAATAAAACTTTTGCTTGATCAACATACCCGCAAACTATTTTTTCATGCTTATATACAGCCTAACATAGATTATGCTTCCACATGCTGGGATTTAGCCAGTAAAAATTGTCTAAAGCGATTAGAAAGTTTGTATAGACGTTCTTTAAAAATAGTGCTTCTTAAATCAACACCCTTGGAAGTAACAGATTACAAGGAACTTAATATTCTTTCCTTCCATCTAAGATGTCGTTTTAACAAAGGTGTGTTCATGTACAAAATTATGTATAATCTTGCGCCATCCTATCTTCACAACAAGTTTATTGTAAATAATGTTCGAGGCAAAATATATATTGTTTATCCCACGACCAAGAACTGATCTCTTTATGTCTTCTTTAATTTATTCAGGAGGTAAACTTTGGAATGAAATCCCTGATCACTTAAAACAAAAACCTAGTTTTTCATCCTTCAAAACATGTTTCAGAGATATTTGTTTCAGATGGTCTGAAAGAACTAAGCACTTGGTCCTGTGTGAGAGGAAATGAATATCCAGAAGACGTGGACTGAGTGGGGACAGATGGACAGGGAAGAACTTGAAGGAAGGACCAGGGGCAATCAAAGAAGCTGCATCAACATGTCTCCTACTCCCGCTTAGACTAGAAATTATTGTTATGCCATTATTGATAAAGTCTTATTTAGTTGATTGTGAATATAATGTGTGTATGAGTGTGTTATATTTACTTGTAACCTTGTTTGTGAGTGTGCCGTCTTTTTCTTCATTTTTTTTCGTGTTCTCGTTGATAATTGGGGCTTGTTTGTGTGTGAGTGTGTGTGTGTGTGTGTGTGTGGTGTGTGTGTGTGGTGTGTGTGTGTGTGTGTGTGTGTGTGGTATGTGTGTGCGAGTGTGTGTGTTTATGCATTCTTCTACAAATTCCTTTGGTTTGGATGAGACGTTGGGTTTATTCTATAATATTTTCCTTAGGAAAATGGGGAGTGGAGTAGGGCATGGTGCAAAGAAACGTTGTACTTATTCATTTCCCTACAACATAGTGTTAAATGCGTTTGTATATTCTCTGTTTATCTGTCTGTCTGTACCTGTCTATAGCTCCGGCTCTATCTCTGTCTCTGCCTATCTGTTGTCTGTTGTCTCTCTCCCTCCCTCCCTCTCCCTCTTTCTCTCTCTCTTATTGCTCTTTGATTTTCATCTAATAATAGTAGTAGTATTTCATTATGATGCTTATTTGAATCTTCATTGGAATGTATCTAAAACTGCTGATTCTTACTGTTGCATACTTTGTTTACTTGAAGGGTTTTTGCATTGCTGTGTGTTTGTCTGTTGCTGCTAGGTTTAGTTTCGGTTCTTCTGTTTTGATTAGTGTGTGTGTGGTGGGGGGGGGGGGGGGGGTATGTAGTTTTTCTCGATTTTTTTCTTCTTTTATTATTTTTTTTCTGGTTTTTTTCTTGTTTTTTTTTTTGTGAGAGCATGGTGTAAAGAATCCCTGTGCTTATCCATTTACTCTCAATAAAATTTCGAGTTCGAGTTCTCTCTCTCTCTCTCTCTCTCTCTCTCTCTCTCTCTCTCTCTCTCTCTCTCTCTCTCTCTCTCTCTCTCTCTCTCACTCACTCACTCACTCACTCACTAAGGGGGGGTGGGATAGATTTGAGGTTAGAGTGGAGCGCGATGCGATGCATAGCGCTCGTGATTAGCTGACCCGGGTTCGAATCTCGTGCAGGAGGATTTTTACTCTGGAGTTAGCAGCATCAGTGCTGACCCTGTTCCCTCTAAAAGTCCTTCGGATGAAACTATAAACCAAGGCCCCGTGTGTGAGCGTACACAGAACATCTTGCACAAACGTTTTAAAGTCCGTTCCGCATTTCTGAAGAGTAGGCCATTCCGTGCCGGTAGGAACGAACGACAAAGTTAAAAAGAAAAAATACATGCACACAGGTGTCGTGTTCAGACACCATCCCCGAAGTCGAAATGCAGCTACCTTACTCGTGGGTAAAAATGGTCGTACACGCAAAATCTCACCCTTGGTGAACCTCAGAGCTTTTGGCAAAGAATCAAAATGTATATATATAGTCTGAAAATGAAACAAAAATTGATTAACAGGCTTGATAAACTATCTTTATAGGAAACAAAAATACATATACAAACTCCAGAGTCAAGATTATTAAAGTTTAAAATTCCCTGAAGTCGGAATGTGGCTAGCTTAATGGGTGAGCAAAAAACGGGTCGCATACGCAAATTCTCACCATTGGTGAACCTCGGAATTCTAGCTGAGGAACGAAACATACAACCAGATTAAAGTATTTAAAAGGAGAGAAAAAACAAAATGGGTAAACTACTACTTCAGAGTGTGTCCTAGCTAAAACGTGTCAATACTGATGTATACCAGCTGTTTCATGTAAAAGATAAAGGTGTCCCATAACCTATGTTGTCGTAGGGGAGCGAGGCGTCAGAGACCTCAACTTCTCAAGAAGCCAGCATATTGAGGGCGGCGCCCATCTCCTCTCCCTCGCTGCTTCACCTTCCCTGACCCTAAAGAGCGCAGGTACCCATTTACAGCTAGGTGAACTGGGGGAACTGTACTGAAACCAAGGCGTGCAAACGGTCACCCATCTAAGTGGCAACCACGCTCGATGCTGCTTAACCTTGGGTGGGGAAAAGCGAGTGCTCTGACCACTGAGCTATCCCTTCACCGTTTAATGTAAAAGCTGGACATAATCATTGCTGTTAATGCTCTTTTGTATGATATGTGAATATGTATGTATGACTTTTGAACGACATTTTGCAACAGCTGGGATTTGGATATTCTCACCTGCAATGAAGAATTGCTGTTTTCATCGCCCAGATAAGTTGCTAGCTGGGTACTTTTGTTTGACAGGGTACTTGGAGCTTGTTTTGGCAAGATTGCTGGGTACTGGTTTGTGATACTGGTTTTGGCACAGTTGATACGTGTTTCGGCATAGTTGATACTTGTTTCGGCATAGTTGATACTTGTTTCGGCATAGTTGATACTTGTTTCGGCATAGTTGATACTTGTTTCGGCATAGTTGATACTTGTTTCGGCATAGTTGATACTTGTGGCAAATTTGAATTTCTTTTCGGCACAGTTGGTGCTTGTTTAAGCAGGTTGCTAGGTACTGGCTTCTTGAAGACTTGTTTCGGCACAGTTGGTACTGTTTTTGGCAGATTGCTAGGTGCTTGCTTCTTGGGACTTGTTTTGGCACAGTTGGTACCTGTTTCGGCATAGCTGGTACTTGTTTTGGCACAGTTGGTACCTGTTTTTGGCAGATTGCTAGGTGCTTGCTTCTTGGGACTTGTTTTGGCACAGTTGGTACCTGTTTCGGCATAGCTGGTACTTGTTTTGGCACATTTGGTACCTGTTTTTGGCAGATTACTAGGTACTTGCTTCTTGGGACTTGTTTTGGCACAGTTGCTAGCTTGGTACTTGACTTGGCAAGGCTGTTTGGTTTATGTTTTGGCAAGGTTGTTTGGTTTATGTTCTGGCAAGGTTGTTTGATTTATGTTTTGGCAAGGTTGCTTGGGTTTTTGTTCTGAGAAGGTTTCTCGATACTTGTTGCTTGGTTCTTGTTACTGTGCAACTTGTTGCTTGGCGCTTTGGCGAGGCTTTTTGGTGCTTGTTGCTCGATTCCTGTTGCTTGCTATTTTACTGTGGCAGGTTGCTAGTTATTTGTTTTTTGTACAGATGATTTCTTCGGACTTAGACAAGGTTTGCTTGCTTCTTTTTTTCCCCTGGCAGGTCGCTTGGTTCTTATTGCTTCATTTTGTGGACTTGGGTTGCTTCTTATTTCTTGCTTCTTGTTGACTGGTACTTGTTGACGGGTACTTGTTGACGGGTTATTTGTTGCTTAGTTTTGTGGATTTGGGTTGCTTCTTTTTTCTTGGTTCTTGTCGACTGGTTCTTGTTGATTGCTTCTTGTTGTCTGTAATTCTTGTTGACGGGTTATCTGTTGACAGGTTTATTTCTTGCTTGGATCTTGTTGATTTTGATTGCTTGTGGGTTGGTACTTGCTTTGTTCTGATTGATTGGTTCTTGTCGATGGGTATTTGTTGCTTGGTTCTTGTTGCCTGGTTCTTTTTTACTTGTTGACCGGTACTTGTTGACCGGTATTTGTTGACCGGTATTTGTTGACCGGTACTTGTTAACGGGTACTTGTTGGCGTGTACTTGACGGGTAATTTTGTTGGTGGGTACTTGTTGACGAGTACTTGTTGACTGGTGCTTGTTGGTTGGTACTTGTTGACTGCTACATGACGACTGGTACTTGGTGACGGGTACTTGATTCTTGTTGACGGGTACTTGTTGACGGGTACTTGTTGACGGGTACTTGTGGCGGGTACTTGTTGGCGGGAACTTGTCGATTCTTGTTGACGGGTACTTGTTGACTGGTACTTGTTGATTCTTGTTGACTGGTTCTTGTTGACTGGTACTTGTTGATTCTTGTTGACTGGTTCTTGTTGATTCTTGTTGACTGGTTCTTGTTGATTCTTGTTGACTGGTTGTTGTTGACTGGTACTTGTCGATTCTTGTTGACTGGTTCTTGTTGATCTTGATTCTTGTTGACTGGTTCTTGATTTTTGTTGATTGGTTCTTGTTGATCTTGTTGATTTTTGTTGACTGGTTCTTGTTGATTGTTTCTCGTTATTGCCTCTGAACCAGTTGCCCTGAAAACAGAAGGTATCAAATCAGCATCACTGACAATACTGGCTGTTGAATGTTAATTTAAGCATTGAAATGGCTCTGTATTTCAAAATACACCAACATGACTACCATCACTTAAAAATATATTTAGATGTTTTTCATAGTCTGCAAAAAAACCCAGAACAGTTGCATTTACCTTTGTTCACTATTTGCAAAGAATGTATTGACCATGTTAATCATTAGTGCAGAGTTAGAATCAATGCATGTGACAAATCCATTTAAATATTTTTGTAAAATCTGCTGCTTCATCTATGGTGTATTTTTCTTTTCTTTTCTACTGCACTTTCCTTAACACTGAAAAGGTACTAAGTGTAGGACCCTTATTTTGTGGATTTCATAAAAAGTATCTTTCAGTAACGTCAGCCTTTAAGTTTTAAATCTGTGTCGACGTGCATGCGAAAGATCAATTCTCAGTCTTTCTTCTTCGTCTTTAAACGTTTAGACAGCAACTACCGTTTTCTGTCATATGAGCTAAAAATGCGTGGCACTGCCGTTAAGCGCCTAACAAGTCAGGCCCAGCGCGTCTGACTTCGCGGTGTGAGAGCTAAATCTTCTTTTAAGTGTTTTTTTCAAAATAAAGTGGGGGAATAGATCAAGAAGGCAAAAAAATGACAAGAAGGTGACAGGAAGAAAAGGAGCACGGTAGAAACAAAGGTCGGGATCGAAAAGAGGAAGAATTTCCTACAGAATTTCCCGAAGGTGGGGGTACTATGCTATATACACCGACAGGCCTCAAGCATCCCCACGAGGGTAAATATGAGTCTTTAAAGTTCCTAAATTTTCAACAACATTTGGCGAGATGTAAAAACATAAAATCATCCACTTAAGTTTTCCAGCAAAACTACCTTATCAAAAATGAAACGAGGAAAAAAAATCAGTGAACTTACGTACCTGAGGTCTTGACACGCCACGATATTGGATAGACATGACCAGAGAACTTTCAGATGGACCACATGACGACTTTCAACACCTAAGTCAGGACTTCTGAGGAACCAGGGCTAGAAGGAAGAGACCCAGTAGGTCCAGAAAGTGCTTCAACACCGTGTTTGGGGGTCCGCTGTGTCCCTGCCCCTCACTGGGTGCAGGGGTTCACAGGCTGACCTGTGCCTTTTCAGCACAGCAACATCCATGTCCCAGGCCAAGGCTGGCCATCCCTTTTGGCATCAGGGGGGAAGGTGGAACGGCTGTCGACGAGTTTTCAAAATCTGTGCTCAATACGCTCGCACAGAACTTCAGGGACACGTGTACATTCGAGCTCAAGGAATGTGGACAGTGACTGAGTCACTTGTGAACGCTGTGCACACACACACATACGTGTTTTTGGATCGACACGTCGGAAAAGTGTGCAAGGCCGCAGTCGCGAAGCCTGAGGCTTGTCATTCCTACCTAGTCTACACCCTAGTCTATGTCGGAAAGCGGATATCCGCGACGGCCACAATTCCCACTGCTTCATCGCGTCTGGTCCCTGAAGCGATTCAGAAGTGGGAGGTCTTAAAGACACCACTCTGATACGGAACACCCCAAACATTTTTTTCGCAAAATCTTGATACGGAAATTCCAGGTCATTTCTCCTCAGCCACGCTGCTCCACCCAGTGGGATCTGACAACACGCGTCCGTGTCTTGGATCCCAGAGCACAGATGCCCAGCTCTGCACTGACTCTGTTTGCCCTTCAGGGTGTTGTGGCAGCACTGCCCGCATCTCTCTCTGTCCTGCAGCAGAGAGGCCTGGCCCTGCACTGACCCGTCAGTTCCTTGATGCCGCTGCTCCAAGTCGTTTCTCCTGAGCTGTGCTGCTCTAAGGCAGCAGGATCTGAACACAGACATGATGCCTGTCCTAGATCCCAGAGCGGAAGACGCCAGGCCCTGCACTGGCTTTGCCCTTCAGGGTTTTAATTTTTCTTAAAGCATTTCTTTTATCTCCCTATCCGCACCCTTAATCCCCAAAAATCTATCATTAAGTAAAGAGAAGTCAAGTCATAGTGGTCAAGGACACCAGTCCCGAGGTCATGTCATCCAATATCGTGGCGTTGGCGTCTCCAGTGTCTCTGGTGAGAAGGTCCACGATGACCAGCATCCATCTGCAGACAAAAAACATCACCATTCTTTAGCATACACCAGACAAAGCCAAACTTTCTTTGTCATCTGAATTTTTTGTTTATTTGGGTTCCTCAGCAAGAGCTCCGAGGTTCACTAATGGCGAGATTTTTTTTGCATAAGCGACCATTTTTGCCCAGCATTAAAACAGACCCATTGCGACTTTGGGGATAGTAATTAACTAAACACACCAAGAGTACATGCTGACGGGATAGCTCAGTGGTCGGAACACTCGCTTTCCCTCAGCCAAGTTAAGCAGCATCGAGCGTGGTTACCACTTGGATGGGTGACCGTTTGCGCGCCTTGGCTTCAGTACACACCCCCACTTCACCCAGCTGTAAATGGGTACCTGCCCTCTTTAGGGTCAGGGAAGGTAAAGCAGCGAGGGAGAGGAAATGGGCGCCGCCCTCAATTTGCTGGCCCCTAGAGAAGTTGAGGTCTCTGACGCCTCGCTCCCCTACGACCACATAGGTTATGGGACTCCTTTACCTTTTACTTTACACTGACATTCTCTTCCAATGGGCGGAACAGGGTTTATTTTACATGTAGGCAAGATGTGTTACATGTGTTCGCATCCGGGATCTCGGTTTATATTTTCATCCAAAAGACTTTCGGAGGAGTGGAGTCATCACTAATGTGAACTCCAGGAAAATAATCCCGTCAAGCCGGTGCCTCGGTGATGGCTCGAACCCAGGCCATCAGATTGCTAGCTCAACGTTCCAACCACTCAGCTTTACACCCCCCCCCCCTCCCCCACCACCCATCCCTTATTCTGGGTCTGGCCTGACAAGTATCCTTAAAGACTCCCGAGTCACTTGGCTGTAAACAACTGTAGTCAGATGTTCCAGAGGGGGTATTGTATAGCCCCTGTCCACTACACTTTTCATCTAGACCAAGTTATGACCTCGGCAAACCGTATGCTGGATACAGTGTCATCAACACTCCAGCCCTTGCTATTCATTGCTCCTATCTTACGAATAATGTCGTGTCTAAAATCACTAAATGTGATTAGAAGTTAAGACAAAACTTCCAAACATTAAAGTGTGATCCTTGGTATAATCATTTCAAAACATTTGAGAAGAGAGGGATAGAAAAGAGGACATTTCTCGCATAGGATTTCCAAAAGGTGGGGATGCTATTTTATACTAACATGACCCAGGCAATCCCATAGGGTACCGCAAGATATTCTGCGTTGCTTTCGCATACGGACTTTGGTGTATAGTCTCATCCGAAGAATTTTCAGGGTTTGGAGTCAGTACTGATGTTAACTCATGGGGGTAAAATCCTCTTGAGCGGGTGCCTCGGTGGTAGCTTGAACCATGGCCGTCTGATCACAAGCACAACGTTCTAACCACCCGGCTGTCCAGTCCCCCATGTGTACCTTATTTCATTTGTATGGCTGTCTTCCTTATTAAGTCAGCAGGTTTTTCAACATCTATTTACTTTAACTTGATTTTTTTTGGCGTTTGTTTCAGCAAGCAAGGAGTAAAAATAGTTGCCACTTAAATCAGATATGTAAAAAGAACTATTTGGTTAAGGGAGACATATGCATTTAAATCTACATAAAAAAATCCTCACCGATTTTTGCCATGTGAAGTACTGTAGAAGTGTGCTGAAGGTCTGGTCTGGGCTGTGTCTTCTTGTCTTCTGTCCTGTGTGCCAGAGTTACAGGTAGCTTGGTGCCAGGTTCATCTGGGAAACCTTGAAAAAAGATACACAGGCGTCTTAAATGTCAGTATTTTGTCAAGATTAAAGTAGATATTGTATTCTGGCTAACTGAATAATGATAAAGATGCTGATGACAATAAAATATAATAGAAACAAGAAGAAGAAAAAGAAGAAGAAGAAGAAGAAGAAGAAGAAGAAGAAGAAGATGATGATGATGATGATGATGATGATGATGATGATGATGACGACGACGACATTAACAACGATGACGACGACGACAACGATGATCATATGATGATGATGATGATGATGATGAATATAATAATAATATTAACAATAATATTAATAATAAAACAATAATGATGAGAATGCAAATAATAGTTTTATATTTTGCTTTACCTGTGGACTCGTTTGTATATCAATGTCATGGCAGACTTCTCCGCGTGAAATTCGGGCTGTTCTCTCCCACAGAGAGAACGTCGCCACAAGAGCAGCGCCGCCCATTTATTTCCATGTCTGTATGTATAATTATTGTTTTTTTCCTATCACTGTGGCTTTCTTCTACATAATTTTGCCTGGGACAACTCTTGTTCCCATTGGATATTTTACGTGTGCTGAATGTATGTTGAACACGAGGCCTCAGTTTACCGTCTTCGGGGATGGTGGGCATGTAAATCATTGCAGATACCCATGCTTTGGCGCACAGCTGACACGATAACTTTGATGAACTACGGTTCACTGTATTCATTTATCATGTTATTTTGAAAATATGGAATGAGCACACGTCTTTTTTCACATCCATTCCTAGAGTGCATGCGGTTTTGTGCATTATGTCATCACAAATGGACTACTCTTGAGAAAGGAAAAGCAGTTTTTAACGTATGTGCAAGACGTTCTGCGTGCGTTTTTCACACAGGAATTCGGTTTATAGTTTCATCTAACGGACTACCTTGCATGCTTAGGTTACCCTATCAGCATGTGAAATTTTATAATACATAAAAATTAGATTTGCAATCCATATTTCAAGTAAACATATTATAAGTCACATCTACACCTGTCTACCATATCTTGAGCAGATTTTTCAACACCCAGACAAGCCATCAAACTAAAGAAAAAATTGTCGATGTCTCAGACCTGATAAGCCATGAAAGTATCTACCACTCAATGTAAAGGTGAAGGGTCTCATCCAAATCAACGGGGCGTAAACCCACTTCTCTGGCAGAATGGGGCGGGCCCCCCACCCCCCTTGCTTTTTACCCCCCAAAAACCCTAAAGGGGCAGTTACCCTTAAGCTGGGGAATTGGGGACAAACTGGAAAAAAACCGAAAGTAATCCAACTAAATTCGCCCCCTTTCCAACTTAAAAGGGGGAAGCATTGGCCGCCACTGAGCTAAAACCGCCCCCAAAAATTTTAAATGAATTTTTAAAAAATTCGATTGAAAAAAAAATGCCTTAAACTTAAAAAAAGAACTTTGCACTCACCAATTCATTTAAGTTAAGGAATTGATGGAAGGCTCTTTCAGGGTTTTAATTTAAAAAGGAGGGGGCCTCTTAAACCCCCCCCCCCCATTTTGTCACCTCACAGTGGTAATTTGCAGTTTTTGAAAAACGAAAACAATCACCCTGGTTTTTTTCAATTTTTTGTAATAAATAAATTCCTTTTTTTTTTTTCTTTTGCAAGGGCTTAAAGACAGTGGGGCGCATTTGATCTCCTTGCGCTTTAAATTTGTGAAAAACAGGGGGAGGGGAAATTTTGTTTTTCAAAAAAAAGGCACTAAAAAATCTTTTCATTAAAACATTTGAAATACGCTAACAGCAGGCCAAACCAAAAAAAAAAAAAAGGGTTGGGAATGAAATTTTTCAATACAAAAAACGCCCCCCCCCCCCCATACTAAAAAGAACAAAACGGGGGGTAGAGATAAAAACTTTAGAATAAAACCCATAAAAGCCTTATAGCCAATTCAAAACATTAGTTTTTAAATTCCACTAGTTTTTTGTGTGAAACTTTATTGCCTTTCTAAATTTTTTTTGGAATGTTTAAAGAAAAAGGCCTTTTTTTTTTTTTTTTAAATATACAAAAACGTGAAATTTTAAAACGGTCAGAAAAAGAGAAAAGTTTTCAAAAAATTTTTAAAAAATTGAAAAGAAAAAAAGGGAATGGAAAATTTGTGGAAAAAAACCCCCCCCTTTAAAAGGGGAAAAAAATTTTTTAGAATAAAATTTTACATTTTTGGGTGACATTCGCCATCTTTTGGCAATAAAAGAAAACTTTTTTTGTTCTCCTTTTTTCTGTAAAAAAACAACCATCCCTAATTTTGGGGAGGAAAATGTTTAAGTAGGTTAAAAACCCCTAAGCCCTTAAGGTTGTCCAAAAGTACCCCAAACTTTTTGTTTAAAAAAAATTTATTTTCAAAAAAAAAGTAAAAAATAAAAATGATAAAAAAGAAGGGATATCCAAATTGAAGGAAACATTTGACCCGTTGTTTTTTTTGCCATTAAAAAAAACCTTTTTTGGGCCGCAAAAACAGTGCCAAATCGCCAAAAAAAAAACGTGCCCAAAAATCTTTTGACACCAGAAGTCGTATCACATCTTTGGCGGTTTTTTAAAAAAACGTTAAAATCTCACCATTTGGTAAAATGGAGTCAATTTAGGAAAAAGTAATAAAAAACCCCAAAAACCCTTTAAAAAAAAGAAAAAAACCATTTTTGTTTTTGGGGGGGGGTTTGGTGGGGGGGGGGAAATTAAATTAAATCTTTCATGAAAGGGGATTTTGGCCAGAGGAACTAAACCCCCCCTACCAAAAGGTTTTTGGATCCAGGTTCCTTTTAAAAAAACCCCCCCCCCCAAAACCCCATCATTTTTGGGTCCCGTTCCCCAAAAACCCATCCTTCCCATGAAAATTCTGATGGTTTTTTTTTAAACCCAAGATTGTTTTCTTGTTCATAAAGATGAACCTTTGGGTCAAATTTTTAAAAACCCCTATTTTTTTAAGTACCACAAAAATTTGCCCCGTTTTGAAAAAACCAACCTTTTTTTTTATTTCCTTTTTCTTTCCATCCCGGTTGAAACTGAAACTATTTCCCCAAAAAAAAGATGTTTTTTTCTTTCAACCCGGAAAGGGAAAAACTATTTAAAAAAAAAAAAAAAAACTAAAAAAAACCCGTGAAGCGTTTAAAAAAAACGATTTTTTTTTAAAAAACTTATCCACTAAAAAACTTTTCCCAAAAACCAAAAAAAAAAGATTGAATTAAAATGCCGTCAACCGAGTAAAGGGCTTTCTCAAAACAAGCAAAAAGAAATGGTAGAAATTTTTTTGGAAAAACTTGTTAAAACCACAAAAGATGAATTTGGGGGAAAGCAAAATAACCCTTTCCCATTCAACAAAAAACCAACACTAAAATAATAAATTTAAATTTAAATTAAAAAATATTATATTAAAAAAAAAAAAATAAAAAAAAAAAAAAAAAAAAAAAAAAAAAATATAAATATTAAAAGGGGACGGGTATCAGTGGCGGAGCACTCGTTTTTCCCCACCCAAAGTTAAGCACTTTGAGCGGGGGTTCCCAAATTGGGATGGTAAAACGTTTCGCGCTTGGCTTCATACATTCCCCCATTCACCCAGCGTAAATGGTCCCCTGCCCTCTTTGGGGTCGGGGAAGGAAAAGCAGCGAGGAGGGGAGGGCCCCCGCCCCAAAGCTGGGCCTAGAGAAGTGATTCTCTGACGCTTCGCTTCCCTACGCCCTTTAATTAGGTTAGGGGATACCTTTTTACCTTTATATAAAAATTTTTTTTTGTTCTTGATTAATGAAAGAAACACTCTTTTGTGCTTTTAAGGCCTTACATTGATGGAGACAACTGTAATGGTTTCCTCATATTAGTTTAAAATATGAAGCCGTACATTGCTCGCTAAAACAACATTATTGTAAACACTTACTTTCCCAAAAGTAAAAAACCCTTTTTCAACCCTCACCCAAGACAAAGTTAACTCAATCAATGGAAAAGGCCCCTCGGTTGGAAAATAAAGATTACAAAAGGTAAAGGTGCCCAAAACCATAGGTCGTAGGGAGCGAGGCGTCGGGAACCTCATTCTCTAGGCCAAATTTGAGGGGGCCCCCATCTCTCCCCCGCGCTTTATTTCCCCCCCAAAAGAGGCGGGGTCCCCTTTTACAGCTGGGGAACGGGGGGAACTGTACTAACCCAAGGGGCAAAGCCGCTTTAAAACTTGGTAACCACCCTTTGCTGTTTAAAACCTAGTGGGGAAAGCGAGTGCTCTGACAACGACTATCCCCCCCCAAAGGGGTGCAGGGAAAAAAATTTGCCAAGATACAATGGTCATAATTATCATGCCTGATTTAAGATAAAAATTGAAACACGAAAACAAAAAAAACAGGAAGAAAATTAAACCCCAAACACGTAAAATAATGTATAAGTACTTGAGGACTGCTCACGAGGCGGAATCAGGGGGATGTAATAGTTTTTATTGTGTATGTGCGTGTTTTTTGCATTATTCAATAAATTTTAAAAAATTCGTAGCAGAATTCAAGCTCCAAAAGAGAACACAGTAATGGCACAGCAAAGTGCACTAAAATTTTTAAATGAAGTAAATACACGTCCCCTAAAATAACAGTGAAGATGAGATGAGATGATGATGAGGAGGAGAGAGAGAGAGAGATGAGAGATGATGATAGATATATCACCATCATCATCTTATCATCATAAAATTACCCCACCACCCAACTCATCCATCTTCATCATAACCATGTTTACATAAGCATGATCTCTAATCACCGAATCTAGCACAATCATCATCATCTTAAAAATAACGAGTAGCATTAATGCAAGAAGAAGAAGAAAGAAAAAAAAGAAGAAAAAAAAAAAAAAAAAAAAAAAAATAACTAACCAAACCGAAAAAATCGGTAAAAATCTCGTCATGATCATTATCACCACAAAATTTTTTTTTAAAAAATAATTCATACACCTATAAACAAAGCACTTGTATTCAATTCCCTTTTACGCGCAGCACGAGCACAGCGCACACACAAACCAACCCACGAACGCACGAAACATCACCACGCCGCACACCACCCACAAACACTGCATGTAAAAGTTGAATAATTTTAAAAGATTTTTTTTAAAACTAAAAATTTTTCTGGTGGGCGGCGCGCAACCCAAAAAATTTCCCAAAATAAGAACAAAAACCCCACATCCCACAAACAAAATGCATGGATTTTCAGTATAGAAATAAGAAAGTCTAAAATACCCCCGGGGGGGAAAAAAAAAAAAACCCCCCCCAAACCACAAAACAAAAACTACAACGCTGTGATTTGTCGAACACTAAATAAATAGACGAAAACAAAAATACGCAAAAACCACACACAAAAAACCCACACACAAACCACACACACACACACACACACACACACCACACACCCCCACCCCCACCAAACCACACCCCCACAAACCCCCAAAACACAACCCCACTACCACACACAAAAATCACACACACGATTACAGTTTTGTAAACATTTACTACTAAAAGGCAAGTTAAAAAAGGGGACCCTATTTCTCGAGGCAGATAGCATGGGGTATCTTTGCATCATACACATACCAACCAGCCCAAAACCCGGGTTTCTTTTACAAACAAACAAAGGATAGGATTCACACCTACAATACCTACGGCGCAAACCCGAGTGTTAAGACCGTTCAAATTTAATCCAGGTCCATGAAGTGGGTTTTTAAACCCCGGGGGGTCTGAGAATTGTGGTGGTGAATTTTTAATCTCCAAGGGGAACTCAAACGCAGACCCGCCAGTGCTTTATTCCCTTGTGTAAAATACACCATGCATAAAATCCCCTATGCACTTTAAAAACCCCTAATCCATATTTCGAGACCACCTGCAAGGAACATCCAGGGGAAAGAAGACGGGGGGAACAGAGGAGAAAGGGGGCGACGACTCCGGATTGGACAGGGAAGGACTTCAATGTCACCCAGGCACTCCCCCACACCGGCTAAGTAGCCAGCGGCCACCGTTCGTCCCCCATGCAGCGCCCCCTCCCCTGGCGGTTACGGGACCGTAACATACAGTAAAAAGAACCAATCAGCGTTTTTAGAGGGCCCCGGAAACCGAACATATCCCCAAAAATCCCCCAAGTCGGAATGCAGCTTTCCCTTTATTGTGGGCAAAAAAAAAAAAAGATCACTACGGGAAAAAATTACAATTTAAAACCTCGAGATTTTACAAAAAGCGTTTGCACACAGACCCCTTTGGGCTTAAATCTTCAAATTCCCCAAAAATCCCCCCGTCAAGGGGAGCACAAGAAAGATCAATACACAAAGTCTAACCCGAGGTAATGAACCTCAGAGCTCTATGCCGAGAAAAAAATAAAATCGTCAGAAAAATCCTTCACCATAGGGGTAAGGAGTTTGCACAGGAGGGGGGTGGATCCCCTGGGGGAAAGATCTTATTGAATGGGGCTTCAGTGAACCCATCGAACCGTATCCAAAATTGTCCCATTCGAGTTCAACCTCCAAAACCCCAACACTGTCCCCTTTTTCCCGTTAAAAAAAAATGACGGAGGTTAAGACGTTTGCATGCCTAACAAGTCAACCGTGGGTTCTTGGGTTTTTTGATGCTTTCAAAAATTCAGCCTAAAAATTCCCTCATTAAAATTATTATTTTTATTATTATTATTTATTATGATTATTATATTATTATTATTGATTCCCCCCCTTGCTTTTCTTCCCCGTTTGACGGGAAAAAATCGGGAAATTTAATGTTAAAGTGCTTTGGTGAGAAAAAATCGAATGGAATTTAAATTTTCGGATGAACGAAAATCGAACGAAAGTTAAAATCTTTCGAATAGACTAAAATGAACGAAAGTTAAAGTTTTCCGATGAACTTTAAACCGAGTCCCCGGGGCTAAGCACGCAGAACTTTTGGCAAATACATTTTTCATTATTTATTATTATTTTTACTTTTAACGAGGATAATGGAATAAGCACTTAGTGCTTTTTTTTTCTCCCTCCCCGTTGTATCGGTTTTGTCAAATTTTTTCATTGTTCCACAGGCACACAATGGCCACTCTTACGAAAAAGGGGAAAAATTTAAATGTCCCCTTTTTGGGGAGGTGGGCCGCTAAAGTTCAGGTATAACGGATGGGAAATTAATTTTTTTAAAAAAAAAAATCACAACACACAGAGCCCTGTTTAAACATCATCGTCCAATGAAAAGGTATGGGTAAAAAGACGGTTCGCATACGCCAAAAAACTCACCTTTTAAACTTGGAACCTAGCGGAGGAACAAGCAAGGGTTTTATAAATATTTTTTGTGGGGCAAAGGTGCTTTTTTCTGCCCCACACAGCCCGGCAATGTCTATTAAACAGACAATTGTGATATTTAGGAAGAGTTGGGATTTTTTTTTTTCAAAAAAACCGTTTTCGCCCAAATGGGTTGAAATTTCTGGCTTAAAAAGTGAAAGTTAATTTTAACCTTGGGACCTTTTTTTTAAAAAGAAACGGGGCCAAAGTAGGGGTAAATATAGCCCGCAAAATGAAAAAAAAACAGTATGCATTTCACTCGACTTTTTCCACCCTTCGTTTTAAAATATATGTCGCACACTTAAACACACTAAAATACATATATAAAATCATACATACATACATACAACACGCGCACGCACACGTGCACAATCCACCAAAACAAAACACACACCCCCAAAAACCCCACAAGCACGATCGAACGAGTCAGCACACCCCGCGCGGGACACACACACCACACACACACACACCACACACACACACAAAACACACACACACACACACACAAAACACAACACACACACACAAACACACACACACATTAATGTTGTCGATTGGATTGGGAATCGGCGTTGAATGCATTTAAGTGTGTTAGTGTGCACGTATTTTTGTGTGGAATCAAGTCAAAGTCAAAATTTTTATTTTTCCCGCGGGACAAGAAAAGCAATCATTGACTTTTTTCACAAGCCATCTAGGGACAAAATTTTTCTTAACAATATGTTTATTACAATCTTTTTACAAAAATTAACAATAAAAAATCAAAAGAAACAAACAAAAACAATAAAGCAAAACCCGTGAAAAAACACACACACACACGCGCGCGCGCGGCGCCCCCGACAAACCCAAACACACACACACACACCACGCACACCACACACACACACAAAAAATGTGCTGTGGTTTTTGTGTTTTGTTGTGTATTTTGACGTGTTTTTCGTGCATACCATGTGTTTGCGCGTACCGCGCGGTAAAATTTTTTCGTAAATTTTTGTGTTTGTGCCCGTGCGCGTGTGTTGTGTGTTTATTCGTGCGTCATGGTGTTTTTTGTTGTGTGTGTATTTGCGCAAACATGGTATCAACTTTCATTAGGACCCAACTGTTTGTTTTCCCTTTTTTCCTTTTTTCTTTATTACTCTTTAATCCCCCCGGGAAAAAGCAATTTTACTAACAATTCAACAATGTTTGAAACAGAAATGGATGCATATCCTTCCAGGGAAATATTGTCCAAGCAACTGGGTTTTCCCAACCAACGTTAAATAACAAGCCAACCTTGTTAGTACGCCACGGAAATATAATTTTTTATTCCCGAAACAACTGTTCTGACTTCGGGAAGGGAGAAATTTATCTTTTTGTCTTTCGGAGAAGAAAAGGCAGGAGAATTTACCAAAAGGAGAAAATTTACAAGAAGGGAGGTGGGAGGGAAAAAGAGGAACAGGCAGAAAGAAAGAGGGATAGAAAAAAAGGGGTTCTTGCACATAAATTTTTCCGAAGGTGGGCCCTTTTCATATGCATGCCCAAGACATCCCCCCAGGCTACATTTTGTATACTTTTTGGAGAATACTCCGATGGCGTTTTCTTTGAGCTGGATCCCTTTTATTTAGTTCTTTAGAATTTCTGCCTTTGTGTCATTACTTTCAACAATAATATACTGGAAATTTTCGATTTACCCCTATCTAATAACGACTTCAAAACAAGAACCCCAGCGTTAACACACATCTAGGTATACCACAACAAACAAAAAAATTTTTCAAAAGCTTTCAAACTCCCACTTTTATTACATTATAGATGCATCTGTTTTTTACGCGGGGGCGGGGAAAGTCAGTGTCAGAGCACCGCTTTTTCCCCCACTCAGGTTAACACAACCGCGTGGGTTTCCACAGGATGGGTGATCGCACCTTGCACCTTGGTTCAGTATAGTCCCCCCCCCCCCCCCCCCTGTTCACCCACGCAAAGGATACCTGCCCGTTTAGGGGCCCGGGAAAGTAAAAACATGAGGAGAGGAAGGCGCAGCCCCAAATGCGCCCCTAGAGAAGCTAGTCTCTGACGCTCGCACCCGAACGCCCCTCAGGTTTTGGGGGCACCTTTACCTTTACCTTTTATAGTTTAAGATCAGGGGCCTACAAGCAGAATTGTGTTCCTTTGCCTTTAAATAAAAAACTTGCTCTTCCCCCGTGGGGAACAGGGGGCTGTAGTATAAACGCATTTCCCCCTTTTGGAAATAGGGAATCCGTATATTTAATTCTCTCTTTCTTTTTGCCTTAAATTTATGTCCTCCCCTCACCTTTTTTTTTCTGTTTTCTGCCCTTTTTGGCCCGTTCTCCCCCCCCCTTTTTGTTCCAAAAGTCTTAAAAAAAAGCATTCTCTCCCCCACCCAAAACAGTACGCAGGCCCCCCTTGTCAGGCGCTAACGGGAGCGCAACGCATTTCTCTCATATGACAAAAAGAATTGTTGCTTTTGCTGTTCGACGTTGACAAAGAAGAATAAAACAAAAATGAATAAAAAATTGTGGCAAAAGAAGAATTGCGAAGGAGAAGAAAAGAAGAAGAAAAAAAGAAGAAAGAAGAAGAAGAAGAAGAACCTTTTTGCACACAGTTGATAGCCTTTCATAATCTCCAGTATCATCACATCATCATCATCAGACCCTACCTTGGCGGGCGTGGGGAGACACGAAAAACAACCGGGGGAAGCCTCCTCCATCCCTCTCGGTCCCTCGGCTCTGCGCAGTAGTGCCGATCATTCATCCTGGCCATTCTCTGTGTTGTCCATCCATGACTTTTCTGTCTTTTCCCCCCCTTTTGCCACCCGAGTGTTCCCTCAGTACGTTTTTGCAAAATGTTGGGCGGGGGACGTGGCCGAACCAGTCACTTTTTTTTTTGACGATGGTGAGAAGGGGGGCCCTTTGGGGCCCGCCAGCCTTTATTTGACTCTTTACAAATTCATGGGCTTTTTTCTCTCCCGGATTGCCCATATTTCTAGGCATTTGTTTCGAATGACTGGATTCGCTTTGCTGTTTCGCAGTCAATGTCCCGGTTTCATTTCGTAAGCAGGATCGCGAATTAGGGTTTTTTAAGCTTTTGTTTTATTGGGGAAAGATCTCTTCTTTTTCCCTATGGGGGTGATTTTTTTTCATGGAAATTTCCATGGCTTTTTTACTTTTATTTCTGCGTCGACGCCCCTCCTTTGAGAGTGTACGCCAAGGGATTTAAAACGTTACCCCCTCCATTGCGGCCGTTCATGTAAATTTTAGCAGTGGGGTTGTCGTTTCTGTTCAAAGAATTTTCTTTTCTCCAGCTCACCTCCTCCCTATGCTCCACCGTTCTCAAATCGGCGTAAAACTTGCAGCCTGTGTTTCTTCCCCCATGAGGACAATGTCATCGGCAAACCGTAATTGTTTAGGGGTCTGCCGCCAAGGGGATGGGAGAGTGGAATCATGGAGGGTCTCTTCATAATGTTTTTCCAAAAACAATTAAAAAGGGTGGAGATAACACATCCTTGTCGGACCCCAACTGTGGTTTTGAAGTTCTCCGACCTGATTGTCAAAGGACTGCCTGCTTGTGGTGTTGTATAGTCTTTTAATGTTTCATATCCTTCTTCAAAGCCAAACATTTGAGGACCGCCACAGGCCTTTGCGCCCAAATCTGTCGAAAGCCCTTTTTGAATCGTAAAGTTTTTGGGAAATTTCTCCCTGATGTTGAAAAATTTTTTTTTCCCCTCAGGATGTGGCAGTTAAAAATCGTTCGATTGTGCTCCCCTGCCCTGAACCCATTTTTCCCTGCAAGGTGTTTTTCTGCCCCCTTCTTGAGTCGAAACAAAATAACTTTGAGCATGATCTTGCTGGCGTGGCTGATGAGGCTGATTGTTCTATAGTTTTGGTATTGGCGTAAATTCCCCTTCTTGGGCAGGGGTATGATGAGTGATTGTGTCCATTCTGTTGGCCACTGTTTTGTCTCCCAAATCTTCTGACAGATAGCTGTAACATATGTGATGACTGTTTCGCCACCATGCTTGAGCAAGCTCTGCTGGTATATTGTCTGCTCCTTGGGACTTTCCTACTGGTAAGCTGCGGATGGCTTCTTCCACTTCTTCCCTCAGTATAGGTAATGGCGAGGGTGCTCTTGATGTTGCTGCTTTCTCTTCTATTATGTTCTTGTCAGGTTGTATTGGGTAGTTGTACAGTTCTTGACAATATTCAGATCACCTGTTCAATGCAGCTGAGCTTTCTGTGAGGAGGTTTCCGGAGCTGTCTTCAATGACTGATGGTTTGGTTTGAAGTGGTTTTGTGAGTTTCTTCATGGTGTCGTATGCCTTTTACTGTTGCCCACTTTCATGCTTTTTTCGATCTCATCACATTGATCACTGATCCACTTCTCTCTGGCCTTTAACATTGACTTCTTCACGAGATTGTTTGCCTCCCGGTATTCTTTAGGGTTGGAAGACCTGGTTGGTTTCAGTGCCCTTCTTGTATCGCAAAGAAACCTTTTTTGCACACAGTTGATAGCATCTTCATACATCTCCATGGTACCAATATGGTTTCTTTTACGAAGTAGATGATAACATGCTTTAACTCTGTTTGCAAAGCTATCGAATTATTTTGTAAATAGTTTTAAAAGTATAGTGGTCTCCAGGGTTGTTTTTCAAAAGTTGTAAATATTATCTGCTTTGGTGAGTATTTAGTCCTGATTTTATTGTGATGTATGCATTTTTGGAGAATAAAAATATCCTGTGCTTTGAAACCAGGTTTTAAAGTTTCCTGTAATTATTGTTTTCAAGCAAAAAGGAGAAAAGTTATGTTATCCCATCTGTTTGCGGGTGTGTGGCTGTTTCTCAGGTCCCTGAATGGTTTCACACTATTGCCACAGTAATCACACTTGCACAGCTACCCTCATTCTGTTGCAGTTAGCTTGAACAAAAATTTCTCAAATTCATTTCGTTTTTCTTTGGTTGTATTTCTTCTAAAATATGTGCTGACTTGATTTTTTTAAGACTTAGTTCCATTTCTTCTAACACAATTTTTAGCGATAACGGTATGTTCACACTTGCACAGCTACCCTCATTCTGTTGCAGTTAGCTTGAACAAAAATTTCTCAGATTCATTTAGTTTTTCTTTGGTTGTATTTTTTCTAAAATATGTGCTGACTCGATTTTTTTAATACTTAGTTTTCATTTCTTCTAACTCAATTGTTAGCGATAACGGTATGTTGCATTGCACACTAGTTTAAATCACTTTTTTCAAGTCGTCAAATCAAAATGGCTTTTTACCCTCAATAAAGATCATTTTGACTTGACTTGAAAATCACACTGCATATATCAGACTTTACCTACACTCAAATAAATTCTGACGTTTGTTATTTTCGCAACATTGATCGAAGCGTTTTTTTAGAACGAACTTTTTAAACAAATTAAAGTAGGAAACCAAGGGCTTTGATATTTCAACAGGTTTCAGACAACTTCTGCGCCTTTGAAATGAAAACGACCAATTTTACAACAGATCCGTCAACAGAATATGCTGCACTCAACATCTCAGAGTCATCAGATTTTCTCCATCATGTTACAATTGTCTTGCGGTCTACAATACCGCCTGTTCTTCTGCTCTTCGGCACTTTCGGCAACGTGATGATCGTGGTGGTGAGGGCGGGGGATGCGGGCTTCCCAGTCCACGGCCTGTCTTCCCTGTACTTCACTGCTCTGGCCCTGTCGGACCAGTGTCTGCTGATGACCACTGTCATTTTCCTTTTGGTCAACACTGTCTTCTCTTGGCCACCATGGCTTTTCCGTTATGACCTTTTGTGCATCATTCCAATCTTCACCTGGTACACATGCTCGGTGACCGTCAGCCTGGTTTCTGGTGGCTATGACGTATCAGCGAGTGACGTCAGTGCTGGCGCCCCTTTCGTTTTGGGGGTTTTGTGCACTGTGAGAAGAGGAAAGATGGTCATCGCCGCCATCGTTTTCATTGCTTGTGTGGTGAATGGTCACTTTGTGTTTACGTATTCTTACCAAAAGGAACATGGTAGATGTCTGATGAAAGACCACCTGGTCTATTTCATGGTGATTTTCACATGGGCTGATCTTACCCTAGCATCCGTCCTTCCCTTCCTTTTCTTGCTTGTCGGCAACTGTGTCCTGATCGGCCAGGTCATCACCTCCATGCAGTTGTCCAAGACTATGAGGAAAGGAACTCAGCAACAGACCGCCAAAGAAAGTACACGAGTGTACCCAATGACAAGAACTCTCATTTTGACTTCAGCGGCGTTTTTGATGTTATCTTTTCCAGCGTGTGCCTTTGATGTCTATGAAAGAACCAATGACAATCTCAGCGCCATAGAAGGGGACTTCAAAGACAGGATAGAATTCCTTGAAACTGTAGTCTTCTTTCTGTGGATGTCTGTGGGGGCCACCAACTTTTACCTCTATTTGTTGAGCGGCAGAAGGTTCAGGGAGGAAGCCAAGAAATATTTATGCTCGTGGAACAAAAGTCAAGCAAAATGAAGGCGCGTGGTCAGCTTTGAATTTCTTTGGGTAGTGTTGTTTGGTTTTGAATGGCAACTATAAACACTTGATTAGAACATTGGCTTTTAGTGATCGTGTTTTCAAAAACAATGCTGCTTTTCATGTCTGGATATGTACCTAGTCACCCAACTTTGCTATTTTGCTTTTGTGGAACTCTTTCATCGTCTTACATTCTTTTCCTTTGGTTTTGTTTTCAGTTCAAGTATACCCTTAGAAATACTAACGCCAATTGTGATATTAAAATCAGCGAGAGAAACATGTAACAGAAGAAATGTGATGATCTATCGCTGCACTGTACAGTGATAAAAAACATCACAGCAACATTAGCATTAACAATAACAACGTCGAACAGTGCTGTCAGCGAAAGAGCTGACCACAGTTTCACAAAACAGGTCTGCACATATTGCTGCTATCATTCCCCAGTGGAGATGCCAGGGTTTATGTCAGTATGAATAGCATCCTCACATTCTGGAAGTTCTGTGCGAGGAATTCCCTCTTTTCTATCCTTCTCTTCGTTTCTGTCTTGTTCCTTTTGTTCTTATTTCCTCCTTCTTGGTTATTTCTGCCTTCTCTGCTTAATTATCCTGCTTTTTTCCATAAAGACTTATTTTTATTTATTTATTTATTTATTTTATTCTTTATATCGAGGATAATGAAATAACCACTTATGTGCTTTTTTACATCCAGTCCCCGTGTGTATGCAATTTTTGTAAATTCTGTCATCTGTTCCCACCGGCACACAATGGCCTACTCTTACAAAAACGGAACAGGATTTAACGTGTGCGCAAGATGTTCTGCGTGCGTTCGCACACGGGACATCGGCTTATAGTCTCATCCGAAGGACTTTTGGGGAGAGTGGAGTCTGCACTGATGTTAAAATACAACAATGCTCTCGCATGCCAAAGCCAGAGGTGCTGGGCCTGACTTGCCAGGCGCTTAACGGCAGTGCAACGCGTTTCTCTCAGACAACAGTAGATGTTGTCTGAGCGTTTGACCAAGATGTAAGCTTCTACCACTAGTGATGAAGGAAGCCACTTTTCAATGTTTAGGCAAAACATCTATACACTCACTGCTATTATTTAACGGTGACAGACCTTGATAACTTAATGTTACTAGTACTGGGATATGTCTTGCTTGCTTGGGTATAGATATTATATAACTATTTTTCTGATCATTGGCATCGGAAATGTGCTTAACTGGAGTGAGAAGGGACAACACCATCTCCAAATTCTGCAAGCTCTGAACAGGGTCACTCATAAATAATGATTCATTGGGGATTGGATGGATTTGGAAACAAAGCCGAAGTTTTTGGGTTAGTGCCTTGGCTTACAGACTGGAAGGTTGCGGGTTTCGAATCCATAAGAATCATAGGGAGTTTTTGGACTCTAACCGGATCCTACCCAGAGTGAGTGTACTGTGGTATCATTGGAAAATCTAGGATCACACAGTTGAGTTTCATCCACTTTAAGGATGAGAGTTTGAGCGTTGCTCAAAATAACCTGACCAACACTGCAGGTGTCTGTATCTCCGGGGCCTGGTTGGTGCCGGGATATATTATGATAGTAAGCGTAGAGTACAACCCTATTTAGTAGTCTCAAAGCATATGCACTTCCATAGCGGCATCATTACGTCATTATTATTATTGATCATCATGTAAGTAATTGCCTCTGATTCGGAGGTCCCAGCTGTTCTGGTCTCATGGTGACCTCAGATTCGGTTTGCCCAAACACTTCTGTGCTTGTGGCGAGTTTGTGTCAAAGCCTTTGGGTTTGGAGTTTCACGGGGGACAGTCGTTGGAGGGATGTTGTGGTGGTCGCCACCTCGGGTGGATAACTCGCTCAGTCTGGCTCCGCGACTGAGCTAATACTGTCGTTAGTAGGGGGCCTAATAGGTGAATTCCTGCGTATCTTGGCTCAGAACAGGCACCACTGAACACCACCAAAGTGACCCAGCAGCAGTGCAGGGCCCCTCTGGCTGGTAGTCCCACGCGACCTGATATTGATGGGCTCCCTGTGGACTTCGACCCTGAGGCCGAGACACAAGATCTTCAGAGGTGTCTCAACGGTGTTCAAGATTACGAGATAGGTGAAAGTCAAGGTGAATGTTCAAGTTCTTTGTACTGTTTTTCCTTGTTGCATTCCTATGCGTTACATTTATAGCTTAAAACAAAACTGTTAGATGGCTCTCTTTCCATATGTGTTCTGTTATTTCTAGTCAGTCCTTTTTCTGTCTAATATCACTTATAATGAACAGACCTAAAATACAGGAATGAAACACACACACACACACACACACACACACACACACACACCCCACCTTGATGGCTGCTGAACCTAGAAAAGGCATGGTGTGTGTGGGTTGCTGTTTACATTGGGTGTCCATACTTGTATGTGGATTTCTTTATTCTTTGTACGTTTTCTATAAATAAAAAAGTCAAAACACCCACACCAATATTTTTGAATAGAACACTGTTTGATTGATAATGTAGTGAGCTATATTGCATCACATAATTAATAGTGTCAGCCCTTCTGGCAAAGACTTTGATCCAGTAGGTCTATTTGACACAGGAATGTTTGAAATCCGTGTAAACAAATAATTTCAGAGCCATTTTTCCACCCTGAAGATTGTTAAGATGTCTTTTTGTCAAGCCAAATATTTTCAACTTGTAATAGTAAAGGTGTCCCATAACCTACGTGGTCGTGGGGGAGCGAGGCATCAGAGACCTCAGCTTCTCTAAGGGCCAGCATATTGAGGGCGGCGCCCATCTCCTCTCTCTCGCTGCTTTAATACTAATAATAATAATGGAATTTTAAAAAGCCTGAATCTTGTAAAAAAAATCAAAGCGTTTGCACCAATCTTTTTCACATGCAACTCCCCCTTAAACATAATGAACAACAGATTTCAAAAACTATGCCACGCACGTATCACGCATCACGCACACACACGCACACACCACACAGCACCACACACACACACCGAAAAACCCCTTAGAAGGTGAAAGATGCGTAAAATTTGGGGGACAGATTTGGGGGGAAACTCAGGTAAAATATGTGTTTTGAGGCTGGATTTTGAAGGTACAAGTAAGGGTTTTTGGCAAGTAAAAGAGGAAGGTCTTTCCCAGGGGGAGGACCAAAACAAAAAGGGAGCAGGGCCCAACATGGTTTTTTTGAATCGGGGGTTAAAAAAGCACAAAGTTCTGCGGCTAAACAAGGAACGGATGGATTTACACTAAAGACATTTACAGAGAAAAGAGGTGCGGGTTTTGTGGAACATTTGAAACAGGGGGTATTGATTTTATACTCCATTTTTGTGAGACGGGCACCATAAAGAGATCGCAGAAAGGATGATGTTCAATTTTTTTTCTTTCTTAACCGTGGGCGCAAGTTTTGAAGCGTTGAAAGAGTGGATAGATGATCCCCGGGAAAGGCCCCACCCAAAAAAGAGAATTACAGTATCAAAACGTAAAGAATGAAGATGTACAATTTGGAAGTTGCTCAGGACAGATACTGCGAATCGCGCTTATGCCCCGTAATTGAAGTAGCAAACTGGCAGTCTGGGTGATGAATTTTTTCATAAGAGTGTGTTGTCAAGAACCTCCTAAATACTTCACAGGTTGGACAAAGAAACTGACGTATTCCCGAATTCTATTGAATTTTTTGCGATAGGGGAAAGTTAGTTGGGCCCCTAGAGCAAGGGGTTTCAGTTTTATGGGCATTAATTGTAACTTTTTTCTGGCCCCCATTTTAAATGTCTTAAAGGGCATAGGACATTTTGTCAGGGGGGAAAGGGCAAGTTTTAAACAGTACACTGCCTGAAGCTAGTATCATCAGCAAGAAATGATGATCAATATGGTGGTTGTTTATTAATGTGAGAGGGGAGCATTGTAGAGAGTAAAAGAACGGGGCCCAACGACCCCTGCGGGACCCCCACATTCCATTTTGACATTTTTTGTTTAATTTGTTTACAATAACTTTCGGGAACCGTCTGGAGGAAAGAAGTAAACCGGGTGAGGGCTGTCCGTAAATACCAAACGTTTTTTGGGAGGCGAGAAAGAAGAATGAGTGATCTATGGATAAAAGGGCTGCAGATAAGTCAAGAAGAGTGAGGAGGGAGATTTTTCCCCCTGCTCAAAGCAAGAGAATGATAAAAAAGTGTGCACTGGGGTGGTTTTCGGTGCTGTGGGGGGGGCGATAGGCAGTTTTAAAAAGGGGAAAGGAATCATTGGAATAAGGTACTTTTTGACTTTTTTTAGAACAACTTTTTCCCAGTATTTTAGAGACAAAGGGAAAAATTTAGACGGGCTATAATTCTTCAGAATGTGGGACGGGTCGTGCTTTTAAAAGGAGGTGTGACTATTGTTTTTTTAAAGCGATAAAAAAATTTCATGACAAGAGATGAGTTTACTATTTTAGTGATAAAGTACAAGTTTGGAAGGCTTGTGAAAAACAGGAGCAGTAGGGATCGGGTCGCATATTTTAAAGCTTTCCTTCAAAAATTGTCAGATTTCTTTTTCACTTGGAAGAAGGGAAAAGGGATGCCAGTGAACTGGGGTTTAGGACGCAGGCTGAATTTGAGTCGCCCCGTCTGGGCGGATGTTTCGAACTTTTTCTGAAAGAAGGCAGAAAATATGGATGGAAGTTCAACGGGCGTGGGTGTTAGGCAGAGGTTTTGTTTTTGCAGATCAAAGGGAGATTTGAGGGGGGGGAAAAAAAAAGTTTTTGATGTAGCACAGAAAATTTTTGGGAATAAGTCTGTCCTTGCTAAAAGGATTAAATTTTGCTTGTTTATTTTTTGGGAAAAGCGTTTTTGTTTTCGTTTTTGACTTCCGCCCGCCGTTCAGTTGCCGGCGTTTCGTTCGCTATAAATATGTTTTGGGGTATACCAGGCGCCGGGGTCTGTCAGGGGGAATGGCCCAGAAGGGGGGCTCTCTCAGCAGTTGCGGAAAATAGTTTTATTGACCCAGAGAGGTCAGTGGGAAAGGGGTTTGTGAAAACCTACCCTTTACCTTTTCCCTGACCCTAAAGGGGCAGGTACCCATTTATAGCTTAGTGAACTGGGGACGCATAAAGCCAAAGGTGCGAAAAGGGTTCAAACCCATCCAACGGAAACCACCTCAGCTGCTTAATTTTTGCTGGGGGAAAGCGAGTGCTCCCAACCACTGTGTTATCTCGTCCCCCTTTTCAAATATTGTTCTAAAAAAGACATTCAGTATATGCTTACTATATTTTTTGGGGTCAAAATTTGCATTCATTTTAATTTTCCTTTCACGCTTTTATCCATTTTTTCCTTGGCTTTATTACATTTTTTCTTAACCCGTTTGTCAAGTTCTTTATACTTCTTTCATTACTTTTGCCTTTCTCCTGTTTTCCAAGGTTTAAAAACCTGACTCACCACCTTTTTTTTCTTTCATTTAACGGGGGTATTTTTTTTGCTGCCCGCGAGCTTCTTTCATCATCTGCCATTTTTTTCCCCTGTAGGGGGATTGATCTAGCCATCGAATTTTTTTCCAACTTTTATCTTTTTTTTTTTTCTTTTATTTTTTTCGTCATTTGAGCATGTTCATTTGCAGTTTTGGTGTTCTTTTGCTTTTGACAACTTTTTTAATTTTATTCGCATTTTCCCGATAACTGGGGGTGATCACTTCCACATCTGCACCTGGGAGGGCTTACAAGATTTATAGAGTTACGGAATGTTCTTGAATAGGGTTAAACTATTTGATTTCCCGGGTTTTGTCGCCAGGGCTTTCCGTCCGCACTTCTTGGGGTTTTTTAAACCTGTGTTCAGACAGCCAGCTTTTTTCCTTTCACCCTTCCTGAGCCGCCTCCTCTTTCGTTTCTCACTCCTATTCCCAAAAGGGGCCCAAATGTGGTTTTTACTTTCCCTTTTTTTACCCTTTTAATTAGTACCCATTTTTTATTTTGATATCTTTTAGACTTCAGCTGCTTTTATTGCCCTTTTTATATTTCAAAACTCCCAAATTTCTGCGTCCTTTATCACTTGGTGCAATACTTTTACTATTTCCAAGTCGAAAGGGTGCCCTTTAAATTTTACTATCAGACTCGCATTTACGCCAGAAAACTTTGAGGCTTTGAGGTTTCTTGTTAGAATCAGCCAACTCCTTTCTGGTGTTGATCTCCTCCCGAGTAAAGAAGGTGTAGTTTCGGATGTTATGCAGCTGCTCCCTTTTCCATCTCACTTCTGAAAGTCCTAGAATTGAGGGGCTTCTTTCCATTTTCCCGTTTGAATTTTCCCAATTTTTCCTTTTGTAGCAAGTCCTACTTTCCCTGTACCCATTCTGAGGGTTTTCTGATGCGGGCAGTCGCTGGATGACAATCGAGGGTTTCCGTCCACATAACCACCCTACCGAGGGGGAACACCAATAAACTGGGAAACCCCCTTTACGCTGTTATCTGTAGTCTGTTTTCTTTCGATACCCTGACATTCTTTGCAGAAGTAACCTAAGGCAGAAGTAATGGAAAAGGCTGGGGACAAAGATCCCTTCTCAACACCATCAGAGAAAAACAGCCAAATGTTTCGGCCCTATAAACAGGGGTGACGGACTAAGAAAACGTTTTATAGTAGCAAAATCTGGAAACAAGACAGAGAAGACAACCCACAAAATTTTAAGACACTTAAAAAAAATTCGCAAGAATAAAGAGGGGACCAACAATGACTCATGAAGGGACCGGAAAAGGGAAGAATGAAAAGCCAGATCTCGATTCTGCAAACCAGACCGACATTTGAAGAAGAAGAAAAAATTTTTTGATAGCCTAGACTGGTTCACGTGTTTACAAGCATAATTACGTTATGAAGACTGCAAAAAATTTTATTTCCTTTCCATTTCCCCCCCCATCTTGCGGGGAACTAGTAACACCCCCCTTTTTTTTTTTCTCTCTAACCTAACCATCCCTCTTTTTCATTGTTCACTTGACAAATCTTTTCGTTTTCCAACACAATAATATTCTCAAGACTTTTTTTTGTTTTTTTTTACAATTTTGTGCAGCATAGTCGTACGGATTTTTCAAAGTGGCAAATGACATTGTTTTTTTTTTTTTAAATTCATGAAAAACTCCCGATAATTGTTTTGGAATTGAAAAGAAACAAATAACTTTTTAATATTAATTTGTTTCACGAGTATAGAAGAGCAAAAAAACTTTAATAACTATTTTTTTATAATTTTTTAACTTTCCTAAATAGTTTCTCTCAAAGAGACCGGGGACTTTCCAAATAGCTCTTTTTTAAAATTTCTCTGCCAAAAGAGCCCAATTTAAGGAGAGGGACTACTCTATTTAGAGATTTTGGGTTTTTTCGGTTGGTTCAAGCTGTGGTCATTTCCCCACTTTCAGCTACCCAGCCTTCCATTTCCTTCCATCCCATTCCGCCCCCCCATGGTGCCGTTAACTGCAGGGCTACCGCACTTGACTTGGGGGAAGAAAGGAGCGGGCTTAAGTTAGCACTCTTGACTGAGTGGTGTTGAATTTGCGCGCTGTGTGGGTTTTGTTGTTCTCTGATTTTCTGCCGCATTTTCTCTGATGTACCCATCCTGCTGTTCCCATGCCAGTCATCTCAATCTCCCCGCCACAGCCATAGCCAGATTCGTTATGTCTAATCCCTATAGTCGGAAGTCCACAGGGAGCCTATCAATAACAGGCCGCCGTTGGGCCACCAGCCAGAGTGGCCCTGCAATGTTGCTGGGTCATTTGGTGGTGTTCAGTGGTGCCTGTTCTGAGCTAACATGCGCAGGACACCACCTTCTAAGCCCCCTACTAACAAAAGTATTAGCTCAGTCGCGGAGCCAGACTGAGTGAGTTGCCCACCCGAGGTGTCAACCACAACGTCCCTCAAACATTTGTCTCCTGCGAACCTCCAACCCCAAAGGTATTGATACAAACTCACCACAGGCACAGAAGTGTATGGGGAAACCGAATCTGAGGTCACCATGAGACCAGAGCAGCTAAGACCATCCAATCAGAGGCAAGTATCTTTATTGCATGATTATCAATGATAATGAGGATGACGTAATGCTGCTGCTGTGGAAATGCATATGCTTTGAGACTATTTGAACTAGCCATAATATAATAATAATATATTAATAATAAAATTACGAGCACGTTACTCCTTTCTTGCGATCTCTCCACTGGCTGCCTGTGTCACAGAGAGTAAACTATAAGATCAGTACCCTCTGTTACAAATGTCTCCACAAAACAGCACCTTCCGACCTCTGTGAATGTCTTCACCTGTACACTCCTTCTCGATCCCTCCGCTCTGCTGCAGATACCTTGTGCTTACGAATACCTAGATTCAACCAATCCACAGTCGGTCGTCGCTCTTTCTCTATTTCTGGTCCAGTGATCTGGAATGACCTCCCTCTCTCCCTCCGCCAAAAACCTACTTTTGACACTTTTAAATCCAGCCTCAAAACACATTTATTTGAAATCTAAGACTTTCCCCTCTTGTTTCATCTCATTTCTGTCCTTACCCTCAACAGCCAAAACCCCCACCACCCTGCCAAAGTCTACAACCTCTGTGTGGGTGTGTGCGTGCGTGCGTG
>CM054161.1:47329943-47370530 GCA_028751875.1 Rapana venosa
TTGTCATTGTCTTTGTCTCTCTCTCTCTCTCTCTCTCTCTCTCTCTTCTCTCCCCTCTCCTCCCCTCTCTCTCTCTCTCTCTCTCTCCCCTCTCTCTCCGACAGCCGTTAAAAAAGAAGAAACTTAAACTAAAAATAAAATAAAGATGCGAAAGAAGTATACTGTTTCCAAACTATTACAAAACATGTAAGCAAAACAAAGTTGAAGAAAAAAAAACTTGGTTAGAGAGAATGCAAGTGGACTGAAGGGAACTGACTGGAACTTTTAATTTTTTTTATATTTTCTTCTTTCATATCGAGGATAATGGAAGAATCAGTTATGTGCTTTTTTACATCCAGTCCCCATGTGTATGCGATTTTGTCAATTCTGTCAACTGTTCCCACCGGCACACATTGGCCTACTCTTACGAAAAGCAGAACAGGATTTAACGTGTGCGCAAGATGTTCTGCGTGCGTTCGCACACAGGACCTCGGTTTATAGTCTCATTCGAAGGACTTTTGGGGAGAGTGGAGTCTGCACTGATGTTAACTCCAGGGGAAAATATCCCCATTGAACGGGAATCGAACCCGGGTCGTCAGATTGCGAGCGCAATGTTCTAACCACTAGGCTATCACGTGCATAGGGGATGGATGTGTGGCCATGGGGAAATGGAATGGAATTGATGATGGAATAAATGAGTCAGCACACCAGACACTAGATCAACCCCAAAACACAGACGAATGTATCAACCAATACATATTAGATCATTCATTTATTGTCCATTAACAAGAGTCTAGCTAAAACAATCCTACAAGGCACAGTGAGGGGAGGAAGAAGAAGAAGAGGCAGACAAAGGAAGAGATGAGAGGACAACATTCGAGAGTGGACAGACATGGAGCTGAGAGACACCCTGAGAGCGGCCGAGAGACGCGAGGACTGGAGAAAGGTGGTTGACAAAGCTTCGAAGGCGCCCCCAAAGAATTCGGAATCCGAGGGATCGGTGACGGTGACGGAAGAAGAGAAGACGATGACACATGTATACAATGTTGATGGAGAAGTGGAAGGACTGTTATTAAAATGCGATCATCACTAAGTAAAAATAAAAGTATTCCATTATGATGTTCATTTAAAAAAAATCATCTTTGGTGTATTTGAAATTGTTGATCATTAGTTTGGTTTAAAAAAAAAAGGGTATTTGTGTTTTTTGCAAAGCAGTATATATTTTCTTTTCTACAGAGACCACTCTCTTGCTGCCGTGGGATCTTTTACAGCCTTCTTCATCTCCATCACCTTGCCTTAGTGCCGTTACTCTGGGGTGTGTGTGTGTGTGTGCTTGTGTGTGTATGTTGTTGCGTGTGTGTGTGCGTGTGTTTTGTGTGTGTGTGTGTGTGTGTATGTGTGCGTGTGCGTGCGTCCTTCCGTGTGTGCGTCTGCACGCGTGTGTGTGTGGTGTGTATGTATGTATCCGTGCGTGCGTGTGTGCGTGTTAGTGTTTGCGTGCGTGCGTATGTGTGTGCGCGTGCGTGCTTCCGTGTGGCGTCTGCACGTGTGTGTGTGTGTGTGTGTGTGTGTTCAAACCATGTTACTCTTATTTGTAAAATGCCTGCATGTGTTTGAATGATTTGAACGTTTTGATTTGTAAAAGCGTATTAATTACCTTAGCATTATCATCATTAGTTTTGTAGTGGTGATGATGATAATGATGATGACGATGATTTTTACCATTATCGTTGTCGTTGTAGTTATCATTAGTGCTATTGTCGTTCTTTTTTTTTTTTTTACTTCTTGCTATCATCATCATCATCATCATCATCATCATCATCAGCAGCAGCAGCAGCAGCAGCAGCAGCAGCAGCAGCAGCAGCAGCAGCAGCAGCAGCAGCAGCAGCAGCAGCAGCAGCAGCAGCAGCAGCAGCAGCAGCAGCAGCAGCGGCAGCAGCAGCAGCAGCAGCGGCAGCAGCAGCAGCATCATCATCATCATCATCATCATAATCATCATCATCATCATCATCATCATCGTCATCGTCGTCGTCGTCATCATTCCCCTCCTCCTCCTCCTCCTCCTCCTCATCCTCCTCATCATCATCATTGCTATTATTATTATTATTATTATTATTATTAAATTTTTTATTATTTTTATTATTTTAAATACTACTATTATTTGTAGTAGTAGTAGTAGTAGTATAGTAGTAAGTTAGTAGTGGTATTATTATTATTAGTAGTAGTAGTAGTAGTAGTAGTAGTATAGTAGTAGTAGTAGTAGTAGTAGTAGTAGTAGTAGTAGTAGTAGTAGTAGTAGTTTTTTTTATAGTGTTATTGTTATTATTATTGTGTTGTTAGTGTGACAGGTCTGGACAGTGTTTTATTACAAGTGAAAGTAGTGCGTTTACGGTCATGCATTTTTGTGCTAACAATGTATCAGCCTTCTATATTGCAAACCCTAAAATAATAATGAACAGAGCCATCAAAGTTCTCTCTACAAACTGCCAGGGCCTTGCGAATGCACAAAAGAGACACGGGATAGCCTTGGTTATTCCAGAAACAAGATTTTTTTTCTTTTTTCCTATTGCCAGATGTCCATGATGATCCTGACATGGAAGGATATCTCCGCTCTGAATGGGAACTACAGGTGTTCTTTTGCATCCCTCAATTCAAGCTCAAGAGGTGTAGCAATCCCCTTCAATGCTAACTTTGACTTCCAAATGAAAAAAAGCCGATAAAAACCCTCACGGTAACTGTATATATTTTTTTTTTTTGCTGCCTCATCTTCTGTGACGTCCCCCGTCCTACTGCTCCCACGCCGCTCATTCCAATCTCCCATACCCAGCCATACCCAGATTTGTTATGGTCTCACCTCAGAGTCGGGGGTCCACAGGGAGCCAACCCACAATCAGGCTGCCGTGGGGCACCAGCCGGGGGGGCCCTGCACTGCTGCTGGGTCACTTTGGCGGGTGTTCGTGGTGCCTGTTCTGAGCTAACATACGCAGGACACCCCCTACTAACCCCCTACTAACGACAGTATTAGCTCAGTCGCGGAGCCAGACTGAGTGAGTTGCCCACCCGAGGTGGCAACCACCACAACGTCCCTCCAAACGACCGCCCCCCGCGAACCTTTCCAACCCCAAAGGCTTTGCACAAACTCACCACAGCACAAAAAGTGTATGGGCAAACCGAATCTGAGGTCACCATGAACCAGAGAAACTGGGCCCAACCGGGAATCGGGCCCAATTTTTTAAATGCTTTGATGATCAATGACAAGGGAGGAGGGACGTAATTATGCTGCTGTGGAAGTGCATATGCTTTGAGACTACTTGACATGGTTGTACTCTGCGCTTACTATCATAATATACCCCGGCGTAAACCCGGGGCCGAGAGATACAGACACCTACAGTGTTGGTTAGGTAATTTGAGCAACACTCTCAAACTCGCATCCGTTAAGTGGATGAAGCTCGAATGTGTGGTCCCAGTCTTCCCACTGAGCCCACAGCACACTCACTCTAGGTAGGAACCGGCCGGAGTCCGAAAAATCTCTATGACTCTTATGGGAATCGAACCCGCGACCTTCCAGTCCGTAACCCAAGGCGCTAACCACTGCGCCATGGCGGCTGGTTGGTAACTGTATATTTGCCTCTCTTCACATTATAAATGAAGATTTTCTTATATCTAGTATATATTATGGAGCTAGCAGAGACTCTCCAGAATTTCGTATTGAATTCAAAGGTCATTATACATGATGTGGGCTCTGAAAATCTTATTGTAGGAAGAGACTGGAATCTTGTGCTAGATCAAGGGTTTGGCTATTTTAATGCTGAACAAGCCAACTATGCACACGCTCGGAAACATGTAGATCATGATCATGATGGTGAGTTTAAGCTTGTCAGACATCCCTAGGTCAGGTTTGGGGTGGAGGGTTGGATAGCCTGGTGGTTAGAGTGATTTATTCGTGATCTGCTGACCTGTGTTCGATTCCTGTTCAAGAGGATTTTTCCTCTGGAGCTTCATCCACTTTAGGGATGCGAGTTTGAGTGTTGCTCATATTACCTGACCAACACTGCAGGTGTTTTATATCTCTCGGGTCCGGTTGATGCCGGGATATATTATGATAGTAAGCGTAGAGTACAACCCTGTCAAGTAGTATCAAAGCATATGCGCTTCCACAGCATCATCATTACGTCACCCTCATTATCATTGACCAGCATGCAATAAAAAATAATTGCCTCTGATTAGATGGTTCCATTTGCTCTGATCTCATGGTCTCAGATTCGGTTTCCCCATACACTTCTATGCCTGTGGTGAGTATGTATCAAAGCCTTTGGGGTTGTAGGTTCTCAGGGTTCGGTTGTTGGAGAGACGTTTAATGGTTGCCACCTCGGGTGGGCAACTCGCTCAGTCTGGCTCCGCAACTGAACTAATACTGTAGTTGGTAGGGGGCTTAGTAGGTGGTGTCATGCGTATGTTAGCTCAGAACAGGCACCACTGAACACCACCAAATGACCCAGCAACATTACAAGGCCCCTCTGGCTGGTGGCCCAACGGTGGCCTGATATTGATAGGCTCCCTGTGGACTTCCGACTATAAGGGTGAGTTATAACAAATCTGGCTATGGCTGTGGCAGGGAGATTGAGATGACTGGCGTGGGAACAGCAGGATGGGGAAGTCAGAGAAAATGCGGCAGAAAAACAGACAACAACAAAACCCACACAGCGCGCAAATTCAACACCACTCAGTCAAGAGTGCTAACTTAAGCCCGCTCCTTTCTTTCCCCAAGTCCAAGTGCGGTCAGTTCCTGCTATGATTAATCAGCACCAGCTGGGCTGGGCTGGAATGGGATGGAATGGAATGGATAGCAGCTGAGAGTAGCTGAAAGTGGGGGAAACTGACCACAGCTGTGAACCAACCGAAAAAAAGCCAAAATCTCGTGAATAGAGTAGATCACTCTACCATAACACTGGAGCTCTTCTTGGACAGAGAATAATTTTTAAAAAAGGAGCTCATTATGGAAATGTAACCGGTCTCTTCTGAGAGATAAACTATTTATGGACAAGTTAAAAAAATGATACAAAAATAGTTATTGAAGATTATGTTGCTCTTCTATACTCGCTGAAACAAACTCTTAATATTCCAAAGTTATTTGATTCAATTCAATATCCCTGAACAATTATCAGATGTTTTATACATGAATTTAAAATCAAAAACAATGTCATTTGCCACATTGAAAAATCCGTACGACTATAGACTGCACAAAATATGTAGAAAACAACAATATAAATGTCTTGAAAATATTATTGTGTTGACCAACGAAAAGACTTGTCAAGTGAACAATGACAAAGAGGGACTGGTTAGGATTAGAGAGAAAAACAAAAGGAGGGGGTGTTACTACGTTATCCAGCAAGATGGGTGGGGAAATGGAAAAGGTAATAAAATATTTCTGCAGTCTTCATAAACGTAATTATGCTTGTAAACACGTGAACCAGTCTAGGCTATCAAAATAATTCTTCTTCTTCTTCTTTAAATGTCCGGTCTGGTCCTGCAGACATCGACGATCATGGCTCTTCATTCTTCTCTGTTCTCGGTCCCTCTCATGAGCTCATTGTTGGTGCCCTCTTTATTCGTTGCGAATTTGTTTAAGCTGTCTGTGAATTTTGTGCGTTGTCTTCCTCTGCTCTTGTTTCCACAGATTTTGCCACTATATAACAGTTTCTCTAGTCCGTCAGCCCTGATTATATGGCCGAAAAATTTGAGCTGTCTTTCTCTGATGGTGTTGAGAAGGGATCTCTTGTACCCAGCCATTTCCATTACTTCTGCCTATAGGTATACTTCTGCAAAGAATGTCATGGTAATCAGAAAGAAACAGACTACAGATAACAGCGTGAAGGGGGCTTCCAGTTTATCTGGATGTTCCTCGCTCGGTAGGGTGGATTATGTGCGACAGGTAACTCTCGATCGTCATCCAGCGACTGTCCGCATCAGAAAACCTCTCAGAATGGGTACATGGAACGTACGGACTATGCTACAAAAAGGAAAATTGGAAAATCTCAAACAGGAAATGGAAAGAATGAACCTCAATATACTAGGACTTTCAGAAGTGAGATGGAAAGGAGCAGGCTGCATAACATCCGACAACTACACCATTCTTTACTCAGGAGGAGATCAACACCAGAAAGGAGTTGGCATGATTCTAGATCAAGAAACCTCAAAGACCATCAAAGTTTTCTGGACTGTAAATGACAGAGTCCTGATAGTAAAACTTAAGGGCACACCTTTCGACATTGGAATAGTACAAGTATATTGCACCAACAGCTAAAAGATGACGCAGAAATTGAGGAGTTTTATGAAAATATCGAAAAGGCAATGAAGCAACTGAAGTCTCAAGATTCAGAATAATAATGGGTGACCTCAATTCAAAGGTAGGAAAAGGGAAAGATGAAACCACAGTTGGCCCATTTGGAATAGGAGTGAGAAACGAAAGAGGAGAGCGGCTCACGGAATGGTGAAAAGGAACAAAAGCTGGCTGTCATGAACACTGGTTTAAAAAACCATCCAAGAAGATGCTGGACATGGAAAAGCCCTGGCGACAGAACCAGGAATCAAATAGATTACATCCTGATTCAAGAACACTTTCGTAACTCTATAACATCTTGTAAGTCCATGCCAGGTGCAGACTGTGGAAGTGATCATGTCCCAGTTATCGGGACAATGCGAATAAAATTGAAAAAGTTGTCAAAAGCAAAAAGAACACCAAAACTGCAAATGAACATGCTACAAACTGACGAAGAAATCAAAGAAAAATACAAGATCAAAAGTTGGAAACAAATTCGATGGCCTAGATCAACTCACCACTACAGAGGAAAAATGGCAGATGATGAAAGATAGCATCAGCGAGGCAGCAAAAAAATTTATACCAGTCATAAATAGAAAGAAACATAAGAAGTGGATGAGCTCAGAGATTTTAAACCTAATGGAAAACAGGAGAAAGGCAAAAGTAGATGAAAAGAAGTATAAAGAACTTGACAAACTGGTTAAGAAAAAATGTAATGAAGCCAAGGAAGAATGGATCAATATGCAGTGAAAGGAAATTGAAATGAATGCAAATTTTGATCAAAATAATAGTAACGCGATATACTGAATGTCATTTTTAGAACAAACTACGTTGAAAATGGGGACGAGATAACACAGTGGTTAGAGCACTCGATTTCCCCCAGCAAAGATTAAGCAGAATCGAGCGTGGTTACCAGTTGGATGGGTGACCGTTTGCGCACCTTGGCTTCAGTGCAGTCCCCCAGTTCACTAAGCTATAAATGGGTACCTGCCTCTTTAGGGTCAGGGAAGGTAAAGGGTAGGTTTTCACAAACCTCTGACCACACTGACCTCTCTGATCACTATAACACTATTCTCCGCCAACTGCTTGATGAGCATGCACCTCCTACTGACCATCTCCTCCCTGACAGACCCTGTGCGCCATGGTATACCCAAGACATATTGATAGCGAAGCGCAAACGCCGGCAACTAGAACGGCAGTGGCGGAAGTCAAAAACCGAAATCAACAAACAGCTTTTCCGAAAACAAATAAACAAAGTCAAACTCTTAATCCATTCAGCAAGGACAGACTACTACTCTTCCCAAATTCTCTGTGCTACATCCATAAAATCTCTTTTTTCCCTCACCTCAAATCTCCTTGGATCTGCAAAAACAACTCCTCTGCCTAACACCCACAGCCTGTCTGAACTTCCATCCATATTTTCTGCCTTCTTCTCAGACAAAGTTCGAAACATCCGCTCCAGACTGGATCAGACTCAATTCCAGCCTGCGCCTCCTAATCCCCAGTTCACTGGTACTCCTCTCTTTTCCTTCCATCCCACAAGTGAAAAAGAAATCATGACAATTCTGAAGGAAATGACTATAAAATCATGCGACCTTGATCCCATACCTGCTCCTGTTTTCTCACAATGCCTTCCACAACTTGTACCTATTATCACTAAAATAGTAAACTCATCTCTTGTGTCATGAAATTTTCCATCAGCTCTTAAAACAGCAATAGTCACACCTCTACTGAAAAAGCACGACCTCGATCCCAACATTCTGAAGAATTATAGGCCTGTCTCAAACTTACCCTTTGTCTCTAAAGTACTAGAAAAAGTTGTTCTCAAACAGCTCAACAGTCACCTTCATTCCAATGATCTCCTTTCCACTTTTCAATCTGCCTATCGCCCCAACCACAGCACCGAAACCACCCTAGTCCACACTTTAGATACACTTCTACTTGCTTCTGATGCAGGAAAAATGTCCCTCCTCACTCTTCTTGACTTATCTGCAGCCTTTGATACCATAGATCACTCAATTCTTCTTTCTCGCCTCCAAAATACGTTTGGTATTAACGGCACAGCCCACACCTGGTTTACTTCATACCTCACAGACAGGTTCCAGAAAGTTATTGTAAACAAAATTCAATCAAAACCTGTCAAAATGGAATGTGGAGTCCCGCAGGGATCAGTCCTGGGCCCTGTTCTCTTTACTCTCTACACTGCTCCACTCTCACATATAATAAACAACCACCATATTGATCATCATTTCTATGCTGATGATACTCAGCTTCAGTGCAGTGTTACTGTTGAAAACTTGCCTTCCCTCCTGACAAATATGTCCTACTGCCTTCAAGACATTCAAAACTGGATGACTCAGAACAAGTTACAACTTAATGCCGATAAAACCGAAGCCATGCTCATAGGGACCCAACATAAACTTTCCTCTATCGCAAAAACTTCAATAGAATTCGGCAATACGTCAGTTCCTTTGTCCAAATCTGTGAAGTATTTAGGAGTAGTTCTTGACAACACACTCTCTATGAAAAAATTCATCACCCAGACCTGCCAGTCTTGCTACTATCAATTACGGCGCATAAGCGCGATTCGCAAGTATCTGTCCACTGATGCAACTTCCAAGCTTGTCACATCTCTCATTCTTTCACGTTTAGACTACTGTAATTCTCTTTTGGCTGGCCTACCAGCATCATCTATCCACTCTCTTCAACGCATACAAAACTCTGCAGCTCGACTGGTCCTAAAAAAGAAAAAAAATCTGAACACATCACTCCTCTTCTGCGATCTCTTCACTGGCTGCCTGTCTCACAAAGACTGGAGTATAAAATCAATACCCTCTGTTTCAAATGTCTCCACAAATCTGCACCCTCTTATCTCTGTAACTGTCTTCATGTGTACACTCCATCCCGTTCCCTTCGTTCAGCCGCAGATACTTTGTGCTTTTGAACACCCAGACTCAAACAAACCACTGTTGGCCGTCGCTCCTTCTCTGTTTCTGGTCCATCCACCTGGAATGGCCTCCCCTCTTTCACTTCGCCAAAAGCCTTCACTTGATACCTTCAAATCCAGCCTCAAAACACACTTATTTCCTACCTGAGACTTTCCCCCCAAATATCTGTCCCTAATTTTCAACAGCATCTTTCACCTTCTAAGTGTTGTTCCGAGTGTGTGTGTGTGTGTGTGCGTGTGTGTGTGTGTGCGTGTGTGTGCGTGCATGCGTGCATACGTGCGCGCGCATGGTTTTTGAAATCTGTTGTTCATTATGTTTAAGGAGAGTTGCATGCCTGTAAATGATTGAGTGCAAGCGCTTCGATTTTTTTTTTACAAGATTCAGCGCTATATAAATTCCATATATTATTATTAGTATTAAAGCAGTGAGGGAGAGGAGATGGGCGCCGCCCTCAATATGCTGGCCCTTAGAGAAGCTGAGGTCTCTGATGCCTCGCTCCCCCACGACCACATAGGTTATGGGACACCTTTACTATTACAAGTTGAAAATATTTGGCTTGACAAAAAGACATCTTAACAATCTTCAGGGTGGAAAAATGGGCTCTGAAATTATTTGTTTACACGGATTTCAAACATTCCTGTGTCAAATAGACCTACTGGATCAAAGTCTTTGCCAGAAGGGCTGACACTATTAATTATGTGATGCAATATAGCTCACTACATTATCAATCAAACAGTGTTCTATTCAAAAATATTGGTGTGGGTGTTTTGACTTTTTTATTTGTAGAAAACGTACAAAGAATAAAGAAATCCACATACAAGTATGGACACCCAATGTAAACAGCAACCCACACACACCATGCCTTTTCTAGGTTCAGCATCCATCAAGGTGGTGTGTGTGTGTGTGTGTGTGTGTGTGTGTGTGTGTGTGTGTTTCATTCCTGTATTTAAGGTCTGTTCATTATAAGTGATATTAGACAGAAAAAGGACTGACTAGAAATAACAGAACACATATGGAAAGAGAGCCATCTAACAGTTTGGTTTTAAGCTATAAATGTAACGCATAGGAATGCAACAAGGAAAAACAGTACAAAGAACTTTAACCTTCACCTTGACCTTTACCTATCTCGTAATCTTGAACACCGTTGAGGCACCTCTGAAGATCTTGTGTCTCGGCCTCAGGGTCGAAGTCCACAGGGAGCCCATCAATATCAGGTCGCGTGGGGCTACCAGCCAGAGGGGCCCTGCACTGCTGCTGGGTCACTTTGGTGGTGTTCAGTGGTGCCTGTTCTGAGCCAAGATACGCAGGAATTCACCTATTAGGCCCCCCCTACTAACGACAGTATTAGCTCAGTCGCGGAGCCAGACTGAGCGAGTTATCCACCCGAGGTGGCGACCACCACAACATCCCTCCAACGACTGTCCCCCGTGAAACTCCAACCCCAAAGGCTTTGACACAAACTCGCCACAGGCACAGAAGTGTATGGGCAAACCGAATCTGAGGTCACCATGAGACCAGAGCAGCTGGGACCAGGGAATCAGAGGCAATTACTTACATGATGATCAATAATAATGATGACGTAATGATGCCGCTATGGAAGTGCATATGCTTTGAGACTACTAGATAGGGTTGTACTCTACGCTTACTATCATAATATATCCCGGCACCAACCAGGCCCCGGAGATACAGACACCTGCAGTGTTGGTCAGGTTATTTTGAGCAACGCTCAAACTCTCATCCTTAAAGTGGATGAAACTCAACTGTGTGATCCTAGATTTTCCAATGATACCACAGTACACTCACTCTGGGTAGGATCCGGTTAGAGTCCAAAAACTCCCTATGACTCTTATGGGATTCGAACCCGCAACCTTCCAGTCTGTAAGCCAAGGCACTAACCCAAAAACTTCGGCTTTGTTTCCAAATCCATCCCAATCCCCCAATGAATCATTATTTGTGAGTGACCCCTGTTCAGAGCTTGCAGAATTTGGAGATGGTGTTGTCCCTTCTCACTCCAGTTAAGCACATTTCCGATGCCAATGATCAGAAAAATAGTTATATAATATCTATACCCAAGCAAGCAAGACATATCCCAGTACTAGTAACATTAAGTTATCAAGGTCTGTCACCGTTAAATAATAGCAGTGAGTGTATAGATGTTTTGCCTAAACATTGAAAAGTGGCTTCCTTCATCACTAGTGGTAGAAGCTTACATCTTGGTCAAACGCTCAGACAACATCTACTGTTGTCTGTCCTCTGAGAGAAACGCGTTGCACTGCCGTTAAGCGCCTGGCAAGTCAGGCCCAGCACCTCTGGCTTTGGCATGCGAGAGCATTGTTGTATTTTAACATCAGTGCAGACTCCACTCTCCCCAAAAGTCCTTCGGATGAGACTATAAGCCGATGTCCCGTGTGCGAACGCACGCAGAACATCTTGCGCACACGTTAAATCCTGTTCCGTTTTTGTAAGAGTAGGCCATTGTGTGCCGGTGGGAACAGATGACAGAATTTACAAAAATTGCATACACACGGGGACTGGATGTAAAAAAGCACATAAGTGGTTATTTCATTATCCTCGATATAAAGAATAAAATAAATAAATAAATAAATAAAAATAAGTCTTTATGGAAAAAAGCAGGATAATTAAGCAGAGAAGGCAGAAATAACCAAGAAGGAGGAAATAAGAACAAAAGGAACAAGACAGAAACGAAGAGAAGGATAGAAAAGAGGGAATTCCTCGCACAGAACTTCCAGAATGTGAGGATGCTATTCATACTGACATAAACCCTGGCATCTCCACTGGGGAATGATAGCAGCAATATGTGCAGACCTGTTTTGTGAAACTGTGGTCAGCTCTTTCGCTGACAGCACTGTTCGACGTTGTTATTGTTAATGCTAATGTTGCTGTGATGTTTTTTTTTCACTGTACAAGTGCAGCGATAGATCATCACATTTCTTCTGTTACATGTTTCTCTCGCTGATTTTAATATCACAATTGGCGTTAGTATTTCTAAGGGTATGCTTAAACTGAAAACAAAACCAAAGGAAAAGAATGTAAGACGATGAAAGAGTTCCACAAAAGCAAAATAGCAAAGTTGGGTGACTAGGTACATATCCAGACATGAAAAGCAGCATTGTTTTTGAAAACACGATCACTAAAAGCCAATGTTCTAATCAAGTGTTTATAGTTGCCATTCAAAACCAAACAACACTACCCAAAGAAATTCAAAGCTGACCACGCGCCTTCATTTTGCTTGACTTTTGTTCCACGAGCATAAATATTTCTTGGCTTCCTCCCTGAACCTTCTGCCGCTCAACAAATAGAGGTAAAAGTTGGTGGCCCCCACAGACATCCACAGAAAGAAGACTACAGTTTCAAGGAATTCTATCCTGTCTTTGAAGTCCCCTTCTATGGCGCTGAGATTGTCATTGGTTCTTTCATAGACATCAAAGGCACACGCTGGAAAAGATAACATCAAAAACGCCGCTGAAGTCAAAATGAGAGTTCTTGTCATTGGGTACACTCGTGTACTTTCTTTGGCGGTCTGTTGCTGAGTTCCTTTCCTCATAGTCTTGGACAACTGCATGGAGGTGATGACCTGGCCGATCAGGACACAGTTGCCGACAAGCAAGAAAAGGAAGGGAAGGACGGATGCTAGGGTAAGATCAGCCCATGTGAAAATCACCATGAAATAGACCAGGTGGTCTTTCATCAGACATCTACCATGTTCCTTTTGGTAAGAATACGTAAACACAAAGTGACCATTCACCACACAAGTAATGACAACGATGGCGGCGATGACCATCTTTCCTCTTCTCACAGTGCACAAAACCCCAACACGATGGGGCGCCAGCACTGACGTCACTCGCTGATACGTCATAGCCACCAGAAACCAGGCTGACGTCACCGAGCATGTGTACCAGGTGAAGATTGGAATGATGCACAAAAGGTCATAACGGAAAAGCCATGGTGGCCAAGAGAAGACAGTGTTGACCCAAAAGAAAATGACAGTGGTCATCAGCAGACACTGGTCCGACAGGGCCAGAGCAGTGAAGTACAGGGACAGACAGGCCGTGGACTGGGAAGCCCGCATCCCCCGCATCACCACCACGATCATCACATTGCCGAAAGTGCCGAAGAGCAGAAGAACAGGCGGTATTGTAGACCGCAAGACAATTGTAACATGATGGAGAAAATCTGATGACTCTGAGATGTTGAGTGCAGCATATTCTGTTGACGGATCTGTTGTAAAATTGGTCGTTTTCATTTCAAAGGCGCAGAAGTTGTCTGAAAACTGTTGAAATATCAAAGCCGTTGGTTTCCTACTTTAATAGTTTAAAAAGTTCGTTTCTAAAAAAACGCTTCGATCAATGTTGTGAAAATAACAAACGTCAGAATTTATTTGAGTGTAGGTAAAGTCTGATATATGCAGTGTGATTTTCAAGTCAAGTCAAAATGATCTTTATTGAGGGTAAAAAGCCATTTTGATTTGACGACTCGAAAAAGTGATTTGAACTAGTGTGCAATGCAACATACCGTTATCGCTAAAAATTGTGTTAGAAGAAATGAAAACTAAGTATTACAAAAATCGAGTCAGCACATATTTTAGAAGAAATACAACCAAAGAAAAACTAAATGAATCTGAGAATTTTTTGTTCAAGCTAACTGCAACAGAATGAGGGTAGCTGTGCAAGTGTGATTACTGTGGCAATAGTGTGAAACCATTCAGGGACCTGAGAAACAGCCACACACCCGCAAACAGATGGGATAACATAACTTTTCTCCTTTTTGCTTGAAAACAATAATTACAGGAAACTTTAAAACCTGGTTTCAAAGCACAGGATATTTTTATTCTTCAAAAATGCATACATCACAATAAAATCAGGACTAAATACTCACCAAAAGCAGATAATATTTACAACTTTTGAAAAAACAACCCTGGAGACCACTATTACTTTTAAAAACTATTTACAAAATAATTCGATATGCTTTGCAAACAGAGTTAAAAGCATGTTATTCATCTACTTCGTAAAAAGAAAACCATATTGGTACCATGGAGATGTATGAAAGATGCTATCAACTGTGTGCAAAAAAGGTTTCTTTGCGATACAAGAAGGGCACTGAAACCAACCAGGTCTTCCAACCCTAAAGAATACCGGGAGGCAAACAATCTCGTGAAGAAGTCAATGTTAAAGGCCAGAGAGAAGTGGATCAGTGGTCAATGTGATGAGATCGAAAAAAGCATGAAAGTGGGCAACAGTAAAAGGCATACGACACCATGAAGAAACTCACAAAACCACTTCAAACCAAACCATCAGTCATTGAAGACAGCTCGGAAACCTCCTCACAGAAAGCTCAGCTGCATTGAACAGGTGATCTGAATATTGTCAAGAACTGTACAACTACCCAATACAACCTGACAAGAACATAATAGAAGAGAAAGCAGCAACATCAAGAGCACCTCGCCATTACCTATACTGAGGGAAGAAGTGGAAGAAAGCCATCCGCAGCTTACCAGTAGGAAAGTCCCAAGAGCAGACAATATACCAGCAGAGCTGCTCAAGCATGGTGGCGAAACAGTCATCACATATGTTACAGCTATCTGTCAGAAGATTTGGGAGACAAAACAGTGGCCAACAGAATGGACACAATCACTCATCATACCCTGCCCAAGAAGGGGAATTTACGCCAATACCAAAACTATAGAACAATCAGCCTCATCAGCCACGCAGCAAGATCATGCTCAAAGTTATTTTGAATCGACTCAAGAAGGAGGCAGAAGAACACCTTGCAGAGGAACAAGCTGGGTTCAGGCAGGCAGGAGCACAATCGAACAGATTTTTAACTGCCACATCCTGATGGAAAAACATCTTCAACATCAGAGAGACCTGTTCCACAACTTATCGACTTCAGAAGGCTTTCGACAGAGTATGGCGCGAAGGCCTGTGGCAGGTCCTCAGAATGTTTGGCATTGAAGAAGGACTATTGCAAACCATTCAAGCAACTATACAACACCACAAGCAGTGCAGTCCTTCTGAACAATCAGGTCGGAGACTACTTCAAAACCACAGTTGGGTCCGACAAGGATGCCTGTTATCTCCAGTCCTGTTAATATGTTCTTGGAAAACATTATGAGAGAGAACCTCCATGACTTCCACTCATACCATCTCCATTGGCGGCAGACCCCTCAACAACTTACGTTTGCCGATGACATTGACCTCATGGGCGGAAGTAACACAGAGCTGCAAGATCTTACGACCAGATTTGAGAACAGAGCTGGAGCATATGGGATGGAGGTGAGCTCGGAGAAAAGTAAAGTACTTGTAAACAGCACGAGCAACGCCACTGCTAAATTTACATGAACGGCCAGCAACTGGAGGAGGTAGACGCTTTAAATACCTTGGCGCTACACTCTCAAAGGACGGGCGATCGACGACAGAAATCAAAGTCAGAATAGCCATGGCAACATCTTCCAGGAAAAAACTCACCACCATAGGGAAAAAAAAAGAGATCATTTTTTTTTTTTCCCCAAAAAAAAAACCCTAAAGCTCTAAAAAACCCCAAATTTCGGGACGTTCCTCGTACGAAATAAACCCTGGACATTGACTGCTGAAACACCCAAAGCGAATCCGGAAAAATTCAAACAAAGGGGCCATAAAAACAACTGGCTTATCCGGGGGAAAAACAAAGACCAATAAAATTTTTAAAGGAGTCAAATACAGGGCTGGCAGGCCACGGAAAACCCCTTCTCACCTTCGTCAAGAAGAAAAAGTGACAGGTTGGGGCCACGTCACCCGCCAAACCATTTTGCCAAAAACAGTACGCAGGGAAAAAACTCGAAGGTGGCAGAAGGAGGGGAAGAAGAACAAGTCATGGTTTGGACAAAAATCAGAAAATGCCCCAGGATTTTTACTCGGCACAACGCGCGGCGAAAACCGAAAATGGTTGGAGGGGGGTTTACCACGTATTTTTTTTATTCCCCCCCCACGCCCGCCAAGGTCAGGGGCCCGATGAGATGATGATAAGGGGCCAAAGGAAAGATGTATAAAAGATGCACCCAACTTTTGGCAAAAAGGTTTTTTTTCCCCTTTTTTTTCTTTTCTTTTTCCCTTCCAATTCTTTTCTTGTCCCCAAAAATTCTTTTTTTTTCAGTTTTGTATTTTTCTTCTTCTCTACCCCAAAGGGTTACTTAGCAACTTTTTTCGTTTTCATATAAACAAAAATCCCGTTGTGCTCCCGTTAAGCCCCGACAAGTGGGGCCCTTTCGTTTTCTGACTTCGGGGGTGGGGGGAATTTAAAAAAACTTTTAAAAACTTTCGGGAACAGGAAGGGGGGGAAGGGGCCAAAAAGGGGCAGAAAACGGGACAGAAAGAGTGAGGGGAAAGGGAAAGGGAATTAAAGGCGAAAAAAAAGGGGAAAATTAAATATACGGTTTTTCCCTATTTCCAGAAAGGGGGGAATGCCTTTTAAAACTGACAGACCCCTAAAGTCCCCAGGGGGGAAAAAAGGCCAAGTGTTTTTTTTAAAAAGGAAAAAGGACACACTAAGTTGTTGAAAGCACCTGACTCGGGAAACATTTAATAAAAGGTAAAGGAAAAAGGTTTTCCCAAACCCTGAGGGGGTTCGTTCGGGACGAGGCGGGGAGACCTCCTTCTTTTAAGGCCGCTATTGAGGGCTGCCCCATCTCTCTCCCTCACTGTTTTAAATTTTTCCCTTGGCCAAAAACGGGCAGGTATCCATTGGGGGGGGTGAACGGGGGGGGGGGGGGGGGGGGGGGGCGGACTAACGAACCCAAAGGGTCAAGGTGCGCAGTAACCCCCCCAGGGGAAACCCACGCGGGTTGTGTTTAAAACCGATTGGGGGAAAAAGCGGTTCTTGACCACTGAGCTATCCCGTCCCCGCTGTAAAACATTAAAGCTTTTTTTTTAAAATTTAAAAAAAGGTGGGGGAGTTTAAAAGCATTGCAAAAGTACTTTTTGCTTGTATGTAAAAGTATACCTAGTGTTTTTTAAACTGCTAGGTTTTTAAATTTGAAGTCGTTTTTTTTAGATAGGGGTAAAATTCGAAAATTTTCCATTAAAAATTAAAATTTGTAAAGTAAAAGACACAAAGACAAAAATTCAAAAAAAATACAAATAAACAGGGACCCAGCTCAAAGTACCCCTGGGATGAGTATTCTCCCCCCAACATGCTATACAAAAATGTACCCCTTTGGGGGGATTTTGGGGCCCATGTCATATAAAATTTATCACCCCCTTCGGAAATTTTTCCCAAGAAATTTCCCTCTTTTTATCCCTCTTTTTTCCTTTCTGCCTGGTTCCCCCTTTTTCCTCCCACCCCCCTTTTCTGTCAATTTTTTTTTCCCTTTGGGAAATTTTCCCCCTCCCTTTTTTTTCTCCAGAAAGATTTTAAAAATAAGAGTTCCCCTCCCTTCCCGAAGTCAAAAACATTTTGTTTCAGAAAACAAATTATTTTTTTATCGTGGCGAAAACAAAAACTAATTTTTTGTGCTCTGTATTTTTAAACGTTGGGTTCGGTAAACCAGTTGCTTGAGACGATTTTTTTCCTTTAAAGGGTATTTCATCCACTCTGTAATCAATAAAATGTGTTGAAAATTGTTGTACAAATTTAAGCAAAATCTCCCGGGGGATAAAAACAGAAATTGAAAAAGGAGAAAAAAAGGGAAAACAAAATTTTGGGGTCCTAAAGTAATTTATTTTTTCCCTGTTTGCGCAAATCAAACACGCAACAAAAAAACGCTTCCCAGGGCCCCAAACATAAAACACACACCCCACACACACACACCCCCAACCCACACACGCACGCGCGCACAAACACAACAAAACACTCAAAAAAGAAAAAATATCCGCCGCGGCGTATGGTGCAAAAACAAATGCTATGCACGCAAACACGTCCCAAAAAAATACAAACCTAGACAAAAAAAAACACACACGCAAAACCCATTATGTGTTGTGTGTGGTGTGTTGTTGTGTGTTTGTGTGGTCGTGCCCCGCGCGCGCGCGGGGGCCCGGTGGTGTGGTTTTTGTGTTTTGTTTTTTTTTGGGGTTTTTAAGGTTTTGTGTTTTTTTCCCTTATTAAAAATTTTTTATTTTTAAAGGGTTTTAAAATAAAATTGTAGAAAAACATATTTTTTAAGAAAATTTTTGGGTCCCAAAGATGGCTTGATAAAAAAAGGCTTGCATTGCTTTTTTAATTCCCAAGCGGGAAAATTTAAAAATTTGACTTTGATTTGGGACTTGACTTAACACAAAAACAATATTGCCACTAACACATTTAAAAACTGCTTTAAAAAACCGGATGCCCCAATCCAATCGATAGCTTCATGTGTGTGTGTGGTGTGTGTGTTTGTTGTGTGTGTGGTTGTGTGTGTTGTGTTGTGGTGTGTGTGTGTGTGTGGGGAAAGTGGTGTGTGTGTGGTGTGTGGGTTTAAACGCGCGCGTGTGTGCGGGCACTCGTTCGATCGCTCCCCTGGGGTTTTGGTGTTGTGTGTGTGTGTGTGTGTGTGTTGTGTGAGTGATTGTGCGCGTGTGCTTGCCGGTTTGAAAGTATGTATATTTTGAATGATGAAATGTATGTGTGTATTTAAGTGTGCACATTTTTGAAAAAAGGGGGGGGAACGAGAAACGGGGAAATAGGGCAACATGTTTTTTTTTTTTTCCACTTGCGGGCTATTTTTTGCACCTACTTTGGAAAATTTTCCTTTTTTAAACAAAGTGTGCCAAGGTTAAATTTTTTATTCACTTTTTTAAACCCACAATTCAACCCATTTAGGCTGAAAACGGTCTTTTTGAAAAAAAAAAAATTCCCCAACTCTTCCAAAAATATACACAAATTTAAAAAACTTTTAAAATAGACATTCCCGGGCTGGGGGGGGACAGAAAACAAGCACGCTTTGCCCCAAAAAAAAATTATTTTATGATTCCTTTTTCCTTTCCCTCCGCTAGTTATCCAAATTTCCAAAAGGGTAATTTTTTTTGGGTATGCAAACCCGTTTTTTCCCCCCTATTTTTTCATTTGGAAAAGGTTTTTAAAACCCGGGGCACCTTGGATGTGATTTTTTTTTTTTTAAAAAAAATGTTGTCTCCCGTTTATACCGCCATTAGGGGCCCCCCTCCCCAAAAAGGGTACAGTTTTAAATCCTTTTCGCTTTTCGAAAGAGGGGGCCCCTTTGTGTCCCTTTTGGAACAAAAGGGGAAAATTTGAAAAAAACCCGCATCCCACAGGGGGACTGGATTTTAAAAAAAAAGAACTTTAATGCTTATTCCATTATCCCGATTTTAAAAGAATAAAAATAATAAAAAAATTAATAAAATAATTATTTGCAAAAAAGTTTCGGGTTTTCCCATTAGAACACTGGGCCCGGGTTTAATGTCCATGGGAAAGTTTTTAACTTTCAGTTAAATTTTAATCTCATTCAAAGATTTTAAACTTTCTTTTTCGTTTTTCGTCCCCAAAATACTTTAACATCCAATTCAAATTTAGTCTCATCCAAAGCATTTTTAACATTAAATTTTCGTTTTTTTCCCCCGTCAAACGGGGAAAAAAAGAGAAAGGCGGGGAAAACAAAAATTAAAATTAAAAAAACTTAAAAAATCCTAAAAAAATAATAAAAATAATAAAAATTTAAAAAATAAAAATTAAAAAAAGGAATTTTATACGCGAATTTTAAAAAGCAAAAAAAATCAACCCAAAAAACCTCCCCGGTTAAACTTGTTGGGGCATGAAAAATTCTTAACCACCCTGTAAAATTTTTTTCTTAAATGCGATGAATTGGCAGGGGGTTGTTTTTTGAGAGTTAAACTCAAAATCCCCCAAGAAAATTGATAATACGAGTTCGTCGAGCTTCCACTGAAGGGCCCCATTAAATAAGATCTTTCCCCCAGGAGATCAAACCGTCCCTGTCCCAACTCCTTACCCCCTATGGCTAAAGGGGTTTTTTTTCTGCTTTTTATTTTTCGTTCCCCCTTTAAGTCTGAACTCATTAAAAGGGGTCAATTTTTTTTAGGGGCCCGTTTTTGTGTGTCCCAACCTTGAAGGAAGACTTTAAAGGAATATTTTGAAGTTTTAACCCGGGTTCTGTGTGAAAAGGGCATTTTGGAAAACACCCTCGGGTTCCCCAAATTGTGCCCTTTTCCCGCGAAAGTTACCTTTTTTTTTTTCCCCATAAAAAGGTTACTGAAACCGATTGGGGGAACTGTGCTGGATATGTTCGTTTTTCCGTGGCCTCACAAAACGCGGGGTTTTTAAATTACTGTTAGGGTTACGGTTACTGGCCCCCGTAACCCCCCAGGTTCGTGGGGGGGCCTGCATGGGGGAACGAACGGGGGGACCAGCTGGCCCATTAAAGCGCGGTCTGGGCAAAATGCCTTGACTTTGAACCCTTTTCCCTGCCCAAATTCAGGATTGGGTCGGCCCACTTTCCCCTCTTTTCCCCCCGTTTTTCCCCTTTCCCCCGGGACTTTTCCCTTTGCAGGATGGTCTCTGCAATATGGATTAGGGGAAATTTAACTTTGCATATGTGATTTTAGCATGTGGGGATTACACGAAGGGATATAAAAAATGGCGGTCTGCTTTTGAATTGACCGTGAGATATAAAAATTTCCCATAACAATTCCTCAACACCCCCGGGGGAAATTAAAACCCCAAACCCGACTTTTGGGCCCCAGGGGATTGAATTTAAACGGTCTTAACCATTTCGGTTTAAAGGGGACCGTCGGGTATTGGGGTTGTGAACTCCATACCCTTTTTTGGGTTTAAAAAAAGGGGCGGTTTGGTTGGTAGTAGTGTGAAAGAGGGCAAAAAAATCCCACTTTGCAATTTCTGCCCTCAAAAAAACACTGGGGCCCCCTTTTTTTGAATTTGGCCTTTTATTTTGGTAAATTTTTTACAAAAAACTGTAATCGTTGTTTGTGTATGTTTTGTGTGTGTAGTGTGTGTGGTGTGTGTGTGGGGGTGTGTTTTGTGCGCGCGCGCCTTGTGTGTGTTGTGTTGTTGTGTGTGTGTGTGTGTGCGCGCGCGGGCAGTTTTTCAAATTTTACTTTTATTATATCTAGTGATTTAGACAAATCACATGCGGGGTGTGTGGTGTGTGTGGGTGTTTTGTGGGGGGGTGTGTTGTGTTGGGTGTGTGTGTGTGTGTGTTTTTTGTGTGTGTGTGGTGTGTGGTGTTGTGGTGGGCGCGCGCGCGGTCCCGGTATTTCTACTTTATTTTCTTTCATACCTAGTGATTCTAAAAAAAATCACATGAAAATGTGTGTGGTGTTTTTTGTTGTGGTTTGTGTGTTGAGGGGTGTGTGTTGTGGTGTGGGGGCGTGCGCGCGGCAGAAATTCTATTTTTAAAACTTCTATTAAAAACTAGTTTTCCCTAGACAAATCAATCAGTTGTGTGTGGTTTTTTTGGGTGTGTGTGTGTGTGTGTGTGTGTGTGGTGCATGCTTGTGGGGTGTGTGTGGGGGTGTGCTGCGCGCGCGCGCGCGCTTGCAGTTTTTCCTAGTTTTAGGTCTTTTCCCATATCTAGTGACCCAAGAAAAAATCAAAAATGCATTTGTGTGTGGGGGTGTTTTGTGTGTGTGTGTGTGGGGTGTGGGGTTGTGTGTGCGTGCGTGAGTGCATGCGTGCGTTCGGGGGAGTTTTTGTGTTCGTACGTGCGTGCGGCTGCGCTGTCCCGTGTGTGGGGGGGGGCCCGGGTTTCAAAATCTTTAAATTCATTTTTTTAAAATGGCCGCATTGCATACAAAAATTGAACGCGGGCTTTTTGGGTTTTTTGGGTGCTTTTAAATTTTTTTAAAATTTCACAATTTTAGTATTGAAATATTTTAGGGGTGGGGGATAATGTCAAACGATAAATTTTTTAAACCGTTTTTTGATCTTTGGGGGGTTATCTTTTATCTTTTGTATTGTTTTTGTTTTTGTTGTTATTTTTAAATTATTATTTTTATTACTATTATTTTTATTATTTTTATTATTATTTTTTATTTTTATTATTTTAAATTATTATTTTTATTATTATTTTTATTTTTATCATTGTCATTTTTTTCTTCTTCGCAATTCTTCGAAATTTCTTTTTTTCCCAATTTTTTTGGCAATTTTTTAAAAATTTTTTCCTGCAAGCCATGCAACAAATTCGACTTTGTTGTTTTTTTTTCTTAAGATGATGTTTGATCATATGCTTTGTTTAAAGGGTTGATTAAGATAACAAGGGTGGGGTTAAACAAATTATGATGAAAAATTAGTGATGTGGGGGTTTTAAATTGATGAGGGAATGAGGGTTGTTAAAATTTAAATTATTGCTGTTATTTTGATAGGGTAAAATTTCATGACAATGATGGAAAAGGGAAGTTTAAAGATCATCTTCACCCATCATAAACATCATCTCATCATAAACCATCATCACATCATTTCATCATCATCTCATTGTTATTTTAAATACGTAGAGTATTTTAAATTTCCCATTGTAAATATAAACTGCACTGTGAATTTTGCTCATTAACTGTTTTCTTTTTGGGATTTACAGTTAAAAATTTTTTCCCCCTTTTTTTGCGTACGAAAGTTTTTCCCAAAATTTTGTTTTGTAATTTATCGTTTTTAGTAAAAAGCACTTACCGTATAAAAAATTAAAATCCACCTGTTTCCCTGCACGCCGTGAGAAACCCAAACAAGATACGTAATGCATTCATTTTACGGGGGGGGTTTAATTTTCTTCCTGTTTTGTTTGTTTACGTGTTTCAAATTTTTTAGTATTCAAATCGGGCATCGAATAATTAAAACCCAACTATTTTTATTTTGGGGCAAGTTTTGGGTTTTTCTCCAAAACCCACCTTAGGGGCTGGATAGTAAAGTGGTCAGCTAAGGTTAAGCGCACTAAAGCGTTTTAAACAAGTAAAAGGACGGACCATTTGCAGAAACCTTGGTTTCCCATCCCAGTTCCCCCCCTTTTTTCACCCAGGTAAAGGGGGCCCTCCCTTTTTTGTGTCGGGAAGAAAAAGCACGAGGGAGAAAAAAAAGGGGGCCCCCCTCAATAGCTGGCCCAAGAAAATTTGAGTTTTTCTAAACCCTGGGCTCCCCTACCCCTTTATGGGTTTTTAGGGGACCCCTTTACCTTTTGTAATCTTTATTGCCCCTTCCCCGGGGGTTCCCTTTTCCTTTTGTTTGGGATTTTAACTATCTTTCGGGTTTTAAAGGGTCGGGAACAGTGTTTTACTTTAGGTGAAAAGAAATTTGGGGTTTCAATAATATTTTTTAAGCGAGAAAAGTATCACCCTTCAATATTATAAACTAATATGATGGATAGACCATTACATTTTTCCCATCCCTTTTAAAGGGCCCTACAAAGATCACAAAGAGACGTGTTATTTTTCCTTAATCAAAAAAACAAAAAAATATATATATAAAGGAAAAGGGTATAAAAACAAAAACCTTTTTTAAAGGTCGTGGGGAAACGAAGCGTCAGGGGACCTCACTTCCAAACCCCCAAGCGTATTGGGGGGCGCCCATCTCCTCCCCCCTCGCTGCTTTACCTTCCCTGCCCCTAAAGGGGGCGGGCCCCCTTTTACAGCGGGGTAAAAGGGGGAAAAGGTACTGAAGCCAAGGCGCGAAAACTTTTCACCCACCCAAATTTGGTAACCACCCCTCGCGCTCTTAATTTGGGCTGGGGGGAAAGCGAGTGCCGCCCACTGACAACCCCGTCCCCTTATAATTTAATTTATATATATTTTTTATTTATATATTTATATATATATATAAAATTTTTATAAATATTATTTATATATTTTTTTAATATATAAAATTTATATTTTTAAAAATCAAATATATTTATATAAAAATATTTTGGTGGTGTGTTTTGTGTGTGTGTGTGTGTGTGTGTTTGTGAAAATAGGGCAAAAGAAGGGTTATTTTGCTCCCCAAAATTCATTTTGGAAAAAGTAGGAAACCCCTTCAATGCTAATTTTTGTTTTTCCAAATTTAAAAATTTCTACCGGGTTACTTTTATGCCTTGATTTTAAAAAAGGGCCTTAAACCTTAGGGTTCATTTATATTCAAATCATTTTTCTTTTGGTTTTGGAAAAGGTTTTTTCATTTGGATTATTTTTTCTAAAAAAATTATCAAATCTTCTGTTCGGGTTAAAGGGAAAAATGCTACAGGGGTTTCCCACTCTCGGGGTTTTGTAAACGGGCGAACCAAAAAAACCCTACCTCTTTTTTTTTTTTTGGGGGAAATATTTTCAGGATGATCGAGGGGATGATAAGAAAAAGGACATCAAATTGGGGGTTCCGATGCAGCTCTAAAAAACGCAGAGGGGCACGGGAACTTTTTTAGATGTAATTTTAAAAAAAATCACAGAAGTAGTAAGCTTTTGGGGGAAAAAATGGGAAGAAGTCGGGCCTTTGTACTTGAAAAAAAAGGAAATCCAGGGCTGTTTGGTTTGGAAGACAAAAGAACGAAATCAAAAAGCTACGTCTTCAGTGACAAATGCAAGGGAAATAAACAGATACAGAAAAAAAAAGGGGTTTTGGGGGAAATTTCCAGGGGAGAATTTTCGGGGGGAAAGGATGCATTTTTTTTAATGACAAACCCCTGGCATACCCGGGGAAAGATGATGGGGTGGGGGGGGGGGGGTTTTAAAAGGAAAACCCGGGCCAAGGACCTTCACTCTTTCGGGTAGTGGGAATTAATGCGGGTATTTTTGTCTGCCACCCAAATGGGCCCCCCGGGCCCTACTCCTCCTCCCCACTACATGAAGGGGTTATTTTTTGTTTTTTTTTTTGTTTGACGGTTTTTTTTTGTTTTTCTTTTTTCGTTCCTCAACTTGAACTCCGAGTTTCCCCCAATGGTGAGTTTTTTAACGATTTTTTTTAAACCCCGCCTTTAAAAAAGCTTTTTTAACGACTTCAGGTTTGGTGTAAAAACCCAAACCCTTTGTCACGTTTTTTTTGTGCGGGTTTGTCTTTTTTTGGTCATTTTTTTCTTGCCGGCAAAAAAGGGCCTTTCCCCTTCGAAGGGCAAAAGGGATTTTTCAAGGGGTGCGCAAGATTTCTGCTGCATTTGCGCGGGATACTTTGCTTGTTGTATTTTTTTTAAAAATTAAAATTTATCGTTTGTTTTTTTTGAATTTTTTTAAATTTTTTTTTTAAAACTAAAACTTTAAGCGGCTACCAAAGGGACACATTAAACTTTCTGTAAGGGTTTATTACCCTGCACGTAAAATTGGTTCATCCCATCCAGGGTGGGTGAGTGGCTTGTTTTGCAGCAAAAATTTCACACACCCCCCCCCCAAAGGACACAGGCAAGTTTGCTGCAGTGAAGGCATTTCCCCACGGGGGGGGCTTTGTCAGAAGAAAAGGAAACAACAACAATTCCCTGCTTTTTTTCGCAACAGATTTTTGGGGGGACAAAAATTTCAGCCAAAAAAGAAATATTTTATTTCATAAATAGAAAGATACTAAAAAAACCCCCAAACAAAAGGTAAAAAAGTATCCATAAACTTTTTGGGCCAAATTTTTCATTTTTTTTCTTCATAAAATTTTTAAATTTTTTTTTTTCTGAAAAGGGGAATTTTCTTTTTTTTCTGACAACAAAAAAAATAAGTATTGCCGTTTTTGTATCATGTTTAAAAGTATTTTAAAAAAAAAATTTAACCTGATTTTTTAAAAGGGCTTTTTTCCAACATTACAACATTCAAAAAACTGGAAATTTTTTTCACAGGGCAGAAAAAGCTGCATTTTAGCTTCCCCCAAGTTTAAAACCCTAAGTGCTTTTAAATGTGGCTATAGAAGGCTTGTACGGGGTCTTTATTTAAATTGTTAAACTTTTATCTTTAAATTCCTCTCTATTTTTTGGTCCTTTTTATTTAGGGGGGGGGGGGTTTGTTTTTTTGTCCGACAAGTTTTAAACCACCCCCCAATTTAAAGGGTTTTCTGCGTTTATAAAAATTCTGACTTGAAAAGATAAATTTAGGGGAAAACTTTTTTAAACCGGGAAATTTTTTTAAAAAACGCGTGCATCCGTTTTCTACCCACTGCACCTTTGTGAAAATCAAATGCACCCATTTTGTTTTTGATAAAAAAAACTTCTAAAAGAAAAAAAAAAAAAAGGGAAAAACTTGTTTTCATCAAAAAAAAAACTTTGGAACTTTAAAGACAAAAGGGTATTGTTTCCAGATTTTTTCAAATGGAGCTGATCCCGCTCTACCACACTGTGAGATGCTGAAGGAGGGGGGGGGAAACCCTGACAAGCCCCACCCTTTTTTAAAACAACCCCGGGAAAAGAGCCCCCTTATCAGAATTTTGGCTGCAGAAACCCATAAAGAAGGGTGAGTGAAAAATTTTTTTGGGGTATAAGTTTTAAGTGCTTTATTATTTTTTTTCCAATCTAAATTTTTTTTTTTAAATACAAAATTTAAATTTGGGGACGGGAAACCCTCAGTGGTCAGAGCGCTAGCTTTCCCCAATGTTGAGCATTTTGGGAGCGAGGTTACCATTTGGATGGGTTTTTACCTTTTACCCGCTTTGGTTTCAGTACATTTTTCCCCCATTCCCCCAGCTGTAAATGGGTACCTCCCCCCTTTTTTGGGGCCCGGGGGAAGGTAAGCAGGAGGGAGGGGAATGGGCCCCCCCTCAATATCCCGGGCCCCCCAAAAAGGAAGCGGGGGTTCCTGATCCCTCGCTCCGCTCACCACAAAAGGTTTTGGGAAAAACCTTTCCCTTTACATTGAGTGGTACTATTTTCAGGGGTTATCAGCTTTGATCATTGAAAAAAAAACATTTTTTTTTGGTTTGAGGGCTTTTCGGGGTGTTCAAAATCTGCTAAAATATGGAACTTTGTAAAATTGTTTATAAAATTTTACTTAAAAAAGGGGGAAATTCCCAAACCAAATTTTTTGTATTATAAAATATCACATGCTGATGGGAGGGCCCCGGGCTTTCCCAGGTAGTCCAAAAGGGTTAAAAACTATAAACGAATTCCGTTTGAAAAAGGGCATCTTGCACCCCCCGTTAAAAACGTTCTTTTTTTCCCAAGTGGGGAAAATTTGGGGATGAAAGAAGGGCCCCAAAAAGGCACGACTTTGGGGGAATCACTCTCTCACTCACTCATCCCTTTGTGGGGACACCTTTGGGGGTTCCCCAGGGCGCTGCAAGTGGACCGCCAAATGGTTCTGTCCTGTTCTTTTAGGAGGTTTGGGACAGTGAGGCCGGGCCACCCCCTTGATGTTGGGTATCCAGCTTTTTGCTGGTTTGTCCCCCGCTCCCTTTCTCCTTCCAAACCCTTTCCCTTTCCGGGGGTCTTTGACAGGCTTTAAAGCCTTTTTGGCCAAACCATTTCAGTTTCCTCCGTTTTACTGTATCACAATGGTCTTGGGTTTTCCCGCCATGCCTAAAACTGCTGCAGACGTAACGGGTTTTTTTTCCGGGCCCTGTTTTTTTTGGGCCGCCTGGAATTCATTCAAAGGCTTGAAAAAGCGACGTTTTTAAATTTGGCAGTGATTTTCCATGCTTCTACAGGGGTGTACAAAATGGGTTTTACGAAGGGCCCTTTTAGAGTCTGGGCCTTAGTTGGGTTTTTGATATGGTTTCTCCCACTTTCGCCCCGCTTTTCAGGGGATGCCCAGCAAGTTGTTTTTCACCTCTGGAATGGAGGGAAAAAAAAAGACGTGTCCCATTCCCTAAATTAATTTTTTGGGAAAAAAAATGAATACAGTGAACCTTGTTCATCCAAAACTCTCCCGGGGCAGCGTGTCCAAAACTGGGTTTTTCTGCAATGATTTTTCATGCCCTCCATCCCCCAAAAAGGTAAACCGAGGGGGCGCGGGAAAAATGCATTTTAGCAAACGTAAAAATTCAAAGGCAACAAGAAGTTGTCCCCCGGGAAAATTTTTAGAAAAAAAGGGCCTTTTATAAAAAAAAAAACAATAAAAATGCATACAGGATGGAAATAAATTTGGGGGGCGCTGCTCTTGGGGGCGACGTTCTCTCCGTGGGAGAGACCCTCCGAATTTTACGCAGTGAAAAATGCCATGACGGGATTAAAAAACGATCCGGTTTAAACAAAATATAAATGAAAAACCCTTTTAATTTTTATATTTTCATTGGGGGTTTGTTGTTTGCAAAAAAATTTTTGGGTTTTTAAAATTTTTTTATTTTATTTTTTTTAAATTTTTATTGTTTTCTGTCTCGTTTGTCGTCGTCGGGCCCCCCCTCCTCCCCATCATTTTCCCTTTTTTTTTTTTATTTTATTTATTGTCATCAAAATCTTTATCATTAAATTTAGTTTTTTCCCCAAAAACAAAATCTACTTTTAAACTTGCACAATAATGAAAATTTTAAAACATTGGGGGCATTTTGTTTTTTCAAATTTCCCAGTCACCCGGAAACAAAGCTAGCACTCTGACACGCAGGACAGATCAGAAAAAAGAAAGAACCCCCACCCAAAACCCTTTAACAGCTTTACAGTTTCTTTACAAGGGAAAAAAACGGGGAGTTTTTTACCCAAATTTAAATTTCCTGATTCCTCTTAAACAAAATAAACTCTTTTTTATTTCTGAGTGAATGGCAATTTTCCATATGTCAATTTAAATGGCAATTTTAAAACAAACTGAATTGACAACTTTTTTTCAAACCCCTTTTCTTTTGAAACAAACCCAAAAAAAACCCTCACGTTAAAGTAAAAAAGAAACGCAAAAAATTTACAACGGGAATCCCTAAAACAAATAGTTTTAAAAATTTTTGGGCACGGGACACCCAAATGGTTTGGGGGCGTGTTTGTGATTTAACGGGCCCCCGGTCAAGCTACCACCCAGGGGAACCCCCCCGAAGGGTTTTATCCCCCGATTTAAAACCCAAAACCCGACTCCAAAAACCCCGAAAAAATTTTTTGGATGAGACCCATAAACCGAGGTCCCGTATGTGGAAAAAACGGCCCAAAAAAGCAAACATTTTTGCGGTTTCCACGTGGGGGGGCCCGGCCCTTTTTAGTATAAAATTGATCCCCCCTTTTGGAAAATTTTTTTTCGGGAAGTCCCCTTTTTTATCACTCTCTTCCCATCGATCGTTTTGGACTTTATAAGGATACACTTTGGGTTTGGAAAATTTTGTGTTACCCCTTTATTAGGGTTGGGGGGGGCAAATTTTTTTTTGCTCTTTTTTTGGGGCCCGGGTGGGTTTGGTTTTTTGTTTTTTTGGTTTTTTTTTCTGTACTTTCCCCCTTTCGTTTTTTTACCCCGCCTTTTTATTCCCAACTCCCCCCCAAACATGCCAGGGGTTTTTCACGTTCGCACCTTTTATCAGAAAAACCACAGGGGGCTTCCCAAAAATTTTGGCCGTCAGGGGGGTTTTTTTTTACCAACCAGAGGGGCCCCCGCAATCCTCTTGGGCCCCTTCAGGGGGATTCATTGTTTGCTTTTCTTCGCATTGCAGGGCGTCTCCTGCTTTTTGACAAAAGACAGCTTATTTGTGGGGGTGGGATTTAGACACCATTTTTGGGGATAAGAAGGGGGAAAAAAGTAATTTTTTTGTGATTGACGCGCAATCAGGGACGAAATTTATTTTTTAAAAAATTTTTATACCCCTTTTTAAATCGAGGAAAATTTCTTTGCGTGAAATTCGGGCTGCTGTCCCCGGGGGAGGCCTCGTACAAAACAGCCACCTTTTTTTTTTCTTTTTTCCCTTTTGGGAACTGTATTTGTTTCCCATCAGTAGCCTTTTCCTACAAAATTTTGACAGACAACTCTCGTTGTTTGGGTTCTTTTTCTGCGCTAAAAAAATTTTAAGTTTAAAACAACGGACCTAATTTATCGTCTATCCGAAAGATAGGGACCCAACCCCAAATTAAGGGGTTTAAAGGGTGAGGGGGGTGGGGGGGGAGTTTTTTGGGCCCCAAAAAAGGAAACAAACCACCCCACACTTCCAACCCGGGCTTTTTTTTCCTTTCTAGGCCGAAAGCGTTACCATCCAAAAAGGGAACCAAACCCTTCGGCGCTGCTTTAAATTGGCTTGGGGGGAAAACGAGTGCCTTGACCCCCTAAAACCGTTTTCACATGTTTCTCCCGGGGCGGTTTTTTAAATTAATTTCTATCCCCCAAGTCGCAATGGGGCTGTTTTAAAAGCTGGGCAAAAATTGGGGCGTTATGCAAAAAAAAAATCTCGCCTTAGTTTAACCCCGGGGCTCTTTCTAGGAACCCCAATAAAAAACAAAATTAATGACAGAGAAAAAAGTTTGGGTTTTTCTGGGGGTTGCTAAAGAATTTCCCCTTGGGGTTTTTTTCGCAATGGTTCGGTCATCGGGACCTTCCCCACCAGAGACACTGGAACGGGCCAAAAGCCTCGATGTTGGATTTCATAAACCCCTGGAATGGGCCTTGACCACTATGATTGACTTGCTTCACTTAATGATAGATTTTTGGGGGTAAAGGGTCGGGAAAGGGAGTAAAAGAAAGGGTTTTAAAAAAACCCGAGCAACGAAGCCGGGGGCAGGGCCTGGCGGGCCCTTTCCCCTGGATCTAGGACAGGGATGTCTGTATTCAAAATGCTGCGTAGGGGCAGCCCAGCTCAGGAGAAAGACTTGGAGCCCGGGAAACGGAACTGAGGGGCAGTGGGCCCCTTTCCTCAATGGGGCCCGGGCAGAAAAGATGCGGGGAGTGCTGCCACAAAAAACACCCTAAAGGGGAGACAGAGCCCCGTGCAGAGCTGGCATCGTGCCTGGGTTTTAAACACGGACGCGTGTTTTAGATCCCATGGGGTGGAGCAGCGTGGCCCGAGGAGAAAAAACCTGGAATTTTCCATCAAAAATTTTTCAAAAAAAAAAGTTTGGGGTGTTCCCTACAAAGTGGTTTTCCTTTTTGGGCCCCCCCACTTCTGAATCGCTTAAAGGGGCCCAACGCGAGAAGCATTTTGGGGAAAAGGGCCGCGCGGATAACCCTTTTTTCCCACAAGTAGGTTTTAGGAAATAGGTAAGAAAGACAAAAACCCAGGGTTCGCGCCCGCGGCCTGCACCTTTTCCCGGGCGTGTCGATACACAAAACGTGTTGGGGTGTGCACAGCTTCCAAGTGATCAGTCCCCTGTCCACATTCCCTGAGGGTCGAATGACACTGTCCCCTAAAATTTTTTCGCGAGCGTATTTACACAATTTTTAAAATCCGGGCCCGCGCCGTTTAAAACCCTTCCCCCCCCCCCTCCCCAAAAGGGGGGGGGCCCGCCTTGGGGCCCGGGGCCCGGATGTTTTCTGTGAAAAGGCACGGACAACCTGTGAACCCTGCCCCTCGTGGGGGGAAGGGAACAGCGATCCCCAAACCCGGGGTTGAAGCACTTTCTGGGCCTACTGGGGCTTTCCTTCTTCCCCCGGGGTTCCCCAGAAACCTGACTTAGGGGTTGAAAGTCGTCTTTTGGTTCATCTGAAAATTTTTCTGGTCATTTTATCCCAAAATCTGGCGGTCAAGGGCCTAGGGACGTAAAATTCCCCGATTTTTTTTCCTCGGTTTTAAATTTTTATAAGGGTTTGGCCCGGAAAAATCAAGTGGATATTTTTTTTTTTTTCCCTCTTTGCCCCCCAAAAGTTTTTGAAAATTTTAAACTTTAAAGACTCATAATTTTTCCCTCTTTGGGGGTTTTGAGGCCGTCGGTGTATATAGGGATTGTACCCCCACCTTCGGGGAAAATTTTTAAAATTTTTCCTCTTTTCGATCCCACCCCTTTTTTTCTAAACCGTCTTCCTTTTCTTCCTTCACCTTTTGCCTTTTTTTTCCTTCTTGATCTTTCCCCCACTTTATTTTGAAAAAAAAACTTAAAGAAAATTTTGTTTCACACCGCGGGGTTCCCGAAGCGCTGGGCCTTGGGTTGTTAGGGCTTTTAAAAAGGGAGTGCCAAAGCCCTTTTTTTCTTAAATGGGCAGAAAAAAAAGGGAGTTGCTGTCTGGCTTTGAAAAACGAAGAAGAAAGCGAGAATTTATCTTTTTCATTAACGTCACACAGATTTAATACTTAAGGGATGACCCTTTCTGAAAAATAATTTTTTTTTTTAATCCCCCCAAAAATAAGGGGCCCACCTTTGCCCTTTTGGGTGTTGGGAAAATGCAGTAGAAAAGAAAAAAAAACCCTTTGAGAAGCAGCAAAATTTTAAAAAAAAATTTTAAATGGGGTTTTTTAGGGGAAAAAAATACAGCTGCAGCAAAAAAAAAAAAAAAAAAAAAAAAAAAAAAAAAAAAAAAAAAAAAGGGGAAAAGGGGGGCGCGGGGAAAATGGGGACGCTTCTCCCGCTCTCCCCGGGGGGAGCCCCGAATTTCACCGGAGAGAAATTCCATGACTTAAGTGGTATGAAAAAAAATCTGACGCTTTTATTTGTTGCTTTAAAGATTAAAACGCAAAATAAAAATTTCCAAAACATTAAATTTTTATTATTATTAATTTTTCAATGCATTGACTCGATTCTGGGACTAAAGATTTAAAAAGGTCAATACAATTTTTTGCAAATAATAACAAAGGTTTAAAAGCAACTGGTTTTTTTTTTTGAAAATTATGAAAAATCTTTAAAAAGTTTTTTAATGGGGCTAGTTTATGTTGTGAATTTTGAAATACAGACCATTTTTAATCTTAAATTTTAAAAAAACAACACCAGTAATTTTCAAAAGGGCGATTTTATAAACCCTCTGTTTTCAGGGGAACTGTTCCGCGGCAAAAACGAGAAGGGAAACAACAAAACCCGTCAAAAAGGGAAACAAAAAGAAAACCCGTCAACAAGAATCAACAAGAACCCGTCAACAAGAAACAACAAGTACCAGTCAACAAGAACCCCGTCAACAAGAATCAACAAGGACCAGTCAACAAGAAAACCCTCAACAAAACCAATTTTAACAAGTACCCTTTAAAAAAATACCCGTCAACAAACCCTTTTTAAAAAGTACCAAATCAACAACAAATACCATCAACAAGAATCAATTAACCCGTACCCGTCAACAAGAAAAAGATCAATACCCTTTAAGAATACAATCACAAAAACAAATTTAAAAAAAGAACAACCCCAAGTCAACAAGGAACCCAAACAAAAAGAACCAAGCAACAAGAACCCCAAACAACAAGAACCAAAAAACAAGAACCAACAAAGAACAAAACAACAAGAACCAAGAAATAAGAAGAAATGAAAAAACGCAAAAAATAAGCAACATACCAAACAACAAGTAACCCAAACAAAAATACCCAAAAAAAGAGCCAAGCAAAAATTTCAAAACGAAAAACAATTTGGGCCAAAAAAAATACCCAGCAAATGCCAAAAAAGAGAAAAAGGGAACAAGATTTGACAACAGGTACCAAAAACCCCTTCCAAAAAAAGAACCAAGTAACAAGTTCAAAGGGAACCGAACCCAAACAACAAGTATCCCCAAACAACAAGTACAAGCAATTTTTCAAAACAAACCATGCAACCTTTCCAAGTTTAAGTACCTAACCCAAAGTGCCAAAACAAAATCCCCAAAGCAAAAACCCCGCAAAACCCGCCCCAAAAAAAATACCAACTGTGGCCCAAAAAAAGACCAACTTCCAAAAAAAATACCAACGTGCCAAAACAAGTACCAACTTTGCCAAAACAAAGTCAAAATTTTCCAAAACAAGTACCAACTGTGCCAAAAAAATTCAAATTTGCCAAAAAAAGTACCCAAATGGGGCCAAAAAAAAAATTCAAAAATTTCCCCAAAAAAGTTCAACTTTGCCCCAAAATGCGACTTTAGCCCAAAAAAAGTAAATGTGCCCCAAAAAAAATTTCCAAATTTGCCAAAAAAAAATATCACTATGCCAAAATCATTATCAAGAAACAAATCCCCCCAAACCCTTTCCAAAAAAAGCCCCAAACACTCTGTCAGAAAAAACTAGGCCCAAAAAAACCCAAATTTTCCCTTGCGGGGGAATGTTTAAAATTTAAATTTTTTAAATTTTTACCACTTTTTTTTGTCCCCGAGATTTCTCTGCGAGAAATTCGGGGTGCTCTTCCCGGGGGGAAACGCGTCGCCACAAGAGCCCCCGCCCCATTTTTTTTTGTCTGCAGCTGTATTTGTTTTCCCCATCAGGGGGGGCCCTTTTTTAAAAAAAAATTTTTTCCAGGGGCAACTCTCTTGTTGCCCTGGGGGTTTTTTTACGTGCGGGGGGGAAAAATTTTTTGTAACACACGGGGCCTTTGGTTTATCTCTATCCCAAAGACTTTGCGCCCCGACCACCCTCATGGTCTAAGGAAAGGGGGGAAAAGTTTTGAAACCCAAAGGGAAATTTAAACCACCGCCAAATTCCGACCCCCGGGTTTTCGTTTTTTAGAAAGGGGGCGTTACCTCTTGACCCCCGAAACCACCCAAAGGGCCCGCTTTTTGCAAAATTTGTTCAGAAGTCATACATACATATTTACATTCAATAAAAGGGGATCACAAGCCAAAAATTTACAGGTGCTCAACCCGCAAAAGATTATGTTTCAGCTTTTACATTAAGCGGGGGCGGGGTAGCCCCAGTGGCGGGGCACTCGCTTTCCCCCACCCAAAATTAAGGGGCCTCGAGCGGGTTACCAGTTTGGGGGGGGGACCCTTTGCGCGCCTTGGGGGGTTTAGTACAGTCCCCCGTTTTTCCAGGGCCCCCATTAAAAAGTACCTGTCCCCTTTAGGGGTCAGGGGAAAGGGAAAACCAGCGAGGGGGGGGAGATGGGGGGCCCCCCCTTTAATTGCTTGGGCCCCAAGAAGTGGGTCTGAAAGCCTCCCCCTAAAACCTTATAGGTTAAAGGGACTCCTTTTTCCTTTTTCATCAAGCAGCAAATAGACATCCTTAAATTTACACTTTTTAGCCAAACATACCGAAGCCCAAAAGTTTAAAACCCAAATTTTTTTTTTTTTCTCCCTTTTTTAAAAATTTTATTTGAAAATTTAAAGTTTTTGTTTTTCGGCTTGGGGCTCCAAGTTTCCCCAATGTGAATTTTTTTCGTATGCAAACCCGTTTTTTGCGTTTGGGTGGTACCAGTTGGGGTGGGGGACCGTTTTTTGGGGCCCCTTGGGGTTTAGTACAGTCCCCCAGTTACCCCCAGCTGTAAATGGGGAAACCCGCCCTCTTTAGGGTCAGGAAGGAAAGCCGGAGGGAGAGAGGGATGGGCGCCCCCCTCACTATGCCGGCCCCCAAGAAGGAGGGCCCCTGACGCCTCGTCCCCTACGACCTTATAGGGTTTTGGGGCCCTTTACCCTTTTTTCTATTAATGTAGCCACATTCCCACTTCCGGGGAAAAAATTTTAAATTTAATCATTTTATCTGGGGTTTTTATGTGTTTTTTTTTGTTTTCCCATAAAAAAATTTTTTTTGCTATTAAACTTATCATCTTTTTGTACCCTTTTTCCCAAAAAATGTAGATTTGGAAATTTTTTGGGCAACCTAGAATTTTACCCCAAAGGTGAGATTCTGGGGTATGCGACCCCCCACTTAACCATTTTGGGGAAAACGTCTTCCACTAAAGGGAAAAATTTTGCTGGGAAAACACAAGTGTAAAATTAAAATTTTTTTAAAAAAAAAAACCCTTTAGTTCTACTACGACATACATTGGCTACTCTTCTCAAAAGGCGGGAAAGGCTTTTTTGGGAATGTGTGTACAAGATGTTTGGTTCTGTGTTTTTTTGTGCTCAATAAGGCCTTTTGGTTTTAAAAGTTTTCATCCCCAAAGGGTTTCGGCAGAGTGAAATTTGGCACTAAAATTTTTCTTGTGGGAAAAAAATCTCTTTTAGAAAGGTGTCTCGGGGGGGGGCTCAAACCCCGGGCCCTCCGTTTAAAGTCGCAATTTTCTAACCACTAGGTTTTCCGTTCCCCTGGGGTTTTTTCTGTGGGCTTGGGGTTTTTTTCCTTTTTTCCCAAAAAATCTATTTAAGTGTTTTTTTGGTTGAAAAATTTCCCGTTAATCATTGGGTTGTGCCCAAGCTTAAGCTTTTGGGACTCTTTTCCTTTACGTGACGGGGCCCAAGCTTAAAAATCGGGAGACTTTCGAATTTTTAAAAAAAACCCAAAATGAGGGGAAAACCCAAAGGGAAAAATTTTTTGGCCTGTTTGGGCAATCATTTTTTTTTTAACCCCAGTTGCTTTCCTTTACCATAAAAACTTTTCCTAGCTTTTGTCTGTTGGCCAATTTTGCTTGTTTTGTCAACAATGAATTTTTTTGGATTTTAGGGACCTTTCCCGGTTAAAAACTTTAAAAAAAAATTTGTTTTTACAAAGTGATTCACATGGGGTTCAGCCCCTTCCCGGAAACTTTACTTTGGTGGGAAAAAACACACATTGCTTTAAGGGGGACTAGTTTTATGAATAGTTCAAGCCATTTTTTGATAACCCGCCCCAAAATTTTAAAACTTTCTATTTTTCAGAGCAGTGACATATTTTTAAAAATTTTTAAAAAAATAGATTGTCATCTATTTAAAAAAATGGGAAACAAAACTCAAAAGAAGACAATTTTAAACTTTTTAAAGATGTTTAATGTGTATGGGCTTTTTTATTTTGGGGGAAATTTTCTGAATTTTTTTAAAATAGCCAAAAAACAGCCCTCACCCCCAAAATGGCGGGAAAATTAACAATTTTAAGTGATTTTTTCCCAGATTCGTTTAAATAAATTTTTGACGGGGAAATGAATTGAATTTTTTTTGATCGGGGTACCTGTCCGAATTTGTAATGAGGTTTTTTGATGCTATTTTCGGGTTTTGGTTTCCAAACCAAAATATCAAGCAGCCGACGTTTTAAAGAAGTGACCCCAAATTTTAGTTTCAGGGAACGGTCAACAAGGACCCCACTCCCCTCCCCAAAACCCAGTAAAAAGACTTCCCCTTTTCTCCGGGCTAAGTAAACTTGACTAAAATAATAATAAAAACGAGGAAAGGGTCTGTGTGTTTGGGCCCGCGTAGGGTTTTTGCTACAAATTTTGGGTGTATATTAAATTTTTCCCGCGAGATTTAAAGCAAAACAAATTTTCCCCATGCTGCTATAAAAGCATGCTTTAAAACTGTCGGTATTTCCCGATAAGGGTTTTGGGTTTCTGGTCTGTCAGTTCGGGGAAAAAAAAAAGGACACTTTTTTTTTTTGTTTCCCACTTCATTTTTCCCTTTAAGGAATTAAAAAAGGGGGGCGAGAGGGCAAAAAAAAAGTTTATTATGTAAAAAGAAAAAATTCAAGTAAAAAAAAAAATATATACACGGAGAAACATTAAAAGGGGGGCAACGTAAAAAAACAAACAAAAATATGAAAATTTTAAATTTTAAAAAAAAAAACAATTAAAAATTTGGTGGGGTAATTTCTCTTTTTAAAAAAACACCCGTGTAATTTGGATGGATTTTTTTTACAAGTTTTTTTTTTTTTTAAATGATATGCATTAAAAAATTTTTTTTGACAGCACTTTTGTCCAAATATGTCTTGGGAAACGGAGGGAAAAGTTTTTCCGTGTATCAAAATGAAAATGAAAAACATTCTTTTTGAAATCTGGGCCTTCAAACTGCAATGGTTTAAAATGATTTTGATAGGATGGGTGTTAAATTTTAAAGTTAAACTACTTATTGCAATCGAACGCAAAAAGTGTGAAAGTTTAATATAACCCCTTTGCTTTGTTTTTACAAGATTTTAGCGCTATACATTAAATTTTTATCAGCCAAACAGCCAAAAAGGGAAAGTGATGAAATTCATTTCATCATCATTAAAAATTTTATTTTTATTTTTTATTTTTTATTTTTATTATCTCATTAATTTCCATTCAGGAAATAGATTTTAAAAGTTTCCTTAAACCCCTTTCAGTCCCTTTGGGGACAAAGTGTCAAAAAATTCAACAAAAAATTGAAGTAAACAAAAAAAATCAAGATCTTGCTGGGGTAAAAAAAGATGTGGGGTAAAAAAAATCCTAGAAAACTTATTTTTTAAAAAAAAACCCCAAAAAAACCCCCCCTGGGTTTTGAGATGGGCTTTCAGCAGGGCTGTCCCTCGCTGTTAAAAGATCAGTTTTATGTTCTGGCCAACAAAATGACAATAAAAAAAAAAAAACCAAAACTCTGCAAGAGAATGAGGCAGTTCAGATTTCCCCAAAAAAAATGCTTTTTTTTCTTTAGGAAAAAGCAGACAAGGGACAAAAAAACACAAAAACCCCCAAATGTTCCAATTTTTTAAAAAATTTAATTCTTTTTTTATCGAGGGGTAAAGGAATAAGCCATATGTGTGGGGTTTTTTTACTTTCCCTACCCATTTAGAAGCAAAATTTGGGTAGGCCCGATAAAAAGGGGTAATTTTAAGTTCAGTACCTTTTGGGGCGGAAATTTTTTTCTGTTGGGGGGCTGTTGGGGGAAATTGCTTTGGGGGAAACCGTCGGTGTACGTTTTTCTGTCGCTTTTAGGGGGTGGGGTGCGGCCCATCTTGGGTTTTTAGTGTACCAGAATCGATTTTTCTTGGGGACATTAGGACTAGGTGGTTTTGGGTTTTTGGTCATTTTTGCTTTACTGGGTGTGCTACTAAACTTGGAGGGTTTCCAAGATTGCCATAGGTGGAACCAGGGGGAAAAAGTTTTACTCAGGTTTTTTGGGGGATGGGGATGGGTGTGTGTTTTTGTTTGTGTGTGGGGGGGGGTGGGGGCGGTTTTTTTAGGGGTGTGGTGTTCGAAGGGGTGGGGGTTCGTTGTTGGTTTTGTTCCGTGAAACGAATATTTGTTTTGGGTTTCGTTTGTGTGTGTGTGTGTGTTGTGTGTGTGTGTTTAAGGATTTGCAAATGAGGAGGAAAGTCAGGGGGAGAGGTAAGGCAAGAAAGAGAGGTTGAGGGAGGGAGGGTAGGGGTGCACTTTTTTGAGCAATGGGAAAAAAATTTTTAAAAAAAAGGGGGGCTTTATTTTTTTTTTTACGGGGGTTTAGTTTGGGCCTGTTTTTTAAATGAACAAATTTTTAAAAAAAAGTCTCGGGCTGGAAAACGTTTGAACCTTTTGCGTACCAAAAACTCACCATTTGGTGAACCTCAAATCTTGCCCAGGGGAAAGGGAAAACCCTACAAAACCAAAAACAAAAACCTTTGCTGATAACAAAACGGGAAAATTTTCGGACCTGAAATCATCAAAAATGGGCGTTTTAAATTGGTTGGGGCTGGTAGTTTGGATTGGAAGCTCCGTATTTTTTCCTCCTGAGATATGTACCATTGTGTCTATAGCTACACACCATTTGTTTTTGTGCCTGTGCTAGTGTGTCCACATGCATCGCTAACATTCAGACCGACCAGCTGACAAGACAAGCCTTACCCTGGCTGTTAACTGTTGATACTAACCCTAACACTTAACCTTAACTCTTAACCCTGGTCCCCAACATGTGGACACAGTAGCAGGCAGATAAATAACTTGGTGTGTATGCTGACACAACAGTTATAACAAATTATATTCGATCTTTTTTTTCATTTTATTTCTAGGAAAAGGGAATAAGCACTCAATTGGGTTATTTTTTTGCATCCAGTCCCTATATACTTGCGATTTTGAAAATTTCGTCATTTGTTCCCACCAGCGCAATGGCCTACTTTTCCGATAAGCGGGACAGGTTTTTAATGTGTGCTCAAGATGTTCGGCGTGCGTTTCTGTACGGGGCCTCGGATTAAAAAAACATAAGAGTTAGGGAGTGAGAGAGGAGGGTGTTAGGAATTTTAGGGAAAGGTAGGTAGGAAGAGGGTGGGGGGTGGGGGGCTGTTGGAATGGTTTGGTGCGTAGGGATGGGAAAGAGGTGTAATGATTGAGGATGGGGTAGAAGAGGGGGGGGGGGGGGGGCAGTTGCACTTTCTGATTTGGTTCATGGGAGAGTGTGGGAGGGGGGTGGATGAGCGCAGAGCATAAGTTTTTTTTAGAAAAAAGTTTCTATGGAAACTAAAATTAGTGTTCGTTTTAGAATGCATGAAAAAATAATCATTTGATGGGGTAGCGCAATTTTTTTTTAGAGAAAAGACGTTGTTTTAAAAAAAAATGGCGGGGGTGGGGGAGTTATGATGAATAGTTGAATAATTATAGGGGGAAGGCACTTTGATAGGGTGAAGATGCAGGACAGAAAGAAGTGCGTGTGTGTGTTGAAAAAGAAGGGTAGAGTGTATGTGTCGGTGTGTGGGTGTGTGTGTGTGTGTGTGTGTGTGTTGTGTGTGTGTTGTGTGTGTGTATTTGCGCTCAGTGTGTGTGTTGTGCGCGTGTGTGTAAGTGTTTGTGTTAAAAATAGGGTGGGTGCGTGCGTACGTGTGTGTGTGTGTGTGTGTGTGGTGTTTTGGGGTGGTGTGTGTGTGTGTCGTGTCTGTCGTGTCTGTGTCTGTATGTTGTGTGTGCTTAGGAGGGTGTTAAAAGAAAACGTTTGTAAAAAA
>CM054161.1:47371030-47399888 GCA_028751875.1 Rapana venosa
CGGCCCACGCACGCACGCCGCACGCACTGTCTCAACACTAAGAGTGGAACAGACGTTAAATTGAAGACAACAAAAAAACACACGCAAAACAGACAGACAGAAACATACACACACACATATACACAAACGCACACAGACAGACAGAAACACAGACCACACACACACACACACACACACACACACACACAACACACACACACACACACACACACACACACACACACTCACTCACTCACTCATTCAAACACACAAACACACACAGGGGAGAGTAGGCCATTGTGTGCCGGTGAGAATAGATGACACAATTTAGAAAACTGCATACACACGGGGACAGGATGTAAAATGCACATGAGTGCTTATTCCATTATCCACAAACAACGAATTTAGAAAAACGAGCAAAGCGTGAACACACACACACACACACACACACACACACCACACACACACACACACACATTCACACACACACGCACACACACGCAAACACACGCACACTCCCCCCCCCCCCCCCCCCACCACACACACACACCATTAATACACTAGCACACACACGAACAAACGCATGCTCACAAGTACGCAACAAGAATCACACAACTACAAGACTCATTCACCAACTCACCCCCACACACCCAATCTCCCACCCGCTCTCTCTCTCTCTCTCGCACACAACACATATCACCCACGCATGCACGCGCGCACACACACACACACACACGCGCGCGCGCGCGTACGTGCATACCCACATGCCATATACATGTACATGTATACACTTGAACACATAGATAGACAGACAAACAGAGAACAGATACACACACATACACACCCACACTCACACACACACACACACACACACACACACACCACACACACACACACACACACACGCGACGCGTACGTGCATACCACATGTCATATACATGTACATGTATACACTTGAACCACAGATAGACAGACAGACACACACACACACACACACAATCTCCCTCCCTCCCTCTCTCTATCTCTCTCTCTCTCTCTACTCTCTCTCTCTCTCTCTCACTCTCTCTCTCTCTCTCTCTCTCTTTCTCTCTCCTTTCTCTCTTCTCTGTGTATGTATTTGTGTGTATGGGTGCATGAGTACGTGAGTAGGTGCGGGTGCGCTTCGGTGTTTACTCATGTGCACACGCACGTGTGTGTGGTGTGTGTGTGGTGTGTGTGTGTGTGTGTGTGTGTGTGTGTGTGTGTGTGTGTTGTGGTGTGTGTATATATGTGTGTGTACGTGCGAGCGCGCGCACGCACGCATGTGTGCGTATGTTATCATGTGTTGTGTTGTGTGTTTATGTGTGTTTATTTTCTTTCTCTTTTTTCCTTTGATTTCAAGGATAAAAAAATAAGCTTGGATTTGCTTTTCTACATCAGTCCCCGTGTGTATGCGGTTTTGTAATATTTGTCATCCGTTCCCACCGGCACACAATGGCCAATCTTCCGAATAGCGGAACGGGCTTTAAGGTGTGCAAAAGATGTTCTGCATGCGTTCGCACCCGTGACCTCGGTTTATAGTTTCATCTGAAGGACGGTTGGGAGGAGTGAGGGTGGGGGAGAAGAGTCGACACCGTGTGTGTGTGTGTGTGTGTGTGTGTGTGTGCGTGCGTGTGTGTGTGTGCGTGCGTGCGTGGGTGTGCGTGTGTGTGTGCGTTGCGTGCGTGGGTGGTTGTGGGTGTGTTTGCGGTTTTTTTGTATTTAAAAAGAATGGAACAAAAAGGGGTTTCCTAATTTTATGTCCATGCATTTTTTTCACTTGCAGGGTATATTAATTTTTATACCCAGGGATTCACGTTTTTCTTTAGTCATATCTACCAAGCTGTAGGACCCTCATTTCTTTAAAGATAAGAATACAGACTACGTAGGTTAAAAAAACAGTCTTCTGACCCCCAAAAAATCCCCCTTTCACTTCCCGATACACATGAACTAACATCCGCACAGACATTGCCTGGATTTTTTGTACAGATACAGCGACACTTCGCGCCCAAAGCAAGGGGCACTGTGACTTTGGTTTCTTTTGTCTGTCCCCGGCTAGAGCTTCCAGGTTCACCAATGATGAAGTCTTTGCATTAGCGGCCGTTCCCTCCCCTCCCCCCCCCCCCCCTTCCCCAACACACACCACATTAAGGTAGCTGCATTCCGACTTCGGCGATTGTGTCTTAACACGACATCATCTGTTGCCCTGTGGGGTTTGTGTTTATTTCTTAATGTCGTCACCTGTTCCCTTTTTTTTGTCTTGAGCAATTTTTTTATCCACTACCGGCTAGCTAGGCCCCTGGGAGCAGAAACTGGTAACGTGTGAGATGAAGTGCTTGAGGAAAGCCGTCAACAAGACCAGGAGAGACAAGATAAGAAACGAGGTGATCGAGGACATGGTAGGAGCCACACCCGTCCTAAACCATATTGAACAACAACGAACCAAGTGGTTCGGGCACCTCACACGGATGCCGCCAAACCAGCCAGCCTTGCGTGCTTGCAACTTGAGGTACTCAAGCACGAGGGCCAGAGGTAGACCCAGGCGACGCTGGAGGGATTCCGTGGCAGAAACACTGAAAGTCCATGGATTGTCCCTCCTCCAAGCTACCCGCCTTGCAGCAGACAGACAGTTATATCTCCCCGCAACGCCACAGAGTACAAGCGGAATGAAAAAGTAAAGTAAAGTAAAGTAAGTCACCCGTTCCTACCGCACACAATGTCTTACTGTGTCGAAAGGTGGAACGAGTTTTTAACGTGCGCGCAAGATGTTCTGCGTACTTTGTCACACGGGACCTCGGTTTATAGCCTCATCCGAAAGAATTTGACGTTCAGTTCAATTTGTTCGTCAAACTGGGAAGAAAGGACAAGATACATCCTCTTGTAAAAAAAAAGGGGAGTCTACATCGTCTGACATGCAGAATATCAGGGAAAGGTTTGGAGATAGGAAAAGGATTGACAGATACTGCAGGAGACCTGATTTTGGAATCCTGGTGACCAGCAACTCGGGTTGTATATAACTGCTATATTAACAAGTGGAAGACCTATGCCCACAACAATTGTCTGGATGAGTCTACACCTGACCCTGTAAAAATAGCGAATTGTCTTGCTTCCCTGTACTCTGAAGGTGCATGGTATAGTGCTGTGAATAGTGCAAGAAGTCCTTTGAGTGCATATTTTTCTCCAGATGGTACCAGTAGACACTCAATAGGTTTCCATTCTGACATTTGTAGATTACTAAAATGAGTGTTTGAGAAACGCTCAGCACTACCAAAGTACCAAGAGACATGGAATGTAGATAATGTTTTGAAACATTTGCTAGAGTGGCCAGAAATACTTGATCTGACACTCAGACAGTTGACATTGAGAACTGTAATGTTGTTGTCCCTCCTAACGGGACGAAGAGGTCAAGCATTACAATAGATGGGGGGGGGGGGGGGGTTTCTCTGGGAAACAGAAGCATACAAATCCAGGTGACCACACAGACCCAGCAAATATCTTGTCATTCCCTAACAATGATAACCTGTGTTTGGTGAAACATCTCCACAGGTATCTAGAGGTCACAAGGAACTTCGGAAAGGTTCAGAACTGTTGATCAGGTTTATTAAACCTTATGACCCTATCTCCAGGAAAACTCTTTTTGTTGGGTGAAAACGGTGTTTGAAATGGCAGGCATAGATACCTCAAACTATGGAAGCCACAGTACACGTGCTGCCAGTACCAGAGCAGCTGCCAGTCATGGTGCATCCCTTGCATCAATCATGAAGGCGGCAGGCTGGGTAGTCAGAAAACGTTTTGTAAATATTATAGCAAAGCTGTGACTCCAAACTTTGGACAGTCGGTTTCGGACACCTACCTTACAAAACAGTATTTGGATTGGGTTTTGTTGTACATAGTGAGTCTTCACTGAACAATCCTTCATCAATTTGTTGCAGACCTTCTTTTCATTGGATGAGGAATGTTTGATGTGTCTTGTAAGTTGTTGTAATTGTATGTCCACTAGGTCGATAAAGTCTCGCGTGTTTTCTCTGTACGAGAAATAGACGAGAAATAATTTCATAATTAAACTAGGCTTACGCCAGGAAGGTGGAGTTTAATTAGAATTATTTTGAATTATTGCAGGGAAGAGAAATCACGCGCCCTCCCCAATGATTTGAGATAATCCTGATAAACATACCCTCCCTATTGTAAGCCTAGTGGACACATCTGCTAAATGCTGACTGGCTTAGCACACACAGCTCCACTGCTACATCTCATGTCATTTCTCTTCCCCCCAATAGATTCAAAATAATCCTGATTAAACTCCACCTTCCTAGCGTAAGCTCAGTTGAATGATAAAAATCATCAGACACCACCGGTATTCAAACCCACGATTTCATGGACCTATAGGATTGAATTTGAACGATCTTCACCACTTGGCTATAGCGTCCGTCACGTATGGATGTGAACTCCATATCCTTTGTTTGTTTGTAAAAGAGCAGGCTTGGTATGGCAGGTAGTGTATATGATACAACCATACCCTGCATGCAATATCTGACCTGGAGAACGACAGGCTCCGCTTGTTTGAAATTGCCTAGGAGCTCCTGACTGTTTAACACGAACTGTAATCGTTTTCAAGAAAGAAACCACTGTCTGTACTGTAGTTGTTTTTAGTAAAAGAATAGCTTGCCTTTGTGTGTGAGTGTATGCATGAGTGAGTGAGTGTGTGCGCGCGTTTGTGTTATTTCTTTTTTTAAATTCTTGTGTTTCATTCTTTTATTTCGGGGATAATGTAATAAGCCTTCATGTGCTTTTTTTTACACTCTAGTTCCCGAGTGTATGCAGTCTCGTAAATTTGGCCATCGGTTCCCACCAAAAACCTGCTTTTTCCCAAAAAGCGGAACAGGTTTTACTTGTGACAAGTTTATTCTGCTGGGTTGGCACACCAGACCTTGGTTTATAGTCTCATCAAAGGACTTGGGGGCGGGGAGGGGAATCGCACTGACATTAAGCTCAAGGGGAAAATATTCCCTTGGGCGGGATTCAGTCCTGGTCAGCAGATCGTGAGGGGATCACAAGCACAGTGTGCAATCCTCTAACCAACCAGGCTTTTCCTTCCCCAAGTTTTCAATAAAGGAATAACTTGCCTTGGAGCTACCCAAACGTGGTGTAGTCGTTTTCAATACAGGAATTACTGACTGTAATGTAGTCATTTTCAATGCTGGAATTACTGACTGTTTAACACGTGTTGTAGTTGCTTTCAATACAGGATTTACTGACTGTTTAACATGTGTTGTAGTTGCTTTCAATACAGGAATTACTGACTGTTTAACACGTGTTGTAGTTGCTTTCAATACAGGAATTACTGACTGTTTAACACGTGTTGTAGCTGTTTATAATAAAGGAATTACTGACTGTTTAACACGTGTTGTAGTTGTTTACAATACAGGAATTACTGACTGTTTAACACGTGTTGTAGTCGTTTTGAATAAAGGAATTACTGACTGTTTAACACGTGTTGTAGTCGTTTTGAATAAAGGAATTACTGACTGTTTAACACGTGTTGTAGTCGTTTTGAATAAAGGAATTACTGACTGTTTAACACGTGTTGTAGTCGTTTTCAATACAGGAATTACTGACTGTTTAACACGTGTTGTATTTGTTTTCAATACAGGAATTACTGACTGTTTAACACGTGTTGTAGTTGTTTTCAATAAAGGAATTACTGACTGTACTGTAGTCGTTTTCAATAAAGGAATTAGTGACTGGTTAACAAGTGTTGTGGTCGTTTTCAATACAGGAATTACTGTTAAACACCTGTTGTGGTCGTTTTCAATACAGGAATTACTGACTGTAATGTAGTCATTTTCAATGCAGGAATTACTGACTGTTTAACACGTTTGTAGTTGTTTTGAATAAAGAAATTACTGACTGTTTAACACGTGTTGTAGTTGTTTACAATACAGGAATTACTGACTGTTTAACACGTGTTGTAGTCGTTTTGAATAAAGGAATTACTGACTGTTTAACACGTGTTGTAGTCGTTTTGAATAAAGGAATTACTGACTGTTTAACACGTGTTGTAGTCGTTTTGAATAAAGGAATTACTGACTGTTTAACACGTGTTGTAGTCGTTTTCAATACAGGAATTACTGACTGTTTAACACGTGTTGTATTTGTTTTCAATACAGGAATTACTGACTGTTTAACACGTGTTGTAGTTGTTTTCAATAAAGGAATTACTGACTGTACTGTAGTCGTTTTCAATAAAGGAATTAGTGACTGGTTAACAAGTGTTGTGGTCGTTTTCAATACAGGAATTACTGTTAAACACCTGTTGTGGTCGTTTTCAATACAGGCACTACTGGCTGTACTGTAGTCGTTTTTAGTAAAAGAATAGCTTACATTTGTGTGTGTGTGTGTGTGTGTGTGTGTGTGTGTGTGTGTGTGTGTGTGTGTGTGTGTGTGTGTGTGTGTGTGTTTGTGCGTGCGTGTGTTCGTGTGCATGCGTGCGTGCATGTGTGTGTATTTCTTTGTTATTCTTGTGTTTTAGTAATTTATTTCGAGGATAATGGAATAACCACTCATGTGCTTTCTTACATCCATTACCCGTGTGTAAGCAATTCTGTAAATGTTTTCATCCGTTCCCACCGGCACACAATATCCTACTCTTTCTTAAAGTGGAGCAGGTTTTAACTTGTGCACAAGATGTTCTGCGTGCGTTCGCACACAGGACCTCGGTTTACAGTCTCATCTAAAGGACGTTTGTGGGGAGTGGAGTCGGCACTGATGTTAACTCCATGAGAAAATATCCCCCTTAAAGGGGATTCGAACCCAGGTAAGCAGATCACGAGGGCAATGCATAACGCCCTAACCAACTAGCCTATCCCGCGTGTGTGTGTGTGCATGCGTCCGTGTGAGTGTGTGCGCGCACGCACGAGCTCATGTGTGTGTGCATGTGTGTGTTAAAAATCTATTAATCTTTTTTTGGTAAATGGCCACACGTGCGTGAATGATTTGAATGCAGGCGTTTTGATTTGGTAGGCGCTATAGGATTTTATTTCTGTTAAATTGTTATTATCATTATTATCACCGTTAGTAATGCTATTGTTACAGGTTCTTGATATGTTTTGCATTTGGGACCTTGATTACATATTTTATTCAAAATGAAGGCAGCCGGCCAACGTCTTCAAGTTGAGTGGATTGTGAAAAATAATTCAGGGTGAAATGTGATTTGAACCAGCCTCTAGGTATCTTTTCCACAAGGGCCTTACCTGTAAGCCACGTGTTCTTTGCTCTTTCTTTTATTCAACGTCTGTTCACTCAAGGTGATATTAGACAAATATAAAGTGTTACAATATATAGAGAACGTGTGTGTGTGTGCGTGCGTGCGAGCGCGCGCGCGCGCGTGTGTGTGTGTGTGTGTGTGTTTGTTTACCTATTTGTGTCTGTGCACGAGATAAAAGAAAGAAAAGAAAAAACAAAAACAAAGAAATTATGGGAGGGACGGGGGTGAGGTAGGGAGGGAGGGGGCAGGCATTGAACAGCTTAAATTGCAGCAAAAATAATTACAAAAGTTTGCCAACAGGGCTTTTAACTAAACAACTAACTATCTCCAACATAATCACATTATCGGCCAATAATTGTTCAAATGGGCATATTTGAAATTATTTTACAACTTGTACCAGAAAAATTGGTTGAAGTAGTTCACAATGAAGATGACATGCTTAGGTGATAAGTAGAACCATATAGGGGCAAGTTATCTGTGACAAAGTTTAGTCCTAAATGCATTCATTTTGAACTGTAGATCATACTTCCCACCAGTTGTTTTTGGAAATGACACACATGACACTTAATGAATGTCCAGTAAAGAATGCTTTCGTTGGCTGTTGACACGGTTCAAGAAGCTTTTTTTTAGCAGAAGTATGCCCTCTGAAGACTAGTGGAAGGTTCAGAGGTGCTGTAACTTCACAGTCGTGTCCATGGGAGCAGCTTTGGCTAACTGGGCAGCTTTCTCGTTGCCGTTTTTCTTTGTGTATGAGTGTGTGTGTGTGTGTGTGTTTTGTGTGTGTGTGTGTGTGTGTGTGTGTGGTGGTGTGTGTGTGTGTGTGTTCATGTGTCAAGTCAAGTCAAGTCAAGTCAAATTTTTATTTCCAAGTGGTACATTGAATAAGCAATGCATTAGCTTTTTTTCATCAAGCCATCTATCTAAGAACAAATTTCTTAATGACAATACTGAAATACTACATTATTGTAACCTTTACCAATTAATTGAACCAGTAAATAAGAGGAAAATCAATAAAATAATACACTATCTATCTATCTATCTATCTATCTATCTATCTATCTATCTATCTATCTATCTATCTATCTATCTATCTATCTATCTATCTATCTATCTATCTGTCCCGTAGTCTGACGACCGTTGGGGCACCCTCAAAGACTCAACAACCAGTTCCCTCCATTCCTCTCTCTGTTCTGCCTTTCTCAGGGTTTTGTTGAGTTCTAGGCCTGTGCATTCGCTGATGTTATCCTCCCAGCTCTTCCTTGGTCTGCCTCTTCTTCTTCCTCCTTGGACAGTGCCTTGTAAAATTGTCTTTCCAAGTCCTTTGGATCTTGTGACATGCACTACAAAATACACTACAAAATACAAATTACACACTTATACATACACACACATATACACACGCACCCACACACACACTCGTACACACATGCGCGCACGCGCACACACGCACACACTTAGGTAAGGCATGTTTTAAGATTTTTTTAAAAAATCATAAAACGTCAAACAAATTACTTCACCTACTATATCATTCATACTTTCACGTTCATATTTTATAAAATGCGTGTGTGTGTGTGTGTTCGTGTGTATGTGCGTGTGTGTGTATGTGTGTGTGTGTGTATGTGTGTGTGTGTGTGTGTGTGTGTGTGTGTGCTTGCATATTGCACTGTATGTATGAAGGTTAAAACTTGGTAGTTTAAAGGAAGTCTTGATTTATATAAATTTTTCTTTCTTTCTCAGTTTCGTATGTTTTTATTTTTCTTCCATTACAACAGCTTCAATAGAATTAGGCAATGTATCAGTCCCTCTATCCACTACTGTAAAGTATCTAGGGGTCATTATTGACAACACACTCTCTATGCAAAAATTCAATCCCCAGACCTGCCAGTCGTGCTTCTATCAATTACGGCGTATTAGTGCAATTCAAAAGTACCTGTCCACAGACGCAACATCAAAACTCGTGGCAACTCATTCTTTCACGTCTGGACTATTGCAATTCTCTTTTGGCTGGTCTGCCAGCGTCATCTATCCATTCCCTTCAACGTATTCAAAACTCCGCAGCTCGTCTAGTCCTCAGAAAGAAAAAAATTGAGCACATTACTCCTCTCTTGCGATCTGTCCACTGGCTGCCTGTGCCACAAAGAATAAACTATAAGATCAGTACTCTCTGTTACAAATGTCTCCACAAAACAGCACCCTTCTACCTCTGTGAATGTCTCCACCTGTACATCCTTTCGTTCCTTCGCTCTGCTGCAGATTCCTTGTGCTTTCAAACACCTAGATTCAACCAGTCTACTGTTGGCCGTGCTTTTTCTCTGTTTGGTCCATCGATTTGGAATGGCCACCTATCTCTCTTTGCAAAGACCTTCTTGTGACACTTTTAAATTGGCCTCAAGACATATTTGTTTCAAACCTAGGAATTTCCTCTCCCGTTTCATTTCAGAGCTATCCCCGCTTTTCAACAGCCAAACATTCCCCACCCTGCCCAAAATGGGATAAAAGTGTGTGTATGTGTGTGTGTGTGTGTGTGTGTGTGTGTGTGTGTGTGTGTGTGTGTGTGTGTGTGTGTGTGTGTGTGTGTGGGGTGTGTGCGTGTGTGTGTTTTGTGCATTTGGACTTGTTAAACTATTACTTGCTATTGGTTGCATGCTGTGTAAGAATGAGTTGAGTGCAAGCGCTTTGATTTGTCTGTGCAAGATACAGCGTTATATAAATTCCATTTATTATTATTAATATTATTATTATTATTATTATTATTATTATTATTATTGTTATTGTTATTATTATTATTTATTTATTATTATTATCCATCATCATCATCATATCATCATCAACCACCACCACCATTTATCATCATTATTTTTATTATCATCATTATTTGTATTATTTGTATTATTATTATTTAAAAAAAAAATAATTTATTTTTATTATTATTATTATTATTATTATTATTTTTATTATTATTATTTTTTATTATTATTTTTATTATTATTATTAATTTTATTTTTTTTATTAAATTTTTATTATTATTATTATTGTTGTTGTGTTGTTGTTCTTGTTGTTATTATTATTATTTTATTATTCCTTGATTGTTGCTTACTTTTAGTTTTGTTTGTTGATTTGCTTGTTGTAGTATAGTAGTAGTAGGGAGTGTAGTAGTATAGTAGTTGCAGTGCAGCAGCAGCAGCAGCTGTAGCAGCAGCAGCAGCAGCAGCAGCAGCAGCAGCAGCAGTAGTAACAGCAGCAGCAGCAGCAGCACAGCAGCAGCAGCAGCGCAGCAGCAGCAGCAGCAGCAGCAGCAGCAGCAGTAGTAGTAGTAGTAGTAGTAGTAGTAGTAGTAGTAGTAGTTTAAAAGTAGTAGTGGTAGCAGCAGCAGCAGCAGTAGAAGTAGTAGTAGTAGTAGTAGTAGTAGTAGTAGTAGTAGTAGTAGTAGTAGTGTAGTAGTCCCCAGTCGCAGTCGTCGTGTCGTCGTAGTGTAGACGTTTGTAGTCGTAGTAGCAGTAAATAGTAGTAGTAGAAGTAGTAGTAGTAGTAGTAGTAGTAGTGTAGTGTAGTAGTAGTTGCTGTTGTTGTTGTTGTTGTTGTAGTTGTAGCAGCGCAGCAGCAGCAGTAGCAGTGCAGAAGCAGTAGAAGTAGTATTTGAAAGCAGCGCAGCGGCATTGTATTTAGGAGCAGCAGCGCAAAGCAGCCGCAGTAGGGTGTAGTAGTAGGTATTTAGTAGTTTTTGTAGTGTAGTTTGTAGTTTTTTGGTTGTTTTTGGTTTTGTTTTTGGGTGGTTTTTTTGGGTTGTTGTTGTCGCTTTGTTTGTAATTATTGCGTTTTTTATTCTTAAAGCAAAATTTATAGTGTTTTTCCTATTTCTTGCCCCTTGTCTCAATATTTCTGTTTTTCTGTTTTTCTTTCGATCTTTTTTTTTTATTGCTTGTGATGTATTGTTTTGTATGGTTTTGTTTGGGATGGCATTGCATTGTACTGGGGGGTTTACGCATTGCATTGCATTGATTTTTATTGCACTGTTTTTGTATTCTTTTTTTTTTGCGTTTTTTTTCCATTTTTTTGTTTTGCTTTGCGTTTCTTTGAACCTTTTAGGGTTGGGGCCATTGAAATGTATTGTTTTTGAATTTATTGCACGGTACTGTAGGGTTTACTGCTTTTAAAATTTTATTGTTTTTGGGAAATTGCATTGCATTGTTTTGGTACTTCATTGCATTGTTTGCATTGGGGTTACATTGCACTGTTTAAATACTGCATTCCCAATTGTATTACATTACATTGCTTTGCTTTGTTCTTTTTGGGTTCGGAATTGCTTTGTATTGTATGGTTTTTCATTGTTTGTTTTGGGAAATGTATTGCATTGGGCATTGTATCGCATTGTACTGTTGGTTTTTGGCATTGCATTGTATGTTGGTACTGATTGCTTTTTTATTATATTGCATTTTTTCTATTTGGTTGCTTTTGCTTTGTATTGTATTTGTTTTTACTTTGCTTGGGCATTTTTAAGTAGGGTTTGGCCTTGTTTGTTTTGTATTGAATTGCATTGTAGGGTTTTGCATTGAAATTGTATTGTTTTTGTACTATATGGTACTGTATTGTATTGTATTGTTCTGTATGGTTCTGCATTGTATTGTATTATATTTTAAAGGGGAAGGGGGCAGGAGGGTTTAAAAAACGTTTGCCTCCCAAGAAAACCCGTGAGGTTCTTGGTTAAATTTCCCAGCCTCCCCCTTTTCCCCCCCCGTTTCACAAAAACATCGAACTGTTTTCAAAGTCCTTCGGAAAGAGACTATAAACCAAGGCCCGTGTGCGAACGCAGCAGAACATCTTGGGGCACCCCGTTAATTTTCCCGTTCCCCTTTTCGAAAGAGTAGGGGGGGGTTTGGGTTTCTGGTGGGAAAAAGATGGGCAAAAATTTAAAAAAAACCCCATTTCCCCACGCATAAAAATTTAAAAAAAATCATTTTGGAGCGCTTTGATTTTTTGCTTTTAAAAAGATTCAGCGCTATATTTAAATTTCCTTTTATTATTTTTTAATTTTTATTATTATCCTTATTTTTATTATCATTATTTTTTATAAATTGTATGGTAAATTTTTACTGTATTGCACTGCGTACATTTTTTGTATTGTATTTCGTTGCATTGTATTGCTATGTATTTTCATTGTTTCCCGTATGGTTTCTGCTTTGAAATTGGGAGGGACTGCTTTGAATTTGGAAATTTGGATTTTTACTTTCATTGTATTGCTTGCATTAATTTGCCCCTTTTTTGGTACTTTCATTGCTGCATTGTATTGAAATTTTATTGTAAAATTTAACCCGTATTACATTGCCCCTTTTTATTTGCATTGCATTGTATTGATCATAAATGCACTGTATTGCATCATTTTGTATTGCATTGGGATTTCATTTATGTATGGTACTTTAAACCCCTGCATTTTTTGTAATGTATTGCATTTTCATTGTTTTACCTTGCATTTATTTTGGTTGCACTTGTATTGTATTTAATGCACTGTTTTGATGTTTTGTTTGCGTTGCCCTTGGATTGGGTTGTATTGTATTTTATTGAAAAGCATTTTCCAAATTAAAATTTTTATTGTACTGGTTTTATTGTAATAAAATTTTTATTTTCTATAAATTAAAAATCGGTTTCCCTTTTTTTGGGGACGGGGGAAAATTTGTTGGGTCCAAGCCAAGCGGGTCTTTTCGAGGCATCCGTGTCGCCACAAGATCGGCGCCATCATTTCGAAAATCTCTCTCTCTCTCTCTCTCTCTCTCTCTCTCTCTCTCTCTCTCTCTCTCTCTCTTCTCTCTCTCTCTCTCTCTCTCTCTCTCTTCTCCCTCTCTTCTTCTCTCTCTCTCTTCTCTCTCTCTCTTTCTCCCTCCCCTCTCTCTCTCCTTCTCTCTCTCTATCTCTCTCTCTTCTTCTTCTTCTTCTTTTTCTTCTTTTTTCTTCTTCTTTTCTTCTTCTTCTTCTCTTCTTTCTTCTCTCTTCTCTCTCTCTCCTTCTCTCTCTTCTCTCTCCTCTCTTTTCCCTTTTCTCTCTTTTCCCCTCTCTCTCTCTCTCTCCTCTCTCTCTCTCTCTCTCCTTTTCTCTCTCTCTCGTTCTCTCTCTCTCTGTTTCTTTCTTCCTTCTCTCTCTCTCTCTCTCTCTCTCTCTCTCTCCTCTCTCTTCTCTCTCTCTCTCTCTCTCTCTCTCTCTTTTTTTTTCTTCTCTCTAGTTATAGGTATCCTGATGAAGGATTCAACTTTATATTTTCAATACTTTATTGGGCCTTGTCCCCTGTACCTAAATTTTAATGAATGCCCTATTTCGATATCTTATTGTTATTGTAGCAAGTATGTGTACCTTTGACAATGTGTAGATGTTCATTTTTATGACTTATTAAGTTTGGTTTTGTTATTTGTTCTTGGTTTGTTGTTGTTCTTGTTGTTTGTTTTTTTCTTTTTTCTTCTTTTTGTTGGTTTGGTTTTTCTTTTCTTTTGATTGTTTGTTTTGTTTTGGGGTTGGGGGGGGGGGTGGGGTGGGTGGGGGTGGGGGGGGGGGGAGGAGTGGGGGTGTTTTTTTAGGGTTTTCTTTTATTTGTTTTTGTTGGTTTTTTTGGGGGGGAGTGTTTTGAAAAGGGTTATTTCCCTTTTGTTTCTACTGTGTGAGAGTATAAGTATTGGGTTATTATTAAGATGTATCCCTACGGGCGGGGACTGGATGTAAAAAAGCACATGAGTGCTTATTCATTATCCTCGAAATAAAAGAATTTGTCATTGTCTTTCTCTTATGTGTAACAACTATGTGTACCATTTTACAATGTGTAGATGTTTATTTTTATGACTAAGTTTTTTTCTTCTTGGTTTTGTTGTTGTTGTTTGTTTTTCTTCTCTTTTTTTCTTATTGTTGGTTTTTTTCCCTTTGTTGTTTGTTTTCGGTTTTTTATTGTTTGGTGGTTGTTGTTGGGTTTTTTTTAGGGGGGTATTTTTAGGGTTTTTTTTATTTGTTTGTTTGTCTTGTTGATGTGGTGGTTTTGTGTGTCTTTTTTAAAAAAAACGGGTTATTTCCTTGTTTCTACTGTGTGGGAGTATTAAGTAATTGGCGTTATTATTTAAGATGATCCTATGGGTTGTGACTGGATGTAATAAAACGGGCACATGAGTGCTTACTTCCACTATCCTCGAAAAATAAAGAATTTGTCATTTGTCTCCTCTCTCTCCATCTTGTTTTCTCTCTCTCTTCTTTCTCTCTCTCTCTCTCTCTCTCTCTCTCTCTCTCTCTCTTTCTCTGTCTCCTCTCCTCCTCTCTCTCTTCTCCGACACTCTTGGTGTTCCAATCAGGACTAGTAGACAGTCTGTGGTATATGGGAAATTGGGCAGATATCCCATTGTATGTAAATACATATGTTGCATGCTTAAGATTTTGGTTTAAACTATTTACTCAAATGGGTGAGAAAGGTTACCCGTAAGTTATGAAATGTTGCTTGAAACTTGATAAATGTGGAAGCTGTGTTGGGCTCCAAAAATTAGAGATATACTGTGAGTCTACTGGCTTTATATAGTTGTTGCAACAGGGTGCTGGATATAAAAGCATTTTTACATTTATTTTAACAGAGGCTTGTAGACATGTTTCAGGCAAGAATGGATGGGGTGTTAGGGATCGTGACAGGTACACAACGTATAGGACATTTAAAGCTGTTTTGGAGAGGGAAAGTATATTTGGATATGGGATACATTACTGTTTCGCGTGCTATAACACAATTAAGTTGTAATGTTCTTCTCTAAACAATAATGTGGCATCGCTACAGTGAAATTGTACAACATAAAATGTGTCCCATGTAGCAAAGTAAAAATCGAAATGAACAAACATTCTTATTTAAATGTGATGGTTTTGAGGATCTACGTGCTAAATTTCTAAACTTGAATCAGCCAAGCTACCGTTTCATGCACTACTCAGGGCTCCAAAATCTAAATACACAGCACAATTACTCCAGGTTCGTGTTCCATGCAATTAACAGAAGAAATAAACTTCATTGTGGTAACACATTGATCTAAATGTTGTGTTGCTATAATTTATGAGACACAGTCATTGAGCATTTATTTTATGTGTGTGGTGTGTGCTGCACGAAGCTCGTGCCACGCCGCCGACTCATGTGTGTATGTTTGTGCGTTGCGTGCGTGCGTGTGGGAGTGTGTGTGTAGTGTCTGGTTATGAGTGATTAGGAGGGGAGAGGGGCTTGAGTGTAAGAGCGGATGGATTGCCCATGCGCATGCGTGCGTGTGGGTGTTCGCGAGGGCGTGCGGGTGGTGTGTGTGTGTATGGGAGGCAGTTGAGGAATGTGTCCAGCCTAGGAATGTCGGAGAACAATTTGCATATTTTATGTGATTGAGAGGGTTGGTTGGGGACATGTTGATGGAATGAATATTGGTTTCTGAAGCTATATCTTGGCAAGTTTTGATTAATTGTGTCCTATCCTTTTCTCTTTTTATGACGTAAAAAGTTCATGACATGAAAGAGCACTGTGTGTGTGAGGTTTGTGTGTGTGGGTTTTTTGTTTTTTTTGTTTTGTTTGTTCCCCCTACATCATTGTATTAACAATTTGCAGTAGCTAGAGCTGACTTGTTGTATTTGATGTATACTTTTTTTTTTTTTTGAGTGAGTGAATGTTTGACGAATGCAATTACTTGTGAGTATACGTAACTTTTATGAAAAAGCAAGGAAATAATGAGGCATTATGATTTCCAAATGTTTTGACTTTGTTGATGTGCTTGATGTTTGTATTTGTAGGTGAGAAGGTGGTTAAAATTATCAGGTATAGCTTCATCAATTATTTAACACTTTGTTAATCGGTTCTAAATTCTTTTTGTGGTACCCTGGGAGTGGTTAAGGTTGACTGAGTTTTTGTTTTTGCCGTGTTTTGTTTTGATTTGTTGGCATACAGGGCCAGTCTTTTATTTAGGCATGATGTTGGAATATTGCTTTATGCAAGAGTACACTGTTATGAGTGGCCACTCCAGGGTATTATGCAAAGTCTTGACCAAACTTATTGAGTTTTTTTCATCTTAACTTTTCATCTTCAATATTGCCCTCAATGTTGTATTGTGGCCATAGGCGCGAATTACATTAACACACATTTCAGAGTTCAGTAGTTCAGAAGTTCTCTCCGACAAACCGTTAAACGAAGAAATAAATAAAAAAAGAATAAAGATGCGAAAGAAGTACATTGTTTCCAAAAGATTACCAAAAACATGTAAACAAAACAACCGTTGGAGAAAAAAAACAAAAACTTGGTTAGAGAGAATGCAAGTGGACTGAAGGGAATAAACTGGACTTGGCACTTATAACATTTTTATATATTATCTCTTCATACTCGAGGTTAATAGAAGAAAGAACTTAAGTGCTTTTTTACATCAGTTCTCGTGTGTATGCGATTTTTGTACCATTTGTCAAAAAATGCTTGCCAACCCGGCACACATTGGCCCTACTCTTACGAAAAAAGCAGAACCAGGAATTTAACGTGTGCGCAAGATGTTTCTGCTGTGCCGTCGCACACGGGAACCTCGTTTATAGTCTCATTCGAAGGCTTTGTGGAGAGTGGAGTGTGCACTGATGTTAACCACAGGGGAAAATATTCCCCCTTGAAGGAAATCGAACCCGGGGCTGTCAGATTGGCGAGCGCAAGTTCTAAACACCTAGGCATATCCCGTCCTAGGGTTTGGAGGTGTGCCGATGGGGAATGGAATGGAATTGATGATGAATAAAAGTGTCCCCCCCCAACACACCAGGACAACTTAGCAGCACCCCAAAAACACAGACGGCAAATGTCTCAACCCCAATGCATATTAGTCATTCATTTTTGTCCATTAACATGCGTCTTGCTAAACCCAATCCTACAGCGCACAGTGAGGGGAGGAAGAAGAAGAAGAGGCAGACAAGGAGAGATGGCGAGGACACACATTCGCGGAGTGGGACAGGACATGGAGCTGAGAGAACACCCTGAGAGCGGGCCGAGAGATGAGGACTGGGAAAGGTGGTTGACAAAGGCTTCGGGAGGCGCCCCAACGAGTTCGGAATTCCGAGGATTTGTGACGGTTGACGGAACAAAGAGAAGACGATGAAACACATGTATACAATGTTGATGGGAAGTGGAAGGACCTGTTATGACTAATATGCACTCATCACTAAGTAAAGATAAAGGTATTCATTATGTGTGTTGTTTGTTTTTACAAATATCTTTGGGGTAATTTGAAATGTTGAATCAGTAGTTGTTGCTCTTTTTTAAAAAAAGGTACTTTTGTGTTTTGTGCAAAGCGATTGTATTGTTTCTACAGAGACTACTCTCTTGCTGCCGTGGATCTTTACAGCCTTCTCATCTCCCATTCACCTTGCCTTAGTCGCCGTTACTTTGTGTGTGTTTGAACTTGGTGTGGTTGTGTGTGTGTGTGTATCGTGTGTGTTGTGTGTGTGGTGCGTTCCGTCCGGGTGTGCGTCTGCACGCCCCGTGTGTTGTAGGTGTGTATGTATATGTCCGTGCGTGCGTTGTGTGCGTGTTTGTGTGTGTGTGCGGTTGCGTGCGTGTGTTGTGTGCGCGTGCGTGCTTCCGTGTGTGGGAGTGTGTGGTGTGTGTGTGTGTGTGTGTTCAAAATCTGTTTATCTTATTTGTAGAATGTCTGCATGTGCTTCAATGATTTGAATCTAATCTCTTTGATTTGTAAGAGCTACAGACATTTCATATCTTAATATTATGATCATTAATTTTGTAGTGGTGACGATGATAATGATGATGACGATGATTTTTACCATTATCGTTGTCGTTGTAGTTATCATTAGTGCTATTGTCTTTCTTTTGTTTGTTTTACTTCTTGCCATCATCATCATAATCATTCTAGTCATCATCACCATCATCATCATCATCATCATCATCATCATCATCATCATCATCATCATCATCGTCGTCGTCGTCGTCGTCGTCGTCGTCGTCGTTGTCGTCGTCGTCATCATAATCATCGTCGTCGTCGTCATCGTCGTTTTCGTTGTCGTCATCGTCATCGTTGTCATCGATGTCGTCGTCATTCCACATCATACTCATCATCCCCTCACCTTTCCTCCCTCCTCCTTCTCCTCTCCTCCTCCTTCCTCCTCATCATCATTCATAACTCATCATCTTCATCATCATTCATCATCATCGTCGTCGTTCGTCATCGTCGTGTCTTCGTCATCATCCTCATCATGTTGAAAATGTTTATATTAAATATTATTATTATTATTATTACCTTATCATCATCATTAGTATTATTAGTCGTATTGTTATGTGTTGTTAGTGTGACAGGTCTGTAACATATGTTTTAATTAAAGGTGAAAGTAGTGCGTTTCGTCATGCATCTTTATGCTAACAATGTATCAAGCCTTCTATATTGCCACACCATTCAATTTCTGATGAACAGAAGCCATAAAAGTTCTCTCTACCAAACTCACCAGGGCCTGCGAATACACATAAAAGAGCACCCGGCGACTGTCCTTGGTCTATTCCAGAAACAAGTGTGTGTTTTCGTTTTTCCTATTGCCAGATGTCCATTGATGATCCTTGACATGCTGGATTATCTCAGCTCGGAATGGGTACAGGTGTTTCTTTTGCATCCCACACTTCCAAGCTCAAGAGGTGTAGCCCATCCCCTTCAATGGAAACTATGATTCCAGTGAAAAACAGTCGATACAAACCTCTGAGGGTACTATATATTTGGCCTCTCTTCACATTATGAATGGAGATTTTCTGGTAAGTAGTATATTATATCATGGAAATAGCAGAGACACTCTCCAGATATTTGTTATTAAAATCCAAGAGTCAATTATACCATTGATTGTGGGCTCTGAAAATCTTCGTGTAGGAAGGACCTGGAACACTCATTGCTAGATCAAGCGGTTTGACTACTTTAATGCGAGCAGCCCACTATATACCCGCGCAGAACAAGTAATTCCATGATCATGATGGTGGATTTAAGCCTTGCAGCACATCCCCAGGTCATGTTTGGGGGGGATAGCTGGTGGTTAGAGAGATTTATTCGTGATCTGCTGACCCGGGTTCGATTCTCCGTTCAAGAGGATTTTCCGCTGGAGTTACCATCAGTGCCTCGACTCCACTCCTCCTCACAAAGGTCCTACGGATGAGACTTACTAAACCGGAGGACCCCGTGTTGCGCAGCAGCAGAATATCTTGCGCCCACTGTTAAAACCCGTTCCTCTTTTCGGAAGGAGTAGTCATTGTGTGCAGGTGGGAACGGATGACAATATTAAAAAACTGATTACAACAGAGGACTGGATGAAAAAAGCACACGAGTGCTTATTCCATTATCCCCGAAATAAAAGATTAAATTAAAAAAATAAGGTACACATGACGAAGGAGTAGCCCTATGCAACAAAGTCAGCTAGATTTATTCCTAGTCTCAGACTGCCTATACTTTACAGTGAAAAATTCAGATATAAAACCTGGTTAATAACCAGCGCCATGGGCAGTGGTTAGGCCGCCTTCGACTTTGACTGGAGGTTGCGGGTTCGAATCCTTAAGAGGTCAGAGGATTTTTTCCGGGGACTCCTGCCGGCTCCTACCCAGAGTGTGTGTGCTGTTGGGATCAGTGGGAAGGACTGGGACCACACAGTCGAGCTTCATCCACTTTAGGGATGCGACGTTTGAGTGTTGCTTACATTACCTGACCAACATACAGGTTCTGTATCTCTCGGGGTCGGTTGATGCGGGATATATTATGATAGTATAAGCGAGAGTTACAAAACCCTGTAAAGTAGTCTCAAAGGACATATGCGCTTGCACAGCTCATCATTAAGTCACTCTCATTAACAATTGGACCACGCATTGCAATACATAACTTGACTATGTATTAGGGATGGTTTCAGTTGCTCTGGACCAGTGTGACACAGATTCGGTTTGCCTCCATTCACTTCTATGCCTTTGGTGAGTTTGTATCAAGCCTTTGGGGTGGAAGTTCTCAGGGGGTCCTTGTGGGAGAGCCGTATACAGGGTTGCCCACACGCGGGCCGGTCTTTTCCTGGCAACTCGCTCAGTCAGGCTCCGCACTGACACTAATACTGTAGTATGGTAGGGGGCTTAGTAGGTGTGGTTATGGCTTATGTTAGTCAGAAACATGCACCACTGAATCAGTGAAAACCACCAAATTGACCCGCATCATTGCAAGGCCCCTCTGCTGGTGCCCCAACGGCGGCCTGGATGTTATTGATAGGCTCCCTGTGGACTTCCGACTATAAGGGTGCGACATACTAACGAACTCTGGGTATGTGCTGTGGCGGGAGATGTCGATGCAATTGGCACGTGGGAACTGCAGGACGGGGACGTCAAAGAAAATGCGCACGAAAACCAGAGACCAAAACAAAACCCAACAGGCGCGCAAATTCGACAAACACTCAGTCAAGAGTGCTAATTAAGCCGCGCTCCTTTCTTTCCCAAGTCCCAAGTGTGGTCCGTTCCTGCTATAAGTCATCAGCACACGCTGGGGCTGGGCTGGAAATGGCATGGATAGCAGCTGAGAGTAGCTGAAAGGTGGGGGAAACTTGACCCACAGCAGTGAACCAACCGAAAAAAAGCCCAAAATTCTAGTTGAATAGATATTAGATCCACTCTACATAACATGGAGGCTCTTCTTGGAAGAGATATAAAGAATAAGGAGCTCATTATGGAAATTTCTCCGGTCTCGTTCTGAGAGATAAACTGCTTTGGTCAAGGTTTTAAAAAAAAAGATACAAAAGAATAGTTATAGAGATTATGTTGCTCTTCTATACGAGCTGAAGCCAAACTCTTATATGTGTCAAAGTGGTTCGATCAATTGAATATCACCTGACACAATTGTTATCAGATGTTTTAGCACGTGACCATAAGATTACAAAACCAATATCATTTGCCACATTGACAAAAAACGTCAGATGTAGGGGACTGCACAGAAGATGTAGAAAACAACAACTAAAAGTCTTCAAAACATTATCGTTGCTTGACCAAACGAAAAGACTTGTCAAGTGAACAATTGACAAAGCGGGACTGTTAGGATTAGAGAGAAAAACAAAAGGAGGGGTTTTACTACGTCTCAGCAAGTGGCTGGCGGGAAAGGGAAAAAGGTAAAAAATATTTCTGCAAATCTTTACAAAAAACGTGAACTGTATTTGTAAACTCAGGAACAGAACAAGGCTATCAAATGTAAAATCGCGATAACTGAATTTGGGTTTTATGAGTGGCCAAACTAAGTTTGTGTGAAATGGGGACCGGATAGTCAGTGTCAAAGCACTGCTTTTCTCCAGCCAAGGTTAACCGCAGCATCCGAGTGGTTACCAGTAGATGGGTGACCCGGTTGCGCGGCCTTGGCTTCAGTTGCAGTCCCCCAGTTCCACCCAGCTATAAACTGGATAACCTGCTCTTTAGGGTCAGGGAAAGGTAAAAGCAGCGAGGGAGAGGCGATGGGCGCCGCCCTCAATATTTGCTAGCCTTAGAGACAGCTGAGGTCTCTGATGCCTCGCTACCCCACGACGGCGTCGGTCTATGGGCACCACCTCTTCCTATTACAAGGTGAAAATTTTAGCTTGATCAAAAAAGACATCTTACAATCTCAGGGTGGAAAAACTGGGCTTGAAATATTTGTTTACACGGATTTCAAAAATTCCTGTGTCAAAATAGAACTACTGGGATCAAAGTCTTCGCCAGAAGGGCTTAAATATTATTGTGTAATGCAATATAGCATCATACATTAATCAATCAAACAGTGTTTTTACTTACAACTATATTGGTTTGGGTGTTTGACTTTTTTATTTGTAGTACAAACGTCAAAGAATAAAGAAAACCACATACAAGTATGGATTGACCCAATGTAAAACAGAACCCACACACACCATGCATTTTTCTAGGCTTCAGACCACATCCACTTCAAGGTCGGTGTGTGTGTGTGTGTGTGTGTGTGTGTGTGTGTGTGTGTGTGTGTGTGTCGTTTCATTCTGTATTTAAGGTCTGTTCATTATACGTGGATATTAGACAGAAAACGGACTGACTAGAATAACAGAACAAAACCTTGAAAGAGAGCATCAAACAGGTTTGGTTTTTAAGCTATATGTAACGCATAGGAAGCAACAGGGAAAACAACAGTAAAAGCACTTTAACCCTTTACTTTGAACCTTCACCTATTCCGTACGGTCTTGACACCGTTGCAGGCACTCTGGAGATCTTGTTGTCTCGGGCCCAGGGTCGAAGTCCACAGGAGCCCATCACTATCGGTCGCGTGGGGGTACCAGCCTGCGGCGGCCCTGACTGCTTGCTGGGTCACTTTGGTGGTGTTCAGTGGTGCCTGTTCAGAGCCAAGATACGCAGGAAATTCCACCTACTAGGCCGTCCCTACTAAACGACAGTGTTAGCTCAGTGCGGAGTCCCAGGAACTGAGCGAATTATCACCCGTGGTGGGACCACCACACCATCCCTAACAACGAACATGTCCCCTCCGTGAACACTCCAAACCCAAAAGGCTTTGACACAACACTCAACCAGGCACAATGATAATGATATGCCAAGATAAACAAATATTTATATATACCCAAACAAGCAGGCCATATCCCAATGTACTAGTATACATTAAGGTTTTCAAGTCTGTCACCGTTAAATATTGGCAGCTTAAGTGTAGAGTTGTTTTTTCCTACACATATTGAAAGTGGCTTCCCTCTCCCTAGATGTAGAAGCTTACATCTGGTCAACGCTCAGACAACATCTATCTGTTGCTTTCCTCTGCGAGAAAAACGCGTTGCCCTGCCGTAAGCGCTGGCAAGTCAGCCCAGCACCTCTGGTTTGGCATGCGAAAGCATTGTTGTATTTTAACATCCGTGAGACTCCACTCTCCCCAGAAGTCCTTCGGATGGAGACCTATAAAACGATGTCCCGTGTAGCGAACGCACGCAGAACATTTGCGCACCTCGTTCCAACTCCTGTTCGCCTTTTGTAACGAGTAGGCCATTGTGTTGCGGTTAGAAACAGATGACAGAACTTTACCACAAATTGCATAACCACGGGGGGGGGGGGGACTGGATGTAAAAAAGCACATAAGTGGCTATTACATTACTCCTCGAATAAAGACTAAAATAAATATATAAAACCAACATTAAAAACCTAAGTCTTTATGGAAAAAGCCGGATGAAGGGCAAATAAGGCAGAAAAAAACAAAGAAGGAGGAACAGGACGGAAACGAAGAGAGAGATAGAAAAGAGGGGAATCTCCTAGCACAAGAACATCCAGAAAGTGCGCTGCTATTCGTACTGACAATAAACCTGGACATTTTCTCTTGAGAGTTACAGCAGATATATGTGCAGACCTGTTTTTGTAAAAATGTGGTCACGTTCTTTCGCTGGACCACTGTTCGGACGTTGTTATAGTTAAATTGCTAATGTTTGCTTGTGATGTTTTTCATTCACGTGTTACAGTGCAGCGGATCGATCTTCACATGTCCTTCTTTAATTACACTGTTTTCTCTCGGCTGATCTTTATATACTTGGACGATATATTGCACTTGGCGTTCAGAGTTTCTAGGGAATGCTTAAACTGAAAACAAAACCAAAGGAATGAATTGTTAAGACGATGAAAGAGTTCCCACAAAGCAAAATAGCAAAGTTGGGTGACTAGGTACATATCCAGACATGAAAAGCAGCATTGGTTTTGAAAACATGCTCATTAAAAACCATTTTTCTAAGAAAGTGTTCATAGTTTCCATTTAAAACCAAACAAAATTACCCAAAGAAATTCAAAGCTGACCACGCGCCTTCATTTTGCTTGACTTTTGTTCCACGAGCATAAATATTTCTTGGCTTCCTCCCTGAACCTTCTGCCGCTCAACAAATAGAGGTAAAAGTTGGTGGCCCCCACAGACATCCACAGAAAGAAGACCACGGCTTCGAGGAATTCTATCCTGGCTTTGAAGTCCCCTTCTATGGCGCTGAGATTGTCATTGCTTCTTTCATAGATATCAAAAGCGCATGTTGGAAAAGATAACATCAAAAACGCCGCTGAAGTCAAAATGAGAGTTCTTGTCATTGGGTACACTCGTGTGCTTTCTTTGGCGGTCTGTTGCTGAGTTCCTTTCCTCATAGTCTTGGACAGCTGCATGGAGGTGATGACCTGGCCAATGAGGACACAGTTGCCAACAAGCAAGAAAAGGAAGGGAAGAATGGATGCTAGGGAAAGATCAACCCATGTGAAAATCACCATGAAATAAACCAGGTGGTCTTTCATCATACATCTAACGTATTCCTCTTGGTAAGAATACGTAAACACTAAGTGAGCATTCACCACACAAGCAGTGACAACGATGGCGGCGATGACCATCTTTCCTCTTCTCACAGTGCACAAAACCCCAACACGATGGGGCGCCAGTACTGACGTCACTCGCTGATACGTCATAGACACCAAAAACCAGGCTGACGTCACCGAGCACGTGTACCAGGTGAAGTTTGGAATGATGCACAAAAGGTCGTAGCGGAAAAGCCATGGTGGCCAAGTGAAGACAGTATTGACCCAAAAGAAAATGACAGAGGTCGTCAGCAGACACTGGTCCGACAGGGCCAGAGCAGTGAAGTACAGGGACAGACAGGCCGTGGACTGGGAAGCCCGCATCCCCCGCATCACCACCACCGTCATCACATTGCCGAACGTGCCGAAGAGCAGAAGAACAGGCGGTATAACCAACCACGAGACATACGTTATATGATGGAGAAAACTGGATGACTCCGAGATGTTGAGTGCATCATTTTCTGTTGAAGTGTTTGTGGTAAAATTGGTTGTTCTCATTTCAAAAGCACAGTAGTTGTCTGGAAATTGTTGTAATCTCACAACCCTTGGTTTTCTATTTTAATCTAGAACTTTTAAAAAAATCATGCCATCAACAATGTGAGAACAACAAATATCAGAATAGGTAAAGCCTGATATATGCAGTGTAATTTCAAGTCGAGCCAAAATAATCTTTATTGAGGATAAAAGACCATTTTGACTTGACTTGAAAAAGTGATTTGAAATAGTTTGATTTATGACAACGTATCATTATCACTAAAACACGTGTTAGCAGAAACAAAATTTAGTTTAAAAAAAGAAGAAATGAAAATAAAAGTTTTAACAAATATTATAGAAGAAATGCAAGCAAAGAAAACCTCACTGAATTTGAGAAATTTTATCACTAAGCTAACTGCAACGAATGATAAGAACTGCAATTATGATTACTGTGGCAGTAGTGTGAAAATTTATGCAGGGACCTGAAAAATCAACCAAACACCCGCAAACAATGGGATAAATGACGGTTTGTCCTTATGTTTGAAAAACAATAAGCATTATAAAAAAAGTTTTTACTTAGCCTCAAAACACGGGAATTTTGTTATACGTAGAAATTGCTTGATCACAAAAATAAGGGCTAAATGCGTAACAAAAACACACGAGTTTCACAAATTTTTTTGAAAAAAAAAAAAGGGGGGGGAAAAAACCCTAAAAAATTAAAAGCTATATACAATTCAAGATCGGTATGCATTGTAAACTGAGTTATAAAAAGCATGCTAGGCCCATACTTCGTGAAAGAACCTTGATACTCGTACCATGGAGATATATCAAAGGACTCTCATCAAAACAGTATGCAAGGAAGTGGTTCTTCTTCTTCTTCTTCTTTCTTTTCCCCTTCTTCTTGTCTCTAATCTTGTATTTTTCTCGTTTGAAATCTTCTTCGATGTCGTGGAATGGTCACACAGGCAAACTGTTCTTCACCTGTCATATAAGCGAAAATGCGATGCGCTTGGACAAAGTCAGGGGCGAGACGCATACAGCTATGGTAGGGGAGAGAATGGTGTTATCTCTTAAGTCTTTCATTTTCTCTGACAAAGTCCACAACATCCGCTCCAGACTGGATCAGACTTCTTTCCAGTCTGCGCTCCTGATCCCTAATTGAATGGCTTCCTCTCCTTTTCTTTATAAACTAAGCGAGTACGAAATCAAGACAATGTTGTGAAAGAAATGACAAAAAATCGTGTGATCTTGATCCTGTACCCTGCTTCTCTTTCTCACTCAGTGCATTTCATAGCTCATACCCACTATCACAAAAAAAAATAGTAAATTAATCTCTTCTTTCAGGAATTTTTCCCATCAGCTCTCAAAACTGCAATAGTTGCACCTCTACTAAAAACGCCACAATCTCGACCCTACAGTTTGAGAATTACAGACTGGTTCTAACCTACCTTTCATCTTCTAAATTCCTAACAATGTTGTTCTGATAACAAACTAAAAAAACCACCTTATCCAAAAAAAGTCTCCTTCTCCTTTTCAGCTGCCTATAGGCGAAACACAGCACTGAACACCCTAGTCACAAATCACTGTTCTACTTGCTTTCGGACTCAGAGAAAAATTCATTTTACCTTTTTGACTTACTGCAGCCTTTGACCCAGAACCATTCAATTCTTGCCCCGTCTCCAAAACAAAATTTGGTATTAAAACTAACACCCTCCCCTGGTTTAGTTTATACCTTACAGACCAATCCACCAGTTGCAGTAAACAAGATTAAATTCCCCCTGTCAACTGGAATGTGGAGCCCCCACAGAGACAGTTCTAGCCTGTTCTTTTAAACCCTTACATTTGCCCCACTTTCACATATGTAAACCATCATCAGGTAACTATTTTTTATGTGATGATTTGTTTAGTGCCTTGTACCCCTGAAAATTCCCTTCTCTTGCAATATGGATACTCCCTTCAAGCATTCAAAACTGGTGAACAGAAACAAGTAAGTAAATGAAAATAAAATAAAACCCATGTTGTGGTCCAAAACAACCTTCCTCCATACAACAGCTTAAAAAACCCAGCAGTATGTAATTCCTTATCCTTGTGTAAAGTATCTTGGGTTTTTCAAAAACCCCCCCCATGCAAAAAATAATCCCCCGCCTTTCCCGTTATTATTTCAATTCGGGTACTAGTGCCATTTGAAAGTACCTGTCCATGATGCAAACATCCACCTAGTCACTCTTTTTTTTCGTTGGACATCGCAATTCTTTTTTGGTGGTTCTAGTACAATCCACCCCTTCAACCATAAAAAAACGCTCACTCGCTTCCCTCAGAAAGAAAAAAAATTGGCCCCATTACCCCTCTTTGCGTCTCTCCATGCTGCCTGTGCCACAGGAGTAAATATAAATCAACCCCTCTGTTACAATGTCCCCAAAACAGCCCCTTTCCTACTCTGTGAATTCTTCACCGTACACCCCTTTCTCTTTCCCCCTCCCCCCGCTGCAGATACCTTTGTTTTACGAATACCGAGATTCAACCACCCATTTGGCCTGCTTTTCTCTGTTTTTGGCCCATAATCGGAAATTTACCTCCCTCTTCCTTGAAAAAACCTATTCCCAAAATTTTTAACCCCCTTTCAAGAATTTTTTCCCAAAATTATTTTTTCCTCTGTTTATCTCATATTGTTTTTGTTCATAGCCAAACCCCATCCCCCTCCCAAAAATTTAAAAAATTTTTCTGCGGGGGGGTGTGTGTGTGTGTGCCGGTGTGTGCGTTTTTGCTGGGTGTGTATGTACATTTAAATTTGTTAAACATTTTTAAAATGTTTTTGGTTGAATGTGTAAGATTTTTTGAATAAATCGTTTTGATTTTGGGGGTTTTTTTTTATCAAGTTAGCGCTAAATAAAAATTGATTTTTATTTTTATTTAGTAGTAGTAGTAGTACACAGCACCCAAGCAGCGGAAGCAAAGTAAAAAAGGGCAGGGGAATGGTCAAGAAGGCAAAAAATAGACAAAAAGGAGGAGACGAAAGAGGAAAAAAGACCGATAAAACGGGGAATTCCCAAAACCCGTATTTTCAGAAAGTGGGATGCTTTTTTAATGAAAATGGGCAGTCTCCCCGGGATCCCCCAAGGGGGAAGAGAAGACGCTTAGTTTTGAGAAAAAAAACAGTCAAGGTGTTTTCTTTCGTCATCTTAGAAAAAGGGACTTAAATCGTAAAAAGGTGGTACTTTTATGGGAAATGTAAATTTAAAATCGAAATTTTGAAAGGGTGGCAAAAGTGATTTTGCTTGTAGAAAACACCCAGAGTATTAATGTTATTTTTAAAATTTAAATGTTCAAAGATAGAGGTAAATCTTAAAATTTCAGTATTCGTAGCATAGTATTAACACAAAGGAAGGAATTTTCAACAAAACAAAACCCAAAAAAAAAATCCGCTGAATAAAATGGGTCCCGCTCAAAGTATGCCATCAAAGGGTAGGGTAAAAGCCGGTCAAGCTCAACCCCTTTCTGTTTATCCAAAACAGGAAAATTTTTTTGGTCCGATTTGGCTTCCCTCTTACAAAATTTAAAAAATTTTTATATAAAAAAATAAGAGTTTACCTTGACTCGGCTTTTACCCCTATTTCTATAAAATGGTAATTTTCCCTTTTTTTTTGATGGGTAAATTAAATTATGGGGTTTTTTTCTAAAAAAAATTTCTTTAAAAACTTCAAAAAACTTTATAAAACTTATTTTTTAAAAATATTTTGTGAATTATTAAAAAAATGTCCCTTTTATTTTTGATGGGGATTTAAAAATTTGGGTTTTTTTAAAAATTCGCAAAAAAT
>CM054161.1:47400388-47432888 GCA_028751875.1 Rapana venosa
TGAAAATCTAGCACCCCCCTAGAAAATTTTTGGTCAAGACTTCTCGCGGTAAATGTGTTCTATTTCTTCCCCGCCCAAAAATTGACCTTTTCATGTCATCTTTGGTATACTCAGGTGGTAAAATATGGAATGAAATCCCTGATAATCTCAAGCAAAAAAGTAGTCTGTCATCATTTAAGAAAAGTTACCACAAACATCTATTCAAAATGTTTTGATTGAAGTTATTATTATTATTATTATTAATATTATTATTATTATTATTTGTCTATGGAATTTGATTGGTTGTATTCCATATTATGCAAGTCATGTTGAATGTCTTTCAGTCTCTACTCCTCCTTGTCTGTCTGTCTGTCTGTCTGTCTGATTCTCTCTCTCTCTCTCTCCTCTCTCTCCTCTCTCTCTCTCTCTCTCTCTCTCCCTCTCTCTCTTCTGTTCGACTGCTCTCTCCGATTTATTATTTTTAATATGCATATGTGTTGTGTCTGCATGCGTAGGTGTATGTGTATACGTAAACATATGTGTGTAATTTGTATGAACAATTTATGATTAGAGATGGAATGGGGAGATGAAAGGATTTGCTGAAAGTAGTCTGAAATGGATGTCAGTGTGCTAAATCATAATTTCAGGTTTGTTTATTAGCTCATTTGTTTGTTTGTTTGTTGTTTGTCTGTTTAAGTCTTTTTTATTTACTTGAATTTTTTTATGCAATTATTTACATATCAGATGTTTTGGGCTTTTTCCTTTGCGTTTTTCTTTGGGGGAAAGGGAATGTGTGGGTGGGGTTGAGGGCATGGTGTAAAGAAGCTGTAAGCTTGTCCATTTACCCTCAATAAAAAATTTCGTATTCGTATTCTCCTCTGGCTGCCTGTGCCACAGAGAGTAGAATATAAGATCAGTACCCTCTGTTACAAATGTCTCCACAAAACTGCACCCCCCTCCTACCTCTGTGAATGTCTTAACCTGTACACTCCTTCACGTTCCCTCCGCTCTGCTGCAGATACCTCGTGCCTATGAATACCTAGATTCAACCAATCTACTGTTGGCCGCCGCTCTTTCTCTATTTCGGGTCCATCGACCTGGAATGAGCTCCCTCTCTCTCTCTTCGCCAGAAGCCTAGCTATGACACTTTTAAATCAAGCCTCAAGACATATTTATTTCAAACATAAGATTTCCCCCCTCCTGTCTCATATCAGAACTATCCCACCCTTCACTAACCCATGTCCTATCACCTGCTAAAGTATATGACCTCTGTGTGTGTGTGTGTGTGTGTGTGTGTGCGCTTTTGAAAAAAACATTTGACTATTGCATTTTTATTTCATAGATTTGGTCTGCAGTACCATGTTTGTAATATCTGTTTTGAACTATTAATTATTTGTCATTGGTTGTATGACTGTGTAAGATTAGGTCGAATGCATGCGCTTTGATTTGTCTTTGCATTATATAGCACTATATAAGTTCCTTTTTTTTTTTCCAGGGTTAAAGATAAGCATTTACATACTTTTTTTTTTATTGGGGAGGGGTGAGAGAGAGAGGGGGGGGGGGAGACAAACAGACAGACAAACAAAGAAAGACAGACAGACAGAAAGACTGACAGAGACAGACAGTAAGATAGACAGAAAAGGAGAGACAGAAAGAGTGTGTGTGTGTGTGTGTGTGTGTGTGAGAGAGAGAGAGAGAGAGAGAGAGAGAGAGAGAGAGAGAGAGAGAGAGAGAGAGAGAGAGAGTAACAGACACGCAGACAGACAGACAGACAGACAGACAAAACTTAAAATAAAACTCTACCTGTTGGAGATCCATTAATCCCTAAACCGTTTCACACTTCATCCTGATGTTCAAAAAGAATTTATAATTTGCCAGCTGCCATGGCGCAGTGGTTAGGCTTTGGTTGTGGACTGGAAGGTCGTGGGTTTAAATCCCATAAGAGTCAGAGGGTTTATTGTTGTTGGTATATATATATTTTTTTTTGGGGGGGGTGTTTGTTTGGTTGGTGTTTTTTTGTTTTTTCCAGCTGCCTCCTAACCAGAGACAATAAACTGTGGGTTCATAGGGAAGACTGTGACCACACAGTTGAGTTTTATCCACTTTAGTGATTTCAGTGAAAACAACCTCAGGCAGTCTTCCACATGTTCTGATGTTGCATGACTCTGGACTGGATGGTACTGACGCTGAACAGCCGGTAAACTCACACAGACCTGCCGTCAAGAAGAACAAATAATACGCAATAAATGATTAGGAAAAAGAAAATAATAGGAACAAAATCAAATCGACCCCTGAAGTAAATCTGATTCATTTGCACAGCAGCATAATGACATCATCCTCATTGGTCATCATGCACAGAAAGGAACTTGTCTCTGATTGGGTGACCTGGTTGTTCCGTCTCATGGTGACCTCAGTTTCGGTTTGCCCACAGACTGGTGTGTGCCTGGTGTACAGCTCCAGGGTTGGAGGTTCACTGGAGAGTGGTGCTGGAGGGACGGTGGGTGGTTACCCCCCCCGCGATCGTTGATCCCCCCCCACAAAACCCAAGGCAGTAGGGGGTGTTGTAAATTTTGGCTCAGAACAGGCCCAAAACCACCCAAAGAATATAAATACGAATATTATTTTAAAAAAAGATTTGAGGGAAATTTATATAGCCCTAAATCTTGTACAGCAACAAATAAAACGTTAGATGACTTTAAAAAAATTATTTTGGGGTGATGGAATTATTAATGAAAAGACTTTTTTTCATCCGCTCTAAAAAGGGAAAAATTTTTAAAACCCCAAAGAAAAGCATTTTTTGGAAAAAAACATGGAAAGGGAAAAGGAAAAGGAAAGACAAAAGGAAAATCACCAAGAATTACAAATACTCAAGGACAAGAAGTTGAAGTCGTCGCTATCGTCGACCCCAAATGTAATTTAGTAGTAGTAGTAGAGAGTAGTAGAGTAATGTTTTTCTACTATGGGGGTAGTTATAACAAGGCAGTGCCCAGGTGTTTATGGGTTTTAATAAAAACGCGCTTTTAAGATGTGACAAGAGAGAGAGAGGGGGGGGGGGGGGGGGGAGGGGAAAAAAAAGAGAAGAAGACAGGGAAAACAGGCAGGGCGATGCAGACGCAATGCAGACAGATAGATAGACAAACAATGAGGGAGGTTTCCAAATACAAGACATAAATTGGAGAAAAATGCTGTGCAAAATAAGTTAAAAAAAAAAGGTAGGAAAGTACACTAAAAATGTTTCACAAATGTCGCACCAAATTAGACAAACTGCGTTAGGAAAATGAATACCACAAAATGTAACAATCAAAAAAAAGCAACCATGAACGCATACAACTTTAGAAATTGTTTATCATACTTTGGGGGGGAAAAGTGCCCGTTTGTCTTTGTAGGGGAAAAAAGGGTCAAGTCAAACCCCTTTCTGTTTTTCCAAAACCAGGCCCCTTTTTGGGCCGATTCGGCTTCACCCATCGGCCAAAACTTCATAGTTTTAATAAAAAAAAAGCAGTTTTTCCTTGACTCGGGTTTTTCCCCATCTCTTATAAAACTGAAAGTAATTCTAATTTATGTTTGTTGGGTGTAAAACTATCAATTATGGAATTTATGCTATAACAATTCTTTATCAAGAATACACTTGTATTGAACTTGTCAAGAACTTTATAAGAAATTACAAGAACTTATCTATTTACTTAATAAGTACTTATCAAGAACTTACACAAGAACTTACCAACGAACTTATAAGAACTTATCTAGATCGAAATACAAGAACTATATTAAGAAACTTGTCAAGATAAATAAAGCAAGTCCTCCATCAACAACATTGTTAAACAACTTATATGAAAACTTGTCTAAGAACAACAATAATTATTTTACACCAAATATATTGATAAAGACTAGACAACATGAATGCGACGAACTTTTGTTGATGACAATATATGTTCTTGTCAAGAAGAAATAACAGATGCGAAGAGTCTACTGGATATAAAGGTAAGGGAAGTTGTACTCTCTTGTGCTCTGTGTAAAATCAATGCATTACCTTAGGAACTCAACTAACTGTTGAACAGGTGCAGCAGTTATCTCCCACAAGACATTAATAAGTATTTTATTGGTAATGAATCTCTTCTTGGACGCAGAGATAGTGAAAAGCATAGTGGGCATATATGTTATTGGTCTATCATGCTAAAGCAACAAAGTTGGGTCTTTAATTTGGGACTACTGTAGCCTGACTTAGCATTATGTCCTCATAACAAGATCCGATTTTGTCTAGAATCGCTGAGTCTCTTGGAGATGTGATTTGTATTACCGTTTGGCTCTCTGTTAGCGACCAGTAGTGAGTATGATAAACAGTAAAACCATATAAAATTTAAACATATAGAGGAAAGATGGAAGAAACAGAAGAACTACAGCCACGAACAACAGGTTAGCACAAGGAGATGCCAGAACAACAAGAAGCAACCCTCCCTTTCACAAGTGACATCTGTAATATAGAAACCTAGAGGGAGAGTTGAAGTATGGCAAGTGGTTTGAACAGGAATGTGACAATCTACAGAAAAATACTTAGCAACCAAGCAAAGACAAAAGTCTTTATCTGGGAGAAATTAGGAAAAAAACAGAATTGCCTACTAGAAAAACAAGAAAAAAGGCACAGCACCACCTCCGCAAAATAACAAATATTCAGTCTTACTTGTCTATTACGGTGTATCTCTTGTAATCCTGCTATGGGAATTGGTTATACGCCTATAGAGTATGGAGCAGCAAGCAAACCAACAATAAAGAACCACAACATGAAAAAAGCCCAGAAACCACAACATTGAACAAAATGCCTTAAACCAAAATCAATACTAACTAGCATCACTGCCATAAATAAAAGCCTGACAATCGATCCATTCAAAGTGTATTATTGTTTTAAATATAATTAATTTATACTTTATGTAGAAATATGAGTACAGTAAAGGTACTGCAGTCAATTTGGTTACAGGCTGCGGTTATTGGCAGTCTTAGTGTCGGCCTCTATACTATGTTAGGAAAGAGCCTACTAAAAATGAAAGACCTGCTGAATTTTACGGAAAACTAGACTTTGAAAGACAGCGCTAAGCTAGTTGTGGTTTGTTCCAACATGCATCCCATTGCTACAAAAGACTTCCTGGTGTAGCAGGGAATCGTTCATGGGATAATATTAGTCATAACAAAAATGTTCTTTAGTGATGATTGGTATGGTGGTGCTGTTGTTTAACGCATTTGCTTTACTGGTAGCAGCAACTACTTGTTTTCTAACCTTCTTACAGACGATGAAAGTGAGGCCATGATTAAGCAATTAGAACAACTGTACAGATGCTCAGGCAACAATACGAAAGACAAAAGAATTGCTCTGTTTGACTTTATTAAACGAAAACTTCTTGAACAAGGAGCATGCCGCAAAAACATTTTCTGGAGGTTGACTACGGCAATAAAAGAGTTAATACATTTGTGACAGGCATACTATATCTCCTATTACTAAGCACTGCTTTGTGATTTTTATCTAACCCACTGAAACCCAGAGACACAGGCGAGATTTGATTTTATTGTGGTGGGCATGACAATTGATTTTTTAGCTCCAGGAAGGGTGGTTAACCTACAGGCAATTTTTTTATTTTATCTATATTAGGAACATTTGGATGCCAAAACTCTCTATGATCTACTACACACAATAAGGGTACTGCGAAAGGACAGGCAGGTATTAATAAAACTTTAGCATTGCAGCAGGAGTAAGTCCGAAGTAGACAAAGAAGTGGGCTGTCCTAAACAAGGCAATATGGCAGATCTATTACTTCACCACGGCGCATTAAATAGACCTCTTCTTCATCATTGAGCCATAATGATAATCACCTAATAGACCTTTTAAACTTACCCCGACACCATCAGAAGAAAGAGTATATGTATGCTCTACTGTAGTGGACCGTCAGCTTCTAGTTAAAGATGCAGAGCCCCTTTACTGAAAAGAGTGTGCTTCCGCAACTGCAGTGCTTTGCCAAGAAAGTCTTTAGTCGGGGACCACTAAATTATCCAAAGACAATTTTCAGTGTGATGATGGAAAGAGTTTTAAAGGATCATTTATTCAGTTCGCTACTAATGCTTGGCTGTAGCAATAAAAAGATGGTATTACATATGGCAACCACAGATCTCAAGCAATGGGTTGTATAGTTTTAACTAGCTGTTAGCTAGAATGACTGTTTGCATATCTGTAACACAATAATGATGATCCCTGGCTCATGAAATCAGAGTGTGGTTAGAGACTGCTTCAGGTTTTGAGAGCATTGAACTCTGGAGATAACCTAAAGCCACAGGGGTAAAACCTGCAGACGCCATCAAACAAAAAACCATACAGCAGGCACATCCTAATAAAACAACTAAAATTGCCACAGCTAATACCCTTTGGGAAGAACCTGAGATATATGTATGCTCCTGGAGAAGCTGGAAGCAGGGCAACGGAACACCTAAAAGTAGCTAACAGATCCCATCTGGAGATAGACACTTATGAATTATATATAATAAAGGTGTGGAGAAGGAATCCTCCTTTTATTTGTGGTCATTACCGGCGCCAAACGAAGGTTGTGTGAGAGAGAAAATATGCCAGCATGAGTGCCACCTATTACTGGCCCGCTGTTAGTAAAGGTAGCGTCACTATTTCATCAGAAGTATTGTGACAGCATTGTTTCTTCTATTTGTTTTTTGTTACTAGCAAGTTATCCGGCAAACAATCTTGGATAATACTGTAAGTGGGTTGGTCACACCTCATCTTACTGACAACTACCTAGAAATTTTATTTTGCCACCTCTTCTTTCTTGTACAATGATCCTAAGTTAATTTCTACTTGCTGCCAAAGTCTTCTAGTTTGTCAGCACTGTATAGAATGCTGAGACGATGAACTCTCTGTACCACAAACCGAGGATGTGTGAAAGAGTAAAAATCCATTGTGAGTCTTCAATCATATTTTTTAACTAGTTATATATCGTTTTATTATTGTTATTTAATTTATTTAAGTAATTCACTGTTTGTTCTCAGTGTCCAAGTGCGTATGTGTGGCTCGTGGTGAAGAATATTTATTAATTAGTTTGGATCCTGCGCAATCAATGTCTTTTTTCTATCCACAGTTGTGTTGTTTTTTGGTGCAGGGTTGAGCAGAGCTTTTGGTTTGTCATGATGAAATAACCTACCTTCAAATTGGGCATCTTTGTAGTTATCATGAATGATGCTTGGTTTTGACCACCTGTTTGCCAACAACTTTTGCTTTTTTATGTAACCTGTATGGCTTGCAAACGCTATTAATCTTGGCCTACAGCCCAACATATTTTTGATAATAGTTGGGGGGGCCGTTCATCTCATACTTTCATCTTACCAATAACTTTTTGTTTTACTGTAGGGAATGCAAGGGGACTGTCCTTTGGGATAATCACGGTGTTATACCTTGACTCTGATCCCGGCTTACTCCTCTTACAATGGTCTTTTATATTTCTTTTGTGGGTATGTCTAGGTTGAAAGTGTCAGTGTCTGTGGACAAGACCCTTTCGCTAGGATTTTTTGCACTTGAAGTAATCATTACATGAAATCCAGGCTGCAACAGTTTGACAGCTCCAGCACACTAAAATCCCATTGAATATGGTTTGTCTAGTGTATCTGCAACTTCTTCATCATGATGCCATACAGACTGTCTGGAATTGCAGGGTAGTCTTGTTAGCTTGGCTTGGATGTTAGCTTTATGGCTTCGTTTTCTTTGTGACTAAGCTTACATCTGTCTTTTTGTGTGGGTTTATTCCGTTGTTTACTAAAGTTGCTGTTGTTCATAAGCTTAAGTAATCTTTATTGATGCATTCGTTTTTGCCTTCGTTCTTCAGATCAGTGTTCTTCATAATGTATGTTTTCAGACTTGATCTGGTCAAACACTTTGATACTAATGAACAGCAGTAAGAAGTTAAACCCTTGCCTTAGGTCGAACTGTAGCAGGTCTGTAGTGACAAACATACTTGCTCTTGTCATATTTAAGTTTGGTACAAGCGTTGGTGGTTCTTTTTGAGATGTTTTGGAAGCCTCTTCTGCAGCCAATTGTGGTAGTCACTTGTGCGCCATTCTTGTAGTTCATGGGGGATTGACTTATTACTATTCGTTAGATACCAACATTTGCATTGATCAGGCACATTTGTGACAAACGCTTTTAGAACCTCTTCGACAGCAAATGGACATTAAACAACTGAAAGTTTTCTTAGTGGTAGTGTAACAAATCGCCATTCCATTTCAGATTGTTTTGTGTCTAGTACATGATGTAGTTGAAAGAAGCTTTGCTAGGAGCATAGTCTTCTAAATATTTGTTAGTTGGCCTTACAGTAGTTGTGCGATGCCATATGATGCCATCCACGCAGACCATCCTCAATCTATTTGGAAGCACTTGGCAGGTCAGACAACAAATTCAATCTGCACCCCTGTAAACTTCAAGAAGCATACCCAAGACATTCCCCGGTGCTGTGATTTAGTATGATGGGTCTAGTCCATAATGTTTCATTCCGGGTCTTTCTGTAGTTATCAAAAGACATCGCAAGCAAAATGGCATCAGAAGTAGATAGTGATCATGGTAATCGCACCATCGTCCGACACTGCACTTTTTGCCATGGCCACTGAGCATATGAATAGTCCATCATCACTGATTCCTTTCCATCTATCTGATGAAGATGCTTCTTTTGGAGGCAGTCTCTTCTTCATCAAACCTTTACCATGAGTCCATGTACTCATATGGATAGACCTTTTCGCACGAGCTTAGTGTCGAAGTATTTTTCTGTAATTGAGCAGTACTCAATGATGAAGACCAAGGATCTAGAGACCCATCAAGCTGTTGTGCAGAATCAAAGATTGGACATGCTATTTGAGTTGTAATATGTCAGGTTCTTCTCTGATGACTGTGCAATGCAAGTAGGCTTATACTATCAGTTACTGCCTGCCTTAAATTAGAGTGTGAGTCGTAACTCTTTAGATTGTGAAGAAGACTGGCAGCTTCCATGTTTTGGGATCTATTTCTAGTTGTGATTACACTACTATGTGCAGCCCCCATGAAAACTTACCACTGATGTGGTCCCAATACCCACATACCTCCCACTCCTCTGACTGTTGTGATTGGTCTGCCACCGGGGGTGTTAATAAATTACACAAATCCAGCAAATGTGTGCAGAAGCATACTGTTTCTGGTTTCTTTGTCTTAATGATCTCATGTAGGTTTAGCTGTTGAGAGTAGTGGTTATGTGTGTGTGTGTGTGTGTGTTCATGTGTTCAAGAAGAAAAGCTTAGCCGCGTCTTGGTTCCTTGATTTCAAGATTGGTTGAGTTGTTGCACCATCGATCTAACTAAACAATAAGCAATAATGAACAGACTTGATGTTTACTGAGTAAGACTGTTTTGGCATTTGTTCCGGTTGCCTGGCCCTTGTATTGCCACAATGATAGACTCAAAGTCAGCATTATGCATACACTACATATGGACTCTTTTGTAGCTTTTTTACTATTTTGAAGATAAAACCTTGCTTCCTGGCTTGGTGTGACACGTTCTGTGATTGCTTACGGTCTCACTCTTACAATGTTTTCTGTGCTTTGTCTGATTGCCTGTAAGAGGTAAACTCGAACCAAGCTCGTGTGCTCAAAACTCTTGTTTGTGTTGTTGTTTGTTGTACTGTGCAATAGTCACTCTTTGGTTAATGAAGTGTATAATGATCATTATCAAATATAAGTTCTACATGGTTTTGTTGGGGATCAACTACAGATGGTGACTTGCTAGTAATGCGTAGTGGGCATAGGGCATGCAATCTTTCCATGGTTTTGTAACTAATTACACTGTTGGGTGGGTTTAGTTTCATCAAACTTCGTCAATGCTACTAACAGCAACAGGAAGTCAATGAAGAGTTGAAGTCAAGCTTGTCACGATGTTCGCAAGATAGTTTGTATACTCTCTCTGACTTCTTTGTTAACATTGAATACAGTTTAGCCAAGCCACAACACCACATTATAAACACTTGTCATCTTTGTTTGGATTGGTTCAGCACAGCTTCGTTTGGGCGACAACATACAGCGGGGCAAAACGGGATGTAACTTCTCCACAATGTGATGAACTTTGTTGTTTAGTTCTAGTTTGTGCTCTTCAAAGGAGTTCTGTGTTGTTGTGTTGTTGACTACATGAAACAGTTATTTCATTCTTCTTGATTTGCCCAGTGTTGTATAGAATTTCAGCTGACCAAATGCATTTACAGGTTGGATGTATGTTTAGGTTGTCTTGGGTTTTTTGCGATTGCATTAGAGTTGATTGCTGTTGTACCACGTTTTGCGCTTGTAGTAACATTTAGCTCTTTTGTATGAAAACAATTTGTCCATACTGAGCTCTCAACTATATCTTCTATCCATATTAGTAAGAAAAAAAAAAAAAAAAACTAATTAATTAATTAATTGCTTCTTGTTTTTTGTTTTTCTATGGTATGAAGCAGAGAATCTACCGCAGGTAATTCCTATAGCTCCTTAATAGAAGTTTCTCAGCCTAATACTTTTAATGGCACTGTCCTTGGCCATGCAGATACCCCATTTTTTATATATTACTTTTTTATTGAGTCACAATGTCCACAAGCTAGCTTTGTGTTGTTTGTTTCTGGAGGTCGATACTTTTGACGCTTGTAGTCATCGTAGTCATCACCTGAAGACGCTTGAAATTCGCTTCTGATAATGTGGTCATCTGTTAGGAGCTTTGCGAATTAATGAGTCTAAATGAGTGCTTTAATTGGCCTAATGTCAAGGCAACATACAGGCATCACTGTTTTTCTAGTTTAGCACAACCTTCTGAAAAGACTGATGTGACAAAATGAACAGGCTCCTGCTGTTATTGAAATCAAGCCCAATGGCATTTGATGCTGGAGTTCCCATTTCAGTAGCCAACGGAGAGCAAATGCCTGTGTTCCTGATGCAGCTGTAGGACAGGTGTTGCTGTCCTGTAGTAATTAGAGCTCAAATCAAACCAGTGTAATGCTGATTTCTGTACCTTACGGCCTGCATTTTTGTAAACTTTGCTGTCTGTTGCAACAATGGTCATGCTCTTTTTCTGTGTAATGTTTGTTCATAACAAAGGTATTTTGTTGCATTATCATTTAGAGGTTCAGGATCTGGGGAACTGGGGTATTTTAGGATATTTTAGCGGCGTCTTTTTCGGGCTTCTTATTCTGTTTTAAATTAAAATGTGTTGAAAATTTTTATTGGAGTATTCATTCATTAAGTTTTGTAATTGATTGTTCGGCAAGTAATCATCTGTGGAATAGACTGCAACAGGTCATTGTGGTAAGATTGGGGATGCGATTTGTAGTCAGCTGTGGTAGCGGTCTAGGGAGCTAGTTGACTTTATTATTGGTAAATGTGCCATGCCTTTGTCATTATCTACCCGCCGCTGTTACACAAATGTCGCATTAGCATTTCGAGGGCTATGCTACGGAGTGTTCTTTCCTGTGTAATAGTTATACCATCCAATGACAAGGTATGTAGCTCTGGCTTCTCTTGCAACCAGAAACAGAACACAATGTGTACTGATCATACAGAGGAATGTATGGAAGGAATCATTGCAATGTGGTTGAATGGTTTTAGTCACTATGTCATTTTTGAGGATGCAAGTAAACATGCCTTTTCTGTAATGCTTTTATCTCTACTTCATTTCTGCTGGCTGTTTGATAGGTTTTGGGCTATGTTTTCGGGTCCTGCATTTTCGTCTTTACGGAAGTTCTGTCGGGGGCTTAGAGAGTGTATGGATATAAACTCATACTTGAGCTGCCAGACGATGGCTTTGGTTTTGAAGTGCCATTTTTTAGCTTTATTTTGTTACTTTGTAAGTAAAATATCTGTCTAATGCTTCAGCTTCAACATTACGCACACTGTTTAAGTTTAGGAAACCGAAGGTTTCTTAGCTTTTCTTATTGCTTGTGTGCGTTGTAGTATCCATTCATTTGTTGGTAATCTAAAGCGTATACTTCACCAATCTCCCTTCCTTTCAACTCTTGTACTTCACCAAGATCTTTAGTCAATAGTTTGGCATCTTTCAGGGAGCTCTATTATGGGACGGGGTCATGGTTATGTATGTATATTAGTTTTATATTTATGATTATTTCTAATGTAATATTTAATTTTTTAGTTTTTCCAGTCAACTGTTCTTTGTAGTATGGTCTTTGATTGTTTACCGATGTTTCATGGAAGCCTTCTTCTAGCTCTTTGAATTGATAGGAGTGTAGTGAAAGCGTTGGGGGGCTGCGTTTCACAGTTAATTGCCCTGCAGGGTTGGAAGGATTCTTAGTTAGATCAGAAGGGACTGATGAGGAAGAAGCCTTCGCAACCACTTGGTTTTGTGTTTGGAGTTTAAAATGACACAGGTGTACAAAACGCAAAGAAGAGTTTTACTGCCATGTTAATGGGTCTTTTCACCCGAACATAGGTTATTTCCTTGCATCATCAGCAATTCCACCTGGAATTGTGAACCCATGTCATACCACAAAGCAGGTAGACTATTGTTCGTGGCATCATTATTTTTGTGTTAGGTTGAAGGTGGCTGTAAAGTGACCTTGTCGTAGCTTGGTTGTGTTTTGCTCGGAGATACCAGTGGGCCGAAAGTTCTCCACTTTTCCAGTGCTGCAAAAATCATAATAACCTTCTTGCACAGTTAATGTCTATTCGTACCTTTATGATCTTTTGGTGGATTGGTGGTCTGAGGTAACGCGCCTGTTAGAAAGCGAAAAAGTCGGGTCTGAACCATGTGTGCGGCGAGTTCGTACCCCGTTTGGACCGGAAACTTTTTCCCCCATCCATTAGACAGAGTGGGATTGGTCTGGGGCGCTAGTCTTTCGGATGAGACGATAAACCGAGGTCCTGTGTTGTTAACACGTAATTATTTAGCGCACGTTAAAAAACCCCACGGCAACAAGGAGTTGTCCCTGGCAAATATCTTAGAAAAAAGCCCTCTCTGATTAGGGAAACACATGCAGTTGCAGATATGGGAAAAAAAAAAAAAAAAGGTGTGTTGAAATTTTGGGAAAAGGGGGGCGCAGAGCTTGTCGGTGACGCGCTCTCCTCGCTCTCCCTGGGGAGAGCTAGCCCCCGAATTTCAAGGTGAATCTTGCCGTGACTTAATGTGGTATTGGACGGAAAATCTGAGCGCTTTTGATTGTTTGCTTTAAAAATTCTGCGCTATATAAAATTCATACATTATTATTATTATATTATTATTATCTATTATTATTTTATTATATTATTATCTTTCTACTTGAATCAGCCATTGTATCTGCTGATGTTTGTCTATGATTACTGTGTAGAAGACCTATGCATATGCACTGTTTTATGTTGGACAGCGGTTGTCTCATAGGAATGGCTAGTTTAACAGGTACACTTACTGATCTTTGTTAGTGTTATAAACTTTTATCTATATAGATTAATAATGTATAAATTTATAATGATGCAAAATTCGAGGTTGGATCTCACTATATAAACCCACAAGACTATTACCTTTAATAAAGCTAGATGTTGCTGTTGTCTGAGACTTTGTTCTTGAAGTAAAAGTTCTCCGATCCACTGAAATCATACTGTAAAACCACCAATTATGGAATGTTGCCCACTGCGTAAGCAGGGTTGTTTTATTCCTATACAGTTATACCATAAACACTTAAACTTTTGCTATTCACTGTGCAACTTAAGGGCTGTGGTGTGTCTTATGCTGACCACATGAAACCATCCAAACCAGTAGTCAAGTCTGTGTACAGGTTTCATGCGTACTATTCAGTTCAGGCGTGTTGTTATCTGTGCTGCAGGTCCCACTGCGCATGATAGTAACTTCAATCCTTTAATAGTAGGATTAACATGAAGGCGTAATGAGAGGCTGTGCAATGAGTTCTATATTGATTCGAAGATCTGGCATTCAGACAAGCACAAGAGACAAAAATCACGGCCATGGGGACTATGTATTTGTGTGGGTGTGCATCTGGAGTATAACTATGACTGGTGGCCTCCAAATACATCTTTTCAAGTGGTGTGAAGAGTTGTTCTTGGTTCAATAGAAAGCAATTGCTCACATGGATGATGGTACGACTTTTATTGCCTTGATAAGGTGAGGGTTAACAAGACCCAGGATTAGAGAGATTAATGACTCTGTTCGGACCTATGTCTGGTGCTTGCTTGGTTGCCAGGCACAACAAGTTAAGTATTATGTGGCATGGGTTTGATGCACAGATAGCAAGTTGTCTAGCACAAAAATCTTGTAACACAAGTATTAATGGCCGTTGACCTTCCAATCAAGCATCAAGCATTATCAAGATGTTCTTCACTATGCTCGGTCGAAGGTAGACTTTGCTATAGGACTTGGTTGAAGATGCTGCCTTCCAACATGCACAGTTACAAATAGGAATTTACAAATCTACACAAAACATATTATTTTAGCTGGAGATGATGTGCTGCACTTGAAAAAATGTATAGTACTAAACAATTACACCAGCAGCCAAGTTGGTATCAGTTGCATCGCCGCCAAACACCAAGTAACATGGGAAAGAACACTACCACCTCCTCTGGAGGCTATATTGAAAAAAATCTATAAGTATTCCTCTTGTATGAGACAGATCACTTTGATGAAATATACTGCTCATGTAACTGCAACTTGTTTTAAGCGGCCTTGCTTATCGTTTTTTTAGAGTAGAAGTCAAAATCATCAACTGAAAACCAAGTATCGCAAATAAATGTTCAGCCATAAATCACACAAATGTTATTGATGGTGTTAATAGCCAGCTAAACAACAGAATCACATTATTCCAGGTAGTGTGTTGCCAATTTGTAGTCTAATTTTTTTTTATTAGGTCAGCTAAGTGGCTGAGTTGTTTCCTAACCCAGCTGTGACTGTGGGTGCGGGAAAGGTGGTTGGTGGTGGTGGTGGCGGTAGAGTTGCTTCCTGTCAGCGCATACACAAGTGTGCTAATAGCGAAAAAACCCCCCAAATGCTGTAATTTATACTGACAAGTGTTATGCCTTGCTCTTTTGCGACGATAACCAGTGTATTGGTTCTTTCCTCTAGTGTTGTGTTTTCATAAATGAATGGCTGTGGATTGTTTCTTTTATTCTGCTAACCTGATGATTGTAGTGGTTCGTCTGTTATTGTTTAAGACCTCTTATCTTGCTTGGTTCATCTTGCAGATTTTTATGAGCTTGTGTGATTCTTTCTTTTACTTCATGGTCAAGATTTGCCCTCTGTTCTGTTTCTTGCTTTTCTTTTTCTAGTTTATGTGGAGTCTAATCCATTGCTTTGCTAAATTATTTTATCAGTTCGCTTTTAATACTCTGTAGTGCTTGATTGAGCCCCTTATTTCTGCATGGGTAGGGGTTGATCATTTATTGTTTTCAGTGTGTTCTTTTGCTTGTGTGAACAGTTAACTCTAGAATAGTTTCAGTTGTTGTGTTTGTGATGTGCCCAGGTCTTCAAGTGGATAGACTTTCAATGTTTGTTGGTAGTTTTGTTCAGCATTTTGTAGTTTGTGCAACAGCTTGGTAGGCAGTCTGTTAGTAGTAGGTGCATCACTCAATACCAAGTTTTCTTGCATAGCAACATTTACTGTCTGCTTGAGTGATTTTTGCTAAAATTGAGGTTATTTTTCTTTGTTAATAAACTTTTGTCCTGTGTCAGTTAAGCATAAGTTGTCTTGTTGTTCATTATCATAGTCAGTATGGTCTAGTTTTCTGGGCGTTGGTTTTTCCAAACTTGTGTGAAAATTCTTTAACCTGCTTTCTAATAAATTCTCTTCTGACTGAATGCAAGGGTGCTACAAGATGTTGCCGCTTCCCCATATCATCAGCTGGGTAAAACAACATCCATATTATTCATAGTCTTCCATTATTTATTATTGTTTTTTTTATTTTGCTACTTATAGAAAAAGAAGGGCGCAACAAAAATTTGGAGCAATCTTGATCCATACAGACGTTTAAAAGATCCTAGGCATTAAAGGGGGAAACAGACAGACAATCGTTATTACAATAAACCTCCATATTGACGTAAATCAGATTTCTGTCTGTTAGGTTTTAATTTAGGGAAAAAGATGATGGTCAATTGTTCAGGCACAAATAGGCTGCTTTTAGATTGAACTGAGGAGTTCTGAAGATGATCCAAACAGAGTGTGTAGCAAACTTAGGTAGTAGGGCTATTATAAAAAAGATTTGTGTCAGATAGAAGGCAGCAGTTGAGGTGCTCTCATAAAAACATGCCGACATATTCTTGATCTCTATGATTTTATGGATACAAAAAAGAAAAAAAGAGTATGATCTTATTTATCCAGGGATAAGGGCATACCGGATGATGAGGGATTAAAACACTGAGTAGGTTCTGCTGATAAAGGGAAAACAGGAAAAAAGGATTGCAAGCATATATTGCTGCAATAGAAAAAGGCATATGGTAAAGGTTAGGTATTCTCTTGAATTGATGACTGCCTTGCTATCAATGCTCTTAACTATCAGGGTGCACTCAGAGTCTGACTGTCGTAAATGAGTGACCTTTAAGGACAGTGCTCGTGTTATTTCTTTCAGGACGCTGACGCAAAAGTAAAAATATTAGTTATCTTTAGAGTATGATGTTGTCAATCACAGAGCTTGCCACTTGATTGCACAGCAATATGATGTCATGGCTTGTATCTATTATGAAAGATGTGCTCAAACCATAGCAAAATGAAGAGTAAAGCAGATTGGTTGTGGACTTAAATCTTAACAATCTGGCTAAGATTAGATTGTTTATTAAAAGGATATTAATGCTGTTGAAAGACTTACCAGCCACCCCCTTTTCCAGATTTAAGTGAGGAGGTTCATTTAATCGGTAATAGTAAAACATTTTCATGTACGATAAAAGGCAACCAAATCAAGTCTACGCTCAGGGTATTTACCATTATAACACTTTGATGTGGTAAGTAACATATACTTTGGTTTTCTGGTCAACCAAGATACCATACTGGGTTACAAGCAAATCTTTAATTATACATAATGTTTGGCTTCATATGAATACCTAACATATTAAATATGCATTGAGTAGATTGACTTAAGATCAACAGATGATGATAAGCTGGCATGGTTCAGGAGACGCATGTGAAATGCCTCCTCCTTTAGGATTTATACAATAGAGAAAGAGCTAGAAAATGATGAGCATAAAAATATATTATTTGTAGTGTTGGATGACAGATCAAATAGAAGGAAATAGACTAACAAGGAAATAGTTGTTACTAATGGACCAGCTAAGTTTTATACCAACAAGAAGCACAATTGTCTCTAATATGCTGGGCAGACTCTCCAGACTGGCTAGTGTGGCAAAGACTGTTATTTGTTTTAGTTTATTTCAAACAGTGTACAAAAAATCATTTCGAGTTCATTGTTATATCTGTCCAATACTGCACAAAATTTAATAAAGACATACACGAGAGAAATTTTATTTGGACAGATGGAATATAATTATAGTCATCTTGACAGGGCTGAAGCGAGTATTTGAATACTATTACAGGCTTTTTGAAAATAGCACAGGACCCTTGTCTTAATAGACGACTGCTCAGCAGTGAGGGTGACCATTGTTAAGAAAGTATTAGTTTGTCTAAGGCTTGCTTTCTAGTGGGAGGACATGCACAGATATTGGTGGTTTGCTGACTCAATTATGTCAATAGGCATATTAAAAGAGTACTGTGAACAATTATCAAAAAGGGGGGGGGGGGTTCGGTTTTTTTGGTTTTATAAATTTGTTTTTTTCACACTGATAAGTAGGAGATGGGTTTTATAATTGCTTTGGTGGTATGATGTTATTACAGGAACGGTCAGAAGAAAGAGAAAGAATAAAACTAATTGAGGCGAAACTCAAAGCATAAGTAAATATTATCAAAAAGACAGCGACTAAATACTAGTGTAGTGTAAAACCCAAATAGCTTATTTTTTTTTAAACACACACAAAGACAGGTCACACAACATACCACACATTCACTTCACAAACAAACCACATAATACACTGTGCTATGGCTGTAGGCCTAATGCTGATGTGTTGTATTGGCAAACATGCCAATCTTATGTAAACAGGCGCAAAATGAGTGGCTCAAGTATTGCACCATCAGTTAGGAAGGTTTATATTTATTCTATTTTCTCTTTCTATCGCCCTTCGGGGCAGCCCTGTGGGAGAAGTCGGAATGCGTAGGACTGAAGTGGTTCAAGTATTTGCACCTTTCTGATAGGAAGGGTTTATATTTATTAATTTTCCTTTTATATCGCCCTTCGGGCAGCCACGTGGGAGAAGAAGTCGGAAGCGTTAGACTGGGCAGGCAGGCAGGAAGCAGTCAGGAGGGTTCGTAAATCGGTAGGTAGGGTTTTAGGGTGTTATAAGCAGTAGGCTACAGGTCTTATTTATTATATTTATGTGTTTGTGTTGTGTGTTTATGTTTGTGTGATTAAGTGGTTTGTGTGTTCATGTCTGTTTTGTACTATGTTGTGTTGTGTGAGTGTGTATTATGTTGTCTGTTTGTGTTGTGTGATGCGTGTGGTTGTTGTGATGCATGTTGTCGGCATTCCAACAGTGTGGAATGCCGGAACATTTCTCGCTAACCCAAGCTCGTTGCAGGTGCCCTCAAATTGCTTTCCTTTGTAACGGAGCCTGTGGGTTATGTATTTTTTATCTATTTATTTTTCTTATTAGGGAGGGAGAAGGGGGCTTGTTATATTTCTGATGATCGCGGAGGTGTCCTATTATTGTATTTTTTTTATTATATGTTTTATTTAGCGGAGAAGGTTTTGCACTTTTTTTAATAAAAAATTCAGCATAATCAAAATAATAAAGAAGATGAAGAAGTATTTGTTATTTTTTTTAAAGTTTTTTTTTGTATTAGTTCTTGACCAAGATAGTGTTTAGCAAAAAATCCCATATTTTTTATAACCGATCAAATAATATAAATAGGTACATTTTCATTTTTAATAAGTTTTTCTTGACAAATTATTTTATTTGTTAGTAATAAGTTGTTGATAAGTTCTTGACAAGTCTGAGTCTTGATAAGATGATTTGTTTTAGCATAAATTCCATAATTTTTAGTTTTACCAAATCTATATTAAATTAGTATTACTTTCGTTTTAGGTAGAGAGATAGGGTAAAAGCCGAGTCAAGGGTAATATGCTTAGTTGCAGGGTTTTGGATAAACAGTATGTTTGGTTGAGCTTTGAATCAGGTTTTACCCTATCTCTTGTAGGGATAATTTGAGCTGGACCATGTTTTTTCGCTGGATTTTTTGTTGGGTTGTGTTTGTTTTGTTGGTAAATTCTCTCCTTGTGTTTATTTATGTTCGATATATGGAAATTTAAGATTTATCTATTCTTGGAACGATTTTAAAAATTTTATCAAATAACTGTTAATAGTCTAGTCTAGGGTGTCATTCTCAAGCAGGAAACTACTTTTGCCACTTTCAAAACTCAGACTTTAATTTCAATTACATTACGCTATATAGTCATGCCGTACCGTTTCAGGATTAAGGTACCTTTTCTAAGATGACGGAAAGCAAACACAATGGATGTTCCTTTGATACTAAGTAAGCGTTTCTCTTTCTGTTTGGATTACCGGGAGGTTGTCAGTTTCATTAAAAACAGCATCGCATACTTTCTGAAAATACTTGATTGTTATGAATTCTTGTTTTATCGGTCTCTTTCCTTTTCGTCTCTCCTTCTTGTCTATTTTGCTTCTTGACATATTCCCCTGCCTTTTTTTGACTGCTGCTGTGCTGCTGATGTCTGTTAATACTACTACTACTAATAATAATAAAATGCAATTTATTTAGCGCTTAAATTTGTAAAAAAAAAAAACACCCAACCAAAATCACAGCGATTGATTCAAATAAATATTTACACATTCAACAATAACAGTTTACCAATGTTAAAAATTCAAATGTACATACACACACACGCAAAATAAGCTAGCCCACAACGGCAGCTGTTGCACACCACACAACTCAACCAACACACAACAAACAAACCCATGCAGAAGATTTTACACTTTGGCAGGGTATGGGGATTATTTGGGCTGATGGTGATAGGCAAGGACAGATATGAGGATGTAACGGAAGGAAAAAAAAACCTTAGACTTGGAAATATATATGTCTTGAGGATGGTTTTCTAAAATTTGGTAAGTCAGGCTTTTGTCAAAGATGAGAGTGGGAGGGTGGTAATTCCAGCATTGATGGACCAGAAACAGAGAGAATAGCACGGCCACGGTGGATTGGTTTTTGAATCTCGGTTATTCGTTAAAATAGGGTATCGCAGCGGAGGGATGGGAACGAGAAGGAGGGTACAGGTTGAAAAGAAAATTTTCCCAGAGAGGTAGGAAGGTTGTGTTTTGTGGAGACATTGTAACAGAGTGGGTTGTTGATCTTATAGTTTACTTTGTGGCCCTGGCAGCAGTGGAGATGATGAAGAGGGGGGAAATTGCTCAGATTGTGTTTTTTCTTTTGGGATTTGTCGAGCTGCAGCGTTTTGTAATGAGTTGTAGGGGGTGGATTGTATGCTGCAGACAGCCAAAGAGAATTGCGTAGTCAAGGTCGTGAAAGAATGAGAGTGTGATAGTGATGGATGATTGATCAGGGGACAGGTACCTTTCAAATGGCACTAGGTAGCACGTAATTGATAGTTGTAGCTAATTGGCAAGGTTTTGGTGATTAATTTTTTGCATGGTGGGGATGTTGTCTGATAACAACCCAAGATCTTACAGCAGGGTTAGAGGAATTGAATACTGCTGGAATTCTATTGAAGATGTTGTTGTGATGGGTGACGGTTGTGTTTGGTCCTACAAATGGCTTCAGTTTTATTTGCATTTAGCTGTAGATTTGTTCTGTGTCACAAGAGTTTTGAATGTCTGAAGGCAGTCTAAAGTAGTCCATATTTGTCAAGGGAGAAGCAGTATTTTTCAGGTGTATCACGGCCAGTTATTAAGAAGTAATCAGCCATATGAAGGATGATTGATTGACTGTATGATGTTTTATATATGTGAAAGTGGGCTGTGTAGAGGGTGAAATAAGATAAAAGGGCATTGATCTGATCTCTGTGGGACTCACATTCCAGTTTGACAGGTGATGATTGAATATTGGTTTTATGCAAACTGTTGTGAATTGGTCTGTAAGAGTTAATAAACTTAAACTGTGAGGGATGTGCAGTTTAATACCAATGTTGTTTTGGGACGGGACTGAGAATTGAATGGTTCTTTCTAGTGTCAAAGGCTTGCTTCTTGATGCAAGGAAAGTAAGATGGAGTGCGAATTAAGGGAGATTTTTCCTGAGTCGAAGAAAGTAGAAGCGTTGTTGTTTTTTGTGGACTAGGGTGGTTTTTTCTAGTGATGTGTTTCGCGCTATAGGGCAGACTGGGAAAGGAGAAGGAGACTTTTGGAAGAATGAAGGTGGTTTTTTAGGTGTTCAGAACAACATTGTTAAGGATTTTTAGAGATGAAAGGTAGGTTAGGTAACGGTCTGTAATTCTTCAAATGTTAGGGTCGAGATTGTGTTATTTTTTAGTAGACGGTTGTAAATATTTGCAGTTTTGAGAGGTGATGGGGAAAATCCTGAAAGAAGAGATTAATTTACTTTGTTGTGGATAGTGGGTATGAGCTATGAAATGCACTGAGTGTGAAGAGAAGCAGGTTACAGGATCCAAGATCGCACGATTTTTTTGTCATTTATTTTATTGTATTTCTATTTCAACATTTTGTTTTGATTTTTTTTTTTTACTCGTTAGTTGATGAAAGAAAAGGAGAGGAATGTCAGTATTAGGGGGATCTGGAGGGCAGATTGAGAAAGAAGAATTCGATTCAGTGTGGAGGGAAGCTGTTGTGGACTTTGTAGAAGAAGATGAAATACCTTAAGAGATAAAGTTTTCTTCCCATACGAAGATGGATGGATGCGCTGGGTTGATGTGTCAAGGCATCACATTTTGTTATATGACAGAGTGTAAGAATCAGTTGCTGTGGTGACCATTCCACGACATCGAAGAAGATTTTCAAAACTGAATTACAAGATTATGGATGACAAGAAGGAAGAAGAAAGAAGAAGAAGAAGAATGAAAGGAAGAAGAAGAAGTAGAAGAAGAAGAAGAAAAAGAAGATGAAGAAGAACAGACTTCTTGCACATGTTTGTTGTTATGTCTTTGTTATATCTCATTGTACGTGTATCGTTGTTCTTTTTCACGAAGTAGGTGCCTAGATGCTTTTAATCAGTCTAACAATGAAACCGATCTTTTTTGTATTCAGTTTAAGGCTTTAGGGTTTACTTTCAAAATTTGTAAAATGTTCGTTGTTTTTTGTTAAGCATTTATCCTTATTTTGTAATCTAGCAAATTTTGAGTATACAAATTCTGTGTTTTGAGGATAAGTATAAGCTTTTTATATTAGTTATTGTTTTTCAAACAAAATGGACGGAATGTTGTGTTATTCTCTTGTTTGAGGTGTGTTTGGTTGTTTTTAAGGTCCTTTGAATAGTTTGACGCTACTGCTCAGTAATCATTATTTTATTTGCATCTATTTCATTCTGTTGCGTTAGTTGATGAAATTTCTCTAATTCAGTGAGTTTTTCTTTGCTTGCATTTCTTTTAGAAATATGTGTTTAAACTTTGATTTTTCATTTTTTTTTTTTTAACCTTTAAGTTTTTGTTCTTTTAACACATGTTTTAGTGATTTATGGCACGCTATCATAAATCTATATTTCAAATCATTTTACAAAATAATAATAATAATTATAATGGTAATGAATTTATTTATAGCGCCTGTATCTTGTAAAGCAAACAAATCAAAGCGCTCAGTTTATTTCATTACCACTTTTAAAGTACGCAGATTTTCTCAGTGAAATTCGGGCTGCTTCGGGGAGAAGGGAGAGAGCGCGTCGCTACATAGCGATTGCGTCCCCTTTTCACCTTTTTTTTATCTTTTTTTTTTTGCAGTGTATTTGTTTTCTATCAGACGTGTTTTTTTTAAGAATTTTGCCCAGGGATAACGCGGAGCGAGCGCTGCCGTGGGTTTGTTTGTTTTTTTTACGTGGCGTTAAATAATTACGTGTAACACACGGGACCTCGGTTTATCGTCTCATCCGAAAGACTAGCGCCCAGACCACCACTCATGGTCTAATGGATGGGGGAAAAATTTCCGGTCCAAACGGGGTACGAACCGCCGCACACTTCAGACCCGGACTTTTCGCTTTCTAGACAGGCGGGTTACCTCTAGACCACCGATCCACTAATCAAAGAAATCAAGTCAATATGGTATTTTATCCTCAATAAAGATTATTTTGACTCGACTTGAAATTACACTGCATATATCAGACTTGACCTATTCTGACATTTGTTGTTCTCACAATATTGATGGCAGTTTATTTTCAAAAACAATTTTCTAAGTTAAAATAGAAAACCAAGGGTTGTGAGATTTCAACAATTTCCAGACAACTACTGTGCTTTTGAAATGAGAACGACCAATTTTACCACAAACACTTCAAGAGAAAATGATGCACTCAACATCTTGGAGTCATCAAGTTTTCTCCATCATATCACGTATGTCTCGTGGTCGGTTATACCGCCTGTTCTTCTGCTCTTAGGCACTTTCGGCAATGTGATGACGGTGGTGGTGATGCGAAGCATGCGGGCTTCCCAGTCCACTGCCTGTCTGTCCCTGTACTTCACTGCTCTGGCCCTGTCGGACCAGTGTCTGCTGATGACCACTGTCATTTTCTTTTGGGTCAACATTGTCTTCACTTGGCCACCATGGCTTTTCCGCATCATTCCAATCTTCACCTGGTACACGTGCTCGGTGACGTCAGCCTGGTTTCTGGTGGCTATGACGTATCAGCGAGTGACGTCAGTGCTGGCGCCCCATCGTGTTGGGGTTTTGTGCACTGTGAGAAGAGGAAAGATGGTCATCGCCGCCATCGTTGTCACTGCATGTGTGGTGAATGGTCACTTTGTGTTTACGTATTCTTACCAAAAGGAACATGGTAGATGTCTGATGAAAGACCACCTGGTTTATTTCATGGTGATTTTCACATGGGTTGATCTTTCCCTAGCATCCGTCCTTCCCTTCCTTTTCTTGCTTGTGGGCAACTGTGTCCTCATTGGCCAGGTCATCACCTCCATGCAGTTGTCCAAGACTATGAGGAAAGGAACTCAGCAACAGACCGCCAAAGAAAGTACACGAGTGTACCCAATGACAAGAACTCTCATTTTGACTTCAGCGGCGTTTTTGATGTTATCTTTTCCAGCGTGTGCTTTTGATGTCTATGAAAGAACCAATGACAATCTCAGCGCCATAGAAGGGGACTTCAAAGCCAGGATAGAATTCCTCGAAGCCGTGGTCTTCTTTCTGTGGATGTCTGTGGGGGCCACCAACTTTTACCTCTATTTGTTGAGCGGCAGAAGGTTCAGGGAGGAAGCCAAGAAATATTTATGCTTGTGGAACAAAAGTCAAGCAAAATGAAGGCGCATGGTCAGCTTTGATTTTCTTTGGGTAGTGTTGTTTGGTTTTGAATGGCAACTATAAACACTTGATTAGAACATTGGCTTTTAGTGATCGTGTTTTCAAAATCAATGCTGCTTTTCATGTCTGGATATGTACCTAGTCACCCAACTTTGCTATTTTGCTTTTGTGGAACTCTTTCATCGTCTTACATTCTTTTCCTTTGGTTTTGTTTTCAGTTTAAGCATACCCTTAGAAACACTAACGCCAATTGCAATGAAATCGTCCACAGTGATATTAAAATCAGCGAGAGAAACATGTAACAGAAGAAATGTGATGATCTATCGCTGCACTGTACAGTGATGAAAAACATCACAGCAACATTAGCATTAACAATAACAACGTCGAACAGTGCTGTCAGCGAAAGAGCTGACCACAGTTTCACAAAACAGGTCTGCACATATTGCTGCTATCATTCCCCAATGGAGATGCCAGGGTTTATGTCAGTATGAATAGCATCCTCACATTCTGGAAGTTCTGTGCTAGGAATTCCCTCTTTTCTATCCCTCTCTTCGTTTCTGTCTTGTTCCTTTTGTTCTTATTTCCTCCTTCTTGGTTATTTCTGCCTTCTCTGCCCAATTATCCTGCTTTTTTCCATAAAGAGTTATTTTTATTTTTTATTGATTTATTTTATTCTTTATATCGAGGATAATGAAATAACCACTTATGTGCTTTTTTTTACATCCAGTCCCCGTGTGTATGCGGATTTGTGTAATCTGTCATCTGTTCCCACCGGCACACAATGGCCTACTCTTACGAAAAGCGGAACAGGATTCAACGTGTGCGCAAGATGTTCTGCGTGCGTTCGCACACGGGACATCGGTTTATAGTCTCATCCGAAGGACTTTTGGGGAGAGTGGAGTCTGCACTGATGTTAAAATACAACAATGCTCTCGCATGCCAAAGCCAGAGGTGCTGGGCCTGACTTGCCAGGCGCTTAACGGCAGTGCAACGCGTTTCTCTCAGAGGACAGACAGTAGATGTTGTCTGAGCGTTTGACCAAGATGTAAGCTACCACTAGTGATGAAGGAAGCCACTTTTCAATGTTTAGGCAAAACATCTATACACTCACTGCTATTATTTAACGGTGACAGACCTGGAAAACTTAATGTTACTAGTACTGGGATATGTGTCTTGCTTATTTGGGTATAAATATTATATAACTATTTTTCTGATCATTGGCATCGGAAATGTGCTCAACTGGAGTGAGCAGGGACAACACTATCTCCAAATTCTGCAAGCTCTGAATAGGGGTCACTCACAAATACTGATTCATTGGGGGGTTGGGATGGATTTGGAAAAAAAAAAGCCGAAGTTGTTGGGTTAGTGCCTTGGCTTACAGATTGGAAGGTTGCGGGTTCGAATCCCATAAGAGTCATAGGGGAGTTTTCGGACTCTAACCGGGTATCCTACCCAAAGTGAGTGTACTGTGGGATCATTGGAAAATCTGGGATCACACAGTTGAGTTTCATCCACTTTAAGGATGAGAGTTTGAGCGTTGCTCAAAAATACCTGACCAACACTGCAGGTGTCTGTATCTCCGGGGGCCTGTTGGTGCCGGGATATATAAGATAGTAAGGGGTAGAGTACAACCCTATTATAGTCTCAAAGCATATGCACTTCCATAGCGGCATCATTACGTCACATTATTATTGATTCATCATGTAAGTAATTGCCTCTGATTCTGGTCCCAGCTGCTCTGGTCTCATGGTACCTTCAGATTCGGTTTGCCCATACACTTCGTGCCTGTGGGAAAGTTTGTGTCAAAGCCTTTGGTTTGGAGTTTCACGGGGGACAGTCGTTGGAGGATGTTGTGGTGGTCCCCACCTCGGGTGATAACCCTCGCTCAGTCTGGCTCCGCGCTGAGCAATCTGTCGTTAGTAGGGGGCCTAATAGGTGAATTCCTGCGTATCTTGGCTCAAAACAGGCACCACTGAACACCACCAAGTGATCCACAGCAGTGCAGGGCCCCTCTGGCTGGTGGCCCCACGCGCCCACTGATATGATGGGCTCCCTGTGGACTTCGCCCCTTTAGGCCGAGAACAAAGATCTTCAGGGGTGCCTCAACGGTGTTCAAGATTACAGATAGGTAAGGTAAAGGGTGAAGGTTAAAGTTCTTTTACTGTTTTTCCTTTGTTGCATTCCTATGCGTTACATTTATAGCTTAAAACCAAACTGTTAGATGGCTCTCTTTCCATATGTGTTCTGTTATTTCTAGTCAGTCCTTTTTCTGTCTAATATCACTTATAATGAACAGACCTTAAATACAGGAATGAACACCACACACACACACACACACACACACACACACACACACACACCACCTTGATGGATGCTGAACCTAGAAAAGGCATGGTGTGTGTGGGTTGCTGTTTACATTGGGTGTCCATACTTGTATGTGGATTTCTTTATTCTTTGTACGTTTTCTACAAATAAAAAAGTCAAAACACCCACACCAATATTTTTGAATAAACACTGTTTGATTGATAATGTAGTGAGCTATATTGCATCACATAATTAATAGTGTCAGCCCTTCTGGCAAGACTTTGATCCAGTAGGTCTATTTGACACAGGAATTTTTGAAATTCGTGTAAACAAATAATTTAAGAGCCCATTTTTTCCCCCCTTTAGATTGTTTAAAATGTCTTTTTGTCAAGCCAAATATTTCAACTTGTAATAGAAAGGTGTCCCATAACCTACGTGGTCGTGGGGGAGCGAGGCTCAGAGACCCCAGCTTCTTAAGGGCTAGCATTTGAGGGCGGCGCCCATCTCCTCTCCCTCACTGCTTTAATACTAAAAAATAATATATGGATATTTATATAGCGCTGAATCTTGAAAAAAAAAACGAAGCGCTTGCCTCAAACATTTACGGCAGAACCCCTTAAACATAATGAACAACGATTTCAAAAACATGCGCCCACGTAAATGCACGCATGCACGCACAACACACGCACAACACACACACCACACACACACACACACTGGAACAAACTTAAAAAGTAAAAATGCGTTGAAAAATTAGGGAAGATTTTGGGGGGGAAACTAGGTGGGAAATAAGTGTGTTTGGGTGGATTTAAAGGGTATCAATGAAGGCTTTTGGGAAGGAAAGGGGGAAGGCACCCCAGGTGGATGGCCAGAAAAAGAAAGCGAGGGCCCAACAGGGTTTTTTTTAAAATCGGGGTTTTCAAAAGCACAAGTATCTGCGGCTGAACAAGGGAACGGGAGGGGTTAAAACAGAAGCAGTTACAGAGAAAGAGGGTCAATTTGTGGAGACTTTGAAACAGAGGGTATGATTTTATACCCAGTCTTTGTGGACGGCAGCCAGTGAAGAGATCGCAGAAGAGGATATGTGTTCAGATTTTTTTTTTTCTTAGGCCCGTCGAGCGCAGAGTTTTGTATCTTGAAGGAGTGGTAGATGATGCTGTAGGCCCCAAAAGAAAATTACAGTATCAAAAACGTGAAAGAATGGAGATGTGACAATTGGGAAATTTTCATATTTGGCAGATACTTGCGAAACGCGCTTATCGCCGTAATTGAAGTAGAAGATGGGAGGTCTGGTGATGAATTTTTTTATAGAGAGTGTTTTGTCAAGAAACCCCCTAAAAAACTAAAGTTTACAAAGGAATGACGTTTGGAAATTTATTGATTTTTTTCATAGAGGAAAGTTTAGGGGGGGGTCCCTATGAGATGGCTTCGTTTATCGGATTAAATTGTAAATTGTTCTGGCCACCGTTTTGAATGTCTTGAAGGCAGTAGGGCAATTTTTCAGGAGGGAAAGGGAAGTTTCAAACAGACATGCACTGAAGCTGAGTAATAGCATAGAAAATGATCAATATGGTGTTTTTTTTTTAAGTGAGGTGGAATTAAAAGAGTAAAGAGAACAGGGCCCCGACTGATCCCCGGGGCTCCACATTCCCCTTTTGAAGGTTTTGATTGAATTTTGTTTTCAAAAACTTTCTGGAACCCGTCTTGAGGTATGAAGTAAACAGTTTGGGGTGTGCCGTTAATACCAAAGTATTTTGGGGGGCGAGAAAGAAAAAAATTGAGTGATCTATGGTATCAAAGGCTGCAGAAAATCAAGAAGATTTTGGGGGGGGAATTTTTTTTCCTGCATCAAAGCAAGGAGAAATGTATTAAAATGTGAAGGGTGGGTTTTTGGTGCTGGGTTGGGGATAGGCAATTGAAAATGGAAAGGAGATCATGGAAAAGAAGGGATTTAGCGTTTAGACAACTTTTTCTAGTACTTTAGAGACAAAAGGGGGAAATTTTTTAGACAGGCCATAAATTTTTAGAAGTTTGGGATCGAGTCGTCTTTTTCGAGAGGTGGACTATTGCTGTTTTAAAAAGGGGGAGGGAAAAATTTGACACAAGGTTTTTTCTATTTTAGTGATAATAGGTACAAGTTTGGAAGGCATTTTGAGAAAACAGGCAGGTAGGGGGATAAGGTGTATTTTTAGTAAATTCCTTCAAAATTTGTCATGATTTTTTTTCATTTGGGGAAAAGGGGGGAAAAGAAGGAGTCCAGTGAATGGGGATTGGAGGCGCAGGCGGGAATGATCTGACCAGTCTGGAGCGATTTTTTTCGAACTTTGTTTAAAGAAGAAGGAGAAAAATGGAGGGAATTTCAGACGGGCTGGGTGTTAGGCAGAGGAGTTTTTTTGCAATCAAGGGATTTGGGTGGGGGGAAAAAAAGAGATTTTATGGGAAACGGGAGAATTTGGGAAATAGTAGTCTGTCCTTGCGAAAATTAAGATTTGCTTTGTTTATTTGTTTCGGAAAAGCGTTTTTGATTGGGGTTTTTGATTTTCCGCCACTGCCGTTCTATTTTTGGGCGTTTGCGCTTCGTATCATATGTTTGGGGTTACCATGGCGCCAGGGTTGTCGGGAGGAGATGGTCAGTAGGAGGTGCTTTTCCCATCAAGCATTGGCGGAGAATAGTTTTTATAGTGACAAGAGTCGTGGGTCAGAGGTTTTTTGAAAACCCACCCCTTTTCCTTCCCCGACCCTAAAGAGGCAGGTACCCCTTTAAGCTTATGAAAATGGGGGGTTTCATGAAGCCAAGGGGGCGCAAACGGTCACCCCTCCAATGGGAAACGTCGTTGCTTATCTTGCTGGGGGAAAGGAGGCTTAACCCCGTGTTATCCGCCCCATTTTCAACGTAGTTTGTTTTTAAAATGACATTCGTATAATGCGTTACTTTTATTTTGATCAAAATTTGCATTCATTTCAATTTCCTTTAAACTGCATATTGATCCATTCTTCCTTGGCTTCATTACATTTTTTCTTAACCAGTTTGTCAATTTTTCTTTATACTTCTTTCATTTACTTTTGCCTTTCCCCTGTTTTCCTTTAGGTTTAAAAATCTCTGAGCTCATCCACTTCTTATGTTTCTTTTATTTTATGTACTGGTATATATTCTTTTGCTGCCTCGCTGATGCTATCTTTCATCATCTGCCATTTTTCCTCTGTAGTGGTGAGTTGATCTAGGCCATCCAAATTTGTTTTCCAACTTTGTTTTTTGTATTTTTCTTTGTTTCTTCGTCAGTTTGTAGCATGTTATTTGCATTTTTGGGTGTTTTTTTTGCTTTTGAAAACTTTTTCAATTTTATTCGCATTGTCCCGATTAATGGGACATGATCACTTCCACAGTCTGCCCCTGGCATGGACTTACAAGATGTTATAGAGTTAGGGAAAGTGTTCTTGAATCAGGATGTAATCTATTTGATTCCTGGTTCTGTTCGCCAGGCTTTTCCATGTCCAGCATCTTCTTGGATGGTTTTCAAACCCTGTGTTCATGACAGCCAGCTTTTGTTCCTTGCACCCTTCCGTGAGCCGCTCTCCTCTTTCGTTTTCACTCCCATTCCAAATGGGCCAACTGTTTGGGTTTTCTTCCCTTTTTCTACCTTTGAATTGAGGTCACCCCTTATTATTCTGATTTTCTTGAGATTCAGCTGCTTCATTGCTTTTCGATATTTTCATAAAACTCCTCAATTTCTGCGTCATCTTTATCAGCTGTTGGTGCATATACTTGTACTATTCCAATGTCGAAAGGTGTGCCCTTAAGTTTTACTTCAGGACTCCCGTCATTTACAGTCCAGAAAACTTTTAAAGGTCTTGAGGTTTCTTGACTAGAATCATGCCAACTCCTTTCTGGTTTTTGATCTCCTCCTGAGTAAAGAATGGTGTAGTTGTGGAAAGTTATGCAGCCTGCTCCTTTCCCTCTCACTTCTGAAAGTCTAGTAATTGAGGTTCAAATTTTTTCATTTCCTGTTTGAGTTTTCCAATTTTCCTTTTTGTAGCATAGTCCGTACTTCCCTGTACCATTCTGAGAGGTTTTCTGATGCGGACAGTCGTGGATGACAATCGAGGGTTACCTGTCGCACCATAATCCACCCTACCCAGCGAGGAACATCCAAAATAAACTGGAAAGGCCCCTTCACGCTGTTATCTGTAGTCTGTTTCTTTTGATTACCATGACATTCTTTGCAGAAGTATACTATAGCAAATAAGGGGAAAAGGGGGTACAAGAGTCCCTTTTTCAAACATCAAAGAAAGAAGCTCAAATTTTTGGCCATATAACGGGGGTGCGGACTGAGAAATGTTTATATTTAAAAAATTGGGGGAAACAGGCAGGGGAAAGACAACCCCAAAAATTCACAGACATTTTTTAAAAAAAAATTCGCAACGAATAAAGGGGGCACCAACAATGGTCATGAAGGGACCGAAAAACGGGAAAATGAAAGCCATGTGTCGTGTTGCGGAAACCCCGGGACATTTGAAAAAAAAAGAGAATTATTTTGTTTCCCTAGAGGGTTTTCACGGTTACAAGCATAATTATTTTTAAAAAGACTGCAGAAATATTTTATTTTTTTCCATTTCCCCCCCTTTGTGGATAACGTAGTAAAACCCCCCCCTTTTGTTTTTTCTCTAACTCCCCAGCCCCTCTTTGTCATTGTTCACTTGAAAAGTTTTTGTTGGCACAAATAATATTAAAATTTTATATTGTTTTTTTACTATTTTGGGTTATTTTTACGGATTTTTCATGTGGCAAAAATTGTTTTTGATTTTAATTCATGTATAAAAATTGATAATTGTTCGGGGAAAATTTGAATTGAATCAAAAAATTTTGGAATATTAAGAGTTTGTTTCCGGGGTTAGAAGAGAAAAAAAAATTTCAATATTATTTTTGTAAAATTTTTTTAATTTGCCCAAAATAGTTTATCTTCCCAAAGAGCCCGGTTTAATTTCCATAATGACTTTTTTTAAAATTTTCTGCCCAAAGAGACTCCAATGTTTGGTAGAGTGATTACTCTATTCACGAGATTTTGGCTTTTTTTGGGTTTGGTTACAGCTGTGGTATTTCCCCCTTTCAGTACTTCGCTGTTCCATTTTCCTCCCTTTTCCACCCCCCCCCCTGGTGTGTTTAATATGCGGGAACTGCCCGATTGGATTGGGGAAAAAAAGGAGGGGGCTTAAGTTAGACTCTTGAGATGGTGTTAATTTGCGGCTTTTGGGGGTTTTTTTTGTTCTTGATTTTTTTGCCGCATTTTCTCGAGTACCCCTGCTTTTCCCCCAGATTAATTCCCCCCACACCCTACCCAATTGTTTATTTTTTTAACCCCTATAGTCGGAAATCCCAGGGAGCCTATAAATAAAGGCCCCCTTTGGGCCACGCCAGAGTGGCCCTGCAATGTTGCGGGGTTTTGGTGGTGTTCGTGGTGTTTTTTGAGCTAACATGCGAGGACCCACCTTCTAACCCCCTACTAAAAAAGTATTAGCTCGTCGCGGAGCCCGATGAGTGAGTTGCCCACCAGGTTCAACCCAACGTCCCCCCAAACTTTTTTCTCCTGGAATCCAACCCCAAAGGGATTTTACAAATCCCAAGCAAGAAAAATGTTGGGGGAAACCCAAAACTGAGGGCCATGGACCCAAACAGTAAGACCTCCAAAAAGGCAAATTCTTTATTGCTGTTATCAATGATAATGAGGAG
>CM054161.1:47435388-47492888 GCA_028751875.1 Rapana venosa
TACATCACCACACACACGAACACACACACACACACACACACACAACACACACACACACACGTGCAGACGCACACACGGACGGACGCACGCCACACACACACACACGCACGCACACACGCACGCACACAAACACACACACACAGAGGAACGGCACTAAGGCAAGGTGATGGAGATGGAGAAGGCTGTAAAAGATCCGACGGCAGCAAGAGAGTGGTCTCTGTAGAAAAAAAAATCGTTTTGCAAAAAACACAAATACCCTTTTTAAAAAAACAACAACAACTAATGATCAACAATTTCAAATACACCAAAGATGATTTTTTTAAAAGAACATCATAAGAAAATACTTTTATTTTTACTTAGTGATGATTGCATTTTTATAACAGTCCTTCCACTTCTCCATCAACATTGTATACATGTGTCATCGTCTTCTCTTGTTCCGTCACCGTCACCGATCCCTCAGATTCCGAATCCTTTGGGGCGCCTTCGAAGCTTTGTCAACCACCTTTCTCCAGTCCTCGCGTCTCTCGGCCGCTCTCAGGGTGTCTCTCAGCTCCATGTCTGTCCACTCTCCAATGTTGTCCTCCATCTCTTCCTTTGTCTGCCTCTTCTTCTTCCTCCTCCCCTCACTGTGCCTTGTAATATTGTTTTAGCAAGACTCTTGTTAATGGACAATAAATGAATGATCTAATATGCATTGGTTGATACATTCGTCTGTGTTTTGGGGTTGCTCCAGTGTCTGGGGGACGGGATAGCTCAGTGGTCGGAGCACTCGCTTTCCCCCAGCCAAGTTAAGCAGCGTCGAGCGTGGTTACCACTTGGATGGGTGACCGTTTGCGCGCCTTGGCTTCAGTACAGTTCCCCCAGTTCACCCAGCTGCAAATGGGTACCTGCCCTCTTTAGGGTCAGAGAAGGTAAAGCAGCGAGGGAGAGGACATGGGCGCCGCCCTCAATATGCTGGCCCTAGAGAAGTGAGGTCTCTGACGCCTTGTTCCCCTACGACCTTACAGGTTATGGGACTCCTTTACCTTTTTCCTTTACCTAGTGTCTGGTGTGCTGACTCATTTATTCCATCATCAATTCCATTCCATTCCCCCACGGCCACACCTCCATCCCCTAGGGAGGGGATAGCCTAGTGGTTAGAACATTGCGCTCGCAATCTGACGACCCGGGTTCGATTCCCGTTCAAGGGGGATATTTTCCCCTGGAGTTAACATCAGTGCAGACTCCACTCTCCCCAAAAGTCCTTCGAATGAGACTATAAACCGAGGTCCCGTGTGCGAACGCACGCAGAACATCCTGCGCACACGTTAAATCCTGTTCTGCCTTTCGTAAGAGTAGGCCAATGTGTGCCGGTGGAACAGTTGACAGAATTTACAAAATCGCATACACACGGGGACTGGATGTAAAAAAGCACATAACTGCTTCTTCCATTATCCTCGATATGAAAGAATAAAATTTAAAAAATTTAAAGTTCCAGTCAGTTCCCTTCAGTCCACTTGCATTCTCTCTAACCAAGTTTTTTTTCTCCAACTTTGTTTTGCTGACATGTTTTGTAATATTTTGGAAACAATATACTTCTTTCGCATCTTTATTTTCTTTTTAGTTTTAGTTTCTTCTTTTTTAACGGTTGTCGGAGAGAGAGAGGAGAGAGAGAGAGGGAGAGGGAGAGAGAGAGAGAGAGAGAGAGAGAGAGAGAGAGAGAGAGAGAGAGAAGAGAGAGAGAGAGAGAGAGAGAGAGTAGAACGAAAAGAAGAGAGAGAGAGAGAGAGAGAGAGAGAAATGACAAATTCTTTTTTTTCGAGGATAATGAATAAGCACTCATGTGCTTTTTTACATCCAGTCTCAACCCGTAGGGATACATCTTAATAATAACCCAATACTTATACTCTCACACAGTAGAAACAAGGGAATAACCTTTTAAAAAAAAAAAACACACAAAAACCACTACCACAACAAACAAACAAACAAATAAAGGGAAACTTTAAAAAATACCCCCCCAAAAAAACCAAAAAAACAACCAACAACCAACCAACCAAACAATAAAAAACCGAAACAAACAAACAAAAGAAAAGAAAAAACCAACAAAAAGAAAAAAAGAGAAGAAAAACAAACAACAACAACAAAACCAAGAAAAAAACAACAACAAAACTTATAGTCATAAAATGAACATCTACACATTGTAAAATGATACACATAGTTGTTACACATAAGAGAAAGACAATGACAAATTATTTTATTTCGAGGATAATGAATAAGCACTCATGTGCTTTTTTACATCCAGTCCCCGCCCGTAGGGATACATCTTAATAATAACCCAATACTTATACTCTCACACAGTAGAAACAAAAGGGAAATAACCCTTTTCAAAACACTCCCCCCCCCCAAAAAAAGCCAAATAAAAGAAAACCCTTAAAAAACACCCCCACTCCCTCCCCCACCCCCACTCAAACCCCCCCCCCCCAACCAAAACAAAACAAACAATCAAAGAAAAAGAAAAACCAAACCAACAAAAGAAGAAAAAAGAAAAAAAGAGAAAAACAAACAACAAGAACAACAACAAACCAAGAACAATAACAAAACCAAACTTAATAAGTCATAAAAATGAACATCTACACATTGTCAAATAGTACACATACTTGTTACATATAACAATAAGATATCGAAATAGGGCATTCATTAAAACTTAGGTACAGCGGACAAGCCCAATAAAGTATTGAAAATATAAAGTATGAATCCTTCATCAGGATACACTATAACTAGAGAGAGAGAAAAAAAAGAGAGAGAGAGAGAGAGAGAGAGAGGAGAGAGAGAGATGAGGAGAAGAGAGAGAGAGAAGAGAAGAAGAAGAGAGAAGAGAGAGAGAGAAACGAGAGAGAGAGAAAAGGAGAGAGAGAGAGAGAGAGAGAGAGGAGAGAGAGAGAGAGAGAAGAGAGAAGAAGAGAAGAAGAAGAAGAAGAAGAAGAAGAAAAGAAGAAGAAGAAGAGAGAGATAGAGAGAGAGAAGGAGAGAGAGAGAGAGAGGGAGAGAGAGAGAGAGAGATAAGAGAGAGAGAGAGAAGGAGAGAGAGAAGGAGAGGGAGAGAGAGAGAGAGATAGAACGAGAGAGAGAGAAGGAGAGAGAGAGAGAGAGAGAGAGAGAGAGAGAGAGAGAGAGAGAGAGAGAGATTTTCGAAATGATGGCGCCGATCTTGTGGCGACACGGATGCCTCGAAAAGACCAGCTTGGCTTGGATGCAACGAATTTGCCGTCACCAAAAATGTATCGATGTAATATACAGAAAATAACAATTTATTACAATGAAACTCAGTACAATACAATTTAATGTAATGCTATTCAATACAATACAATACGATGCAATACAATGCAACGCAATACAAAACGATACAATACAGTGCATTATAATACAATACAATGCAATGCAAATCAATGCAATGTAATACAATGCAATGCAATACATTACAATACAATGCATGCAATGCAGTACCATACAGTACAATGCAATGCAATGCAATACATAAATAATACAATACAGTGCATTATGATACAATACAATGCGATGCAAATCAAAGCAATGCAATGCAATACAATGCAACGCAATACATAATGATACAATACAGTGCATTATGATACAATACAATGCAATGGAAATCAATGCAATGTAATACAATGCAATACAATACACTACAATACAATGCATGCCATGAAGTACCATACAGTACAATGTAATGCAATACAATACGATACAATTTAAAGCAGTACCATACAGTACAATGCAATACATAACAATACAATGCAACGCAATACAATACAATACAATACAATGTAACGCAGTGCCATACAGTACAATACAATGCAATATAATAATAATAATAATAATAATAATAATAATAATAATAATAATAATAATAATAATAATAATAATAATAATAATAATAATAATAATAATAATAATAATAATATATGGAATTTATATAGCGCTGAATCTTGTAAAGCAACAAATCAAAGCGCTCAGATGACTTCTTTTTTTTAAATTTGATTTATTCGTGTGCATGCTTGGGTTTTTTTATTTTTGTCATCTGTTCCCACCAGCACAGAATGGCCTACTCTTTCGAAAAGCGGAACAGGATTTAACGTGTGCGCAAGATGTTCTGCATGCGTTCGCACACGGGGCCTCGGTTTATAATCTCATCCGAAGGACTTTGACATTCAGCACGACTTTTTTTTCAAACTGGGAAAAAAGGGCGAGGCTGGGAATTGAACCCAGAACCTCACGGCTTACTTGTTGGCAGGCAAACGTCTTAACCATCCTGCCACCTTCCTTCAATATATAATACAATACAATGCAATACAATGCAGAACCATACAGTACAATACAATACAGTACAGTACCATATAGTACAAAGCAATACAATACAATGCAGTACCATACAAAGCAATGCATACCATACAGTACAATGCAATGTAATGTAATACAATACAATACAATACAATGCAATTCAGAGCCATATAGTACAATGCAATATAATAAAATGCAATGCAGTACCATACAGTACAATGCAATGCAATACCATACAGTACAATACGATACAATGCAATGCAGTATCATACAGTACAACGCAATGCAATACCATAAAGTAGAATGCAATAAAATGCAATGCAATACCATACAATACAATGCAATACCACACAATACAATGCAATGCATAACCAAACAGTACAATGCAATGCAATGTAATGTAATACAATGCAATGCAGTAACATACAGTACAATGTAACGCAATGCAATGCAGTGCAATTAGGTACCACACAATGCAGTGCAATGCAATACAATACATTTCAATGCAGTACCATACAGTACCGTGCAATGCAGTGCAATACAAGACATTTCAATGCACAACCATACAGTGCAATGAAACGCAACGCAATATAATACAATGGAATGCAACGCAAAACAAAATGATACAATACAGTGCAATACAATACAATGCAATGCAATGCAGTACCATACAGTACAATGCAATGCAATGCAATACAATACCATACAGTACAATACATCACAAAGAAAGGAAATAATAAAAGATCTGAAAGAAGACAGAAAGACAGAAATATTGAGACAAGGCGCAAGAAATAAGAAAAACACAATAATTCGCTTTAAGAATAAACAACAGCAATAACGACAGCAGGAGCTACAACAACAACAACAACAACAACAAAAACAACAACAACATTTACTACTACTACTACTACTGCTGCTGCTGCTGCTGCTGCTGCTGCTGCTGCTGCTGCTGCTGCTGCTGCTGCAGCAACAACAACAACAACTACTACTACTACTACTACTACTACTACTACTACTACTACTACTACTACTACTACGTCTACTACGTCTACTACGTCTACTACTACGTCTACTACTACGTCTACTACTACGTCTACGACTACGACGACGACGACGACGACGACTTCGACTGCGACTACTACTACTGCTGCTGCTGATGCTGCTGCTACAGCTGCTGCTTCTGCTGCTGCTACTGCTACTGCTACTACAACTATTACTACTAACTACTACTACTACTACTACTACTACTACTACTACTACTACTACTACTATTACTACTACTACTACTACTGCTGCTACTACAGCATTATCAACAAGCAAAACTGAAAGTAAGCCACAATCAAGGAAGAATAAAACAACAACAACACAACAACAACAACAACAACAATAATAATAATAATAATAATAATAATAATAATAATAATAATAATAATAATAATAATAATAATAATAAATGGAATTTTTATAGCGCTGTATCTTGCACAGACAAATCAAAGCACTTGCACTCAACTCATTCTTACAGTCATGCAGCCAATAGCAAGTAATAGTTCTAACAAGTCCAAATGCACACACACACACACACACACACACACACACACACACAACACACACACACACACACACACACACACACACACACACACACACACACACACGTTATACACTATGGCAGGGTGATGGAATTTTTGGCTGTTGAAAAGTAGGGGTAGCTATGAAATGAAACAGAAGAAGAAATTCTTAGGTTTTAAACAAATATGTCTTGAGGCCAGATTTTAAAGTGTCACAAGAAGGTCTTTGACGAAGAGAGATAGGGAGGTCATTCCACATCGATGGACCAGAAACAGAGAAAGAGCGACTGCCAACAGTGGACTGGTTGAATCTGGGTGTTTGTAAGCACAAGGAATCTGCAGCAGAGCGAAGGGAACGAGAAGGGGTGTACAGGTGGAGACATTCACAGAGGTAGGAGGGTGCTGTTTTGTGGAGACATTTGTAACACATGGTATAGATCTTATACTTTACTCGCTGTGGCACAGGCAGCCAGTGGACAGATTGCAAGAGAGGGGTAATGTGCTCAGATTTTTTCTTTCTGAGGACTAGTCAAGCTGCAGAGTTTGAATACGTTGAAAGGAGTGGATAGATGATGCTGGCAGACCAGCCAAAACAGAATTGCAATAGTCCAGACATGAAAAAATGAGAGATACCACGAGTTTTGATGTTGCGTCTGTGGACAGGTACTTTCGAATTGCACTAATACGCCGTAATTGATAGAGGCACGACTAGCAGGTCTGGGTGATGAATTTTTGCATAGAGAGTGTGTTGTCAATAATGACCCCTAGACACTTTACAGCAGTGGATAGAGGGACTGATGCATTGCTGAATTCTATTGAAGCTGTCGTAATGGAAGAAAAATAAAAACACAAGAAACTAAGAAAGAAAGAAAAATTTATATAAATCAAAGACTTCCATTAACTACCAAAGCTTTGACCTTTATACATACTAGTGTGATATGCAAGCACACACACACACACACACACACACACACCAATTATTTAATAACCAATTATGCCTGTGTGATATTACAAAGGATAAATTTCCAAAATATAATTATAAGGATGCTGACTGGAAACAGTTTAAACATATTCTTGCTTCTTACAATACAGAGTGCATAGATACACACGACATAGATCAAATGTACTTTGCCATAACAAGTATTATACTACAAGCTGCCAATATATCTATTCCTAAATGCCACTCAGGAAAATCTATTAAACACTTTGGAATGTCTGGTGGACACAAGCATGTGAAGCAGCTGTACATAAAAAACATTTAATGCATAAAGCTTTTCTAAAAAATAAATCCTCTAGTAACCATGATGAGCAGGAAAAGGCCAAGAACTACTGTGACATGGTCATAGCACAAGCTAAAAAACAGTATTGGTCATCTTTTTGTAGAAGTGAAATTTCAAATCATAAATATATTCAGAAAGTATGGAAAAAAATTAATGAAATGACAAAAGGTATTAACTTACCATCATGTCCAATTATTCTAGAAAACAAAGAGTTTCCATCTAGTTCAGAAAAGGCTGAGGCATTTGCCATGATGTTTTCAAATACTATGCGTAAGGAGGGTCTATCGGCTAAACATAGAACATTTAGAAGTGAAGAAGAAGTCAAAAATGAATATGTAGACCCAGTGCCTGATACCACTCTTTATATCACTGCTCCAATTAATTACACTCCAGGAAGTAAAAGATGCTATTCTGTCACTTCCTAGTAAGAAAACATCTGTTGGAGCTGATGCGATTTCCAATGATATGATCAAAAACTTACCAGAAAACTTCATTATACTACTTCATAAACTTTTTTGTAAATGCTGGGTCCAGGGTGTCATTCCAGTACAATGGAAACAGTCCATTGTGGTACCAATCCACAAGCAAGGAAAGCCGAAGACAGATAAAGCCAGTTACAGGCCCATAGCATTGACCTCACATACTTGTAAGCTCATGGAGAGAGTTGTTCTTGGAAGGTTATTATACTATTGCCAGAAAAATAACATTATTGCAAGCAACCAAGCAGGCTTTCAGCGAGGTAGATCTGCTATAGATAACCTAGTTAAACTTACAACACGTGTAAAACAACAATAGAAAAAATGTCCTTGCAAAGTTTTTTGGCATAAATAAAGCCTATGATCAAGTTTGGCATGCAAAGTTATTAAGAAAGTTGAAGACAATAGGCCTTTCCGGAAACATTTATTATTACATCAAGAGCTTTTTTAGCAATAGATCTATTCAAGTAAAGGTAGAAAATAAATACTCAGATCCCAGATATCTTGACATGGGCTTACCACAAGGCTCCGTTATAGCACCAGTTCTATTTAATATCCTGTTACATGATCTTCCCAAACATTTGTCTCAGAACGTTGTCTTAGTACAATATGAAGATGACATATGCATGTGGATGAATGTTACCATGAAACAAAACACAACGAAAAGATATTTAAAATATATTAAAAAAACTATACCAAAAAGACCTTGATAATTTAAATAAGTACATAATTGAAAATGGCCTAAAGTTATCTACAGAAAAAACGCATATGATGCTTTTTAACAATGGTAGTAATCCAGAAAACTTGCCTGTGTTCAAAATTGAAAATGAGATAATTGAATATAAGCACTTAGTAAAGTTTTTAGGTGTTTTTCTGTCCTCAAAGTTAACTTGGAATGCCCATATTGAATATATCTTAACTAAAGGAAGAAAATGTTTAAATCTGCTTAAAGTTGTACGAAAGCAGTATTGGGGACAAGACATTACAGTTCTGAAACATCTATCTACTTCTTTAATTAGATCTAAATTATCGTATGGACAAGAAGTTTATTTTAGTGCACCTAAATACTTACTAAAGAAGCTTCAAAGTGTAGACTGCAAGGCATATAGACTCGCTCTAGGTGTACCATTTCATGCCTCTGCACTTGATACTTATAAAGAAATTGGAATGTTACCACTTGATGAGTACCGACAACTTGTATGTGCCAAATATATTCTTAGAAGTTCAACATCTGAAAACTTTGCTTCAGAAGAAATAAAAATGAGGTCTGAAACAGATTTTCCCAAAAGAGCCCGAAACATAAGCTCTTTGATGACTATAAGTACCTACACATCAGATCTTTATGAGCGTTCTGACATTTTAAAGTATGATGTAGACCTACAAAGGGCAATTCCAGCTTGTCCTGTTTGGGAAATGAAGCAAGCTCACTTTGATGTTGACTATATCAACATGAAAAAGAATGAAAATCCAAATATAATGGCAGTTTATGTTTATTCACATATACAACATAATTACTGTCATTGTCTTAAAATTTATACAGATGGCTCACTTTTAGATAACCATCAAGCAGGTTCAGCATTCGTCATACTGGCACTAAAAATAGAAAAGTCCTATCATGTTGGTAAAAATCGATCTGTTTTTACAGCTGAACTGATCGCTATTCTCGTGGCTTTGAATTTCATTTTAGATCATCCATACTCTTTCTTTCATATATTACTTTGTGTTGATTCAAAATCAGTATTATATGCCTGAAAGTCTATAACTTATAAGCAATCAGCTAAACTTATACTTGACGTCAAATACTTCATAAATCTTCTAAGTTTAAGAGGAATTCATGTTTCCTTTTGCTGTATTCCTTCACATATAGGATTGTTTTCTAATGAGTGGGCTGATAGGGCTGCAAAGAAAGGTGCACGTAATGAAAAGGGGTCGATAATACTGCATGTCCCTCTATCCATTGCAGAGGGTTATCGGTTGTTAGAAGAAGCATCCTTAAAAAAATTTATAGAAAAGTATCAGCAAAACAATCGGCTTTCACATTCAACTCTGAGTGTGAATAATGTAGTTGAATACATTGAAGACTTAAAGAATCATACAAATGCTGTAAAAGAAAGACAACTCAAGGCATTATTTTTCAGGATAAGATTAAATGCATTCACAACAAAATTCAGCAAGGATGTTAAGTGCTTATGTGGTGAATATATTTCAAATACTCATATCATACTTGAATGTGAGAAGTTAAAACCTCATCTCCCTGCCTTTTCTGAGAATTCCATTGAAGAAATTTTGAATAATGTTAAGTTAACAATTGATATTGCTAAGGGTTTATTGTTAAGTCCTATAGGGCATTTATTGTAGTTATTGTAGTATTTTTAATTTCAATTTTTTTATATTTCTGTTCTTTGTTCATGTTAAGAATACAATTTCCTTTGTTATTGCTATTTATTACACACACGAGCGCGCATGCTTGCAGGGACGCCCACGCACACTCACACACAAAGAGTAGATCTCTCTCTCTCTCTCTCTCTCTCTCTCTCTCTCTCTCTCCTCTCTCTCTTCTCTCTCTCTTCTTTCTCTTTCTCTAACTCACATATTCTGTCTCCTATTTAAGGATCGTCTGGTATCACTTTAAGTGGAAAGACGTTAAAATTGAAGACTTACTTACACACACACACACACACATACACACACACGCGCACATACACACGAACACACACAGCTCTAACTCAGCTCACTGACAGTCTCCTACACATAATAAATGACAATGTTTACTGGCCTCCTTTTTGTTGACTTTGAAAAAGCATTTGATGTGATCAACCACTCTTTGTTATTGCGTAAATTAGAATTGTACAAACTGCCACCTGAAGTTATCCAACTACTAGAAAATTTTCTGTCTAATAGACAGCAGCTTGTATCTGTAAATAACCAAGCATCAGAACTACTACCCATTAGACATGGGGTACCACAAGGCTCAGTATTGGGACCACTCTTGTTTTCAGTCTATGTAAATGATTTACCCTGTTTTATTAAATGTAACTGTGAAATGTGTGCTGACGATACCACTCTCTTTTGTAGTGATTCAGACTCCAGCAGATTAACTCGCAAACTTCAATACAGTATTGACAGATTGATTATTTGGACTCAAGTAAACCACATGTCCTTAAATGCACAAAAAACAAAGTGGATGTACGTATCAGCAAGACAGAAAAGGCAAAAAAATGAATGATAGGTTTCAACCTCTGTTGTTGGATAACGGAACAGTTGAGGAAGTTTACTCACATAAATTATTAGGTGTTACCATTGACAAAATATGACTTGGACTGATCACATAATGTCACTAGGTAAACGCCTAGATCACAGGCTACTTCAATTATCCAAAATAAAACACTTTCTAGATAATCATTCTCGAAAACTATTTTTGCGGTCACATTCTACCAATCATTGACTATGCATCAACTATTTGGGATACCTGCAGTGGAACGAACTTGAAATTCATTCATCGTTTATATAAAAGAGCAGTAAAACATGTATTGTTAAAAACAAGCACCCTGACAATTGAGGATTAAGCAAATAAATGTCCTGACATTTCGAAACCGACTTTTATTCAATAAAGCTGTGTTTATGCAAAAAGTTGTTAATCAAAATGCACCTCCCAAGATTACCAAAGCTTTCAAAGTTAACCAACATTGACACAACCATTTGCTAACATTTCCAAGACCCAGAAATAACCTATATAAATCGAGCCTCTTGTATTCAGGCAGTGACCTATGGAATAAACTCCCCCAAAATTTGAAATGTATTCAAAGCAAAAATCAGTATAAAACACATCTAAAAAGATATTTCATGAATAAAAGTACAGAACACGACTTGTAAACTTAAGAGAGTGATTTAAGTGTCACTGACGTTATTCTTGTCATTAAAATCAGATATGACCCAAGTTTTCATATTCATATATATAGAGTACATGTGTAAGCATTGATCGATATATGGGTTGATATGATATCAACCCCAGCACACTTTGAATCTGGTGTGTGTGTGTGTGTGTGTGTGTGTGTGTGTGTGTGTGTGTGTGTGTGTGTGTGTGTGTGTGTGTGTGTGTGTTGTACAAGTGTGTGAGTGCGTGTGTGAGTGCGTGTGTGTTGTGTAATTGGTTCGGTTTTTGTTTTTTACTTTCTTGCTGTTTTGGCCTCTTTACGTTCTTTTGTGTTACACAAAAATATGCTGAATTATTTAGTTTTGTCGCTGTTAGTTTTCTGTTTCACTGTATTAGATGAGCTAAATTGTTATTGCTGACGTTAGTACTGCTGGGTGGGTTTACATTGCCTGAATTTATTCTTTAATCGAAGGATTAACGTTGTTCTGCCTCAAATCAAAAAGCACATGTACATGCGTGTATATGACTAGGGAAAAGGGAGGGAATGGATGTCTTTGTTATATTTCTTTGCTCTGAATCCAGTAGCTGTTGGTTATTCTTGTTTTCCTTATTTATGAGTATATTATGTGGTGACCGGGATATGGGTGAGGATGTGTATGTGTATGTGTATGTAAGTGTTTAAATGATACATCAGTTTCCTCTGTTTATATCCATTTGGTTGTTGTTGTTGTTATTGTTGGTAGTGGTGGGGTGGGGTTCTGGTTTATTTTGCTTTTTGTTTGTTTTGGGTTTAGGGTGGTTTTCTTGGAGAGGGGGAGGGATATTTTGGACTCTTTTTCTCGTCTTTTGTTAGTTCTATATTGTTCTTCATTTGTCTTGGCTGTTATTCTTGTCCTATGTTAGTTATTGTTGCTGTTGTTGTTGTGTACGTATGTTTGTGTTTGTTTGATTGTTTATTTCCTTGTTGTTGTTGTTCTTGTTGATTCATCTTTTTTTTGTTTTATTCAGTTGTTTGTATGGTTGAAGGTTTGTGTGTGTATGTGTGTGTGAAGGGGAGGGAAACAGTTGGTGTGGGTTTTTTATTTTTATTCTATTTTCTCTTCTTTGTTTTGGTTTGGTTTTTCTTTGTTGCTTGTTTGTTTGTGTTATGACGGATATTTTTTCAAGATTTTTTAATTATTTGAATTGTATGGTTTAATATTTTTCTGGGCTTTTTGTTTTGTTTTTAATTCCACACATGCATATGTTATTGTTTTTCTTGTTTGATTTGTATAGTTTACCATAGATTAGGTTTTTTATTCTATGTCTGCATATACATTATCTTTTTTTCTCGCTTTTTTTCTCTTTAGATAGATGGCTTGATGAAAAAAAGCAAATGCACTGCTTATTCAATGTACCATCTGAAAATTAAAGTTTGACTTTGACTTTGACTTTGACACACACGCATTTTATAAAATATGAACGTGAAAGTATGGATGATATAGTAGGTGAAATAATTTGTTTGACATTTTATGATTTTTATTTATTTTTAATCTTAAAACATGCCTTACCTAAGTGTGTGCGAGTGTGCGCGTGCGCGCATGTGTGTACGAGTGTGTGTGTGTGTGTGTGTGTGTGTGTGTGTGTGTGTGTGTGTGTGTGTGTGTGTGTGTGTGTGTGTGTGTGTGTGTGTGTGTATGTATGTATAAGTGTGTAAGCTGTATTTTGTAGTGTATTATTTTATTGATTTTCCTCTTTTTTTACTGGTTCAATTTATTGGTAAAGGTTACAATAATGTAGTATTTCAGTATTGTCATTAAGAAATTTGTTCTTAGATAGATGGCTTGATGAAAAAAAGCTAATGCATTGCTTATTCAATGTACCATTTGGAAATAAAAAATTTGCATTGACAAAACAACACCAGACAAAAAGACACAAAAACCCCCACCACCCACACACAAACACACACACACCACACACACACACACACACACACACAACACACAAAAACCCACACACACACGGATAGCCTAGGGGTTAGAACATTGCGCCGCAATCTGACGACCCGGGTCGTTCCCGGGCCCCAAGGGGGATTTTTTTCCCCTGGATTTAAACTCTCCCGGCCGACCCCATCTCCCCAAAAGCCTTGGGATGAGACCCATAAACCGAGGTCCCCGAGTCGAACGCCCAAAAAATTTCTTGCGCACACGAAAAAACCTTTCGCTTTTCGAAGAGTAGGCCTTGTGTGCCGGGGGAAACAGATGACAGAATTTACAAAACTGCATACACACGGCGATGGATGTAAAAAGCCATAAGTGCTTCTTCGTTATCCCGTATAAAAGAAAAATAATAAACACACTCTTCAACACAGAGAACACGTGGTTACAGGAAAGGGCCCTTGGGGGAAAAGATCCCAAAGGGCGGTTCAAATCCCATTCCACCCCAATTATTTTTCACAATCCACTCAACTTGAAGACTTGGGCCCGGGCGCCTCCATTTTGTAACAAGTAATAAAGGGCCCCAAAATCAACACATTCAAGAACCTGTAACAATAACATATAATATGACAAAAGCTAAAAAAACAATTTAACAGAAATAAAACCCTATGCCCTACCAAATCAAAACGCTTGTTTTCAAAAAATTCACGCACGGGGGGCCATTTAAAAAAAAAATTTTTAACACAACCATGTAACACAAAAAGAGCGAGTGCGCGCGGGCGCCCCATACACACACCACACAAAACGGACGAACCCGGACTACGAACGCATGCAACAACCAGGCAATTGGTTAGGGCATTGAGCATTTCTCTCGGATCTGCTTACCCAGCTTCGAATCCCCTAAAGGGGAATTATTTTCCCCTGGATTAAACATCAGTGGCTATCCCCAACACGTCCTCTGTGGGACAATAAACCGAGGTACGTTGAGAACGCACGCAGAACATCTTGCGCAAAAAGTTAAACTGCTCCACTTTTGGGAAGAGTGGGATATAGGTCCCGGTGGAACGGATGAAAACAAGTACAAAATTGTTTACAACGGGAACGGATAAGAAATACATGATGGTTTTCCATTATCCTAAAAAATAAATAAAAAACCAAGAAAAAAAAGAATCCACCATGCACGAAGATGCACGGGTAACACGCACGCACAAACACACCACACACACAACCCAAAACCACACACCACACACACACAAAACCACACACAACCCCACACCACACACAAAGGCAAGCTATTCTTTTCAAAAAACGACACATACAGTCGTAATTCTTTTATTGAAAAACGACTAAACACGGAAACAGTCAAATTCCTTTTTATTAAAAACGACTACATACATTCAAAATTCCCATTGTAAAAAACTACAACACACGTAAAAAGTCAGAATTTCCTTAGTGAAAACGATAAAACACGTGTTAAACAGTCAGTAATTCCTTTTGAAAATGACTACATACATCATAATTCCTGATTGAAAACGACTACACATCATCATCATCAGACCCGCCCTTTGGCGGCGTGGGGAGACAGAAAAGACTGCCGGGTAACCCTCCCCATCTCGGTCCTCCTCTGCGCATAGTGCCGGTATTCATCCTGGCCATTCTCTGATTTTGCCCATCCAATTGTTTGTCCCCCCTCCTTCTGCCACCTTTCGAGTTTTCCCCTGCATACTTTTTTTGGCAGTTGGGGGGGTGACGTGGCCAAAACCAGTCGCTTTTTCTTTTTGACGATGGTAAAGGGGGGTTTTCCTGGGGCCCTCCCAGCCGTGTTATTTGTTTGAAAAAATTCATTGGTCTTTCGTTCTCTCCGGGAAAACCCCAGTTTTTTCTATGGTTTTTGTTTAAATGAGGATTCGCTTGCGTTTCAGCTAAAAGTCCAGTTCCTTCCGTACAGCAGGATCGTCTGAATTAGGGCTTTGAGAGTTTTTGTTTGTTTGGGGAAACTGATCTCTTTACTTTTCCATGGGGTTGGGTTTTTCATGGGATGTTCCATGGTTTTCTTTTTTGTTTTTCTGTCGTCGATCGCCCGTCCTTTTTGGAGTGTAGCCCAAAGGGTATTTAAAAGCTCTACCTCCTCCAGTTGTTGGCCGTTCTGAAAATTTTATATGGGTTGCTCGTGCTTTTCAAAAGTACTTTACTTTTCCCCAACCACCTCCCCCATATGCTCCAGCTCGTTCTCAATTTGGGTCGTAAGATTTGCGCCTGTGTTACTTCCGCACATGGGGTCAATGTCACGGCAAACGAAATTTGTTGAGGGGTCGCCGAAAGGGAGATGGAGAGGGAAGTCATGGGGGGCCCTCCAATAATGTTTTCCAAGAAAGTTTAAACAGGACTGGAGATAACACATCCTTGTAAACCCAACTGGGTTTTTGAAGTAGTCTCCACCTGATTGTTCAGAAAGGACGCACGCTTGCGGTTTTTTAAAGTCTTAAATGGTTTGGGGCACTACCCTTCTTCAATGCCAAACATTGAGGACCTGCCACGGCCTTCGTGCCAACTTGTCGAAACCCTTCTGAAGTCGATAAATTGGGGGACAGGCCCTGAGTTGAAGATGTTTTTCCTCGGAGTGGCGAAAAAATTTCGTTCGTTGGCCCTGCCTGCCCTAAACCCACTTGTTCCCTGCAAGGGTGTTCTTTGCCTCCCTTGAGTCGATTCAAAATAATTTTGGCATATTTTGCTGGCGTGGCTGTGAGGTATTGTTCTAGTTTGGCTTTGGCGTAAAATTCCCCTTCTTGGGAGGGGTTGATAAGTGTTGTGTCCATTCTTTTGGGCCCACGTTTGTTCCCAAATCTTCTCAGTGCTTACATATGGAGCTTTTCGCCCCAGCTTGACAGCTCTGCTGATATTGTCTGCCCGGGGGACTTTCCTACTGGAAACCCTGCGGAGGGCTTCCTTCCCTTCTTCCCTCAGTATAGGAAATGGCGGGGGTTCTTTGAGTTGCTGCTTTCTCTTCTTTAAATCTTTTGTCGGGTTGTTTGGGGTATTGTACATTCTGACAATTTCAACCACCTGTTCAATGCAGTGAGCTTTCGGAGGGGGTTTCCGGAGTTTCTTAAAATGATGATATTTGGTTTGAAGTGGTTTTTGGAGTTTCTTCGGGGTGTCGTTGCCTTTTCGTTCCCCATTTTCATGCTTTTTCGAACTCTCACTTGTCACTGCTCCATTTTGGCCTTATTTTTATTTAAAGTTGTTGGCCCCCCGGTTTTTCGGGGGAAGACCCTTTTTGGTTTCAGGGTTTTTTTTTCGCAGAGGGGCCAAGTGGGCATTGGAAATCCAGGGGGGACCTTGACGACCGAGTTCCCTCCTCTCGTTTCTGGGACTGCCCATCAAATTGTTGGTGAGGTCTTTGATGCTTGTCCAGGGGGGGGTTAATGCCGCAAAAACGTCCCCAAAGCTAGTTTGGGAAAAATTTTCCTCGACTCTGGTTTTTTTCAGTTTGTCCCGTCAAAATTTGATACGGGGGTTTGCAGGTTTTTGTTTTTCTTCAGCTTCATTTTGAATACCAGCACACAAGGTCGGGGGTCGTTTGCCTATTCAGCTCCATATTCTTGTTTGGCTCTGAGAGCGGATTTGAACCCCGTGGGTTAAGATAAATCTTTTTGGGTTTTATGGATCTTGCCGTTTGGCGCATGCCGGGTTTCTCCTTGACAGCTGTGGGGATAGGGGGGTTTGGCAAGGTAAGTCGGGGGCGGGAAAACCAGCAGACGTATCCCCTGTGTTTTTTCCCCCTTTTTCCAAAACTGACCAACGCCCGGGCCCAAATTGGTTGTAAGATGGACCTACTTTGACGTTAAACCCCTTGGAGAAAAAGTTCCCTTTTTTGGGGTTTTTTTCAAATGGTCTCTTCTACTTCAAAAAATTCTTTTTTTTCTTATCTCATGGTCAAGTGGTGCTAGTTTTGTTGATGGGTGTCCCCGACACCCGGGCTGTAACCCGCTGGAACCGGTGTACATGATAATGCACCCCATACTTCCTTTCTGAAAATAAAGCCACTCCATGTTGGGATTTTTCTTTTGGCCACTGACCGATTGTTCCCTTTTCTTCAATCAATGTCTCATCAAACCCTGTCCTTCCCCATTCCCCTAGTCCATAAGTCCCATTTATACGGCTAACTCATACCTAGTTTTTTGATTTTTCCGCACTGGTAGATTACGGACTTTCCAGTACCAAGGGGTACTTGTTCTTGGGAGTTAAGTAATGTTTTAACTCCAGTAGCTGACTTGTCACTTCCCCCCTGATGTTGCAATGGAAAGCGCGGTCGTTGGAAACCCCGGCCTCGCCCGTGGGGTATCATTTTGGCTTTGTCTTTCATGTTTTTTTCTGTGGGTTAGGATATTCCTTGGGGGCGCCAACTCCTCCCAAGTCCCTTATGTTTTGGTTTTTTCTTTTGGGTTTCCTCCCCCACATGCGACGGTTTTTACTGGGTTACATGGATACCAGTAGCGGGGAAACAGAGAATTCTCTGACTGACCCAAAATCAACACATGTTAAAAAACAGCAATTCCTTTATTGAATACGACTTTAAAACGTGTTAAAAAAAAGTCAGTAATTCCCTTTTGTGAAAACGATCACAACACGGTTTAAAAAGTAAAATTCTGATTGAAAAGACTACAACACGTGTTAACCCCGTCAGAATTCCTTTATTTAAAAAAGACAAATACAGTCAGTAATTCCTTTATTGAAACGACTACAGTACAGTCAGTAATTCCTGTATTGTAAACGGGGGAAAAAACACTTTCAGCAGTAATTCCTTTTGTGAAAAACGATAAACACGTGTTAAACAGTCAGTAATTCCTTTATGAAAAAGATCCAACACTGTTTAAAAAGTCGAAATTTCCCGTATTTAAAATCCTTTTAAACCATATACCTGTATTCAAAAGCTACATTCTTTAAAATCAGTAATTCCTTTTTTCAAAATGACTACGTTTCGTGTTAAACTTTAAATTTCCCTTTTTTCAAAAGACTAAAGTTCTGTTAAACAGTCATAATTCCCTTTTTTCAAAACGACTCGGTCTGTTTAAAAATCATAATTCCCCTTTTTTCAAACGCTTAAATTCATGTTAAACATCAAATTCCTTTATTTTAAAATATCAGTACAGTCAGTAATTCTTATTCAAACGACTGCAACGTTAAAAAGGGCAGAAAATTTCCCTTTTTGTAAACGACACAACACGCGTTAAACAGCAGAATTCCTTTAATGAAAAAAACTACAACACGTGTTAAAAAGTCAGTAATTCCTTTTTTGAAACGACCAGCAGTCCCGTAATTCCGTATTGTAAACGACACAAAACGGTTTAAAAATTTTAAATTCCCTTTTTGAAAAAACGCAAACGTTTAAAAATATAATTTTCCTTTATTTGAAAACGCCAAAACGTGTTTTCAGTCTAATTCCTGTATTGAAAAAGACTCACACTGTTTAACATCAGTAATTTTCCCTTTTTGAAACGACTACAACACGCGTTAAACGTAAATTCCCCTTCACTGAAAACGACTAAAACATGTTTTTAAAAAGTCAGTAAATTTCCCTTTTGAAAATGTACAGTACAGATGTTTAAATTAATCCCATGGGGCCATGAAATTGGGGGTTTTAAATGGTGGGTCTGATGAATTTTATAATTTTAAATGGGGGTTACGCAGGGAAAGGGGAGTTTAATCAGGATTTTTTTGAATATTTGGAGGAAGAGAAAAGAGTAGATGTACAGTGGAGTGTGTTGCTAAGCCGGTCTGTTTTCATTGTGTCCACAGGGACAATGGGAGGGATGTTTATCAGGGTTATCTCAAAACACGGTGAGCGCGCGTGATTTCTCTTCCCTGCAATAAATTTAAAATAAACCTTATTAAACTTAACCTTCCGCGTAACCTTTTTTAATTTAAAAATTTCTCGTTATTTTCGAACAGAGAAAACACCGAGACTTTATCACCAGGGGCATACAAAAAACAACAATTTCAAGACCATCCAACATAATCACCAAGAAAAAAGGTCTGCCAAATCGATGAAACAATGTTCAGTGAAACTCACCATGAAAAACAAACCCAATTCGATATAACTTATTGTTTTGTGGTAGGTTCCGAAAAACCGACGTCCAAATTTTTTGGAATAAAAGCTTTGCTATAATATTTACAAAAACGTTTTCTGACTACCCAGCCTGCCGCCTTTATGTTTTGCAAAGGGATGCCCATGACTGGGAGCTGCCTGGTACTGACAACAGTGTACTGGTTTTTAATTTTGAGGGATCTATGCCTCCATTTTAAAACCCTTTTCACCCAACAAAAAAAAATTTTCCCCGGAAATGGGCATAAGGTTTATCAAACTGATAAAAGTTTTGAACCCTTTTCCCCCCCTTTTACCCCTAGATACCTATGGAGATGTTTCACCAAACCAAAACATTGAGGGAAAAGACAAGTTTTGCTGGGGCTGTGTGGTCACCATTTGTATGCTTCTGTTTCCCAAAGAAACCCCCCAAAACTATTGGGTAAAGTTTAATACATGCACTTTCAGTGCATTAATGCCGACCTCTTCGTCCCGTTTGGAGGGCCAAAACATTACAGTTCTAATGCAACTGCTGAGGTTTAATCAAGTCTTCCTGGCCACCTACAATGTTTTTAAAACTTTTTCACATTCCATGTCCTGGGATTTGGTGTCTGGGGGTTTCAAACACTCATTTTAGTCATCTACAAATGTCAGGAGGAAACCTATGAGTGCTACTGGTCCACTGGGAAAAATATGCCTCAAGCACTTCGCACGTTCACGCACTATAAAACCTGCACCTGCAGAGTACAGGGAAACAAAAGGAATTTTTTTATGTTTTCAGGGTCAGGGGTAACTCTCCCGACAATTTTGGGCAAGTTCTTCCACTTCCTTTAATATGCAATTATTTCAACCCGATTCCCGGCACCAGGGTTTCCCAAAAAAAGGTCTTGCGTAATGTCTTTTCCTTTTTTTTATCCCAAACCTTTCCCTGATTTCTGCATCAGAAATGTAGGCTCCTTTTTTGTTTACAAAGGGGTACTTGTCCTTTCTTCCCAGTTTGACGAAAAATCGAACTAATATCAAAACCTTTTTGGGCATAAAAAGAAGTCCTTAAGGCCCGTAGGCAGAACTCTTCCACCACGTTAAAACTGTTCCACCTTTTGGTACAGTAAGCCCTTTGTGCGGGATAAAAAGGTGCAACATTTAAAAAATAAACAAAACTACATGCACCAGATGATGTGTGTTAAGAAGATCGCCAAATTTTTAAAAGTATTATATTTTATATATATTTAAAATTATATATCAAGGAGGGGAAGGAGGTTAAGACGTTTGCCTGCCAACAAGTAAACCTGAGGTTTCCCCGGGTTTGATTCCCATCCTCGCCCCTTTTTTCCCCTTTGACAAAAAAAAAAACAAATGAAGCAAAGTCCCCCGGTGGAATAAAACCGAGGCCTTTGGCGCGTCGAACATCTTGCGCACACTTAAATCCTGTTCCGCGCGAAAGAGGGGCCATTGGGCCTGTGGAACAGATGAAAATTTAAAAAACCCCATACACACCTTTTTTTTTATAAAAAAAAAAAAATCATCAAGCGCTTTTATTGTTGTTTTTCCAGATTCACCTATAATTCCCAAAATTATTTTTATTTTAATGCACTACCTAAATGGTGGTGGGGGGGGGGGGGGGCAACCCTCGGCAGGGGTTAGTTCATTGGGATCGGGGGTAAAGGGAATTGGGGGGGCAAAGTTTTTTTAACCTACTAGTCTGTACTCTTACCTTTAAAAAAAAGAGCTCCCCCAACCTTGGCAAAGATAAAAGAAAAACGCGAAATCCCCCCCCCCCCCCCCCCCCCCCCCCCCAAAAAAAAAAAATAAAAAAAAATTACCCTGCAAATGAAACAAACATGGAAAATAACTCACAAAACAATTTTTGTTCCGTCCCTTTTAAATACAAAAACAAAACCCACAAACACACCCACAACACCCACGCACTGGCACCTCGCACGCACCCACGCACCACACAACAACCACACACAACACACCCAAAACCACACGGTGCCCCCCTTTTCCCCCCCCCCCCTCCAACCGTCCTTCACATGAAACAAAAAAACCGAGGTCAGGGTGCGAAGCATGCAGAAAATCTTTCACACTTTAAAAACCCGTTCCCTATTCGGAAAGTAGGCCATTGTGTGCCCCGGGGGGAACGGAGGACAAAATTACAAAACCGCATACAAAACGGGGGAGGATGGAAAAGGGAATCAAGCATTCCATTTTTCCGCGAAATCAAAAGGGGAAAAAAAGAAAAAAAATAAACACAATAAACAAAAACAAAAACAACACTGATAACATACCCACACCGGGGCCGCGCCGCGCGCATGCACGCGCGCTGCCAAAACGCCGCCGCAAACACATTACACACACCAAAACACACACACAAAACCCCACCACGTGCGCTCGCGGGTGATAAGGGCGCAAGCGCACCCCCCACCTACGCACGTACCCGCAACCATACACACAAATACAAAAACGAAGAGAGAAAGGAGAGAGAGAGAGAGAGAGAGGGGAAAAGAGAGAGAGAGAGAGAGAAGAGAGAGAGAGGAGAGAGAGAGAGGATTGGGTGTGGTGTGTGTTCTGTTGTCTTTTGTCTATTTGTGTTCCGGTGAAACGTGTAAATGTATAAATGTGGGTTGCGCATACGTTAGTGTGTGGTGTGTGTTGTGTGGTGTGTGTGGTGTGTGTTTGTGTGTGTGTGTTGGTGTGTGTAGTGTGTGTTTTTGCCCGTCTGTCATCTGTGTGTTCAAAATGTAACAGTATGAAAAATGTACAGATATGGGATGTGGGTATCACGTAAAGCGCGCCCGGGGGCGCGCGCGGCGTTGTGTGTGTGGTGTGTGGTGCCGCGTACGTGCAAGCGGGTGAGAGGTGTGTGCGAGAGAGAGAGAAAAGAGAGAGAGAGAGGGGGGGGGGGGAGTTGGTGTGGGGGGGAACTGGTGGGGAGGGCTTGAGTTGGTAAATTTTTTAAAATTTGTGAGTATGCGTTTGTTTGGTGTGTTTAGTGTTTTTGGTTTGTGTTGTGGGGGTTGTGGGGGTGTTGTGTGGGTGTTGTGTGTGGTGGTGTGTGTGGTGTGTGTGTGTGGCGTGCGTGTGCGGTGTGGTGCGGTGTGGAATGTGGGTGCGCGCGCTTTGCTCGTTTTTATATTTGTTTTATTATTCGTGGGTAATGGAATTTAAACACTCATTGCTTTTTCATTGTCCCCGGTGTATCAGTTTTTTAAATTTTCTCTATTTCACCGCACACAATGGCCTATTCCTCTGTGGTGTTTGTGTGTTTGAATGAGTGATGAGTGACGGAGTGAGTGAGTGAGTGTGTGTGTGTGTGTGTGGGGTGTGTGTGTGTGTTTGTATGTGTGTGTGTGTGCTTCGTCTGTCTGTGTGCGTTGTGTATGTGTGTGATGTTTCTGTCTGTCTGTGTGCGGCGTGTGTTGGGGTTGTGTGTGTGTGTGTGTGTGTGGTGTGTGTGGGGTGTGGTGTGTGGGGTGTGTGTGTGTGTGTGTGGTGTGTGTGTGGTGTGCGCGCGAGCGTTGTGTATATGTATGGGGTTTGTGTGTGTGTGGGGTGTGTGTGTGTGTGTGTTGTGTGTGTGTGTGGTGTGTGGTGTTGTGTGTGTGTGTGTGTGTGTGTGTGTGGTGTGTGTGTGTTTTGGTGTGTGTTGGGGGAGGTATTTGTGTCTGTGTTTTTTGTATATAATTATTTGTGTATGTTTGCGTGTGTATGCCCGCGCGCGCACAACTATGTGTTTGTGTTTTGTGTGTGTAAAATGTGTGTATGTGTGTATTTTTGTGTGGATTGTGGGTGTGTGTTTGTGTGGGTGGGTGCGCCGCCCACGTGTGTGTGTGTGTGTGTGTGTGTGTGTGTTTGTTTAATGTAAGTGATTTTTTGTGAGTATTGTAAGAATATTGATATTTATTTAGAAACTTGTTTGTATAATGTCTTTATGAAGCAATGTTGGATATGTTTGCATACTTGTATGAGTGTGTGATATTTTATATAGATAGATAGATAGACAGACAGACAGATAAATAGATAGATCTGATATCATTATTATTATACAGATGCTTTGGTGCAATTTGTTCGTTTTGTTGTTTTTGTATCTTTGTTTGCCAACATTATTTCATAACTCCAGTTACAAACAATTAATTAGCAATTACAATATCAACACATATATTGATTTCAGAGTCCATGTGTGGGAAAAAAACAACTGTTTTCAAGTAGCTTCATTATTGGCGCGAAATGTTCTGCGATACAGAGTACAATGCCTAACGAGTATTGCCAGCGGTAAAACTTCATTTCGTTATACATAAAACACAATGTTTAGAATGTTTCGTATAGTTATTATAAACATGTTTCTTTACAACTTCAAAGAAATGTGCATAACTATGGAAGCCACAGTTGTCTTTTCTTTTTTCTCTCTCTCTAAAACATAATCAACCACATGCAGCTTTACTGAATTAGCCTCTGTTTTATAGTTGTGCACTGGTTTTCCCTGTATGGTTAGCGGGTTTTTCTTTAAAAGGTTTTTTTATAATTATAGCATAATCATTCTGTGTGATTCTCTCCTGTGAAGCACATTAAGCTGTGTCATTCCAGAGGTACCGATAAGGAAAACAATTCAACACGAGAGACCAGTCTTGAAGAATGGGAGTTATCGCTTTGGGATTTCTTCTTCTTCGTCGAACGCTCAGCCAGCAACTACTGTTGTCTAATTATGAGCGAAAATGCGGTGCGCTGCGGTTAAGCGCCTCACAAATCAGGCCCAGCGCATCCGACTTCGACATGGGAGACAACTGTTATCTTTTAAGTCTTTCTGAGGGAAGAAAAAAAAGGCAGGAGAATGGACCAAGAAAGGCAGAAAAACAGACAAGAAGGAGATGACAGGAAGAGAAAAAAATAAGACAAAAACAAAGACTTCAGACTTCAGACTTTTACCATACATCAGCCTTAGGCCGCAATACAAAAGAAGTCTAGTCAGAAACAAAGAGAGAAATAGAAAAGGGGAAATTTCTTGCACAGAATTTCCAGAAGGTGGGGGTGCTATTTATACTGAAAGAGCTCCCCCCTCCCCCCCCCCCAGGAACCCCACGGAGGTGGGGGGGGGGGATGAGGGGGGATGAGGGGGATGGGGGGTCTTTTGGAATAATCTGGAACTCATTATCAAAGAAAGAAACACACACTACAGCAATGCTGCACATACTCGATTACTGTGTCGTCTTCTTTGCTGGCAGTCATTTCATGTATCATAAGCTGCCCCGAAGTCAAATGCGGCTACCTTAGTGGTGGGCAAAAACGGGGGCACAAGCAAAACATCTCCCCATTGGTGAACCTTGGAGCTATAGCCGAAGAACCAAACAAAATGTATCATCTTTTATTTCAATTTTGCATTCTTCTTCTTGTTCTTCTTCTTCTTGTTCTTCTTCTTCTTGTTCTTCTTCTTCTTCTTCTTCTTCTTTTTCTTCTTCTTCTTCTTCTTCTTCCCTTTTTCTTCTTCTTCTTCTTCTTCTTCTTCTTCTTCTTCTTCTTCTTCTTCTTCTTCTTTGTTGTCAAATGCTCAGACAGCAACTATTGTTGTCTGTCATATGAGCGAAAATTAATGCGTTGTGCTGCCGTTAAGCAATTGAGACTAGTTATCTTTTTAGTCTTTCTGGAATATAAAAAAAGCCAGGAATGTGGACTGTAGAAAATAGACGAGAAGGAGGTGGCAGGAAGAAAAAGGAACAAGGAGAGGGATAGAAAAGAGGGAATTCCTAGCACCAGAATTTCCAGAAGGTGGGGATGCTTTTTTATACTAACAAGTCCCCCGGCATCACCATGGGTGAAATTTTTGTATAGTTTGTTGTTGGCGTTACGATTGTTTTTGACATATTTTGAGCAGGACCCTTTTTTTGGGGGATTTTTTGTTGGGTTTTGTTGTTGTTGTTGAAAATTCCCTTCCCTTTGTATTTTTTCTATGCTAGATATACGGAAATTTAAGATTTACCTTATTATGACGTTTTTAAATTAAAAAAACAACATTTAAATACGTCTAGGTGTCTTCTAAAGCTAAAAATCATTTTTGAAATCCTTTAAAAATTCGACTAAATTAACTTGCATATAGCCCGTTTACGATCAAAATTCTTTTCTAGATGACGGGAAAGCGAACCCCATTGGACTTTCTTTGTCTAAGCTAAGCGTTTCTTTCCCCTGTGGGGATACTGGGAGAGTCGTTTCATTAAAAACAGCCCCCATTTTGAAGATACTGTGTTAGGAATTCCCTTTTTTTTAAATGGGGCTCTTTTTTCTTTCTTTCTCCTCCTTCTTGTCTATTTTGCCTTTTTGCCCTTTCCCCCTGACTTTTTGACTGCTGTTTGCTGCCGGCTGCTGGCTGCTGCTTACTACTAATACTACTACTACTATATTTATAAAACTATTATCTACTACTTAACTACACTACTACTACTACTACACTACCAAATAATAATAATAATAATAATTAATAATAATGGAATTTATTTAGCGCTATATCTTGAAAAAAAAAACCCCCCCAAAAATCAAAGCGATTGATTCAAAATTTCTTACAATTTCAACCAATAACAATTAACTTTTTTTAACAAATTAAAATTTAATCACACACCGCAAACGCACCGCAACGCGCGCAAACACACACGCGCAGAAAGATTTGACACTTTGGCAGGGTGATGGGGGTTTGGGCTGATGAAGGCAAGGACAGATATGAGATGAAACATGGTGGAAAACCTTAGATTTGGAATAAATATGTCTTGAGGCTGAATTTAAGAGTGTGGTAAGTAGGCTTTTGTCGAAGGGAGAGAGGGAGGTAAGTCCAGATCAATGGACCAGAAACAGAGAAAGAGCAATGGCCAACGGTGGATTGGTTGAATCTCGGTATTCGTAAGCACAGGGTATCTGCAGCAGAGAGGAGGGAACGAGAAGGAGTGTACAGGTGAAGACATTCACAGAGGTAGGAAGGTGCTGTTTTCTGGAGACATTTGTAACAGAGGGTGTTGATCTTATAGTTTACTCTCTGTGGCACAGGCAGCGAGTGGAGAGGTCGTAATGTGCTCAGAATGTTTTTTCTTTCTGAGGACATGTCGAGCTGCAGCGTTTTGTATGCGTTGAAGGGAGTGGATTGGTGATGCTAGAAGACCAGCCAAAAGAGAATTGCGATAGTCCAGACGTGAAATAATGAGAGAGTGACTAGTGTGGATGTTGCATCAGTGGACAGGTACTTTCAAATGGCACTAGTACGCGGAATTGATAGTAGCATAACTGGCAGGTCTGGGTGATTATTTTTTGCATGGAGAGTGTTTTGTTGAGAATGATCCCAAGATACTTCACAGCAATGGATAGAGGAATTGACATACTGCTGGATTCTATTGAAGCTGTTTTGATGGGAGACGGTTTGTGTTTGGACCTACAAGCATGCCTTCAGTTTTATCTGCATTTAGCTGTAGCTTGTTCTGTGTCATCCAGTTTTGAATGTTTGAAGGCAGTAGTCCATATTTGTCAAGAGAGAAGGCAGATTTTCAGGTGTATCAAGGCTACGTATCTAAGAGTCATCAGCATAAAGATGATGATTGACCTGATGATGGTTTATCATATGTGAAAGTGGAGCAGTGTAGAGGGTGAAAAGAACAGGGCCTAGAACTGATCTCTGTGGGACTCCCCATTCCAGTTTGACAGGTGATGATTGAATCTTGTTTACTGCAACTGTGTGGAATTGGTCTGTAAGGTATAACCTAAACCAGGTGAGGGCTGTGCAGTTTAATACCAAATGTGTTTTGGAGACGGGACAGAAGAATTGAATGGTCTCTAGTGTCAAAGGCTGCAGGTAAGTCAAGAAGAGTGAGACTGGAGATTTTTCTCTGAGTCCGAAGCAAGTAGAACAGTGTTTTGTGGACTATGGTGGTTTCAGTGCTGTGTTTCGCGCTATAGGCAGACTGGAAAGGGAGAAGGAGACTTTTGGAATGAAGGTGGTTTTTTTAGTTGTTTCAGAACAACATTGTTAAGGATTTTAGAGATGAAAGGTAGGTTAGAAACAGGTCTGTAATTCTTCAAACTGTTAGGGTCGAGATTGTGCTTTTTAGTAGAGGTGCAACTATTGCAGTTTTGAGAGCTGATGGGAAAATTCCTGAAAGAAGAGATTAATTTACTATTTTTTTGTGATAGTGGGTATGAGCTATGAAATGCACTGAGTGAGAAGAGAAGCAGGTACAGGATCAAGATCACACGATTTTATTGTCATTTCTTTCAACATTGTCTTGATTTCTTACTCGCTTAGTTGATGAAAGAAAAGGAGAGGAACGCCAGTCAATTAGGGATCAGGAGGCGCAGATTGGAAAGAAGTCTGATCCAGTCTGGAGCGGATGTTGTGGACTTTGTCAGAGAAGAATGAAAGACTTAAGAGATAACAGTTCTCTCCCCTACCATAGCTGTATGCGCTCGGCCTGACTTGTCAAGCGCATCGCATTTTCGCTTATATGACAGGTGAAGAACAGTTGCTGTGTGACCATTCCACGACATCGAAGAAGATTTCAAAACTGAAATACAAGATTAGGAGACAAGAAGAAGAAGAAGAAGAAGAAGAAGAAGAACCACTTCCTTGCATACTGTTGATAGTGTCTTTGATATATCTCCATGGTACGAGTATCGGGTTCTTTTCACGAAGTATGGGCCTAGCATGCTTTTAACTCAGTTTACAATGCATACCGATCTTGATTTGTATATAGCTTTTAATTTTTAGGGTTTTCTTTCAAAATTTGTGAAACTCGTGTGTTTTTGTTACGCATTTAGCCCTTATTTTTGTGATCAAGCAATTTCTGCAGTATACAAAATTCCCGTGTTTTGAGGCTAAGTATAAACCTTTTTATAATGCTTATTGTTTTCAAACAAAAAGGACAAACGTTCTGTTATCCCATCTGTTTGCGGGTGTTTGGTTGTTTTTCAGGTCCCTGAATAATTTCACACTACTGCCACAGTAATCATAATTGCAGTTCTTATCATTCTGTTGCAGTTAGCTTTGATAACAATTTCTCAAATTCAGTGACTTTTTCTTTGCTTGCATTTCTTCTAGAATATTTTCAAAACCTTTATTTTCATTTCTTCTTTTTTTAAACTAAATTTTGTTTCTGCTAACACGTGTTTTAGTGGTAATGGCACGTTGTCATAAATCATACTATTTCAAATCACTTTTTCAAATCAAGTCAAAATGGTCTTTTATCCTCAATAAAGATTATTTTGACTCGACTTGAAATTACACTGCATATATCAGACTTGACCTATTCTGACATTGTTGTTCTCACAATGTTGATGGCAGGTTTTTTCCCCAAAAAATTTAAGTTAAAATAGAAAACCAAGGGTTGTGAGATTTCAACAATTTCCAGACAACTACTGTGCTTTTGAAATGAGAACAACCAATTTGACCACAAACACTTCAACAGAAAATGATGCACTCAACATCTCGGAGTCATCAAGTTTTCTCCATCATATCACCTATGTCTCGTGGTCGGTTATACCGCCTGTTCTTCTGCTCTTCGGCACTTTCGGCAATGTGATGATCGTGGGGTGATGCGGGGGATCGGGCTTCCCAGTCCACTGCCTGTCTGTCCCTGTACTTCACTGCTCTGGCCCTGTCGGACCAGTGTCTGCTGATGACCACTGTCATTTTCTATTGGGTCGACACTGTCTTCACTTGGCCACCATGGCTTTTCCGCTACGACCTTTTGTGCATCATTCCAATCTTCACCTGGTACACGTGTTCTTTGACGTCAGCCTGGTTTCTGGTGGCTATGACGTATCAGCGAGTGACGTCAGTGCTGGCGCCCCATCGTGTTGGGGTTTTGTGCACTGTGAGAAGAGGAAAGATGGTCATTGCCGCCATCGTTGTCATTGCTTGTGTGGCGAATGGTCACTTTGTGTTTTCGTATTCTTACCAAGAGGAATACGGTAGATGTCTGATGAAAGACCACCTGGTCTATTTCATGGTGATTTTCACATGGGTTGATCTTTCCCTAGCATCCGTCCTTCCCTTCCTTTTCTTGTTTGTGGGCAACTGTGTCCTCATTGGCCAGGTCATCACCTCCATGCAGTTGTCCAAGACTATGAGGAAAGGAACTCAGCAACAGACCGCCAAAGAAAGCACACGAGTGTACCCAATGACAAGAACTCTCATTTTGACTTCAGCGGCGTTTTTGATGTTATCGTTTCCAACATGCGCTTTTGATGTCTATGAAAGAACCAATGACAATCTCAGCGCCATAGAAGGGGACTTCAAAGCCAGGATAGAATTCATCGAAGCGGTGGTCTTCTTTTTGTGGATGTCTGTGGGGGCCACCAACTTTTACCTCTATTTGTTGAGCGGCAGAAAGTTCAGAGAGGAAGCCAAGAAATATTTATGCTCATGGAACAAAAGTCAGCAGAAATGAACGTCTGCTGGGCGTATGATCAGCATTGATTTTTTGGTTTTGGTATTGTTGTTTGATTTTAAATGGAAACTATGAAACATTAAGCAGTTTTTCATGTCTGGAATTACCAAATTATCCAACATTGTTATTGTGGATTTATTTCAATGTCTAACATTCTTTTAGCCTATTTTTTCAGTCTAAGCATATCATTAAATTTTGAGATCCTAACACCATCTGCAGTGATGTTGTCTACAGCGATACTAAAATCAATAGAGAGAGATGTGACGGAAGAAATGTAAAGATCTATTACTCTACTGTACAATAATGGGTCTTTCCAGATGGTCTTGATCTTCGCCATTGCTGCTACTGTTTGTGCAGCTCTTGCGAGGATATCGGTCTTTGAACCTTCTTCACTAACAATAGCTCCAAGGTACTTGAAGTGATCTACAATCTCAAGTTCTTTTCCACTGACTGTGATCTTGGTAGTGATTAGCTAGGCACTGTTTGTCATGAGTTTTGTCTTCTCGGCACTGATCTCCATGCAGTATCTTGAGGATTTTTTGTCCAGGTGGTACACTAGGTTGACTATTTCCTGTTCATTTCCTGCCAGTCCGTCGATATCATCGGCAAACCTAAGGCTGGTGGTTGTCCTCCAATACTGACTGTGCCAGTGTGATCTTCTAAGGCATCAGTCATTATGCGCTCAAGAAAGACATTGAACAGTGTCGGCGATAGGAGACAGCCTTGACAGACTCCCACTAAGGTATGGAACCATTCTCCAACGTGCCTTGGACAAGCACTGCACTAGTCGTTTTTGACAGTCTGGATGATCTTTTGTCCCATGTTGTACTTCTTCATTGTGGCCCATAATGCGTCATGCCATGCACTGTCAAGTGCCTTTTTGAAGTCTATGAAGACGCGGTACAGCTTCTGTTGATGCTGACTGTATTTCTCACACAGAACTCGCAGGTTGAATATTTGTTCTGAGGTACTTCTGTTTGGGCGAAACCTGCCTGTTCTTCGGCTATGATTTCTTCTGCCCGTGGCTTTAGTCACTTTAAGATTACTTTAAACATTACTTTACTGGCACAGCTTATGAGGCTGATCGTTTGATAGTTCTGGCATTGCTGTAGATAGCCTTTCTTGGGGAGCATAATGATGAGTGATTGAGTCCAAGATGTTGGATACTCTCCGGTCTGCCAGATCTTGTTGCAAATTCTTGTGAAGATATCTATCACTGCTGTCCCCCCGTGTTTGATCAGCTCTGTTGGGATGTTGTTAATGCCTGTAGCTTTCCCATTTTTCAGCTGTTTGATTGCTGCCTCAACTTCTTCACGAAGGATAGGGAAGTCATCATCCTCTGACGAGTCCTGACTTGTAAGTACACTTGGGCACATTCTGTCTTATATCTATACAGCTCTGAACAGTATTCTGTCCATCTGCCAATGATTCTTTTTCTTCTGTGTGAATTTCAATAGTATTGGGATATTCCTTGTTTGTTGTTTGTGATTTTTATGGGCATCAGAGACGTCTTCAACAGGAGTAGGCAGAGGAAACACCATTTGCTAATTCCACTAGCTCTGAATGTGAGACCACTCTTCAGTATTGACTCATTCGGGGTTTGTGAGGAATTTGAAAAGAACCACATCCTAGTTTTGTATTGGATTGACGCTCTGACGTCAGTTTCCTCAAATCTGTTCTTGTACTTAAGTTTGTCATAACTTACATTTTTTGTAAAAAAATAAGTGCAGGTAACGGGATGATCTGTGAAATGGTTTGTATAGAATGAGTGCACACACCCACACCACACACACACACACACACACACGCGCGCGCACTCACACACTTACGACGCGCGCACACACACACCACACACACACACACACACACACAAACACACACACACACACACACAACACACCACACACACACACACGCGCGCGCGCGCGCGCGCGCGCGCGCGCGCTAATGAAAATAATGAAAGCTACATAATATGACGTTAGTTGTAACTAACATGAGAAAAGAAGAAAACGTCAATACTGCCATAACGACCGCTAGAGAGCACATCGCTAAAAACTACCACAGCAGTCATCTCCCTATTTTCAAAGATGAGTCAATTCTAAAAGATGAAGACGCTGGTGCACCTTTCACTATTCCAGCACTGAAAGTTGAACAGTCTTCTTTCGATGTTGTCGTCAGTCTTTACAGCTGAGCTTGTTGCTATCTTAATAGGTTACAATACTTAATAAATCTGCCACGAAATGTGCTGGAAGTGACATTTTTTGCTGATTCAAAGTCTGTTTTACAAGCCTTAGAATCTTTTAATTTTTAAACAAGACCCGATTTGATTATTGATGCAAATAGATTGATACACTACCTGAGAGTAAAAGGTACATACGTCAGTTTTTGTTGGGTGCCTCTCATACTGGTCCCTATGGGTAATTAACATGTTGATAAAGCAGAATAAAACGCAAAAATTGAAAACAGTCTTTTAAAGTTTCTGTACGTCCTTCAGTCAAGGAGTCCTTTTTTTGTTAGAGAAAACTTTTTCAAAGCGACTTCATGATCGTAAAATGTGAAGCTTGTGTCACACACAAGTATAGCTTCTTTAAACCATGTTTTAAGAGGACCTCCCCCACCCCCATACTTTTTAATATTCTCGACACTGAGTATAACCATTTCTTAGAGAATACATCTTAATACTCTTAAAGCAAAGCTTTGTAAACAAAAAATGTTAGATGCATTTGTAATGAAAAGTAAATTTTCCCCTGAAACTCTGTTGATTATTTTGTCAGAAGCTTCGTGAATTCTTACCCAAAAACGATTTCAGACAAAATTGCTTCTGAAGAAAATTTCGATGTGCTTCTGTAGGATGAAAATAAGTTGTTTTTTTCTTTTTGTCTCTTATACATAGCCCACATTTTACGTTTCTTTAAAACTCTGTTTTCCCTAGTTGTATTTTTATACGTTACATTGATGCTTCAATACCAAAATGTTACATGACTCTTTCCAAAGGTTTTCTTTCATTTCGGCTATCATTCCTTTTTTCCCCGTCTAACATCACTTATAGTGAACATACGTTATGCACACACACACACACACACACACACACACACACACACCACACACACACACACATAACATACACACACACACACACACACACACACACAAAACACACACACCACACACACACACACACGCACGCACGCACACGCACACAACACAGAGAGAGAGGGGGGGGGAGAGAGAGGGGGGGACGGAATAGCCTGGAGGTTAGAGTGATGCATTTGTGATCTGCTGACCCGGGTTCGAATCTCGTTCAAGAGGATTTTTTTTTCCTCTGAAGTTAACATCAGTGCCAACTCCACTCTCCCCAAAAGTCCTTCGGATAACACTATAAACCGAGGCCCCATGTGCTAATGCACGCAAAATATCTTTCGCACACGTTAAAACCCGTTCCGCTTTTCGGAAGAGTAGGCCATTGTGTGCCAGTGGGAACCGATGACAAAATTTACAAAACTGAATACACACGGGGACTGGAAGAAAAAAGTACATGAGTGCTTATTCTGTTATCCTCAAAATAAAAGAATAAATAAACAATAAATAAATAAAAATAGCACACACATGTCAATGACTGCTGAACTCAGTTAAAGACATGGTATACATGTATGGATTGCCATACATGTCGGGTATCAACACTGTTTATATGGGTTTCTTTATTCTTTAAGCGTTTCCTAAAACTCTGCACACACCTATGCCAATAGTTTTAATATTTAAAAAACCCTGCTGGATTGACAATGTAATGAAGATATGAATTACTTTCGACCAACAATTAAGTGATGTATATTGCGTCACACAATTAATACTGTCAGCCCTAAAAAGGTAAAGGCGTTCCATAACCTATGCGGTCGTCGGGGAGCGAGGCGTCAGAGACCTCACTTCTCTAGGGCCAGCATATTGAGGGCGGCGCCCATCTCCTCTCCCTCGCTGCTTTACCTTCCCTGACCCTAAGGAGGCAGGTACCCATTAACAGCTGGGGAAACTGTACTGAAGTCAAGGCGCGCAAACGGTCACACATCCAAGTGGTAACCACGCTCGATGCTGCTTAACTTGGCTGGGGGAAAGCGAGTGCTCCGACCACTGAGCTATCCCGTCCCCTCAGCCCTACAGGCGAATATTTTAAACAAGCAGACCCATCTTACTCATGATTTTGTTTAACTTACTCTTATACACAATAAATTTAGAAGCCATTTATCAACCCTGAAAATTGTTTCACTTTGTGTGTTCTAAAACAAGAAGGGGTGTGCGGCTGTGTGTGTGTGTGTGTGTGTGTGTGTGTGTGTGTGTGTGTGTGTGTGTGTGTGTGTGTTGTTTGTGTGTGTGTGTGTGTGTGTGTGTGTGTGTGTGTGTGTGTGTGTGTGTGTGTGTGTGTGTGTGGTTGCTTGGCACCTCATCTTCTGTGACGTTCCTGTTCTAGTTTTCCCATGCCTCTCATTTCAATCGTTTCCACCCAAGCGACAGACACCCAGATTCCTAATGTTGCATCCTAAGGGTAGGAGGTTTTATAGGGAATCCATCGATGTCAGGCCGCCACGAGGCCACCAGTCAGAGTAGCCAGAGCAGCAAAAGAAAGGACAGTTTATCTTTGAAAAATATTCTTTGCTCACGGGCACTAGAAACGTTTCTATATAAACTGGGACTAAAATTTAATACAAGGACTACTAACTATTCCAAAAAGTAGCGTGTTAGTAATCTCAGTCCATATGTACATAGGGAGAGGACAGGATATTTATAGAAAACATACTACAGTTCAAGAAGTGTATATGACTCTCAGAAATTCATACCACTGGTTGCTGAAGTTATATGTTCTTCTCCTGTAAGACTTCAACTGTAAATGGTTGTGGGCTTTGATTAAGATTAGATAGATAGATCTATATATATATATATATATATATATATATAGAGAGAGAGAGAGAGAGAGAGAGAGAGATAGATAGATGGATGGATAGATAGATAGATAGATAGATAGATAGATAGATAGATAGATAGATAGATAGATAGATAGATAGATAGATAGATAGATAGATCTAACACAAAGAAGAGAGAGAGAGAGAGAGAGAGAAGAGAGAGAGAGAGAGAGAGAGAGAGAGAGAGAATTTGTTAAAAGTGGTTGGTTGCATGAGTAAGCATAGGTGAATGTAAACAATTTGTTTTGTTTTCAAAATCTACAGCGCTATATGGATTCTGCTATGTATCATCATTGTTACCAACATCATCATAAGCATCATGAACATCATTCTTCTTCTTCTTCTTCTTCTTCTTCTTCTTCTTCTTTCTTCTTCTTCTTCTTCTTCTTCTTCTTCTTCTTCTTCTTCTTCGCAATTCTTCTTCTTCTTCGCAATTCTTCTTCTTCGCAATTCTTCTTCTTCGCAATTCTTCTTCTTCGCAATTCTTCGCAATTCTTCTTCTTATCATCATCATTCGTCATCATCGTCATCATCATCACCATCATTATGATCCTTCTCCTCCTCCTCCTCCTCCTCCTCCTCCTCCTCCTCATCATCATCATCATCATCATCATCATCATCATCATCATCATCATTTTTTTCTTCTTCTTCTTCTTCTTCTTCTTCTTCTTCTTCTTCTTCTTCTTCTTCTTCTTCTTCTTCACCACCACCACCACCACCACCACCACCCTCTTCCTCCTCCTCCTCCTCCTCATCATCATCATTATTATCATCATCGTCGTCATCATCATCATCACATCGTCATCGTCATCATCATTGTCATCATCACCGTCGTCATCGTCATCCCCATCATCATCATCATCATCATCATCATCATCATCATCATCATCATCATCATCATCATCATCGTCATCCTCATAACTGTTATTGCTATCCTTATCATCACACGGCAATGGGGGATTGTCAGAAGAGCGGGGTTTCGTTGTTGCTGGTGGACACATGGCAATACTTTGGTCCTGGCAAAGGCTTTTTGGGGCATTTGGGGAAAGCTTTTCTGGGTCCAGTGAGTACTGTCGTCCACCCACCCATCTCCTTATCCCTCTGACCCCTCTTCTTGACCCAGTTCAAAAGCTCCGTCAGTTATTCTGGCAGTTATTAAAGTACCCCGCTCTAATAGGAAAACAAATACACCTTCGAATTTTGTGTGTATGGCAAATTGCCAAAAGTTTACTCTAAAATGTTGTTATGTTGTAAAAATGTTGTGTTGAGATTGCCTTCAGCCATTTCAAGCTCTTAATCTGACAACATGCAACTCTCCTTGAAAAGAGAAAAAAAATCCTCTGAAGTGGGAGCATGGCTGCCTATAATATGGCGAGGTACTTGAAAACAGTCATAGTACACGCAAACTTTTCATTCAGTGTGCATATTTCAATCTCACAGTGATTCCCAGGTGGGATGAGTGAGTGAGTCAGAGTGCACATTATGGGAGTGTTAAGCTGGGGAACGCACAACAACAACAACAATGGTAAAATTATTATCATCGCCTATTATTATTATTGTTATTATTGTTATTATTATTATTATTATTATTATTATCATCATCATCATCATCATCATCATCATCATCATCATCATTATTATTATTATTATTATTATTATTATTATTATCGTCTTCTACCGCTCAGAACTGCGTCTTGCACTAATTATGGCATTTGAAAAACAGTCTGACTTTGAGTCATGGTCTGGGTGCTAGTCTTTCGGATGAGACGTTAAACCGAAACCATGTGTATAACACGCATTCAACGCGCTGTTAAAGAACCCTAGGCATCAAGAGAGTTGACCCTGGTAACATTCCGTAGAGAAAATACCCACTGTGATAAGAACACACATACACTTTTGAATAGGAAAACTTCAACCTTATAGGTTATGGCGACACCTTTACGTTATAGATTGTTGGTGTGATTTCATTGTCATGACAGAAAGCAATCTGAAAGCAAAAGTAGATCGGTGCTCTAGAGGTAGCATGCCTGCCTAGAAGGAAAAAAGTCAGGGTTCGAGTGTGTGGTGGTTCGATCCCCGTTTGGGTCAAAAACTTTTCCCCCCATCCATTAGACCATGCGTGGTGGTCTGGGTGCTAGTTTTACGGATGAGACGATAAATCGTGGACCTGTCTGTTACATAAAATTAATCAGTGCACGTAATAGAACTTACGGCAACAAGAGAGTTGTTCCCGGCTAAATTCTATAGAAAAAAGTCACTCGATAAGAAAAAAAATACAGTTGAAGACAGGAAAATAAAAAAAGAATAATGGGTGGCGCTGCTCTTGTGGCGACGCGCTCTCCTCGAAGAGAGCAGCCCGAATTTCACGCAGAGAAATCTGCCGTGACTTAAAGTGGTAAAGAATGAAAAGCATTCAAAGCATTCCCTCAATAGAATCATGTTGGCATCAACACTAAGCTGACCTCAACAGATCACCCAGACTGACCAGCCGCCATGGCGCAGTAGCTAGCACCTTGGGTTACGAACTGCAAGGTCGCGGGTTCGAACCCAATAAGAGTCATATGAATTTTATCGGACTCCTACTGGGACCATACAGTCGAGCCGATTTTCTAGAAGGTTAAGGGGATGCTATTTATTTATACTGGCAGGCCCACTGGTATCCATACGGAGAATTACTGGTTTTGGGTCACATCTTTACTACCGGGACTGTCAAATCTGGGACTGCATGCCAGCAGAGGTCGTTGTGCACAGGCTGCTGGTGAGAGACTTAGAACACAACCAGCGGCCTGCTGTCCAGCGATTTGTAAAGGCACGAGTGACATGAGGGACAAGGAAGGGATAACTCAGCGGACAGAGCACTCGCTTTCTCTCCCCCCCCCACCCTCCCCAGCCAATGTTGAACAGCATCGAGCGTGGGTTACCAGTTGGATGGGTCACCGTTTGCGCGCCTCGGCTTCAGTACAGGGGGGACGGGATAGCCTAGGGGTCAGAACATTACGCTGGCAATCTGACGACCCGGGTTCGATTCCCGTTCAAGAGGGATATTTTCCCCTGGAGTTAACATCAGTGCAGACTCCACTCTCCCCAAAAGTCCTTTGGATGAGGCTATAAATCGAGGCCCCGAGTGCGAACGCACGCAGAACATCTTGCGCACACGTTAAATCCTGTACCGCTTTTTGTAAGAGTAGGTCATTGTGGGAACAGATGACATAATTTACAAACCCACACACACACGGGGACTGGATGTAAAAAAGCAATAAGTGCCTATTCCATTATCCTCGATATAAAATAATAAAATATAAAAATGAATAAATAAATACATTCACCCAGCTGTAAAAGGGTACCTGCCCTCTTTAGGGTCAGGGAGGGTGAAGCAGCGAGGGAGAGGAGATGGGCGCCGCCCTCAATATGCTGGCCCCTAGAGAAGCTGAGGTCTCTGACGCCTCGCTCCCCTACGACCACGTAGGTTATGGGAACATCTTTACCTTTTTACTAGTGACAAGGCGCATTTGAAAAACAGAGAGCATCGTGGTGAACTTTGATGGGAAAGTGCCATCTGGGTGATGAGAGGTGGGGTAGAGTCACTCCAGTCCTCTCAGTGTCAACGCGTGTGTTGTTATTGTTGTTGTTGTTGTTGTTTTACAGTGTTAGATTTAGCAAGCAATGTTGTTGTTTTTTGGGTTTGTTTTTGTTTTTGTTTGTTGTTTGTTGTTGTTGCTTTTTTGGGGGGTAGGGTATTGTCTATGCTTCCAAATGCATCCATTTGCTTTGCTGTGAAATGTGTAAATTTTTGGCGCGTTATTTTGAACATCTATCTATCTATCTATCTATCTATCTATCTATCTATCTATCTATCTATCTATCTATCTATCTATCTATCTATCTATCTATCTATATACATACATATATATATATTATATATATATATAATATATATATATATATATATATATATAATATATATATATATATATATATATATATATATATATATATATATATATATGTACACTAGGTCAATCTGAAAGTTCTCTTAGCCACAAAAAGTTACACTTACTTGCCTTCCGTTCATGCCAACTGTTCAAAGTACCCTCCCTGAGCTTTGATGCAACAACCGGCCATGCGCTGAAACCAGCTCTTCTTCACTTCAGACCACCTGACTTTATCTCCACTGTCAATAGCCATCGTGAAGGTTCGGATGGTGTCCTGGACACTGTCTGTCATTACGGGTCCCTGCAGCTGCTTCTTGACACGTGGACATAAGAAACAGTCCCATGGAGTCAGGTCCGGAGAACAGGGGGATGAGACATCAGCTGGACACCCTCGCTGGCTAGGAACTCGCTGGTGGCTGCAGCAGTGTGGGCAGGGGCATTATCATGATGAAGGGGGATGCCGGACTTTGGACGTTGGGTACGTACAGCATGCAGCACTTGGGGGAGGCATTGATGCACATACCAGTCTGTGGTCACGTTGCACCTTTCCTCCAGTGGAATGGTTGTGATGTGTCTGGTTTTGGCAATGCATAAGTGAACATCTGTTTACTGGTGCTCCTCGATCTTTTGAATTTTAGAGGCGGGGTGTCTCCTGGAAAGAGCCAAACCAACGACTAGGCCTTTGACTCAGGATCAAACTGGTACATCCAGGTTTCATCACCATTTACAATGTTCCACGTTGAGTTTGCGCATCCACTGTCGTATTTCTCAAGCATAGTCAAGCACCATTGCACCTTACCCCCCCCCCCCTTCTGCTCTTCAGTCAGCTGATGTGGCACACACCTAGCTCATGGCTTGTGGACACCTAGCCGATGGACTAAGATATCATTCAAGGAAGACATGCCAACTCCAAGTATGTCTTGAAGTTATTTGTAAGTGATTAGTGCGACTTCTCTGAGCAGTTCTTTGACATGGGCATCATTCTCTTTGGTGGTAGTAGAAAGAGGTCCACCATAACCGTTTTCATCATTAAAATGACTTCTACCAAATCCAGATTCCCAGAACTACCTGCTGACAGTCGATTTTCCTGGGGGAAATGGACCCAAAAGCTTCACACAAGTTATTGTGAGATTCCTGATAAGTTAAGCCCCTTTTCAGGTCGTAATAGATCATGGCTCAAAAATCAGGATTTTCAAGATCCATGGTCGAGGTCATAAACAGCCTGGGTTACCCTTTTCTTGGTCAGTTATTGTATTAGTAGAAACTTTATTGTTGGTGTCATAGCTTAAATGATGTAATACTCTTATGGGGTAATCAAAGTGTTTACCGAGTGCTTCTACTAGCAGCTTGGCTAGAGACTTTCAGAGGAATCCTGGTGTGTTTCACTCTCACGTTGATAAACCAAACATATCAAAATAAAGTTTATTTTAAGTGCTTTAAAACAAAATTAACAAGGATTGTTGCCCACAGATCTCCAAATTTGTACCTGTTTTTCCTGAAAGTAGGTAAATGAATGTTGGAAAACAAAACCAAAGAATGTTTTCACACACACAAACACAGAGAGAGAGGCTTAATGTTACAAAAAATCCTAAAGCATGCACACAAAGTGGCTAACAGTTAAAGAGGAAAAACATAATTAAATCTTTTTATTATATGTATTGTCGTATGGATAGCTACCGCACAGGGCTTTGAGATGTACTGAATGTCGAATAAAAAGCTACAGCACTATAACAATAGTTAAGCATTTTCACTGAAGTCCCATTTCCAACCTCTATGTTCACACAGGGGTCCTGTGTATAATTATATCCTGTGCATTCCTGTGTATAATTATGTGTGTATGTGTTATTGTTGTTGTTGTTGTTGTTGAATTCAAAGTCTATCCACTTTTGGTGGTATTAGACCCTAAACAAACAAACAAATAAACAAGCAAAGAAAAAGACAGACAAAATCAAACCAAACATACACAAATTCTACATAACATATTTATAGAACACATGGAAACAATCCTGGTAATCATTAGTAATCATTGGTTTTCGTGAAACAACGTTCACTGGTTTCCTCTGAATTTCTACGCCAGATTCTTTGTAAACTGAATTTAAGACTGGACATTGAAAACGAGTATGTTCACAAGATAGTGGCTTTGAACATTATCAAGTCACTTTTTGAGAATATTTAGTTTTCCAAGAATTTAATGGCAAATTATAAATGATGTTATAAATATGTCTTGGATAGCCTAGTATTTCAAGTTTTCCATTAACCCTAGTATTTCAAGTTTTCCATTAACCCTAGTATTTCAAGTTTTCCATGAAAGTTACTTCTATGCACATGATTTTCCAATCATGAAATAGTTCCATGACAATTTTGTTTAGTTATGTTATAGGAACACTCTTATTGCACCTTGCTTGCAAGACTGTCTGCTATGTCATTCCAGTAGATCTAACAGTGAAAAAGGAACCCAGCAAAAATCTGTCCTGATACCTTTTATCATGATAGAATGTATCACATATTTTATTTCAAATAATAAATCTGTCCTTACTTTTGGACTCCAGTCTTGTGAGCTGTAGGATACACACTTTAGAGTCTACACAAATACCAATGTGAAAGAATGCAAAATTATTGTCATTTACAGTAATCAGTGCCATAAGTATGCAGCTCGCCTAGTCCTTAGAAAGAAAAAAAATCTGAACAAATCAATCCTCTCTTGCGATCTCTTCATTGGCTCCCTGTCTCACAAAGAGTGAAGTACAAGATGTATACCTCTGTTTCAAATGTCTCCACAATTCTGCGCCCTCTTATCTCTCAACAACTGTCTTCACATGTACACTCCATCCCGTTCCCTTTTTTCAGCTGTGGATACTCTGTGCTTCCAAACAATGTGTTGACCTGTTGAATGTGTTGACCTGTTGAATTTGCTGACATGTTGAAACTGTTGACATGATGAATCTGTTGACATGCTAAATCTGTTGACATGTTGAATCTGTTGACGAGTTGAATCTGTTGACCTGTTTAATCTGTTGACATGTTGAACCTGTTGACCTTTTGATTCTGTTGACGTGTTGAATCTGTTGACCTGTTGAAACTGTTGACATGATGAATCTGTTGACATGCTGAATCTGTTACGTGCTAAATGAATCTGTTGACATGTTCAACCTGTTGAAATGTTGAATCTGTTGACGTGTTGAATCTGTTGACACGTTGAATCTGTTGACGTGTTGAATCTGTTGGCATGCTGAATCCGTTGACATGCTGAACCTGTTGACGTGTTGAATCTGTTGACATGTTCAACCTGTTGAAATGTTGAACATGTTGAATATGTTGACATGTTGAGCCTGTTGACGTGCTGAATCTGTTGATATGTTGATCCTGTTCACATGTTGAATCTGTTGACGTGTTGAATCTGTTGACATGTGGAATCTGTTGACATGTGGAATCTGTTGACATGTGGAATCTATTGACACAGGACGTGCACCTAAGCTGCACGGTCGGGGCTTATTTCTAGACCTCAGGGTGTGACAAAATAAACATATGTCGTTTCTTGGGGAAGAAGCCTCATTCATTTCGAGCAGTGGCAGGATCCCCACTGAACAGTCCTTTGAGTTGTGACACCAAGCACTCTCTTTTCAAGTGCTAAACCATGGAAAATAGTTGAGCAGTTACAGTACAAGTTTGTTTGTTGGTTTGTTTGGTGTTTTTTGTTTGTTTTGTTTTTTAGGGGGGGGGGGTTATAGCTTAAGAGAACATGTCAGTAAATTAATAAAGAGATAGAGACCGGGAAAGAGAGAGAGAAAGAAAGAAAGAAAGAAAGAACGAACAAAAGGAAGGAAGAAAGAAAGAAAGAAAGAAAGAAAGAAAGAAAGAAAGAAAGAAAGAAAGAAAGGAAGGAAGACAGGAAGGAAGGAAAAAAAAAGGAAAGAAAGAAAGAACAAACGAACGAAAGAAAGAAAGAAAGAAAGGAAGGAAGGAAGAAAGGAAGGAAGGAAGGAAGAACAAACAAACGAACGAAAGAAAGAAAGAGAAAAGGAAAGAAAGAAAGAGAAAGAAAGAAAGACAGACAGACATATAGAAAGAAAGAAAGACAGAAAGAAAGAAAGAAAGAAAGAAAGAAAGAAAAAGAAAGAAAGAAGGAAGGAATGGTATATCGAGAGAGAGAGAGAGAGAGAGAGAGAGAGAGAGAGAGAGAGAGAGAGAGAGAGAGAGAGAGAGAGAGAGAGAGAGAGAGAGAACTCGAACTCGAACTCGAATATTTTAATGAGGGTAAATGGATAAGCCAGAGGCTTCTTTACACCAGGCCCTCATGGGGAAAAATTGAAAACAAGCATGAATAAACCAATTAATTAATAAACAAGATTATTTCAAATAACAATGAAATATTTCACTCAAAATCTCATTCAATTATTCAAAAAATCGAAAAAACAAATGAATAAACAAAACAAATTAAACAAGAAAAAACTCCCCTTCCCAACACCCCCTCCCCTAAATAAACAACACTCCCCCAAAAGTCCAGGCTAAATACGAGGCGCACGCACGCACACACACACACACACACACACACACACACACACACACACACTTACGCACGCATAGAAACGCACGCACGCACGCACACCACACACACATACACACTCACACACATCACACACATCCTGGATACATATCCATTCGCATGACATTTCATCACATACAAGATATAGACACATGTCATAATCATCAAAATAGCATAACCATACATTTGCACAGACAAAATCAGGCAATAAACATTATTTGATGTACGAAGACAGCGAGCCACAAAGCATCAAGAAAATGACAAATCTACTATCAGCTATTTCAACAATACACAGAACTACTTTCTTTCCGCTCTCATCTTCGAATACTGGTATGCGTGCTCATACCTACTCACTCTCTCTCTCTCTCACACACACACACACACACACATTCATGTGTGTCCAGCCCTATATACACATTATTAGAAATGATATAAAAATCCACCGAAGTAATGAAATTGTCCAACAGAACATTGCAAATTAACAATCCATACCATTCTGCATTAACAACAAAATACAACCCAAACGTCATTTTAAGGGGGGAGGGGGGGGGGGAACTCAGACAAGTTCATTGTTAACAAAAATCAAAGCAAGCAAGGGCACACACACATACGCACTACTGTTCCAAGCAAGCTCACTAATGTCAGTTACACTGAATTGAACAAGTATGCATGGAAAGCTTTTTTGAAAAATAGTACACTACCTTTGTTTTTAATTGAGACAGGGATCCCATTCCATAATTTGGTACCAGAATACACCAGTGAAGACATAAAAAGATCAGTTCTTGGTCGAGGTGTAACAACTATACATTTATTTCGAACTGTTTTCACTGGAAATCTCTGACAAAGATAAAGTGGAGCAAGATTATTCATAATTTTACACATAAATAGGCCTTTATTGAAGCGACATTTCAGACTAAATGGAAGAATGTCCAATTCTTTATAGTCACAAATTTCCAGGGAACTAGTTCTTAAGAGAATTAACTTTAGAGAACGTCTGTACGATCTTTCAATTCGCTTTATACAGTTTTTACTCGCTGAATCCCAGCACGTAGAGGCGTAATCAATGTCTGGTTTTATATAAGCAGAGAAGAATAGTTTGCGAGTATGTTGATCCAGATAATGTTTTATTCTGTTAAGTTGAAATAACTTTTTAGATAATTTCTTGGAAACATTAAAGATGTGGTTTGACCAGGACAAGTTATTATCAATATGTAGACCAAATAATTTAAATGAATTTACTTCTTCCAACATTTTATCATCGATTTTTATTCCATTTAGTTTGGTTTTGAAGTTTTGGCGTTTTTGTCTGGTTGTAACTACCATGAGTTTAGATTTCTAAGGATTGATGGCCATGTGATTATGTTCTGTCCATGTGGTCAGATTGTCTAAGTCATTTTGTAATTCTGTACTCATTGACATTACGTCCTTACCTACAGTATGTATGGTAGTGTCGTCTGCAAAGAGTTCACATGTGGGAGATACATGGAGGGGAAGATCGTTGATGTATATTGAAAAGAGGACAAGACCCAACACGGACCCTTGAGGAACACCATATTTTATGGGCAAGAAAGACGACGTTATGGAGTCTTGATAAATAACTTGTCTCCTTTCATTAAGAAATGAGTTGATCAGTTTTAGTGCATCTGAACATATACCATATATTGTTAGTTTCCTTATGAGTAAGTTGTAATGATAGTGTCAAAGGCCTTAGCAAAGTCAACAAAAACTGCTCCTGTTAGTAAATCATTGTTAATATTATGATGCCACTGCTCTATCAGATTAGTAAGTGCTGTATGACATGAATAATTTTCTCTAAATCCACTTTGGTTAGGATGAAACAATTTATATTTTGTAAAGTGTGACAAAAAATGTTGTTTTAGATGTTTTTCTAACGGTTTAGACAATGTAGATAGAATTGATATAGGTCGGTAATTAGAGGGGTCACTAGGATCACCGGATTTAAATATGAGTAACACTTTGGCGTCTTTAAACATTTGAGGATAATAACATTTTTCTATACAAAGGTTATAGATGTAAGCAAGATGCTCTGAGATTACAGGTGCAGAAATTTTCAAAATTTTACTATCTAAATTGTCTAAACCACGAGAGCTTGTTAGCTTTAATAGACACAATTCCTTGTACACTTCATGCACACCAATAAACCTAAAGATGAGTTTTAATTTAATATGCTTTCCGCTACAAAATTTATTTAAAAGAAGTAAATCATTTTGTTCAGAGTGGTCAACATTTACAAGTTTTTCAGCCACAGTACAAAAATGTTTATTGATATTTTCTACAGATAGGCCTGTACCTGATGAAGCATTAGAAATGGATGGTTTACCAGCTAATTGGTTGATAGCATTCCAGATGGACTTTGAATCTTTTTTAGATGAAATAAGTTCGCTAAAATATTTCTTTTTTGCAATTCGTTTGATATATGTTATTTTATTCCGCTGTACCTTAAATTGTTCATCTTTACCTGTTGACTTCAGTAAATTATCACGGATAGTTATAGCTTCTTTAATATCATCAGTTAGCCATGGTGGTTTGTCTCTATATTTAACACGTTTTACTCTAAGAGGGGCGTGACTATCAAAGATAGATGAAAATATGCTGTACCAAACTGCAAGTGCTTTGTCTGGGTCAGTAAACTGGTATACATTAGAAAAATCTACTTTACAAAGGTCAGACAAAAAGTCTTCTGTATTAAAGTTTCTATAGCTGCGAAAAGAAATACACTTGTGTTTACATTTGGGTATTTTAGCACCTTTCTTAGACCAGGTAAAACATACAGGATAGTGATCACTGATACCATAGACAGGAACAGACAACTCTATTATGCTAGACAGATTGGTTGTATATACCTTACCTTAACCTTAATTCTCTCTGTGCCAGGAGGCACACAAGGCTTGAACATCATTCCTCCACTGGTTCTGGTCTGCAGCTGTGCGTCGTGCGGCGTTCCACGTGCTCCAGCCTGCGCCGTTCCGCTCTACTTCTACCATTCGTCGCCATGTTGTTTTTGGGCGTCCCCTTTTCCTTCTCCCTTCAGGTGTCCATCCGAGGGCAACAGCACAGTCGTCACTCCTGTCCTTTCTTAGGACATGTCCGATCCAGTTCCATCTCCGTCTTCTAATCTCCTGGCTGATTTTTTCTGCTCCTGCTATTTCCAAGACTGTCTTGTTGGCAATGTGTTCTTGCCATCGGATCTTGAAGATCCTCCTCAGACATTTGGTTTGGAAAATGTCTAGTTTCTCTTCTTCTCCTTTCTCCTTTTTGGTTGTATATATATGGTCAATTAATGTTTCAGAACGCAATGTTTTTCTTGTGGTGGTAGTTATTAATTGAGACAGATTATATACTTCAAACGTTGTTTTCCAATTATCATGTGGTTTAAACAAATCAATATTAAAATCTCCAAGTAGAACGATTTCTGCTGAGTGGTTGGAAACATCATCCATCATCTGTTCAAATCTATCATACCAATTTATTGGTTCATTTGGGTTCCGATACAAAAATCCCATCAATATTGGTTTAGTTCCTTTCAAGCTTACTTCTAACCATATACATTCAATATCATATTTATCAAATAATGTTATATGCTTATAATTAACTGACTGGTGAATATAAGTTATTATTCCAGTTTCTAACTTGGTTGTGGCATCTCGTCTAACAAACTTGTAGTCTTGAACTGATACTATTACATCTGCTACATTAGGAGATAATCGTGATTCGGCAAAACTAAAAACATGAAAGAGATTGTTTGAATTTGACAAAATAGAAGGTAAGTCTGAAACTTTGTTTAGCAGGTGGCATACATTGAGAAAGCCTACACTGAGTCCATATTTAGTAAGCCATCAATTGGTATTCGAATATTTTACCATGACGTAAGCTATTATGAGATCTAATTTACCTTACTTGTATTTTTAACAATACAACTTAAACATGGAGAATATGATCCTGATTAATGATAATATGTCTCTACAACACACTGAGAGAGAGAGAGAGAGAGAGAGAGAGAGAGAGAGAGAGAGAGAGAGAGAGAGAGCGAGCGAGAGAGAGAGAGAGAGAGAGAGAGAGAGAGAAGAGAGAGAGAGAGAGAGAGAGAGAGAGAGAGAGAGAGAGAGAGAGAGAGAGAGAGAGAGAGAGAGAGAGGAGAAAAACAGAACGAAAGAGAAAATATATCAAGAAATGGATGTGTGAATAAATGTAAATATAATAGAACAAAAGAAAGAAATGATAGGATAAAAAGGAGACAGACAGGAGGAAGAAGAGAAAAGGAAGATGAAGACAGAATGACGGAGTAAATAAACGAATAAAGAACAAACGAAAGACAGACAGACTGAGAGAACAGACTGATTTTTTTTGTTTTAGTCTGCTCTATTTGTCTGTCTGTTTGTTTGTCTCTCTGCCTATCTGTCTGTCTGTCTGTCTGTATGTCTGTCTATCGATATATCTCTCTCACTGTCTTTCTCTCTGTCTTTCTCTCTGTCATTCTCTCTGTCATTCTCTCTGTCTCTGTCTCTGTCTCTGTCTCTGTTCTCTCTCTCTCTCTCTCTCTCATCTCTCTTCTCCTCTCTCTCTCTCTCTCTCTCTCTCTCTGGGTGGCTGTCTTTTGGTCTTTCTATCTATCTGTCTGTCTGTTTATCTGTCTGTCTGTCTGTCTGTCTGTCTGTCTGTCTGTCTGTCTGTCTGTCTCTCTCTCTCTCTCTCTCTCTCTCTCTCTCGCTCGCTCTCTCTCTCTCTCTGTGAGAAAATCTTGGGCACACATTAAAACCTGTTCCACTTTCGGAAGAGTAGGCCATTGGGTGTCGGTGGGAATGGATGACAAAATGTACACAACGGCACACACACGGGGTTTGGATGAAAAAGCACATGAATGCTTATGCCATTATCCTCGAAGTAAAAGAATAAAAAATCACACACACACACACACACACACACACACACGCACACACACACACACACAGAGCACACACACACACACACACACACACACACACACACACACACACACACACGCACACAGAGCACACACACACACACACACACACACACACACACACACACACAAACACACACACACACACCACACACACACACACACACACACACACACACACACACGGGATAGCCTAGTGGTTAGAACATTGCGCTCGCAATCTGGCGACCCGGGTTCAATTCCCGTTCAAGAGGATATTTTCCCCTAGAGTTAATATCAGTGCAGACTCCACTATCCCCAAAGTCCTTCGGATGAGACTATAAACCGAGGCTCCTTGTGCGAACGCACGCAGAACATCTTGTGCGTTGATTAAATCCTGTTCCGCTTTTCGTAAGAGTAGGCCATTGTATGCCGATGGGAACAGATGACAGAATTTACAAAAATCGCATACACCCGGGGACTGGATTTTAAAAAGCACACTAGTGCTTATTCCATTATCCTCGATAAAAAAAAAGTAAAATGTAAAAAACACACAGATGTACGGCTTTCTCAGTGTTTTTGCTTCGACTTTGCTCTCTAATGGCTGTCTTTTATTTTAAAAAAATATCATTGTCTTTATTTTCAGTTTGCTGTGGTATTTATTTATATGTTTGGTTATTCCTAACTAAAAGACATATTGACTACAGCTAGTTTATATTGTTTGATTTCCATTCCATTACAAATATGAATTATAGTTTGTGTATTATGTGTGTGTCTGGGTTTTTTACATCCAGTCCCAGTGTGTATGCAGTTTTGTAAATTTTGCCATCTGTTCCCACCCTCTCACATGGCCTACTCTTCCGAAAAGATAAACAGGTTTTAACGTGGGTGCAAGATGTTCTGAGAGAGAGAGAGAGAGAGAGAGAGAGAGAGAGAAGGAGAGAGACAGAGATACAGAGAGACAGAGAGAGACACAGAGAGACACACATAGCGTGAGACAGAGAGAGAGAGACAGAGAGACGCAGAGACAGAGAGAGAGACAGAGACACAGAGACAGAGACACAGACAGAGAAAGACACACAGAGACAGAGAGACTGTTCAAATGAACACACACACACACACACACACACACACACACACACACACACACACACACACACACACACACAAAGGGGAAGTTCTTATGAATCAAGACACTTATTATCCAAAACGAGCTCGCAATATTTCATTTCTGCTGCCAATTAAAAATTATACAGATTCATTAATGAAAGACATTGGTATTGATCTAACAACAATTCCAATTTTTCCAATGGTTCCTCAAATGCCTCCTTGGGAACATATATCAGCTAACTTTGACACTGACTACACAGATGTAAAAAACAATGAAGATCAAAATTTGCTCACCGTTGATGTAAAAAGTCACATTGAAAGTAATTATGCTAATTATTTAAAGTGTACTGGAATCAGGAAGAAATGGGGCAGCATTTGTGGTTCCTGTTTTAAAAGTACAAAAATCATTTTATTTAGGAAACACATTTTTCTATTTTTACGTGTGAATTGTTTGCAATCCTTATGGCCTTGAATTTATTGTCAAATACTGCGCTTGATATTCGCCACATTCTTTTTTTGCGTTGACTCAAAAGCACTATTGATGGAACTAAAGCACTGGCAGGGGAACATAAGGAAAGATATTGTATTTGAGATAAAATTCTTGACACATTGTATTGCAAGCTGCAAGCAGAGGCATACGAATAACTTTTTGCTGGGTCCCTTTTCACTGTCAAATCTATTGGAATGAGTTGGTTGATTCTTTAGCAAAACAATGTGCCTCTGATTGCAACATTGAAACATTTGATTCCAATTTCGCATTGTCCTCGCATGAAATTAATGCTAAATTGATGAATTGTATGCATTCCAAAATGAAGAAAACACACTTTGAAAACATTTCTTGCTCACGGAAAGTAGACATTTTCATATATATTATGAGGCTAAATGCATGGAACACCAAATACTCTAAAAATATGACATGTTGCTGTTCTCAATCTCTTTCAATCCACCATTTATTGTTTGATTGCCCAATCCTAACTGACCTTTTTTAAAAGGAAAGGAATAGATATTCATAAACAATATGCCACTGTTCAAGAAGTTTTATATGACTCTCAGCAGTTCATAGCATCAGTTGCTGTGATTATATATTCTTACCCAGTAAGATCTCTACTGTAGATAGTTGTGAGAATATAAATATACGTACATAAGAGAGAGAGAGAGAGAGAGAGAGAGAGAGAGAGAGAGAGAGAGAGATGGGGGGGGGGGGAGAGAGAGAGATGTTGGTTTGAATGCGGGTGTGCCCCTATCACCAAGTAGTGAATGGACATGAAACAAAACAAAACAAAACACACATACACACACGCATACACACACACACACACACACACACACACACACACACACACACACACACACACACACACACACACACACACACACACACACACACACGTTTAAAGAATCTGATCAATTCAAGGAACGATATTTAAAAAGTTGTCTGACCACTGCCCATATTTTTTGTTATATGGCTCCTTCTCAAATAGATTCGCGTTTTGTATCCGTGAGAAGGGTTAATTCGCTATATTTTAGAATGAAGTTAAATTCATTCCTTACAAAATTTTGTAAACATGTCAGATGTCTATGTGGGGATCATATTTCTAATACTCATATCATATTTGAGTGCCCTATTGTAAAACCTTTTTTACCTACATTTCCTGAACAGTCTCTGGAAAATGTATTTGAAAATTCAAAGCTAGCCTTTGCCATTGCTAGATGTTTATTGCATAGTTCACTTGAATATTTATTGTAGTTACATTATTGTTATTTCATGTTTCCACATTGTTGAGTTTACATTTTGCTCCTGTTTAAAAGTATTATCCTTACTTTTCTATGTGTTTTTTGTTTGTTTTGTTTTGTGGGGGTTTCGTTTTTTTCCCCACAAAAATACCAACACTGATGCTATTTCTTAACCTTTTCTCCTTTCACTCCCTCTCCCTTCTTTAACTTCCATTACACTTTCTATTTCCCTCGTCTGATATCACTTAGAGTGAACAGACGTTAAATTGAAGACAACAACAACAACAACAACAACACACACACACACACACACACACACACACACACACACACACACAAGCAAATAATATAAGTTCCTACCATGTTCTTATTCAATACATGAACTCACATGTACGGTATTGACGTCACACGTCCATTTTTGCAAATTGGCGCTGACTGAAATCAGTACGTGAAGAACTTTTCCTTTCCTGGATTTGTTGGGGGGTTTTGTGGGTTTTTTTTTTTTGGGGGGGGGGGTGTTGTTGTTATTTGTTTGTTTTTTTGGGGGGTGCGGGGGGGCTGGTTGTTTTTTTCCATTTCCTGGACTTATCTTTTCTAGAAATCAGTTCGGTTAATACGGGTTTTATTTTTCTTTAGGATACACAGCCGTGTGTGTGGTGTGTGTGTGTGTGTGTGTGTGTGTGTGTGTGTGTGTGTGTGTGTGTGCTTGTGAGTGTGCTTGTGAGTGTGCGTGTGTGTGTGTGTGGGTGTGTGTGTGTGTGTGTGTGTGTGTGTGTGTGTGTGTGTGTGTGTGTGTGCTTGTGAGTGTGCTTGTGAGTGTGCGTGTGTGTGTGTGTGGGTGTGTGTGTGTGTTTGTGTGTGTGTAAGAGTGTGTGTGTGTATGTGTGTGTGTGTGTGCTTGTGAGTGTGCTTGTGTGTGTATGTTGTGCGTGTGTGTGTGTAAGTGTGTATGTGTGTGTGCGTGTGTGTGTGTTGTGTGTGTGTGTTTGTGTGTTGTGTAAGAGTGTGTGTGTGTGTGTGTGGCTTGTGAGTGTGCTTGTGTGTGTATGTGTGCGTGTGTGTGTGTAAGTGTGTATGTGTGTATGTGTGCGTGTGTGTGTGTGTTGTGTGTGTGTGTGTTTGTGTGTGTAAGTGTGTTTGTGGGTTAAAACTCAACAGTCCTTATGTGCTGCAGCCCTGGGGGCTGGTTGGCCTTTGCAGAACATCTCCAATGCTGACTGTCCTTATGCCCACTTGGCTGAGAGAGTGGGGATGTACTGTGGGCAAGGAATCTCCACTAAAATCAAATTTCTGCTCAATTTTCCAAACAGCAGCTGCCTCCTCTGCTGTTTTGGAGGTCATCGTCGGACACGACGGACAAACATACATAAGTGTGTGTGTGTGTGTGTGTGTGTGTGTGTGTGTGTGTGTGTGTGTGTGTGTGTGTGTGTGTGTGTGTGAGAGACAGACAGACAGACAGACAGACAAATCAATCTGTTACCTCGGTTTGCCGTTCTTTCGTTTGTTTTTTTATTCGTTTATTTACTCCGTCATTATTTCTTTGTCTTCCTTTTCTGTTCTTCTTTCTGACTCTCTTCTTTTCATTGTATCATTTATTTCTTTGATTCTGTTATATTTACACTTATTTGCACATTCATTTATTGATACATTTTCTCTTTCGTTCTGTTTTTCTTCTTCCTTTCTGTCTGTCTGTCTTTCTTTCTGTCTTTCTTTCTTTCTTTCCTTTACTCGTTCTTTCGTTCTTTCTTTCTTTCTTTCTTTCTTTGTACTGTCTCTATCTCTTTATTGATTTATTTACACATTCTCTTAAGCAGCATCGAGCGTGGTTACCACTTGGATGGGTGACCGTTTGCTTGCGCGCCTTGGCTTCAGTAAAGTCCCCCAGTTCACCCAGCTGTAAATGGGTACCTGCCCTCTTTAGGGTCAGGGAAGGTAAAGCAGCAAGGGAGAGGAGATGGGCGCCGCCCTCAATATGCTGGCCCCTAGAGAAGTGGAGGTCTCTGATGCCTCGCTCCCCTACGACCACATAGGTTATGGGACACCAATACCCCTTTTTTTACGAGGCAAGTAAATCCGTGCACGTGTGTGAACACAAAACACAAATTCTCTCTCCCTCAGCAATTCTTATGAGTAAATGAGTAAAAGGTGCAGGTGTCCCATAACCTAAAAGGTCGTAGGGGAGCGAGACGTCCGAGACCTCAACTTCTCTAGGGCCAGCATATTGAGGGCGGCGCCCATCTCCTCTCCCTCGCTGCTTTACCTTCCCTGACCCTAAAGAGGGCAGGTACCCATTTACAGCTGGGTGAACTGGGGAACTGTACTGAAGCCAAAACACGCAAACGGTCACCCATCCAAGTGGTAACCACACTCGACTCTGCTTAACTTGGTTGGGGGGAAAGCGAGTGCTCTGACCATTGAGCTATCCTGTTGACAAAAATAAGAGATCTAAGTCTCCACACTTGTATGAGCTGCGGGTCATGTAGTGCTTGTCGGAAAACTTTTCGCTGGTTTTCGCAGATGTTTTAAAGTATGAAAAAATTAACTGTGTGCCTGTTTTTCGGATTGAGGCTAGTCCAAAGAGTAATGCCAGAAGGTTATGAGAAAGTTGGAAATGATCACGTGAGGATTGCTTGTGTTCTTACAGTGTTGACCCCGCACATAGCTATTGCGGTTAGGAAGTTAGTGGATGACAAAGGACTGGCGGGGGGGGGGGGGGGGGGGGGGGGGGGGGGGGGGGGGGCAGGGTTAGAACATTGTTAAAACATCAAACCTACCAAAATTGTGCAAAATCACATGACTTCTGAGTTACAGGCTAGTGTTTTACAAAAAGGTGTTGTTTTTTTCTGTGGATGCCGTAGTAAGTGCGGTATGAATGCAAGAGAACTACAGGAAAACACGAGGGAAAATGGCAAAAGCTAATGGTTGTGTGTAAACACCTAATGCACATTTTGTCTTCTGAAAACTTCGAACTAGGTTCTTTTTTTAGGCCTAGGGTCTGAAAGAGCAGACTTTCTAATTTAAAAAAAACCCAACTCGTCCCTTTTTTTTCTTTTTTTTTTAATCTACCTACTGACGTCTTACCCTGATGACCAATATCAATTTGACGTCATCTGGTTTCCACTTTGCAAACACTGGGCTGAGGAAGTCCTAGAGCGAGAGTGTGAGCGAAACAGCGGGTTTGGAAGAGAGCAAACGCCACTGTCCATGGACATGGGAGTGGTGTCTGGTGACCTCTGAAAACACTGTGCTCTCCACTCTTCAGCAGGGCTGGTGTAGAAGGACCAGCCAGTCGGCGCACTGCACGGCCTCCAAACGGTGGGAGCTGTCTCTTCGAAAAACGCAGACAGGGGAAGGTAGGCCTGGATTGGTGACCAGATCTACTGTGGACTGGTTCATTGACTATTGTATTACTGGCCTTAAATTCAATGCCAAAAAAAAGACCAAAAGTGATGTGTTGTTATGTTGTTTGTCCGTCGTGTCCGACGATGACCTCCAAAACAGCAGAGGAGGCAGCTGTGTTTAGAAACTGGGCAGAAATTTGATTATAGTGGAGATGCCTTGCCCACAGCACATCCCACTCTCTCGGCCAAGTGGGCATAAGGACAGTCAGCGTTGGAGATGTTCTCCAAAGGCCCTCTAGCCCCCAGGGCTGCAGTACATAAGGACTGTGCGAGTCAAGCCTCCTAGTCAGAGAGTCATAGTCGATCACTAAAGACCAAGCTGATAAAGTGGAATTCCATGAGTGGGAAAGCCACTGGTCATACAGTCTCTCACCTTGCTGTTGCCCCGGGGTCAATGGTTTAATCAAGAACTGTGATAAAGCCCAGGCGCTGACGGCAAAAGTGATGAACAATGATAGTACAGTCATCCCTCAGATCTGGAACACGTTCACAATTTCAACTATTTTAGGCTCTGTAAAAGCGGGTGATGGCGTCCTGTTTACAAGACGTCAAGGCTAGAATTGACATGGCCATATAAAAGATGTTTCGATGAAACAACCAAGCTAGACCTAGAAAGACATGGGCGTACCTAAATATTTCAAAATCAGAATCGTCAAAATACTAATCTGGCCTGTATGGCTGCATGGGTATTAGAAGCCTGAACAATGCAAACATTGGAAAAAAATAAAACTCAGCCGAAATGGGGTTCTACAGGTGACTTGTAAGAGTCAGATGGTCAGACAGAAAAACACACAAATAAAAGCATTATGATGAACTCTCAGTGCAAAGACAAATTAATGTTGGCTGACATTGATAAGCGCAGACTTGAGATATGTTGGTCATGAAAACAGAAACACACAGACAAATCTGAAGACGACAGTTCTTCAAGGCTAAGGTTGAGGGCAGAAGGAAAAGAGGCAGACTACCACCAACATCCTACATTGACAACATAACTGAGATCAGTGGTCTGGGAGGGCTACAGGAGATCGTAGGTCTCCGAGGCAGAGAGAGAGAGAGAGAGAGAGAGAGAGATGAGAGAGAGAGAGAGAGAGAGAGAGAGAGAGAGAGAGAGAGATGGTAGGTGAACCCAGGTAGAATTGCGTGGAGCTCCTACCGACAACAGCGGCGGTAGAGACAGTGTTAGTTGAGTGTTGGCAATAATGTGGGGCGTGGGTTCGAATCTGACTGCTGAGCTGTTTGCTGAAGAGGATGCGTCTTTTAGAACCCACATTGGTTCGGCCCCAGTCGCCTGACGATCCTTCAGGGAGACTAGCATCCCAGGCCTGTTTTTCACACACTCACCTTCCGCACACGCTTTTTCTTCTTCTTCTTCTTCTTCTTTCTTTTCTTCTTTCTTCTTTCTTCTTCTTCTTCTTCTTCTTCTTCTTTTTTCTTCTTTCTCCTTTCTTCTTCTTCTCTCCTCCTCCTTCCTTTTTGGTCATGTTTCTCCCAGGGGAGGTTTGTCATTGATGAGCCTTCTCCATCTCTCTCTCTGTTTTGAGCTTCCTCCTTATTTTATGCCCCTTTCTCTAAGATCATCTGCAATACAGGCAGCCCAGGTTTTTCAAGGTTTTCCCTTTGGTCTCTTTCCATCCACTACGAAGTTCGTTGCTCTTTTTATGATGTGGTGTCTGCTGTCCGTTGAACATGCCCAAACAGCGCAGTCTGTTTGATGCTAGCTACAGACTTCATACTAAAACAAACTTCCCCTATCATTTGAAGATGAAGCAGGTCAGCTAAGTCCTGCAGCTCCAATGATAGAGACGTACCCAGCATGCATCCACGGCCTGTAGAGGATAAACGCCGTCAAGTTCAGCTTAGTTGCTGCGGATAAGAATGACAGAAAAACTTCAATGTAAAAACCCAGAGACTCCTTAAGGAGTTAAGGAGAAGTCAAGTCAAATTCCCCGGCTAAGAGCTGAACTGACAGCAGAAGGCAGGACTATTACCAGATCTGTCACTGTTTTCCCAAGCTGAAAAATCCAGATTAATTTACAATTGAAAGAATCAGAAGGATATGTTTACCATAATTATATTCCGACATAAATACCTTTGTCCTTTGATCAAGTCCATATTTTTCTTTTACGTATGTGAAACGAGGACCATAACGGCAGATATTGAAAGAAGGATACAGGCAATGGAGTTGAGGTGCTTTCGCAAACTCCTTGGTATCTCACACAGAGATCACATCACTAATGAACAAGTGAAGGCTAGAATTAAAAACGCCATAGGACCATATGAAGAGCTCCTGACTTTAGTGAAAAAAACGCAAACTAAAGTGGTACGGGCACGTCACGAACATCTGGACTGGCCAAGACTGTCCTACAGGGAACAGTACAAGGAGGGAGACGAAGAAGCAGAGAGAGAAAACGATGGCAAGACAACATCAGAGAGTGGACTGACTGGCCTTGAGTGGAACGATTTGCTACGGAAAGCAGAGGACCGCGGGGAGTGGAGGAAGCTGGCTGCAAAATCTTCATTAGTGCTCTCACGAGACTACGGGATAGGTGAAGGTGAAGGATGTCGTGGGCATGTCGCAACTGGCAGAGCCCATCCTTCTCCAGACGCATGCTGGGCATGTTCTTGTAGTCCCTCCTGAAAAGCCATTATTCAGATTGTTCATCACGAGTGACTTTTGGCAGATTAGGAGGGCCTCTCTACCGTGAGAGTGATGGTCTTCAATTTCACGTCTGTTCACATAAAAGTCATATTAGACAACAACAACAACAAAGAGTTGTGTGCATGGACTAATCTAAGAGTGTGCATGTCCATGTGTAGCAGCGTGTATGAAAGCGTGCATGAGCAAGCATGTATTTGGACCAGTTTATTTATTCATTTATTTATTCTTTTATATCGAGGATAATGGAATAAGGACTTATGTGCTTTTGTTTTACTTCGAGGCCCCCTGTGTATGCGGTTTTCTCA
>CM054161.1:47495388-47530421 GCA_028751875.1 Rapana venosa
TGTGTGTGTGTGTGTGTGTGTGTGTGTGTGTGTGTAGTGTGTGTGTGTGTGTGTAGTGATGTGTGTGTAGTGTGTGTGTGTGCGTGTGTATGTGTGTGTATGTGTGTGTATGTGTGTGTGTTTGTGTGTGTGTTCTTCAATTCAACGTCTGTTCACACACAGTGATATTAGTATGCGCGCGCGCGCTTGTGTGTGTGTGTGTGTGTGTGTTGTGTAGTGTTTTGTGTGTGTGTGTGTGTAGTGTGTGTGTAGTGTGTGTGTTCTTCAATTTGACGTCTGTTTTTGCTCAGTGAAATTAGTGTGTGTGTGTGTGTGTGTGTGTGTTCTTTAATTTGTCTGTTCACACTCAGTGCTATTGATGCTTGTGTAGTGTGTGTAGTGTGTGTGTGTGTGTGTGTGTGTGTGTGTGTGTGTGTGTGTGTGTGTGTGTGTTCTTCAATTTGACGTCTGTTCTTGCTCAATGAAATTAGTGTGTGTGTGTGTGTGTGTGTGTGTGTGTGTGTGTGTGTGTGTGTTTGTTCTTCTTTAATTTGTCTGTTCACACTCAAATTTATTGATGTTTGCGTAGAGTGTGTGTCTGTGTGTGTTGGGGGGGGGGGGTGCACGCGCGCGCGCAGTGTCTGCATAGTGTGTGGGGGGATCTCGCTCTCTCTCTCTCTCACTCTCTCTCTCTCCTCTCTCTCTCTCCTCTCCCTCTCTCTCTCTCTCTCTCTCTCTCTCTTCTCTCTCTCTATCTCTCTCTCTCTCTCTCTTTCAGTTCGTCCGATGATGATATTGTGATCAAATCGGTTGCAAAAGTTTATTGCTGAAGCACTAAATTAAAACAATTACAGCTAAGTTCCATTTCATGTATCATAGGCTGCCCCGAAGTCGCACCGCGGATACCTTAATGGTGGACATACAAACACGGGGGCACAGCAAAATCTCCCATTGGTGAACTTGGAGACTGTAGCCGAAGAACGAAACGCAAAATGTATCATCCTCCTTTATTTCAATTTGCATCTGCTCATGTTGTTCTTGTTGTTCTTGTTGTTCTAGTTGTTTGTGTGCTCTTGTTCCTTTGTTCTTGTTCTTGTTTTTCTTTCTTTATTCTCTGTTATTCTTTCTTCTTCTCTCTTCTTTACTTCTTCTTCTTCTCTTGTTCTTTTTCTTCTTCTTCTTCACTTCTTCTTCTTCTTCTTCTCTTCTCTTCTTCATCTTCATCTTCTTCTGCTTTTGTTTTTTTCTTCTCTTCTGCTTAACCTCCCTCCCTCCTCCTCCTCCTCCTTCTTCTTCTTCTTTTCTTCCTTCTTCTTGTCTTCTTCTTCTTCTTCTTCTTATTTTCTTCATCGTCTTCTTCTTCTTCTTCTTCTTCTTTTCTTCTTCTTCTTTTTAGTCGTCACATGCTCAGACAGCAACTCACTTGGTTGTCTGTCATATGAGCGAAAATGCGTTGTGCTGGCCGTCTAGCAATTGAGACTAGACGTTATCTTTTTAGTCTTTCTGGAATATAAAAGCAGAGTGAGGCCACTGTAGAAAACTAGACGAGAAGCGCGAGGTGGCAGGAAGGAAAAACCCAGTCTTCTTCTGTAATCCTTCTCCTTAATAAGGAACAAGGGAGAGGGATAGAAAAAGAGGGAATTCCTAGACCAGAATTTCCACAAGGTTGGATGCTGTTTTCTCTGATCAAGTCCCCCGGCATCACCTGGTTGAAATTTGGTATAATTGTCTCGTGGTAACTACGAGTGTATGGCATACTCTGTAGCTGGGACCCATCGTCTATTCAAGCTGGTTTTTTGTGTATAGGGTTTTGTTGTTCGTCATTCCTCTCCTTTGTGTTATTACAATGCTAGATCTCTACTGGAAATTTAAGATTTACTCTATCTTCATCGAACGTATTCTTGAAATTTTATAAACCTACCACGTTAATACGTCAGGTGTCTCTTTCTACAAGCAAGAATCGATTTTGCTATCCTTTACAAATTCAGACTTATATTACATTACGCATTTAACCATGAACATGACGTACGTTTACAGACTCAAGTTACCTTTTCTAAGATGATGGCAGAAGAAAACACACTGGACTGTTCTTTGCCTCTAAAGCTAAGCGTCTTCTCTTCCCCGTAGGGATACCGGGAGACTGTCAGTTTCATTAATAATAGCATCCCCATTTTCTGAAAATACTGTGTTAGGAATTCCCTCTGTTTTTTAAATCGGTCCTTTTCTTCTTTCGTCTCCTCCTTCTTGTCTATTTTCTGCCTTCTTGACCTATTCCCCTGCCTTTTTGAACTGCTGCTGCTGCTGCTGCCTAGCTGATGGTACTACTAACTTATATAAATAACTAATAAAAGCAATTCAGCGCTAATCTTGTATAAAAAAACAACCCAAAATCCAAAGCGATTGAGCATCAAATTTCTCGCACACAATTCAACAATAACAGATAAACAATGTTAACAAATTCAAATGTACATACACACACACCGCAAAATGCCTACGCCCACACGCACGCGTGCACACACACACACACACACACACACACACACACAACACACACACACACACACACCACCTACACCACACACACAAAAACACACGCAGAAGATTTTACACCTTTGGCAGGCGTGAGGGGATTTGGCTGATGAAGGCAAGGACAGATTAGAGATGAACCAGGAGGAAAAACTAAGAACTTGGATAAATATGTTGCTCGATGGTTTAAAATTGCTGGTAAGTAGGCTTTTGTTGAAGATGAGAGAGGGAATGTAATTCCAGATTGTGGACCAAAACAGATGAAATAGCACCGGCAACGGTGGATTGGTTGCTCTTCGGTATTCGTAAACATAGGGTTCTGCAGCGTAGCGGATGGGAACGAGAAGGAGTGTACAGTGAAGAAATTCACAGAGGTAGGCAAGGTGTGTTTGTGGAGACATTTGTACAGAGGGAGTTGATTTTCATAGTTTACTCTCTGTGGCACAGGCAGCCAGTGGAGAGATCGCAAGAGAGGGTAAAGTGCTCAGATGTTTTTTCTTTCTGAGGACATGTCGATGCTGCAGCGTTTTGTATGAGGTTGAAGGGGAGGATTATGATGCTAGCAGGACCAGCCAAAGAATGAATTGCGAATTGGTCCAGAGTGAAAGACATTATGAGAGTGATAGTGCGCGGATGTTGCATCAGTGGACAGTTACTTCAAAATGGCACTAGTACGCCGTTAAATGTTAGTCGCATACGGCAAGTCTTGGAGATTTAATTTCTTGCATGCGAGGGTATGTTGTCGATAAAAACCCAGATACTACACAGAGTGAGATAGCGAATTGACATACTGCAGGCATTTCAATTGAAGCTGTTGTGATGGGAGGTGGAGTTTTGTTTCGCGACATACAAGCATGGCTTCAGCGCTTTATTTGCATTCTAGCATGTAGCTTGTCCTGTGTCACCCAGTTTTGAATGTCTTGAAGGCAGTCGTCCATATTTGTCACAGCTGCTAAGAGGGCAGATTTTAGGTGGTATCAAGGGCCACGTATCTAACGAGTCATTCAGCATGAAGATGTTGATTGACTCGATGATGGTTTATCATATGTGAAAGTGGCGAGCAGTGTGTAGAGGGTGAAAAGACAAGGGCAGTAGATCTCTGGATTCTCTGTGGGACTCCAATTCCAGTTCGACAGGTGAAGATTGAATCTTGTTTACTGCAACTGTGTGATTGGTCTGTAAGGTATAAACTAAGTCCAGGTGAGGGATGTGCAGTTTAACTACCAAAAGTGTTTTGGAGAGGGACAGAAGAATAGAATGGTCTCTAGTGTCAAAGGCTGCAGGTAAGTCAAGGAGAGTGACGAATGGAGATTTTTGCCTGAGTCGCGAAGAAGTAGGACCGTGTTTGTGATAGGGTGGTTTCAGTGCTGTGTTCGCGTCTAGGCCAGACTGGAAAGGGAGAAGGAGACTTTTGGAATGAAGGTGGTTTTGTAGTTGTTCTGAACACTGTTGTTAAGGAGTTTAGAGATGAAAGGTAGTTAGAGAAACAGGTCTGAGAATTTCACTGTTAGGGTCGTGTGATTGTGCTTTTATAGTAGAGTGTACTATTGCAGTTTGAGAGCTGGTGGGAACATTCTGAAGAGAGATATTACTATTTTGTTGTGATAGTGGGTATAGAGCGTATGAAATGCACAGAGTGAGAAGAAGAAGCAGGTACAGGCATCAAGATCGCACGATTTTATTGTTCATTACTTTCAACAATGTTTTGATTTTTTACTCGCGTTAGTTGTGAAAGAAAAGGAGTGAGAAATGTCAGTCAATTAGGGATTGGGAGGCGCAGATTGGAAAGAAGTCGATTCTCAGTGTGGAGCGATGGCTTGTGGATTTGGACGAAAGAATGAAATAATTAGAGTACAGTTCTCACCCTACGCAGATGGATGCGCTGGCCTGACGTGTCAAGGCGCAGTCCAGCATTATCGTTTATATGACAGGTGAAGCAATCAGTGTTGCTGGGGCGTGACCATTCTCGACAACGAAGAGAAGATTTCAAAGTACTGAAATACAAGATTAGAGACAAGAAGTAAGAGAGAAAAGAAGAAGAGAAGAAGAAGAAAGAAAAGAAGGAAAGAAGAAGAAGAAGAAGGAACCACTTCTTGCACACTGTTGATAGTGTCTTTGATATATCTCCATTGTACGAGTAGTCGTGTTCTTTTCTGAAGTAGGTGCTAGCTGCTTTTAACTCAGTCTTACGATGCATAGATCTTGTTTTGTATACAGCTTTTAAGCTTTAGGGTTTACTTTCAAAATTTGTTAAACTCGTGTGTTTGTTTACGCATTTATCCCGCTTACTTTTGTCGATCAAGCATTCTGCAGTATACAAAAATTCCCGTGTTTTGAGGCTAACGTATAAGCTTATTCTAATAGGTTAATGTTTTCAACAAAAAGGACAAGAAGTTCTGTTATTCCACATTGTGTGCGGGGTGTTGTTGTTTTTCAGGTCCATGAATAGTTTCACGCTACGCACAGTAATCATTTTGCAGCTATTCTCATTCTGTTGAGTTAGCTTTGATGAAGAATTCTCAAAATTCAGTGAGTTTTTTCTTTGCTTGCAATTCTCTCTAGAATATGTGTAAACTTTGATTTTCATTTCTTCTTTTTTTAACTGTAATTTTGTTTCTTTTATCATATGTTTTCAGTGATAATGGCACGCTATATATAATCAATACTAGTTTCCAAATCAGACTTTGATCAAATATTAATATAATTATAATGTATGGAATTATATAGCGCTGAATCTTGTAAAGCAAGCTAAATCAAGCGCTCAGATTTAATTTCTAGTGTACTTTTAAGTACGCAGATTTTCTCGTGAAAATTCGGGCTGCTCTCCCGCGGGGAGAGAGGGGAAAACGCGTCGTCTACTTAGCGCTGCGCCACCTTTCACGACTTTTTTTTTCTTTTTTTCTGCAGCTTCCGTAATTGTTTCCTATCAGAGTGGCTTTATTCTAAGAATTGCCAGAGAAAACTCTCTTGTTGCCTGGGGTTGTTTTACGTGCGTATAAATAATTAAGTTGTATCACACGGGACGCTCTCGGGTTTATCGTCTCATGCGAAAGAACTAGCGCCTCAGACACCACTCTTGGTCTAATGGATGGGGAACATTTTCCGGTCCAAACAGGGTTACGACCGCCCGCAACTCGACCCGGACTTTTCGCTTTCTAGACATGGTGCGTTACCTCTAGGACCACCGATCCCCTATCAGAACTACAAGTCAAAAATGGTATTTTATCTTCAATAATATATTGTGTGTTTGACTCGACTTGATAATTACACTGCATATTTCAGACTTGACCTATTCTGACATTTGTTGTTCTCACAATATTGATGTCAGTTTATTTTCTAAAAACAATTTTCTAAGTTTAAAATAGAGAAATAAAGGATTGTGAGATTTTCAACAATTTCCAGACCATACTACTGAGAGTTTGAAATGAGACGACCAATTTACCACAAACACATTAAGAGAAAAAGATGCGCTCAACATCTTGTATCAAGTATTCTCCATCATATCACTGTATGTATCAGTGTCGCTTTACGCCTGTGTCTTCTAGCTCTTAGGTCACTTCTCGACGCAATAGATGATGACGGTGGTGGTGAAGCGAGCATGCGGGCTTTCCCTAGTCACTGCTCTGTCTTGATCCTCTGTACTTTCACTGCTTCTGGCCTGCGACCAGTGTCTGCTGCATGGCTACCATGTCATTGTCTCTTTGGTGTCAATCATTGTTCTTCACTTGGCCACACATGGCTTGTCCTCGACTCCTCCCGCAATCTTCACTGGTACACGTGCTCGGTGACGTCAGCCTGGTTTCCTGGTGCTATGACGTATTCAGCGATTGACGTCCAGTAGCTGGAGCCTCATCGTGTTGGGGTTTTGTGCACTGTGGAGAAGAGGAAAGATGTGTCATGCGCCGCGTCGGTTGTCACTTCATGTGTGGTAGATTAGTGGTCACTTTGTCGTTTACATAATTTACCAAAGGAACATGGTTGGATGATTGATGAAAGACCACCTGGTCTATTTCTGGTGATTTTCACCTGGGCTTGATCTTTCCCTAGCATCCGTGCTTCACCTCTTTCTTGCTTTGGGCAACTGTGTCCTCATTGCCAGGTCATCACCTACATGCAGTTGTCCAAGTATATGAGGAAAGGCATCCGCAACAGACAGCCAGAATAAAGTCCGAGGGGGTGTAGCCAATGACAAGAACTCTCATTTTGATCATTCAGCGGAAAGTTTTGATGTTATCATTTCAAGCGTGAGGCTTTTGATGTCTATTGAAGAACCAATGACAATATCAGCGCCATAGAAGGGGACTTCAAACGCCAGATCTAATGTGTCTCGAAGCCGTGGTCCTATCGTTTCATCGTGGATGTTTGGTGGGGCACCAACTTTACCGTCTATTGTTGGAGCGGCAGAAGGTCAGGAGGAAGCCAAGAAATATTTATGCGCTTTAGTGTGAACAATAAAAGTCAAGTCTCAAAATGAAGCGGCATGGTCACGCTTTGATTTATTTGGGTAGTGGTTGTTTTGGTTTGACATGGCAACTATAAAATCGCACTTAGTTAGAACATTGGCTTTAGTGATATCGTCCCGTTTCAAAGTCATGTGCTTTCATGTTCTGGATATGGTACTGTCTCCCAACCTTTGATCTATTATGCTTTGTGGAACGTCTTCATCGTCTACTTCTTTTCCTTTGGTTGTTTCAGTAAGGCACATACCCTGTAGAAACATAACGCACAATTGCAGTAATGATATCGCTCTAACAGTGAAGTATTAAAATCCGCGAGAGAAAATCATGTAGATAGAAGAATGTGATGTATCGAAAGCTGCACTGTCCTACAGTGATGTGTGCAAACACGTCGCAGCAGACAATAGCATTCTACCAATAACGCAAGTCGAACAGTGTTCTGGAGCGAAACGCGCTAGACAGCCAAGTTTCACAAACAGGTCTAGCACATATTGCTGCTATCATCGCCCCAGGGTGAGATGCAGGGTTTTGTCAGTAAGAATGCATCCTCACATTCTGGAAGTTCTGTGGAGGAAATCCGCTCTTTTCTATCCTTCTCTTCGTTTCTGTCTTGTTCCTCTTGTTCTTATTCTTCCTATCTTGGTTATTTCTGCCTTCTGTTGCCTAACTTATCCTGGCTTGTTTTCACTCTTAAAGTTTTATTTGTTTATTATTTTATTTATTTTCTTCTTGATATCGAGGATAATGAAGTAACCACTTAAGTGCTTTTGTACCATCCAGTCAGTGTGTATGCAGTTTTTGTAAATTCTGTCATCTGTTCCACGGCACACAATGAGCCTACTTCTTTATACAAAGAAACGGAAACAGGATTACGTGTGCGGCAAGATTGTTCTGCGTGCTGTTGCACGACGGGGACATCGGCTTATAGTCTCATCCGAGACTTTTGGGGAGAGATTGGAGTTTCTGCACTGATGTTAAAATATCAACAAATGCTCAGCATGCAAAGCCAGAGGTGTGCACCCTGAATTGCACAGGCGCGTGTAACGGCAGTGCACGAGTTTCTCCGAGGACAGACCACAGTAGATGTTGTCTGAGCGTTTGACCAGATGTAAGTAGCCACTAGTGATCGAAGGGAGCCACTTTTCAATGTTATTACCAATTTGACTGATCTTAATTTTCAACACCCCCCCCCCCCCTCATCCCCTTGCTAAAAAAAAAACCCAAAACAAAAAAAAAAAAAAAAAAAAAAAACAAAAACAACAACCATCAACACCCCCCCCCCCCACCCCCGCCCCCCACCCCACCACCTACGCCTCCAAACCACCCCCCCATCTACAACCCCCCCCCACCCCCCACCCCCTCCCCCCCCCCATCCACATCTATCACTCTCATGCTATTATTTAACGTGGGGGATGACAGACTGGAAAAACTTAAAGTATGATAGTACTGGGATATGTGTCTTGCTATCTTTGGTATAACTAATATATAACTATTTTCTTTATCATTGGCATCGGACTGTTTGCTCAACTGGCTGTGAGCAGGACAACACTATCTCAAATTCCTGCAAGCTGCTGAATGGTCACTCACAAATACTGCTAACACTTGGCGGGTGGGATGATGGAAAAAAAAAAGCGAAGTAGTTGGGTTGAGTGTCCTTGCTTACAGATGTGTGGTAGCGCGGTCGGATCACCAAAGGCCGTCATTAGGTGTGGAGTTCGGACACATACCCGGTCTCACAACCAAAGTGAGTGTACAGTGGCGATGTCATAGAAACATCAGGGTCACACAGTTGGTTGGTCATCCACTTTAAGGATGAGTAGTTTGAGCGTAGCCACAAATACCTGACCACGCAAGCAGGTGTCTTGTATTCCGAGGCCTCGGTTGGTGCCGGCGATATATTATAAGAGTAAGCGTAGAGTACAACCCTATCTATTGTCTCAAAGCATATGCACTTCCATAGCGGATCATTACTTCCTTATTATTATCTATCTATGAAGTAATAGCCTCTCCCCCCCCCCCCTCCCCGATTCCGATCTCCAGTGCTACTGGTATCTCATGGTGCCTTCAGAATTGTTAGCCCTACACTACATTGCCCAGAGGAGATTGTGAACCAAGCCTATGTTGATGGGAAAACGTGGGACAGAAATCCTTATTATAGGAGTAAGATGCTAGGAGTCGCCACTCGGTAGATAACTCGCTCCGTCTGGCACCGCGATTGAGCTATACGTCTGTTAGTGTGTCCTAATAGGCTGAATTACTGGCTTACTTTCTCCAGAACAGCGCCACAGAACACCACAAAGTGATCCAGCAGCAGTGCAGGGGCCCCACCAGGCTTATGTGCCAACGCGACAGCAATAAGATGGGCTGACCCAGACGGACATCGACCAAGCAGGCCGAGACAGCCAAGAACATCAGAGTAGGCACAACGGTGGATCAACGAACTACGTAACGGTAAATTAAAGTATCAGGTAAATAACATATACTGAATAAACCAATAATACCCCCCACCCCCTTCGCGTTAACATTATATAAGAGGCAAACCCAAAATATAACTGTCATGTACCCACCAACTCACCATTAACTCCACAGAACAACAAGTCAGAACAAAAACATGACTAAAACCCAAACAGCGACCGACCATACCAACCGGAATAGAACCACACACACACACACACCACCCCCGCACACAACACCATCACGACACACACCACCTTGAAGGAAGCAGAAACCTATGGAAAAGGCAGAGGTAGTGTGTAATGGGAAGCCGTAATACCTTGGGAGTCACAATCAAGACATATGGCAAACTTTAAATACATATACCGAAAACTGACAACACAGTCCCACCACCAACACCACCACAAGAATAAAAAAAAACCCTGTAAGAAATAACATACGATCTCACACTTCTAATCACCCACTCAACAATATCTCCTCCCATTCATCCAAGACTTTGTCTCCGAGGACAATAATACCACGGACTAATAAAATAGATATTGCAACAACAAAAAACGAGCCCATTAACTCCAGACTCAGTAACTCGCTCGACGAGCACGCGCCGCGCGCGCACCCTCCCCCCACAAAACCCATTTAACATAAGTAAAATGTTACCCCTCCCTTGCAGTGCGTCTTTGGGAGCGCGTCATCCTCGACCTCAGCTACAAGAAAGGGATATGCCAAAAGAATGCGTGCTCGGCGCCCTCTCCTTCTACTCTCGCTGCTATCACATCCAAGTACCCTAGAAAGAGGCAGTTACCCATAATAGCTGGGAGAACTGGGGACTGACCAACCGCAAGGGCGCAACCGGTTGCACTGTAGTGTCCAACAGGTAACACGCTCGATGCTTCATAACCATAAGCTGGGGCACGCTCTTGCACAAAGCCACTGCGCGAAACGACCCATTTTCACAAAGTCTTGCACTAACACGCAAATCGCAAACGCTATAAATAGATAGCCTTGACAGGATCAATTAGTTAAGCCAAAAATCGTTATAGTATTTATCGACAGCAGCACACTACTTACAAAAGCCATTACCCCATTCCCCACTCCATCATGTAGGAGAACGTAGTAGCACCCCACCATTTGTATATACAACAAAAACCATAACCTCATGACCCACAATGAAAGTACACATGACAAGCCAAAACGATGTGACCACGCTAATATAACACGTAATAACATAATTTGTTATCTCCTATTCTGCTTCAATCTAAGTACTGAGTTATAAAGACAAATGAGGCCACATCAAATAAAAAAAAACTAATGATACAAACGACTAAAACAACTGCTACAAATGACCAGGGAAATACCCAACTCCACTACCAAATTGGAAAATATCTAGATAAATCAACCTGCGTAAAGAAGTGCAACACATCAACCCTCCCTCAAATAAGACACTTAAAAAACCGCCAATACCATTAGCCGTTAAACTACTCATGCGACCTGTGTGAAATATCCCACAAGCGTCTCCAATATCAAACAAACACAGACCCATCCGATCACTCGAACATAAAGAAGAGAGAGAGATAAACAAACAACGAAAGAGTGCAAATAACGTGAGGTAACGCCCAGCAGAGTACGTAACCCCACAACAGCACCACACGCATCAATCAATCATACCAGCCGCCAGCTGTAGTAGAGAAAACACTGCAGGAACATGCCACACTCATAGATATACACTACCAACCAACGAAGATTGAATAATGAGAGAGAGAAACATGTGACTCCTGCTATACAACCTCAGCGACCGTATAGTGCATGCAGTGACTGGCAAGTCACGCGCTCAAGCGATTAGCTTGCCCCCCCCCCCCCCCTTCCCCCCGCCCCGGCGGCCCCCGTCATCTAATCCCACCCATCTGTTGTCACCCACCTCGAATAGCCAAAATTCTAGTGATAGAATAGCTCCATACTTACCAAAACACTGGAGACAAACAAGGCCGAGTATTCTAATAAGTATTTAAGGTCGAGTCCTGAAGAAATATTCAACGGCTAATAGTATCGTCCCCTGAGATAAAAACGCTTATGACAAGTTTTTTAAAAAAAAGCAACAAAAATCGTTATGAAGATTGTTGCTCTTCTATACGCGCAGAGGCAATGTGTATTAATATTCCAAAGTGGGTTCGATTCACAATGAAAATCCCTGCTGAACAATTTTTATCAGATGTTTTTAGACGTGAAATAGATTAAAAACAATATCATTAGCCACATTGACAAAAAACGTCAGACTGTAGAACTGCCACAGAACTATGTAGGAAACAACCAAAATAAAAGTCGCTTGGAAACTATAACGTGATCACACGAAAAGGCTTGTCAATGTATGTGACAATGACAAAAATGAGGAGCGGTTAGGGATAGCTAGAGAACAACAAAATGGAGGGTTTACTACGTCACCAAACCAAGAATGGGTGGGGAAAGAAGAAAAGGCAATCAGTATATTTCTGCATGTCTGAAAATCTGTAACTATATTTATAAAACACTACAGGATCCAGTCGAGGCTATTTCAAATAGTAACGCGATATATACTGTATTTCGTCTTTTAGAGCAAACCTCCGTCGGTACTTCACCCATGGTGGACCGGACTAGTTCTCTCATGTGGTCACAGCGTACTCGCTTTTCCCCAGCCTAAGGGATTTAAGCCAGCATCGAGTTTCGTGGTTACCAGTTGGTTAGGGTGACCGTTTGCGCGCCATGGCTTTCAGACAGTCCCTACGTTCACACATGCTATAATAATGGGGTACCTGCCTCTTATAGGGAGAAGAAGGTCAAGTTCAGCGATGAAGAGAGGCAGACAGTGGACGGCGCCCGCCCCTCACTTATGCTATACACACTAGTGAAGCAGAGGACACAGATGCCTCAGCACCGCCCACCGACCCCTTTAGTATGGGACCCCATGTACATTATCAGTGTGAAAATATAAGTGTCAGACAAAAAGACATGATATTAACAATCATCTAGGGAGGAAAAACAGATGGGACTCTAAGAAATTTATGTTTGCGAAAAATTCAAAAATTCCTATGTCAAATAGACCTACTGAGATCCCATACTGGCCAGGAAGGGGCTGACACTATTTATTATGTGATACAATATAGCTCAACTACATTATCAATCAAACAGTGTTTATAAAAAAATTAATTGTGTGGGGTGTTTTTACTTTTTTATTTATAGAAAACGTACAAAGAATAAAGAAATCACATACAAGTTATGGACACCAATGTAACAGCAAACCCACACACACCATGCCTTTTCTAGGTTCATGCATCCATCAGTTGGTGTGTGTGTTTTTGTGTGTGTGTGTGTGTGTGTGTGTGTGTGTGAGTGTGTTTCATACTGTATTTAGTTCTGTTCATTAAAGTGAATTAGACAGAAAAAGGGACTGACTAGGAAATAAAGAACACCATATGGAAGAGAACCATCTAGCAGTTTGGTTTTAAGCTTAAATGTAACGCCATAGCGATGCAACAGGAAAAACAGTATAAGAACTTTAAACCTTCACCTTGACCTTTACCTATCCCGTAGTCTTTGAACACCGTTGAGGCAATCTGAAGATCTTGTGTCTCGCCTCAGGGTTCGAACAGACCACAGGGAGCCCATCAATATCAGGTCGCGTAAGGGCCCAGCCAGATGGGCCCGCACTGCTGCTGGATCCTTTGGTGGTGTTCAGTGGCGCCTGTTCTGAGCCAAGTTTACGAAGTAATTCACCTTTAGGCCCCCTACAAACGACAGTATAGCTCAGTCGCGGAGCAGGGACAGAGCGATGTTATCAATCCGATTGAGGTGGGCGACACCATCAATCATTCTCCAGTACGACTGTCCCCCGCTGAAACTCCCAAACCTCAAAGGCTTTGACACAAACTCGCCACAGGCCTCACAGAGTGTTCATGGGCAAACGAATCTGCACTATGTATCACCATTTGAGCACGCAGAGCAGCTGGGACCAGGGATCATGATGGCAATTCTTACATGATGATCAATAATAATGATGGACGTACTGAGATGACCGCATATGGAAGTGATAGTGCTTTGAGACATACTAGATCGGGATTTGTACTCTACGCTATATCTAATAATATATGCCGGCACCCAACCAGGACCGGAGAGTACAGACACCAGCAGTGTAGGTCAGGTATTTGAGACGCTCAAAAAACTCTCTCCTTAAAGTGGTAATATGAAACTCAACTGTGTGATCAGAATTCTTCTAATGATCCCACAGTACACTCACTTGTGGGTAGGAGACTCCGGTTAGAGTCGAAGAAACTCCCCCTATGACTCATATGGGGATTCGAACCCGCATCCTTTCCAAATCTGTAAGCCAAGGCACACAACAACTTCGGCTTTTTTTTTTCCAAAACTCCACCCCAACACCCCCCAATGAATCAGTATTGTGAGTGACCCCTATTCAGAGCTTGCAGAATTTGAGATAGTTTGTATGTCCCTGCTCACACCAGTTTGGGGCACCATTACCGATGCCAAAGATCAGATAAAATAGTTATATATATTTATACCCAAATAAGCAAGACACATATCCCTATAGACTATGTAACATTAATATGTTTTCCATGGTGCTGTCACCCGTTAATGTAATAGCTGTGAGCGTATAAGATGTTATGTCATTATAAGAGACATTCGAAATAGTCGGCTCCCTTCATCACTAGTGGTAGATTTACTCTTTGGGTCAAACGCTCAGACAACATCTACTGTGGTCGTCCTCTGAGAGAACGCGTTGCACTGCCGTTTAAGACGCCTGGCAAGTCAGACCTGCACGTGCTCAGGCTTTTGGCATGCGCGGAGCATTGTAGTATTTTACATCATGCAGACTCCACTCTACCAAAAGACCTTCGTATGCGACTATAAGCGATGTCCTCGTGTGCGCAACGCACGCAGATGACCTATGCGCACACGGTATAATCTTTCGTTTTTGTAGAGTAAGGCCATTGTGTTCGGTCTGCGGATACAGATGTCATGCAGAATTACACCCAAAAATTGCATATGCACACGGGGACAGGAGTAAAAAGCACATCAGATGTTGGATAAATCATTCTCCATCGCTATAACAGATAATACAATTAAACTAAATAATTAAAAATAACTCTTTAATGGAAAAAAAAAGCAGGATAATTGGGCTAAGAGATAGGCCAGAAATAACACGAAGGAGGAATAGAACAAAGAACAAGGACAAGGAATGAAGAGTGAAGGAATAGAAAGAGGAATTCTCGCACAGAACTATTACCAGAATGTGAGGATGCTATACATACTGACAAAACCTGTGCATCTCCACATGGGCGAATGGATAGCCAGCAATAAGTGCAGACCTGTTTATTGAAACTAGTTGTCGCTCTTTCGCTGACAGAAACCTGTTCGACGATGATATAGGAAATGCAAGTGAGCAGCGATGTATTTCATCACTAGTTACAGTGCTAGCGATCGATCATCACAGTATCTAATACTGATATATTCTAACACACCGCTTAGATAGATATTTACTAATATGTAGACTGATATACATTGCAATAGGTCGTAAGAAAACACACGTGAGACACAGATAACCCATCAAACACACACCAGAGGCCACGACTGTAAGACGAGATGAAAGAGTTCCCACAAAAGCAAAAAATAGCAAGTTGGCGCGTAGAATAGAGTATGTCCAAATCAGACATGAAAGTCAGATAGATGTATGAATACATCGAAACTAAAAGCAAGTTCTGTATCAAATGACGTTTATAGTTGCCATATTCAATAACAAACAACATACCAAAGAAATCAAAAGACAGCACCAAGGCGCCTTCTATTATGCTTTGATCTTTTGATCCCGAGCATAACAATACCTCATGGCTTCTCCCTGGAACCTTCTGCCGCTCAACAAATAGAGTGTAAAAAAGTTGGTGGCCCCACAAAATACCAGAACGAAGACACGGCTTCGAGGAATACTACTCCTGGCTTGAAGTCTCCCTTCGTATGCGCTGAGATTGTCATTGGACTTTCTAGGACATCACAAAGCCACTCTGGAAATTGATAAACCTACAAAACCGCCGCTGAAGTCAAAAAAATGAGAGCTCTTCGTCATTGGTCACTACTCGTGTACATATCTATTTGGGGTCTGTTGCAGCGTTCTTACCTCATCAGTCTTGACAAAGCTTATGGAGATGATGACCTGGCCAATGAGGGACACAGAAGGCCACAGCAAGAAAAAGGAATGGAAGACGGATGCTAAGGCCAGACAGATCAACCATGTTGACATCACCAGAAATAGACCATGTGGTCATTCATCATAGACATATCTACCATGATTCCTTTATGAGAAAGAGGCATAGTGTAAACACAGAAAGAGACCTTCACAACATGCAGTTACAACGAAATTGGGGATGGGGGCGGGGGGGTCGGCGCTGAAGACCAGTCTTTCTTTCTCACAGAGCACAAAACCTCAACACCGGCGACACAACCTTAAGGCCGCCGCAGCACTGGAGTCATCGCCCTGACTACGTCATAGCCACAGAAATCGGCTGGACGTCACGTAGCACGCTTACCATGGTATGTGTAGCTTGGATGATTGCGAAAAGCATGGTGGCCAATTGTGAAGACAGTTGACATAAAAGAATAATGACAGAGTCATCTAGCAGACACAGTCCGACAGGGCATGAGCAGTTGAAAGTACAGGTACAGACGGCAGTTGTGACTGGGAATGTCCCGTCATGTCGCATCCACCACGTTCATCACATAGCTGAAAGTGCCAAAGTAGCAGCGCACAGGCGTCAAAAACGATACACGTATGTAACTACTGTGACGATGAGTGGAGATACTTGATGATCCAAGAAGTAGAGTGCCATTCAATTACTACAAGAAAAGTGTAATGCGTTCTAAAAATGGTCGATATTTCTCTATCAAACTCCTAGATAACAAGATAGAGAAGGAACATGTGCTGAACAATCTCACATCCTTGGTTTAACACTTCCAAACCTTCACGAATAATATGTTTTTGAATGTAAACCTGCCATCATCTTATTGATGATACAACAATTTGTCAGAATTAGTGTCAAGTTGATTATGCAGTGTAAGTTTCAAGTCACGAGTCAAATAATATAATGAGATAAATACCATTTTGACCTTGATTTTTTTTTGATTAGTGGATTCGGTGGTTCTAGATGGTAACGCACCTGTCTAGAACGCGAAAATAGTCCGCGGTCTGAAGTTTGCGGCGGTTTTGTGTGTGTTGACGGAAATTTTACCCCATCCCTTAGACCATGAGTGAGTTTGGTCTGGGCGCGAGTCTTTCGGTATGAGACGATAAACCGAGGTCCCGTGTAGTTACACCGTAATTTTTAGCGCACGTAAAACACCACGGCAACAAGAGAGGATGTCCCTTTGCAAAATACTAAGAAAAAAGCCGACTCTGCAAGGGAAACAAATACATGAACTGCAAGAAAAAAAGAAACAAAAAGTAAGGGTGGAAAGGGTGACAGGCCAGCGCTCAAAGTAGCGACGGTATTCCCGCTCTCCCCCGGTCGAGAGCAGCTCCGAAATTTCGCACGGAAAAGAGAAATCTTGCCGGTGAGTCTTATAAGTGGTATGAAATGATACTCTGATGCGCTTATCTATGTTGCCTTTACAAGATCAGCCTAAGTAAATTCCTATGACATAAAACTTATTATTATTTAACTGATCAAAGAGATTTGACTAGTGATCGAAATGATTATGATAGCGTGCCAATATCACTGAAAAAAGTGTTAAAAGAAACAAATTAGTAAAATAAAGGAAGAAATTCTTTAGCTTGAAGTCCATTTCATGTATCATAGGCTGCCCCGAAGTCGCACCGCGGATACCTTAATGGTGGACATACAAACACGGGGGCACAGCAAAATCTCCCATTGGTGAACTTGGAGACTGTAGCCGAAGAACGAAACGCAAAATGTATCATCCTCCTTTATTTCAATTTGCATCTGCTCATGTTGTTCTTGTTGTTCTTGTTGTTCTAGTTGTTTGTGTGCTCTTGTTCCTTTGTTCTTGTTCTTGTTTTTCTTTCTTTATTCTCTGTTATTCTTTCTTCTTCTCTCTTCTTTACTTCTTCTTCTTCTCTTGTTCTTTTTCTTCTTCTTCTTCACTTCTTCTTCTTCTTCTTCTCTTCTCTTCTTCATCTTCATCTTCTTCTGCTTTTGTTTTTTTCTTCTCTTCTGCTTAACCTCCCTCCCTCCTCCTCCTCCTCCTTCTTCTTCTTCTTTTCTTCCTTCTTCTTGTCTTCTTCTTCTTCTTCTTCTTATTTTCTTCATCGTCTTCTTCTTCTTCTTCTTCTTCTTTTCTTCTTCTTCTTTTTAGTCGTCACATGCTCAGACAGCAACTCACTTGGTTGTCTGTCATATGAGCGAAAATGCGTTGTGCTGGCCGTCTAGCAATTGAGACTAGACGTTATCTTTTTAGTCTTTCTGGAATATAAAAGCAGAGTGAGGCCACTGTAGAAAACTAGACGAGAAGCGCGAGGTGGCAGGAAGGAAAAACCCAGTCTTCTTCTGTAATCCTTCTCCTTAATAAGGAACAAGGGAGAGGGATAGAAAAAGAGGGAATTCCTAGACCAGAATTTCCACAAGGTTGGATGCTGTTTTCTCTGATCAAGTCCCCCGGCATCACCTGGTTGAAATTTGGTATAATTGTCTCGTGGTAACTACGAGTGTATGGCATACTCTGTAGCTGGGACCCATCGTCTATTCAAGCTGGTTTTTTGTGTATAGGGTTTTGTTGTTCGTCATTCCTCTCCTTTGTGTTATTACAATGCTAGATCTCTACTGGAAATTTAAGATTTACTCTATCTTCATCGAACGTATTCTTGAAATTTTATAAACCTACCACGTTAATACGTCAGGTGTCTCTTTCTACAAGCAAGAATCGATTTTGCTATCCTTTACAAATTCAGACTTATATTACATTACGCATTTAACCATGAACATGACGTACGTTTACAGACTCAAGTTACCTTTTCTAAGATGATGGCAGAAGAAAACACACTGGACTGTTCTTTGCCTCTAAAGCTAAGCGTCTTCTCTTCCCCGTAGGGATACCGGGAGACTGTCAGTTTCATTAATAATAGCATCCCCATTTTCTGAAAATACTGTGTTAGGAATTCCCTCTGTTTTTTAAATCGGTCCTTTTCTTCTTTCGTCTCCTCCTTCTTGTCTATTTTCTGCCTTCTTGACCTATTCCCTGCCTTTTTGAACTGCTGCTGCTGCTGCTGCCTAGCTGATGGTACTACTAACTTATATAAATAACTAATAAAAGCAATTCAGCGCTAATCTTGTATAAAAAAACAACCCAAAATCCAAAGCGATTGAGCATCAAATTTCTCGCACACAATTCAACAATAACAGATAAACAATGTTAACAAATTCAAATGTACATACACACACACCGCAAAATGCCTACGCCCACACGCACGCGTGCACACACACACACACACACACACACACACACACAACACACACACACACACACACCACCTACACCACACACACAAAAACACACGCAGAAGATTTTACACCTTTGGCAGGCGTGAGGGGATTTGGCTGATGAAGGCAAGGACAGATTAGAGATGAACCAGGAGGAAAAACTAAGAACTTGGATAAATATGTTGCTCGATGGTTTAAAATTGCTGGTAAGTAGGCTTTTGTTGAAGATGAGAGAGGGAATGTAATTCCAGATTGTGGACCAAAACAGATGAAATAGCACCGGCAACGGTGGATTGGTTGCTCTTCGGTATTCGTAAACATAGGGTTCTGCAGCGTAGCGGATGGGAACGAGAAGGAGTGTACAGTGAAGAAATTCACAGAGGTAGGCAAGGTGTGTTTGTGGAGACATTTGTACAGAGGGAGTTGATTTTCATAGTTTACTCTCTGTGGCACAGGCAGCCAGTGGAGAGATCGCAAGAGAGGGTAAAGTGCTCAGATGTTTTTTCTTTCTGAGGACATGTCGATGCTGCAGCGTTTTGTATGAGGTTGAAGGGGAGGATTATGATGCTAGCAGGACCAGCCAAAGAATGAATTGCGAATTGGTCCAGAGTGAAAGACATTATGAGAGTGATAGTGCGCGGATGTTGCATCAGTGGACAGTTACTTCAAAATGGCACTAGTACGCCGTTAAATGTTAGTCGCATACGGCAAGTCTTGGAGATTTAATTTCTTGCATGCGAGGGTATGTTGTCGATAAAAACCCAGATACTACACAGAGTGAGATAGCGAATTGACATACTGCAGGCATTTCAATTGAAGCTGTTGTGATGGGAGGTGGAGTTTTGTTTCGCGACATACAAGCATGGCTTCAGCGCTTTATTTGCATTCTAGCATGTAGCTTGTCCTGTGTCACCCAGTTTTGAATGTCTTGAAGGCAGTCGTCCATATTTGTCACAGCTGCTAAGAGGGCAGATTTTAGGTGGTATCAAGGGCCACGTATCTAACGAGTCATTCAGCATGAAGATGTTGATTGACTCGATGATGGTTTATCATATGTGAAAGTGGCGAGCAGTGTGTAGAGGGTGAAAAGACAAGGGCAGTAGATCTCTGGATTCTCTGTGGGACTCCAATTCCAGTTCGACAGGTGAAGATTGAATCTTGTTTACTGCAACTGTGTGATTGGTCTGTAAGGTATAAACTAAGTCCAGGTGAGGGATGTGCAGTTTAACTACCAAAAGTGTTTTGGAGAGGGACAGAAGAATAGAATGGTCTCTAGTGTCAAAGGCTGCAGGTAAGTCAAGGAGAGTGACGAATGGAGATTTTTGCCTGAGTCGCGAAGAAGTAGGACCGTGTTTGTGATAGGGTGGTTTCAGTGCTGTGTTCGCGTCTAGGCCAGACTGGAAAGGGAGAAGGAGACTTTTGGAATGAAGGTGGTTTTGTAGTTGTTCTGAACACTGTTGTTAAGGAGTTTAGAGATGAAAGGTAGTTAGAGAAACAGGTCTGAGAATTTCACTGTTAGGGTCGTGTGATTGTGCTTTTATAGTAGAGTGTACTATTGCAGTTTGAGAGCTGGTGGGAACATTCTGAAGAGAGATATTACTATTTTGTTGTGATAGTGGGTATAGAGCGTATGAAATGCACAGAGTGAGAAGAAGAAGCAGGTACAGGCATCAAGATCGCACGATTTTATTGTTCATTACTTTCAACAATGTTTTGATTTTTTACTCGCGTTAGTTGTGAAAGAAAAGGAGTGAGAAATGTCAGTCAATTAGGGATTGGGAGGCGCAGATTGGAAAGAAGTCGATTCTCAGTGTGGAGCGATGGCTTGTGGATTTGGACGAAAGAATGAAATAATTAGAGTACAGTTCTCACCCTACGCAGATGGATGCGCTGGCCTGACGTGTCAAGGCGCAGTCCAGCATTATCGTTTATATGACAGGTGAAGCAATCAGTGTTGCTGGGGCGTGACCATTCTCGACAACGAAGAGAAGATTTCAAAGTACTGAAATACAAGATTAGAGACAAGAAGTAAGAGAGAAAAGAAGAAGAGAAGAAGAAGAAAGAAAAGAAGGAAAGAAGAAGAAGAAGAAGGAACCACTTCTTGCACACTGTTGATAGTGTCTTTGATATATCTCCATTGTACGAGTAGTCGTGTTCTTTTCTGAAGTAGGTGCTAGCTGCTTTTAACTCAGTCTTACGATGCATAGATCTTGTTTTGTATACAGCTTTTAAGCTTTAGGGTTTACTTTCAAAATTTGTTAAACTCGTGTGTTTGTTTACGCATTTATCCCGCTTACTTTTGTCGATCAAGCATTCTGCAGTATACAAAAATTCCCGTGTTTTGAGGCTAACGTATAAGCTTATTCTAATAGGTTAATGTTTTCAACAAAAAGGACAAGAAGTTCTGTTATTCCACATTGTGTGCGGGGTGTTGTTGTTTTTCAGGTCCATGAATAGTTTCACGCTACGCACAGTAATCATTTTGCAGCTATTCTCATTCTGTTGAGTTAGCTTTGATGAAGAATTCTCAAAATTCAGTGAGTTTTTTCTTTGCTTGCAATTCTCTCTAGAATATGTGTAAACTTTGATTTTCATTTCTTCTTTTTTTAACTGTAATTTTGTTTCTTTTATCATATGTTTTCAGTGATAATGGCACGCTATATATAATCAATACTAGTTTCCAAATCAGACTTTGATCAAATATTAATATAATTATAATGTATGGAATTATATAGCGCTGAATCTTGTAAAGCAAGCTAAATCAAGCGCTCAGATTTAATTTCTAGTGTACTTTTAAGTACGCAGATTTTCTCGTGAAAATTCGGGCTGCTCTCCCGCGGGGAGAGAGGGGAAAACGCGTCGTCTACTTAGCGCTGCGCCACCTTTCACGACTTTTTTTTTCTTTTTTTCTGCAGCTTCCGTAATTGTTTCCTATCAGAGTGGCTTTATTCTAAGAATTGCCAGAGAAAACTCTCTTGTTGCCTGGGGTTGTTTTACGTGCGTATAAATAATTAAGTTGTATCACACGGGACGCTCTCGGGTTTATCGTCTCATGCGAAAGAACTAGCGCCTCAGACACCACTCTTGGTCTAATGGATGGGGAACATTTTCCGGTCCAAACAGGGTTACGACCGCCCGCAACTCGACCCGGACTTTTCGCTTTCTAGACATGGTGCGTTACCTCTAGGACCACCGATCCCCTATCAGAACTACAAGTCAAAAATGGTATTTTATCTTCAATAATATATTGTGTGTTTGACTCGACTTGATAATTACACTGCATATTTCAGACTTGACCTATTCTGACATTTGTTGTTCTCACAATATTGATGTCAGTTTATTTTCTAAAAACAATTTTCTAAGTTTAAAATAGAGAAATAAAGGATTGTGAGATTTTCAACAATTTCCAGACCATACTACTGAGAGTTTGAAATGAGACGACCAATTTACCACAAACACATTAAGAGAAAAAGATGCGCTCAACATCTTGTATCAAGTATTCTCCATCATATCACTGTATGTATCAGTGTCGCTTTACGCCTGTGTCTTCTAGCTCTTAGGTCACTTCTCGACGCAATAGATGATGACGGTGGTGGTGAAGCGAGCATGCGGGCTTTCCCTAGTCACTGCTCTGTCTTGATCCTCTGTACTTTCACTGCTTCTGGCCTGCGACCAGTGTCTGCTGCATGGCTACCATGTCATTGTCTCTTTGGTGTCAATCATTGTTCTTCACTTGGCCACACATGGCTTGTCCTCGACTCCTCCCGCAATCTTCACTGGTACACGTGCTCGGTGACGTCAGCCTGGTTTCCTGGTGCTATGACGTATTCAGCGATTGACGTCCAGTAGCTGGAGCCTCATCGTGTTGGGGTTTTGTGCACTGTGGAGAAGAGGAAAGATGTGTCATGCGCCGCGTCGGTTGTCACTTCATGTGTGGTAGATTAGTGGTCACTTTGTCGTTTACATAATTTACCAAAGGAACATGGTTGGATGATTGATGAAAGACCACCTGGTCTATTTCTGGTGATTTTCACCTGGGCTTGATCTTTCCCTAGCATCCGTGCTTCACCTCTTTCTTGCTTTGGGCAACTGTGTCCTCATTGCCAGGTCATCACCTACATGCAGTTGTCCAAGTATATGAGGAAAGGCATCCGCAACAGACAGCCAGAATAAAGTCCGAGGGGGTGTAGCCAATGACAAGAACTCTCATTTTGATCATTCAGCGGAAAGTTTTGATGTTATCATTTCAAGCGTGAGGCTTTTGATGTCTATTGAAGAACCAATGACAATATCAGCGCCATAGAAGGGGACTTCAAACGCCAGATCTAATGTGTCTCGAAGCCGTGGTCCTATCGTTTCATCGTGGATGTTTGGTGGGGCACCAACTTTACCGTCTATTGTTGGAGCGGCAGAAGGTCAGGAGGAAGCCAAGAAATATTTATGCGCTTTAGTGTGAACAATAAAAGTCAAGTCTCAAAATGAAGCGGCATGGTCACGCTTTGATTTATTTGGGTAGTGGTTGTTTTGGTTTGACATGGCAACTATAAAATCGCACTTAGTTAGAACATTGGCTTTAGTGATATCGTCCCGTTTCAAAGTCATGTGCTTTCATGTTCTGGATATGGTACTGTCTCCCAACCTTTGATCTATTATGCTTTGTGGAACGTCTTCATCGTCTACTTCTTTTCCTTTGGTTGTTTCAGTAAGGCACATACCCTGTAGAAACATAACGCACAATTGCAGTAATGATATCGCTCTAACAGTGAAGTATTAAAATCCGCGAGAGAAAATCATGTAGATAGAAGAATGTGATGTATCGAAAGCTGCACTGTCCTACAGTGATGTGTGCAAACACGTCGCAGCAGACAATAGCATTCTACCAATAACGCAAGTCGAACAGTGTTCTGGAGCGAAACGCGCTAGACAGCCAAGTTTCACAAACAGGTCTAGCACATATTGCTGCTATCATCGCCCCAGGGTGAGATGCAGGGTTTTGTCAGTAAGAATGCATCCTCACATTCTGGAAGTTCTGTGGAGGAAATCCGCTCTTTTCTATCCTTCTCTTCGTTTCTGTCTTGTTCCTCTTGTTCTTATTCTTCCTATCTTGGTTATTTCTGCCTTCTGTTGCCTAACTTATCCTGGCTTGTTTTCACTCTTAAAGTTTTATTTGTTTATTATTTTATTTATTTTCTTCTTGATATCGAGGATAATGAAGTAACCACTTAAGTGCTTTTGTACCATCCAGTCAGTGTGTATGCAGTTTTTGTAAATTCTGTCATCTGTTCCACGGCACACAATGAGCCTACTTCTTTATACAAAGAAACGGAAACAGGATTACGTGTGCGGCAAGATTGTTCTGCGTGCTGTTGCACGACGGGGACATCGGCTTATAGTCTCATCCGAGACTTTTGGGGAGAGATTGGAGTTTCTGCACTGATGTTAAAATATCAACAAATGCTCAGCATGCAAAGCCAGAGGTGTGCACCCTGAATTGCACAGGCGCGTGTAACGGCAGTGCACGAGTTTCTCCGAGGACAGACCACAGTAGATGTTGTCTGAGCGTTTGACCAGATGTAAGTAGCCACTAGTGATCGAAGGGAGCCACTTTTCAATGTTATTACCAATTTGACTGATCTTAATTTTCAACACCCCCCCCCCCCCTCATCCCCTTGCTAAAAAAAAAACCCAAAACAAAAAAAAAAAAAAAAAAAAAAAACAAAAACAACAACCATCAACACCCCCCCCCCCCACCCCCGCCCCCCACCCCACCACCTACGCCTCCAAACCACCCCCCCATCTACAACCCCCCCCCACCCCCCACCCCCTCCCCCCCCCCATCCACATCTATCACTCTCATGCTATTATTTAACGTGGGGGATGACAGACTGGAAAAACTTAAAGTATGATAGTACTGGGATATGTGTCTTGCTATCTTTGGTATAACTAATATATAACTATTTTCTTTATCATTGGCATCGGACTGTTTGCTCAACTGGCTGTGAGCAGGACAACACTATCTCAAATTCCTGCAAGCTGCTGAATGGTCACTCACAAATACTGCTAACACTTGGCGGGTGGGATGATGGAAAAAAAAAAGCGAAGTAGTTGGGTTGAGTGTCCTTGCTTACAGATGTGTGGTAGCGCGGTCGGATCACCAAAGGCCGTCATTAGGTGTGGAGTTCGGACACATACCCGGTCTCACAACCAAAGTGAGTGTACAGTGGCGATGTCATAGAAACATCAGGGTCACACAGTTGGTTGGTCATCCACTTTAAGGATGAGTAGTTTGAGCGTAGCCACAAATACCTGACCACGCAAGCAGGTGTCTTGTATTCCGAGGCCTCGGTTGGTGCCGGCGATATATTATAAGAGTAAGCGTAGAGTACAACCCTATCTATTGTCTCAAAGCATATGCACTTCCATAGCGGATCATTACTTCCTTATTATTATCTATCTATGAAGTAATAGCCTCTCCCCCCCCCCCCTCCCCGATTCCGATCTCCAGTGCTACTGGTATCTCATGGTGCCTTCAGAATTGTTAGCCCTACACTACATTGCCCAGAGGAGATTGTGAACCAAGCCTATGTTGATGGGAAAACGTGGGACAGAAATCCTTATTATAGGAGTAAGATGCTAGGAGTCGCCACTCGGTAGATAACTCGCTCCGTCTGGCACCGCGATTGAGCTATACGTCTGTTAGTGTGTCCTAATAGGCTGAATTACTGGCTTACTTTCTCCAGAACAGCGCCACAGAACACCACAAAGTGATCCAGCAGCAGTGCAGGGGCCCCACCAGGCTTATGTGCCAACGCGACAGCAATAAGATGGGCTGACCCAGACGGACATCGACCAAGCAGGCCGAGACAGCCAAGAACATCAGAGTAGGCACAACGGTGGATCAACGAACTACGTAACGGTAAATTAAAGTATCAGGTAAATAACATATACTGAATAAACCAATAATACCCCCCACCCCCTTCGCGTTAACATTATATAAGAGGCAAACCCAAAATATAACTGTCATGTACCCACCAACTCACCATTAACTCCACAGAACAACAAGTCAGAACAAAAACATGACTAAAACCCAAACAGCGACCGACCATACCAACCGGAATAGAACCACACACACACACACACCACCCCCGCACACAACACCATCACGACACACACCACCTTGAAGGAAGCAGAAACCTATGGAAAAGGCAGAGGTAGTGTGTAATGGGAAGCCGTAATACCTTGGGAGTCACAATCAAGACATATGGCAAACTTTAAATACATATACCGAAAACTGACAACACAGTCCCACCACCAACACCACCACAAGAATAAAAAAAAACCCTGTAAGAAATAACATACGATCTCACACTTCTAATCACCCACTCAACAATATCTCCTCCCATTCATCCAAGACTTTGTCTCCGAGGACAATAATACCACGGACTAATAAAATAGATATTGCAACAACAAAAAACGAGCCCATTAACTCCAGACTCAGTAACTCGCTCGACGAGCACGCGCCGCGCGCGCACCCTCCCCCCACAAAACCCATTTAACATAAGTAAAATGTTACCCCTCCCTTGCAGTGCGTCTTTGGGAGCGCGTCATCCTCGACCTCAGCTACAAGAAAGGGATATGCCAAAAGAATGCGTGCTCGGCGCCCTCTCCTTCTACTCTCGCTGCTATCACATCCAAGTACCCTAGAAAGAGGCAGTTACCCATAATAGCTGGGAGAACTGGGGACTGACCAACCGCAAGGGCGCAACCGGTTGCACTGTAGTGTCCAACAGGTAACACGCTCGATGCTTCATAACCATAAGCTGGGGCACGCTCTTGCACAAAGCCACTGCGCGAAACGACCCATTTTCACAAAGTCTTGCACTAACACGCAAATCGCAAACGCTATAAATAGATAGCCTTGACAGGATCAATTAGTTAAGCCAAAAATCGTTATAGTATTTATCGACAGCAGCACACTACTTACAAAAGCCATTACCCCATTCCCCACTCCATCATGTAGGAGAACGTAGTAGCACCCCACCATTTGTATATACAACAAAAACCATAACCTCATGACCCACAATGAAAGTACACATGACAAGCCAAAACGATGTGACCACGCTAATATAACACGTAATAACATAATTTGTTATCTCCTATTCTGCTTCAATCTAAGTACTGAGTTATAAAGACAAATGAGGCCACATCAAATAAAAAAAAACTAATGATACAAACGACTAAAACAACTGCTACAAATGACCAGGGAAATACCCAACTCCACTACCAAATTGGAAAATATCTAGATAAATCAACCTGCGTAAAGAAGTGCAACACATCAACCCTCCCTCAAATAAGACACTTAAAAAACCGCCAATACCATTAGCCGTTAAACTACTCATGCGACCTGTGTGAAATATCCCACAAGCGTCTCCAATATCAAACAAACACAGACCCATCCGATCACTCGAACATAAAGAAGAGAGAGAGATAAACAAACAACGAAAGAGTGCAAATAACGTGAGGTAACGCCCAGCAGAGTACGTAACCCCACAACAGCACCACACGCATCAATCAATCATACCAGCCGCCAGCTGTAGTAGAGAAAACACTGCAGGAACATGCCACACTCATAGATATACACTACCAACCAACGAAGATTGAATAATGAGAGAGAGAAACATGTGACTCCTGCTATACAACCTCAGCGACCGTATAGTGCATGCAGTGACTGGCAAGTCACGCGCTCAAGCGATTAGCTTGCCCCCCCCCCCCCCCTTCCCCCCGCCCCGGCGGCCCCCGTCATCTAATCCCACCCATCTGTTGTCACCCACCTCGAATAGCCAAAATTCTAGTGATAGAATAGCTCCATACTTACCAAAACACTGGAGACAAACAAGGCCGAGTATTCTAATAAGTATTTAAGGTCGAGTCCTGAAGAAATATTCAACGGCTAATAGTATCGTCCCCTGAGATAAAAACGCTTATGACAAGTTTTTTAAAAAAAAGCAACAAAAATCGTTATGAAGATTGTTGCTCTTCTATACGCGCAGAGGCAATGTGTATTAATATTCCAAAGTGGGTTCGATTCACAATGAAAATCCCTGCTGAACAATTTTTATCAGATGTTTTTAGACGTGAAATAGATTAAAAACAATATCATTAGCCACATTGACAAAAAACGTCAGACTGTAGAACTGCCACAGAACTATGTAGGAAACAACCAAAATAAAAGTCGCTTGGAAACTATAACGTGATCACACGAAAAGGCTTGTCAATGTATGTGACAATGACAAAAATGAGGAGCGGTTAGGGATAGCTAGAGAACAACAAAATGGAGGGTTTACTACGTCACCAAACCAAGAATGGGTGGGGAAAGAAGAAAAGGCAATCAGTATATTTCTGCATGTCTGAAAATCTGTAACTATATTTATAAAACACTACAGGATCCAGTCGAGGCTATTTCAAATAGTAACGCGATATATACTGTATTTCGTCTTTTAGAGCAAACCTCCGTCGGTACTTCACCCATGGTGGACCGGACTAGTTCTCTCATGTGGTCACAGCGTACTCGCTTTTCCCCAGCCTAAGGGATTTAAGCCAGCATCGAGTTTCGTGGTTACCAGTTGGTTAGGGTGACCGTTTGCGCGCCATGGCTTTCAGACAGTCCCTACGTTCACACATGCTATAATAATGGGGTACCTGCCTCTTATAGGGAGAAGAAGGTCAAGTTCAGCGATGAAGAGAGGCAGACAGTGGACGGCGCCCGCCCCTCACTTATGCTATACACACTAGTGAAGCAGAGGACACAGATGCCTCAGCACCGCCCACCGACCCCTTTAGTATGGGACCCCATGTACATTATCAGTGTGAAAATATAAGTGTCAGACAAAAAGACATGATATTAACAATCATCTAGGGAGGAAAAACAGATGGGACTCTAAGAAATTTATGTTTGCGAAAAATTCAAAAATTCCTATGTCAAATAGACCTACTGAGATCCCATACTGGCCAGGAAGGGGCTGACACTATTTATTATGTGATACAATATAGCTCAACTACATTATCAATCAAACAGTGTTTATAAAAAAATTAATTGTGTGGGGTGTTTTTACTTTTTTATTTATAGAAAACGTACAAAGAATAAAGAAATCACATACAAGTTATGGACACCAATGTAACAGCAAACCCACACACACCATGCCTTTTCTAGGTTCATGCATCCATCAGTTGGTGTGTGTGTTTTTGTGTGTGTGTGTGTGTGTGTGTGTGTGTGTGAGTGTGTTTCATACTGTATTTAGTTCTGTTCATTAAAGTGAATTAGACAGAAAAAGGGACTGACTAGGAAATAAAGAACACCATATGGAAGAGAACCATCTAGCAGTTTGGTTTTAAGCTTAAATGTAACGCCATAGCGATGCAACAGGAAAAACAGTATAAGAACTTTAAACCTTCACCTTGACCTTTACCTATCCCGTAGTCTTTGAACACCGTTGAGGCAATCTGAAGATCTTGTGTCTCGCCTCAGGGTTCGAACAGACCACAGGGAGCCCATCAATATCAGGTCGCGTAAGGGCCCAGCCAGATGGGCCCGCACTGCTGCTGGATCCTTTGGTGGTGTTCAGTGGCGCCTGTTCTGAGCCAAGTTTACGAAGTAATTCACCTTTAGGCCCCCTACAAACGACAGTATAGCTCAGTCGCGGAGCAGGGACAGAGCGATGTTATCAATCCGATTGAGGTGGGCGACACCATCAATCATTCTCCAGTACGACTGTCCCCCGCTGAAACTCCCAAACCTCAAAGGCTTTGACACAAACTCGCCACAGGCCTCACAGAGTGTTCATGGGCAAACGAATCTGCACTATGTATCACCATTTGAGCACGCAGAGCAGCTGGGACCAGGGATCATGATGGCAATTCTTACATGATGATCAATAATAATGATGGACGTACTGAGATGACCGCATATGGAAGTGATAGTGCTTTGAGACATACTAGATCGGGATTTGTACTCTACGCTATATCTAATAATATATGCCGGCACCCAACCAGGACCGGAGAGTACAGACACCAGCAGTGTAGGTCAGGTATTTGAGACGCTCAAAAAACTCTCTCCTTAAAGTGGTAATATGAAACTCAACTGTGTGATCAGAATTCTTCTAATGATCCCACAGTACACTCACTTGTGGGTAGGAGACTCCGGTTAGAGTCGAAGAAACTCCCCCTATGACTCATATGGGGATTCGAACCCGCATCCTTTCCAAATCTGTAAGCCAAGGCACACAACAACTTCGGCTTTTTTTTTTCCAAAACTCCACCCCAACACCCCCCAATGAATCAGTATTGTGAGTGACCCCTATTCAGAGCTTGCAGAATTTGAGATAGTTTGTATGTCCCTGCTCACACCAGTTTGGGGCACCATTACCGATGCCAAAGATCAGATAAAATAGTTATATATATTTATACCCAAATAAGCAAGACACATATCCCTATAGACTATGTAACATTAATATGTTTTCCATGGTGCTGTCACCCGTTAATGTAATAGCTGTGAGCGTATAAGATGTTATGTCATTATAAGAGACATTCGAAATAGTCGGCTCCCTTCATCACTAGTGGTAGATTTACTCTTTGGGTCAAACGCTCAGACAACATCTACTGTGGTCGTCCTCTGAGAGAACGCGTTGCACTGCCGTTTAAGACGCCTGGCAAGTCAGACCTGCACGTGCTCAGGCTTTTGGCATGCGCGGAGCATTGTAGTATTTTACATCATGCAGACTCCACTCTACCAAAAGACCTTCGTATGCGACTATAAGCGATGTCCTCGTGTGCGCAACGCACGCAGATGACCTATGCGCACACGGTATAATCTTTCGTTTTTGTAGAGTAAGGCCATTGTGTTCGGTCTGCGGATACAGATGTCATGCAGAATTACACCCAAAAATTGCATATGCACACGGGGACAGGAGTAAAAAGCACATCAGATGTTGGATAAATCATTCTCCATCGCTATAACAGATAATACAATTAAACTAAATAATTAAAAATAACTCTTTAATGGAAAAAAAAAGCAGGATAATTGGGCTAAGAGATAGGCCAGAAATAACACGAAGGAGGAATAGAACAAAGAACAAGGACAAGGAATGAAGAGTGAAGGAATAGAAAGAGGAATTCTCGCACAGAACTATTACCAGAATGTGAGGATGCTATACATACTGACAAAACCTGTGCATCTCCACATGGGCGAATGGATAGCCAGCAATAAGTGCAGACCTGTTTATTGAAACTAGTTGTCGCTCTTTCGCTGACAGAAACCTGTTCGACGATGATATAGGAAATGCAAGTGAGCAGCGATGTATTTCATCACTAGTTACAGTGCTAGCGATCGATCATCACAGTATCTAATACTGATATATTCTAACACACCGCTTAGATAGATATTTACTAATATGTAGACTGATATACATTGCAATAGGTCGTAAGAAAACACACGTGAGACACAGATAACCCATCAAACACACACCAGAGGCCACGACTGTAAGACGAGATGAAAGAGTTCCCACAAAAGCAAAAAATAGCAAGTTGGCGCGTAGAATAGAGTATGTCCAAATCAGACATGAAAGTCAGATAGATGTATGAATACATCGAAACTAAAAGCAAGTTCTGTATCAAATGACGTTTATAGTTGCCATATTCAATAACAAACAACATACCAAAGAAATCAAAAGACAGCACCAAGGCGCCTTCTATTATGCTTTGATCTTTTGATCCCGAGCATAACAATACCTCATGGCTTCTCCCTGGAACCTTCTGCCGCTCAACAAATAGAGTGTAAAAAAGTTGGTGGCCCCACAAAATACCAGAACGAAGACACGGCTTCGAGGAATACTACTCCTGGCTTGAAGTCTCCCTTCGTATGCGCTGAGATTGTCATTGGACTTTCTAGGACATCACAAAGCCACTCTGGAAATTGATAAACCTACAAAACCGCCGCTGAAGTCAAAAAAATGAGAGCTCTTCGTCATTGGTCACTACTCGTGTACATATCTATTTGGGGTCTGTTGCAGCGTTCTTACCTCATCAGTCTTGACAAAGCTTATGGAGATGATGACCTGGCCAATGAGGGACACAGAAGGCCACAGCAAGAAAAAGGAATGGAAGACGGATGCTAAGGCCAGACAGATCAACCATGTTGACATCACCAGAAATAGACCATGTGGTCATTCATCATAGACATATCTACCATGATTCCTTTATGAGAAAGAGGCATAGTGTAAACACAGAAAGAGACCTTCACAACATGCAGTTACAACGAAATTGGGGATGGGGGCGGGGGGGTCGGCGCTGAAGACCAGTCTTTCTTTCTCACAGAGCACAAAACCTCAACACCGGCGACACAACCTTAAGGCCGCCGCAGCACTGGAGTCATCGCCCTGACTACGTCATAGCCACAGAAATCGGCTGGACGTCACGTAGCACGCTTACCATGGTATGTGTAGCTTGGATGATTGCGAAAAGCATGGTGGCCAATTGTGAAGACAGTTGACATAAAAGAATAATGACAGAGTCATCTAGCAGACACAGTCCGACAGGGCATGAGCAGTTGAAAGTACAGGTACAGACGGCAGTTGTGACTGGGAATGTCCCGTCATGTCGCATCCACCACGTTCATCACATAGCTGAAAGTGCCAAAGTAGCAGCGCACAGGCGTCAAAAACGATACACGTATGTAACTACTGTGACGATGAGTGGAGATACTTGATGATCCAAGAAGTAGAGTGCCATTCAATTACTACAAGAAAAGTGTAATGCGTTCTAAAAATGGTCGATATTTCTCTATCAAACTCCTAGATAACAAGATAGAGAAGGAACATGTGCTGAACAATCTCACATCCTTGGTTTAACACTTCCAAACCTTCACGAATAATATGTTTTTGAATGTAAACCTGCCATCATCTTATTGATGATACAACAATTTGTCAGAATTAGTGTCAAGTTGATTATGCAGTGTAAGTTTCAAGTCACGAGTCAAATAATATAATGAGATAAATACCATTTTGACCTTGATTTTTTTTTGATTAGTGGATTCGGTGGTTCTAGATGGTAACGCACCTGTCTAGAACGCGAAAATAGTCCGCGGTCTGAAGTTTGCGGCGGTTTTGTGTGTGTTGACGGAAATTTTACCCCATCCCTTAGACCATGAGTGAGTTTGGTCTGGGCGCGAGTCTTTCGGTATGAGACGATAAACCGAGGTCCCGTGTAGTTACACCGTAATTTTTAGCGCACGTAAAACACCACGGCAACAAGAGAGGATGTCCCTTTGCAAAATACTAAGAAAAAAGCCGACTCTGCAAGGGAAACAAATACATGAACTGCAAGAAAAAAAGAAACAAAAAGTAAGGGTGGAAAGGGTGACAGGCCAGCGCTCAAAGTAGCGACGGTATTCCCGCTCTCCCCCGGTCGAGAGCAGCTCCGAAATTTCGCACGGAAAAGAGAAATCTTGCCGGTGAGTCTTATAAGTGGTATGAAATGATACTCTGATGCGCTTATCTATGTTGCCTTTACAAGATCAGCCTAAGTAAATTCCTATGACATAAAACTTATTATTATTTAACTGATCAAAGAGATTTGACTAGTGATCGAAATGATTATGATAGCGTGCCAATATCACTGAAAAAAGTGTTAAAAGAAACAAATTTTTAAATTTTTTTCGGGGGGTTTGAAAGACAGCAGTTTAAATTGGTTGGTTTGAAGGGCTTTTTGGGTTTTGGTTTTTTTTTTTTAATATGCAGGTTTTGTTTTTTTAAAAATTTAATTATCCCTTTTTTTTGTTTTCCGTTTTTTTTTAAAAAATTTAATTTTTTTCAAGGGTTTTAATGTTTTTTTTTTAAAAATTTTTTTTTTTTTTTGGGGGTTTTTTTTTTTTTTTTTTTTTTTTTTTTTTTTTTTTTTTTTTTTTGGTTTTTTTTTAAGTAATGGGATTTTTTTTTGACTTTATTTGTATTTTTGGTTTAAATGTTTGAGAAGTTGTTGTTAAATTTCCCGGTGTTATTCTTTTTTTTGTTTGTTTACTTTTTGATATGGTTTTTTAATAATGTATTGATGAAAATAATATTTATATATATATATATTATATATATTTAAAAATTTATATATATTATATATATATGTGTGTTGTGTGTGTGTGTGTTGTGTGTGGTGTGTGTGTGGGTGGTGTGTTTGTTGCATATGGGTTTTTTTAAATATTACTTGCTATTGGTTGCATGATTGGGGAGAATGCGCCTTGTTTTTTTTCTGTAAAAAAATACAGGTAATAAAATTCCATTTATTCTTTTCTCTTTTTCTTCTTCTTTCTTTTTCTTCTTTTTCTTTCTTCTTCTTCTTTTTTTTTCTTCTTCTTTTTTCTTTTCTTCTTTCTTCTTTTTTCTTATTGTTATTATTTTATTATTATTATTATTATTATTATTATTATTATTATTTATTATTTTTTATTCCTTGTTTGCTTTCTTTCAGTTTTGCTTGATGATATTGCTGTAGTGTTAGTAGTGTAAGTAGTAGTTGGTTTGTTTGTAGTTAGTAGTGTAGTAATAGTAGTTTTGTAGTAGTTTGTGTTTGTATAGTAGTAGTAGTGTAGTAGTAGTAGTAGTAAAAGTTGTTTAGTGCAGTAGCAGCTGTAGCAGCAGCTCTTTCTGTCGTTATTGCGTTTTTTTATTTTAAGCAATTATATGTTTTTTTTTTTTTCTTGCGCCTTGTTCAAAATTTGTCTTTTGTCTTCTTTCGATCTTTTATTATTTCCTTTTTTTTGAGTATTGTCTGTAGGGGATTGTTTGCATTGCATTGATTGTACTGTTTTTGGTAATGCATTTCATTGCATTGTTTCACTTATTGTATTATTCGTTTTTCGTTTATTCCCTTGATTGTTTTTCGTTTTCGTTTCATTGCCCGTATGGTTTTGCATTAAATGTATTGTATTGCACTGCATTGCACGGTAAATGTATTGTCGCAATTTTAAAGTACTGTATTGCAGCATTGCTTTTTGTTGTACCCCATTGCATTGTATTGCATTGCGTTCATTGTACTGTATGATACTGCATTGCATTGTATTACATTACATTTCTTGATTGTACTGTTTTGGTTTTGTTTTTTTTGAGGG
>CM054161.1:47530921-47555457 GCA_028751875.1 Rapana venosa
TTAAAAAAAAAAGCAGGATAGCCGTGGTCGAGCATTTGCTTTCCCCCAGCAAAGGGTTAAGCGCGGGGGGTTCCATTGAGGGGCGCGTGTGTTGGGCTTCACCCCCAGTTCACCCAGCTGTAAAGGGGTTCCCGCCCCTTTAGGGTCGGGGAAAGGGTTTAAAGCGAGGGAGGGAGAGGGGTTTCGCCTAATATGTGGCCCTGGGAAAAAGCTGAGGTCTCGACCCCCTCGCTCCCCAACGACGCATAGATTTGGGAACACCTTTACCTATTTTTTTTTTATTAAAAAGGGCATTTTTCATGTTTTTTTTAAAAAACTTGGTTAAAAAAGTTGTTTTTTATTTTTTTGTGAGGATTGAGGAAACTTGTATTGGGTTGACCTTTTTCCCTTTTTTCGTCCTTCCCTTTGTTTTGCTTAGGTCAGGGACATGCCCCTCCCCGGCATGCCTTTCCACCCATGAACAGACTCCCCCTTTCGTTGTTTTCTTTGATGCCATTGCGCACAAATTACCCTATCAAAACCTTTTGTTTTTGTTTTTTTAAACAAAAATTTTTTTGTTAAATCAAAAAAGGATAATTTAAAAAATAAGGCGGAGTAAAATAAAAATGCCCCCACAATGTAATAAAGTAGAAAAAGGGGAAAAAAAAGGTGGAAAAGGGGTTTAAAAAAGTAAGTCAAAGTTTTTTTTCCAGATGTCCCTAAAGCAATCATTTTGAAGAAAGAAGAAGGGGTAAAGGTTAAACACCCCCTCCCCAAAATTTGAACAGACTAAAGGAATGAAGTTAAATTTAGGGTTCTTGCTGCTGATTTGTTTCCCTATTTGCATTTTTCCAACTTTGTACTGTTTCTGTTATGTTTTTGGTTGCTTTTTTTGAAAAAGTATGGATTTTACCCCAAATTGTGTTATTCAAAAATCAGTGACAAACTTTTAAAATAATGTTTTGCAGTAAAATTTTATAATACAGTCCACAGAGTGCTTTTTTGGTTGGCCTTTATTTCTTGTTTTAATTTTGAGCTCGCACGAAACCCGTGCTTTTAAAAAAAAGAAAATGATTTAGCATATGTATTTTATTATAGTTGTTCGAAAACTTTTTTACAACATTTATACAAAACCTTGACTTTATGTTTGTGTGCGTGTGCTTTGAACCCCTTTTTCTGTTGTAAAACACACACACACCAACACACCACAAACCACACACACAGTGCATTGTGCCCAAATCATGGTGGTGGGGGAACTTGTCTTGTATTTAAACGTTTCCCTTTTTACTTTTTTCTTTTCAATCTTGGGGCTTTTTAATTGAAAACTTAAAGTTTTCATGAATTGGGTTTCCAAAAGGGGTTTTTCCTTAGCTTTTTGAGTACGCATTCAAAAAACTGAGCAGAAAGTGAAGCATTTTTTGCCGGTTTTTTTTTTTTTATAGATGGTAGAGTTTGGGGATTTTGGGAAAAACTTTTTTGTGTTCCCCCAATACCCCAAAAATAATCATTAAAAATTTAGGTATTTTTAAAACTGCTGTTTTTGCTAAGTATTCCTATTGGTTTAAAAAAATTTTTAAATTACTTCATAAAAAAAAAAAGCACCAAACATATGATCTTTTTTTAAAATGTGGGTACTGTAAAATTTTGTTTCCCAGTTTCCCTAGGGGATCACTATTAAAAATTGTGGGTTTTGGGTCACAGCTTTTTTGGGTTATCGTGTTTAACCCATGCAAAAGACTTTTTCCCGTCTGGGGGGAATTTCCCCAAAAATTTTGGGGGTGATTTTAAAGGGTATCACTCGTGCAGCTTTTGGGCCTGTTTTTGGGCTGTCTTTTCCCCAGCTGTACATGAGATATGCAGTTAGGGATTGATTTGCGCCACGAATTATTCCCTCACATTTATTTTCTGCTTTAAACCCCAAATATAATTTTACTGATTATTGTGAACCCAAAACTTTAAATTTCCTCACAAATTTTCATAAAAATCCCGGGTGTTTTTGTTTTGAGGACTCCAGGATGCTTTTAAAAATCCATTTGTTTACTGTTTTGGGGTTTTTTGGGGGGAAATTTGATGTTTAAAATTTTCCCTTTGGGGGTTTTGGAATGTCTCAATTTTAATTTTGGGCGTCGAAAAATCGTTAAGTTGCTTTTTAGCAATTCCGGGGAATGCCCCGCATCTTTTCCCTTTCAAAATGGAGTTTTATATATGTAGCTTGTTGTCTGTCCCATTTTCTTAATTAAAACCAGGACAGGGTTTAAATTTCATATTTGCAACCTTCATTGGGGAAATTCCTAGACAATTTTTTTTGGCATGGTGTTTGTAGATTTTTTTTAACTTTTTAAATTTAATGCCCTTCGCTTTGTTTGCTCCCTTTCCCCCCAAAATTTTTGGCCATCATTCTATGGGGGACCCTAAGATTTTGTATGTCATTGTTTAAAATTTACGAGTTATTTAAAGAGGTTTTTTATGTTATTTTCAAAATATTTACTCTTGTGTTAGGGTAAAACGGGAAAACCCCCATGTGCCCCAGAAAGTATGTAAAGGGGGTTTTTTTTGCTTTTGCTTTGAAAGTATAATCAAGGGATTTTCTTCCCTTTTATTAGGAAACTTAATTCGAAACCTTGTTTTGTCCATGCCCCAAATCAGCTGTTCTAAAAACCCAACTGGAAAGCTAATGTGGAAGGTGGGGAAATAAACGTTTAAAAACCTATTTGACTACCTGAAATCTATTTGTGATGAAAAATCCAAGCCCTACTAATCTGAATGATTTGAGATAATGTTGCACTTTCCCCATTTTAGAAGATCAACAAAACTTTGTTTTGTAAACCAGTTATTTTTTTTTCTGTTTTTCAAAAGCTTGTACAATATTGATAAAATGTTTCTTTAAAATGTTTTTATTTTTAAAAAGGTTTAAAAAACAAAACCACGGGACCCTTGATCCCAAAAACGGGATTTTCCTGGGTTTTAAAAAATAAAAAAATTTTGGGCACAACTCCCCTTTTTTTAAAAAATGTACAAGATTTTTTCAGAGGTCTAGAGGTAACGCGCCTGCCTGGGAAAGGGGAAAACCCTGGGTCGGAAGTGCGCGGTGCTTTAAACCCAAAAAACTGTCCCCTCATCCTTTAAACCCCCATGATGGTGCTCGGGTGCAGTCTTTCGGAGGGAAACGTTTACACCCCCTTCCCCCGCGTTTTTACAAAAAATTTATTTACGAAACGTAAAAGAAAACCCCAGGGCAACAAGAGATTCTGCCCCTGGAAAAAAAGAAGAAAAAAACCCAAAACATGAAGGGGAAAAACAAAAAACAGTTCAGCAGGAAAAAAAAAAATGGGTGGCGCTGCTTTTGTGGCGACGTGCTTTTCCCCGGGGAAAACCCTGCCCAAAATTTTACGCAGATAAATCTGCCTTTACTTAAAAGGGTTGGAATAAAATACGCTTCTTATTCGGGGCAACGTCCCCCTTTTTTAAAGCGAAAAAAACCAAAAAAAAACAGGGCCCTTGATTTTAAGTTTTTTTTGTAAATGCTGTTTCTTATCTTTACCCCTGCTCCCCCTCTCACCATAAAAAAACCACCATAATATTGTCATCATAATATGCTGACACTCAGCTTAAATTTAAAATACCCTTGAAAAATCTGCCTTCCCTCCTGAAAAATTTATGGCCCCACGGGGCCCCCTTCTGGGAAAATTAAAAGCGGATGACTCAAAATAATGACAGTAAATCCCAAAAAAACGGAAGCCATGCTCATGGGGACCAAACACAAATTTTCCCTCCATCACAACACTTCAGGGGAATTTTCAGCAATGCGCCCGGTTTCCTCTGTCCAGCTCTGTGAAATTTCTAGGTGGGGTTTTCTTGACAACAAAACCCTCTATAAAAAAATTCATCACCCAGACCTGCCAGTCTTACTACTATCAATTACGGCGCATAAGTGCAATTCGCAAGAAATCAGCCCTACTGAAGAAACATACAAACTTGTCACATCTCTCATTTTTCTCCGTGGCCTACTGAAATTTCTCTTTGGCGGGTTTTTTGCCGGGCCATCACCCCTTTCTACTCCCTTCAACGCGAAACAAAACCTGCAGCTCGACTGGCCCCCTAAGAAAGAAAAAATCTGAACACACCCACTTCTTTTTTGCGTTTCTCTTCACGGGCCCTCCCTGTTAACAAAGAAAAAAAGTAAAAAGTTTAAATTTCCCTTTTTTTTTTTAAAAAGTCCCCCAAAAAAATCTCCCACCTTTTATCTCTGTAACTGTTTTCAAATGTAAACCCCGCCCGCCCCTTCGTTCATCTGTAGTTTCCCCTTGTGTTTTCGGACACCCCAGTTTTAAAAAAACCCCACTTTTTGGCCTTTCACTCTTTCTCTTTTTTCCCGGGGTCCCTCCACATAAAACAAACCCCTCTTCCACTTCCCCCAAAACCCTTTCCCTTTTGATTCTTTCAATCTACCCTCAAACGCACTTATCCTCTCCCTCGAGATTTTCCCCCTGTTATCTTTTCCCCTACTTCTCAATAGCGGGCCTTCACCTCCACCCCCCCAACCAAAGGTTTGTTGTATATAAAAAATTTGTATTTTTTACCCTTGGGTATTTAGGCTGGTTGGCCATGCGTGTGAATGATTTGAATGCAAGCGTTTTGTTTGTTTGTTTTGCAAGATTCTGCGCTATGAAAAATTCCATACTTTATTATTATTATTTTACTGCTGTGTTCAAAGGCTAATAAGAACGAAGATGTTCCCCCTCTAAAGTTTAACAAATTTTCAAAAACTATTTTTGCAAGATTTTCACAAGCGAACACAAGCCAGTGGGTGGGTCTTTGTGTCACTAGGGCCCGGGCTTTGGGGGAAAAGCCTACCCCCCCTTCAGCCCAAAAAAGAGGCGGGAGTTTGGGTTTTTGGGGGTACCCGGGGGTTTCGCAGCTGAAATAAATTAAAAAAGAAAAAAAAACCCTGAAAGCACTTAGAACTTGTCCAAAACGGGATGAAAAGTCTTTGCAGATGGGGTGAAAAAAATTGAAAGAAAAAAAAAAAATTTAAAACAAAAAAAAAAGACCCAAAGGGGCCCTTTTTTTCAAAATTTTCCATTCAGGGAATGACTGCTGTTTGCAAGTGGGGAATTATGTCACAAATTTCGGATGCTTATGACCTTTTGTCGTTGGCCCTGGGGTTGTCTTTTTTTGCCCTGTCTCTGTCCTGTCTTCTTTCTGCTGTTCTCTCTCTGTCTCTTTTTTCTTTCTCTGTCTCTGTTTTCTGTCTGTCTCGTGTTGTGTCTGTCTGTCTGTCTTTTAGTCTGTCTTTTCTGCCCTTCTCCCCTCTCTCTCCTCCCCTAATCTCTCTCTCTCTCCCCCCTCTCTCTTTTCTCTCTCCTCTCTCTTTCTCTTTTCCCCTCCTCCTCCCCCCTGCGGGTTGTGAGTGGCAATAATCTCTGTCGTGCAAAAAAACAAAAATTTAAAAATAAGGGGCCAATCCCACAATATTTAAAAAATGCCCCGTAAACAAAAACTTCAAAATTAATGGCAATAAACAATATTTAAAAAAAAGGTCAATAAAACAATACTTAAAGAAAAGGGCAAAAAAACAATACTTAAAAATTTAAAAAAAAAAATACCCCCCCCCCCCCCCCAAAAAAAGTCAAAAAACAGTACTTCAAAAAAAATCTCAATAAATAATACTTCAAAAATGAAGTAAATTTAAACCTACTTCAAAAAATTACGTCGAAAAATACTTAAAAAATTAATAAAAATTTAAAACGGTATTTTAAAAAAATAATGAAATTTTAAACATTTATTTAAAAAAATAATGTCAATAACAGTATTTCCAAAAACAATGTCAATAAAAAATACTTCAAAAACAATACTTAAATTTAAAAAGGTAAAATTAAAAAATCTTTCCCGTAATGTAAACAAAACAGTCCCTTCCCAAAAATCGTCACTAAACAGTCCCTAAAAAAATTCTTCAAAAAACAATACTTAAAAATAATTTTCAATAAACAATTTAAAAATAAAAGTTAATGAACATTTCCCAAAAATACTTTAAAAAAAAGTAGTTCAAAAATAATTTGAAAAACAGTATTTCAAAAAATACTTAAATTTAAAGCAGTATTCAGAAATACGCAATAAAAAGTACTTCAAAAAAAGTCGATAAACAGTTTTTTTCAAAAATATGAAAAACGTACTTCAAAAATAATGTAAAACCCGTATTAAAAAATACGCCCAAAAAACCCGTATTTAAAAAAAATACGTCTTTAAAACATATTTTAAACAAACGAAGGAAAAAGAAAAAAAAAACCCAAAATTTCCACAACCTTTTTCTCTCTTTTTAAAAAAACCCCCGGGGGGGGCCCCATTTCCCAGAAAAATCGGCCCTTTTTCGCATTCCCTCCCCCCTGAAAAAAAAACCCCAGGGTTTAAGCCTTCTTATTATGTTACATTTCATAATGGCTCGTCGCGCCGTTATTTTAAAATTCCCTCCCCTGAAAAGAACCCTTTTCCCTTCTTTGCTATTACAAAAATTCGTAAAGGATTTGCTGCTTCAGGGGAGTTAAGTCTATAAATCCACGAAAAATTAAACTCCTCAAACGAAGTAATTTTGGGGGTTTTTAAAAATTTTGCATATAATTCATGCGTTTTTCCCAAAAAAAAGGGAAATATTGTTCTGTTTCCCTAAAAAAATCCCATGATCAGTATGGTGTTTGACTTCAAAAAAACGTCTTTAAAAAAAAAAGGGAAAACGTCTAAACAAGCACACTGTGATCTACGTGATACTTTACACAAACTTTTCCCTTTAAAAAAAAAAATTTTTTATTTCCGGGATGTTTGGAAAAAGCACTCCTGTGCCTTTTTTATTTCCGTCTCCGGTTTTCGCATTTTTTGCAAATTTAAATTTCCGTTCCCACCGGCAAAACAAGGGCCCTTACCTTCCGAAAAGCGGAACGGATTTTAACATGTGCAAAAAATGTTCTGCTTGCTTTTCGAAACAGGGGGAACTGGGGGTTACAGTCTAAACCGAAGTCCGTCAATTCAATCAAGAAAAGTCAAAAACATTTTAAAATCACCCATAAAGGGGAAATTTTAAAATTTCTGACTTGCAGATTGATACACATCAAAATATCAAAGACCCCTAAAGCAAAATTTTCATTTTGGGTTTTCAAATAAAATGCCGAAAAAACACAAAACGTATCGCACACACACAAAAAAACACCCGCACCCAGGGCACACACATAAATTGTGAACAAAATTTTTTTAAACCCATTGACTAAAGACTTTAAAAACTTTTTTTAAAACGCACCATTTTTACGCGGGCACGTACACCGCCCGTACGTGTGTATGCAAAACACGCCCACAAACACCCACACCAAACCCCAAATTTATAGGGAATTCAATTTTTTAAAGGGAACCGTTGACAAGAAGACTACTTATTTCACACACCCACGAAACCCCCCCCAAAACCACCCCCAAAATAAAATTTATGTTTTGGATAAAAATAAAAAATGAAAATTTCGGGCCCAAAAGAAATTCGGGAGAAATTTTAAAAAACTAGGAGTAACATCATTTTTAAATTTTCGGGAAACGAATGTTATGGCCCCAAAAAGAATTTTTTTTTTGTTGGTTTTGCTGATGGGACCAAAAAACGGCGTTCGAAAAGGCAAAAATTTGAAATTCTGGAAACAAGCAAGGGGAAAGGGATCACCAAAAATGGCTGTGGTTTTGCGTACAAAGCTGCTGTTTGCAGAAACGAAAAGTACTCTTTGTTTTTTCCAATTATTTTTTAGAAAGATTTTAAAATTTTCTCTGCAGGCCATTCTTTTTTTTAAAACACTAGGTTTTGTACCAACAAATAAAAGGAAAATTTTAAAAACCACTTTTCTATGTAAGACTTGTAAAACAAGGAAAAATTTTTTTTTGTAAAAAAAAAAATGATTTCTTTCCTAAAAAAATTCAGACGTTGTTGTCCCTTTTGAAAATAGCGTCAGTTTTAAAACCCCCAAATTTTTAACCCTTGGGGGCAAAAAAATTCCCTTTTATTATAGTTAAAAACACGTTTTCAACTTCTTTGATTAGGGAAAATTAAACCCTTAGGAGTATCCCCCTGATCTTCTGAAGTCAAAAAGGCAGGTTTTTTTGTTTTGGGAAAAAATTTTAGCTCCAGTTTGGCCTCGTCACCCCAGTGTACGAACTCTGAGGGCTGGCCGGGGTCTAAGACGGACCCGGATAAAGAAAATAACAGAGCACTATGTCGGGCGATTTTTTCCAAAAGGAATTTCCATAGTTGCTTCTGCAATCACCGGTATAGAATGAACAAAAGTGGTGAGAGGAGCCCCCGCGGGAAAAAAGTGCAGATAAATCTAACCGAAAAAGATATTTTGGGGGCCAAAACCGCTGTGGTTGTTGGATAAAAATTCAACCCAGCAAACGAACGGAAGTTGTTTTGTCTAGGGTCAAATTTAAAATTTATTTTTTTAACCAAAAACGTAAACTGCTTTTTATTGAAAGCAAAATTTAAAGCAGCAAACAATTTTCTGGAAGGAGATTTCGGGTGTTTCCAATGGCAAATACAACTTGTTAAAAAATAAATATTTGGCTTTTTCGAAAACCCCTTTCGAGCCCTGAAAGAAAAATTGCAGGGGGTAAAGGTCTTTCTCTGTACAGAAAAGAATGAGAAATTTTATGATCTTTTGGGAGGTGGATTTGGGGAAAAAATGCAAACTCCAAAAGGGAAAAATCCACTTGAACGAGATTCAAACCCCGGTTAAACCCAGATCAAGAATGATAAAATTTCAATTTAAATTTTTTTTCCAGGTGATACTTTAAAATAAGCAATGCATTTGTTTTTTTTTCCACCCAACCCAAATCTATCTAGGAAACCCCCCCAACTTGATCAGTACAACCTAACAACTTTAAATTACACAGCCCAAAAATAAAAACATACTCTGGTTGTTTGTGGGGTGTTTTTGTGTTTTAAATTTAATTTAATTTTATTCTTTTTATCGAGGTTTAATGGAAAAAGAAACTTGTGTGCTTTTATAAATCAACCCCGGTGTTGCTTTTTTGAAAATTTTTTTTTTTGGTCATCTGTTCCCAAAACCGGCCCAAAATTGGTCAAACCTTACAAAAAGGGGGAAAGGATTTTAAAAGTGTGTGTGTGTTTTTGTGTGTGTGGTGTGTGTGTGTGGTTTTTGCTTTCGGTGGGGGTTTTGGTGCTGTGTGTTGTGGGGTTTTGTGGGGGTGTGGGGTTTATAATTTATAAAATATATATTTAATTGTGTGTGTGTGTGTGGTGTGTGTGTGTGAGTGGTTGAGTTTGGGTGTGTGCGCATTTTGTGTGGAGTGTGTGTGGGGTTTTGTGCGAAGAAAATATATTTTAAAATTTTAAATTATATATATTTTAATATTTTAAAATATATATATTAATATATATTTTTATATATATATGTGGTTTGTGTGTGATTTTGGTTTCCCCCGCCCACTTTTGGGTTCGATTTCCGAAAAGGGCTGGGTTTGACTGGGGGTAAAAAAAAATTGAGCCCCTGGTCCAATGTGTGGGAAATTCTGTTTAAAAAGCCGCTCTTCACTGTGTTGACAGAACTAAACAGGAGAAAAGAAAAATGTACACCAAGAAGTTTGGGAAAGCACCCTTCTTTAGAAAAGCCCAATTCAACAAGACGGGAAAATAAAACAAAAAAATAGTTGGTTCCCCCTGTTCTCTGTTTCTCTGTTTTCTGTCCCCGTCTCTCGTCTCTGCTTTTGTCTCTCTGTCTCTGTCTCTCTTTTCTGTCTCTTTTCCCCTCTCGCATCTCGTTTCTCTCTGTGCCCCGGTCTTCCCTTCCCGGGCCTTGTGTCTCCCTTTGTGTCTCCTGTCTCTGTCTCTAAAGTCTCTGTCTCCTCACCCGTCGCTCTCTTCTCTCTCTCTGTTATTATTGTTTTTTAAAAAGTTTATTTCCCTTTTTTTTTTTCCCTTTTTTTCTATTTTGGGGGTTTTGGGGCCTGGGGGTTTAAACCCCCCCACAATAAACAAATTTTGATTTGACTTGACTTCTCTTTTCATATATATATATTATATATTTATATATATATATATATATTTTATATTATCTATATATAAAATATATAAAATATATATATATAAATCATCTATCAAAATCTACCCTACTATCTTTTTTTCTAGATTCTAGATAAATTGATTTTTATTAAAAAATTTAAATAAATTTGTGAAAAAATTTGAGGGTTTTCAAAGTTTTCCCCACAAAAAGGAAAAAAGGAAAGGCAATTTTCAAAGAGTCGGTATTTATTAAATTACCCCGGGCCTTGTCTCAAAGGGGTTTTTTTTGGGGCCCAATGGGCGACTTTGTTTTTTAGATTAACCAAATTTTTTATTCATTTTTTGGGCTGCATCTTAAGGACAACAATTTATTGCCGAAAAAAAATTTTCCCGTTTGTTGCTGCTACTCCTGTGTTGTTTGGATACCCGCTTTTTGTTGTTGTTGTACTGAATTGCCATTGTCGCTTTTTTGCTATTTTGGGTTGTGATGTTGTTGCTACGGGGGTTGCCCCCTTTTTTCTTTATTATTAAAGTTGTTTTTTGCTACGTTTTTGTTGCTTTTTTTTTGAGGTTTCTATGGTTTTGTTCTTGCAAATTTTTGGGGTTGTTTGTTTTTGCTCTTGTGTTATTCTTGCTCTTTTTTGTTGTTATTCTTTTGCTGCTCTGTTTTTTGCCTTGCTTTTAAATGGGTTTTTGTTCTTTTTTTTTTATTGTTGGGTTTTTGTTTTCTGCTTGCTGCTGCTTTTTGTTTTCCCGTCTCCCGCTGTTGTTTTTTTTTTCCCATTATTTTGTTGCAGTTGTTGTTGTTTTTTTCTTTTTCTTAAAGTTGAAATGCGTGGGGTCATTAGATGGGGGCTGTGGGTTAAGGTTTGGGGAAGGTCAGGATGGGTTCCTTTGGGGGCCCCATATCAGTGCTTTTAAAAGGGAAAAGCAGTATAAGCCTTTCAAAGCTTGGCCGATTAAGAGAAACAACTGATTTTTTGGGCGTTGCTTTTTAAAAGCGTTGAACTCCCTTTAAACCCTGGGGGTGTTTTGTGGGGGTGATTGGGTGTGGGGTGTGTGTGTGTGTGTGTGTGGGTTTTTTTTGTTTTTTTCGTGTCGTCGTTTGGCCCTCGGGTTTTTTGTTTTTGCTGGTTTTTGGGAAACCCCTTTAAATGTTAAGATTTTCATTCTTCTGTCTTCTCTCCTCTTGTTCCCCTTTCTCTCTTTTGTCTCTCCTCTCCTCTCCACTCTCTCTCTCTCTCTTCAAAAAAGTTGAGTATGTTTCTTTATGAATTATTTTGTGCGAGCCAGGGAGAGAGAGAGAGAGAGAGAGAGAAGAGAGAAAAAAGAGGGGGGAGGGATAGAGAGGGGAGAGAGAGAAGGGGGAAGAAAAGAGAGAGGAGGGGGAGGGGAAAAAGAGGCAGAACAGACAAAGACAGAGGGCGAGATAGAGACGAGACAGAAAAGAACAGAGACAGGGGAGAGAAAAGAAGAGACAGAGAGAGACAGAGACATATGAAAAGAGACAGAGAACAAAGATTTCCAGCCAGCCCCGACAGGAAAAATGCAGAAAAAAGAGACCGAAAACCAAAACACACACAAAAAGGGCCCCGACACACAGAAAGCAGGGCAGACAAGGGTAGGGGAAACACACACACACACACCACGGCACACACACAAAACCCCATTTCACCAACACGCGCCGCGCACACAAAAACAGGACAAACATACCAAAATCGACTCACCCCCCCCCCCCCTACCACCACCACCCCCCCCCCGCCACCCACCCCTCACACACTAACAGACACCAAAAAAAAAAAATGACAAAAAAAGTACAAAGACAGTTTCCCCCCCCCAATACCCCCCCCCCACTCCCCCCCCCCCCAACACAACACCCCTTTCCCCTCCATAAACTTAGGGAAAAATGAAAGAGGGATAAGAACCTACTCGGCCAAAAACCTGAAACCCCCCTTTTTCACACACACCCGTCTTGAAACATTACGCTGACATTTTTTAACTAAGGGAAATTTTTCTTTTGGGGAAAAAAACCCCAAAACCTTTTTAAAGCATTAATGACCACCTGGCAGCCGAAAAAAGGTTTTTAAAGGACCCAAAGCAGGGCAGGAAAAAACCCCAGGGCCGGATAGGACAGGACAGGGGAGGGCAGGGTTTGGGGGGGGCAGGGGAGGGCAGGGGGGGGCAGGGAGGGCAGGGGCAGGGCAGGGGAAACAAAATAGGACAGGGGGTAAAAGAACGAAAAGAACAGCACAAGGGAGGATAGGACATAATATATACAGGACAAAAAGGGGTACCCTATGCAACCCAAATCAGCAGAATTTTTTCCCATTCCAAGCCTATATTTTCAGTGAAAAATGCACATATAAAACCCGGTTAAAAACCCCGCCGCCAGGCGCAGTGGTTTGCGCCCTTTGACTTCTGACCCGGAAGGTCGCGGTTCGAATCCCTTATCATAGGGATTTTTTTGGGCTTCTGCCGGGTCCTCCCCCGGGGGAGGTGCTGTGGGGTCCCGTGGGAAAACGGGACCACACGTCCCAGCTTATCCACTTAAAAGGATTTCGTTTTGAGTGTTTGCTCAAATTTACCAAACCCAAAACCCACAAAGGGGTCGTACTCTCGGATCCCGGGTTTATGCCGGGGTTTAATTTTGATAAATAAGCGTAGAGTAAAAACCCTTTTCAAGTAGTCTAAAAACATATGCGCTTCCCCAGCATCATTTTACGTTTTCCTCCTTTTCTTTTACCCCGCATGCAATAAAAGATAATTGCCCTGATTAGATGGTTCCCGTTTTCTCTGGTTTCATGGTGACCTAGATTCGGTTTTCCCCTAATTTCTATGCCTGTGGGGAGTTTGTATTTAAAAACCTTTGGGGTTTTGGGGGTTCTAAGGGGGGTTGTTTTGGGGAGACGTTTTTAAAGGTTGTCCCCCCTCCCGGAAGGGCACTCGCTCAGTCTGGGGGTCCGAAAGAACTTTAAAACTTTAAATTGGGAGGGGGCTTAAAAGGTGGTGTTATTTCTATGTTTTTCTAGAACAGGAACCCCCTGAACACCACCCAAAAGAAACCCCGCCAAATTGCAAGGGCCCTCTGGCTTTGGGGGCCCAACGGTTGGGCCCGTATTAAAATAAGGCCCCTGTGGGGCTTTCCGATTATAAGGGGGAGGGGCATAACGAAACCCGGTATGGCTGTGGCAGGGAGATTTAAAAAGATGGCGTGGAAAAAGCAAAGGGTTTGGGGAAATCAGAGAAAAGGGGGAGAAAAAAAGAGAACAACAAAACCCACACAGCGGGGCAAATCCAACATCAACTAGGCAAGTGCTAAAAATTAAACCCCGCTCCTTTCTTTCCCCAAGTCCAAGTAAGGCAAAATTCCTGCTAAAAATTTTATCAGCACCAGCAGTGGTGGGCTGGAATGGGGTGGAAAAGGATAGCACCCAAGTAGCTGAAAGGGGGGAAAAAATGACCCCCAGCGTGAACCCCAAAAGAAAAATCCAAAATCTCGTTTAATAGAAAAAGTTACTCTTTCCCCTAAATTAAGCCTCTTTGGGCAGAGAAATAAAAAAAAAGGAGCTCATTATGGAAATTTTCCCCCGGTCTCTTCCCGAGAGTTTAAAAAAATTTTTGGACAAGTTTTAAAAAAAAAGCTACAAAAAAATTATTGGGAAAATTATGTTGCTCTTCTAACTCGCTGAAACAAACTCTTAAAATTCCAAAAAGATTTGGGTTCAATTCAAAATCCCTGGAAACAATTTTTCAATGTTTTGAAAGTGAACATAAGATTAAAAACAAATCAAATTTTCAACCCTTTGAAAAAAAAAACCCTAAGAATTTAGAATGCAAAAAAATATTTTAGAAAACAATATAAATTTTCTTTAAAACTTTTTCGTGTTCACCAACGGGGAAAAAACTTTTCCAAAAGTAAAAAATTTTACAAAGGGGAAATGGTTTGGATTAGGGGAAAAAAAAAAATGGAGGGGGTTCACTACGTTTTCCCCCAAGATGGGTGGGGGAAAAGGGGAAAAAGGGAAAAGAATTTTTTCCCGGGAGTTTGAAAAAAAGTAAATATATTTGTTAAAACATGAAACCCCTCAAGGCTAATTTAAAAAGAAAACGCGATATACTGAATTTCGTTTTTTAAAAAGAAAACTAAGTTTAAAAGGGGACAGGATAGCTCAGTGGTCAAAGCACTCGGAAAGTTTTCCCCCCGCTAAGGTTTTAAACAGGGATCCCAGGTTTGGTTTTCCCGTTGGAAAGGGGGACCGTTTGCGCGCCTTGGGTTTTGTCCGTCCCCCCGTTCACCCAGATAAATTTGGGGACCTGCCTCTTTAGGGGCAGGGGGAAAGTAAAGCAGCGGGAGAGAGGAGATGGGGCGCCCCCCTAAAAATGCTGGCCCTTTGAGAACTGAGGTCTCTGACGCCCGTCCCCCCACGACCCCCGTAGGTTATGGGACCCTTTACTATTTCAAGTTGAAAAAAATTTGGCTTGACAAAAAAACCAAATTAAAAAATCTTCCCGGGTGGGAAAAAAATTTGGGGTTTTTGAATTGTTTGTTTGCAAGAATTTCAAAAATTCCTATGTCATATAGACCCATGGATCCAAGACTTGCCCAGAAGGGCTGGGGAAAATTTTTAAAATTTTTGTGATGCAATTAGCTCACCCACATTTTTCAAAACAAAAAGTGTTTATTAAAAAAATATTGGTTTTGGGGGGTTTTTACTTTTTAAATTTTTAGAAAAGTACCCAAAGGGTAAAGAAATCCACATACAAATAAGGACACCCAAATTTTAAAAAGCAACCCCCCACAAACCCCGCCTTTTTTAGGTTTAGGGATCCCTCAAGGTGGTGTTGTGTGTGTGTGTTTGGGTTTTGTGTTTATTCCCTGTATTTTTAAAGGGCTGTTTTTAATTTTAAGTGATATTAGACAGAAAAAGGACTGACTAGGGAAAAAAGAAAAACATTGGAAAAAGAACCCTCAGCAGTTTTTGGTTTTTAAACTATAAATGTAACGGAAAAAGGAATGCAACAAGGAAAAACCGTAAAAAGAACTTTTAAAACCCCCCCCCTTGACCTTTTTCCTTCCGTAGTCTTGAAAAACCCCTTGAGGCAACTCTGAAGATCCCTTTTGGGCTCGGCCCCCAGGGTCAAGTCCACAGGGGGCCCCTCAAATATTTAGGTCCGTGGGGCCCCCAGCCAAGGGGGCCCTGCACTGCGCTGGATTTACTTTTGGGGGTGTTCAGTGGGGGGCCTGTTTTCGAGCCAAAAGGGGGCGCAGGAAATTTAACCAAATTTGGACCCCCTCTAACGACATATTTGCTCAGTCGCGGGGCCAGAAATGAGCGGTTTTTCCACCGAGGTGGCGACCCACAACAACCCCCCAACCACTGCCCCTTTTGGGAAAATCCAAAAACCCAAAGGGTTTGACACAAAATCCCCCACAGGCAAAAGGGAAATGTTTTGGGAAAACCCAATCTGAAGTCAACCCTGAGACCCGAGCAGCTGGGACCCCGGGGAAACAGGGCAAAAACTTACATGATGATCAATAATAAAGAGACGTAATGATGCCGCTATGGAATGCAAAAATGCTTTAGACTCTAGATAGGGTTGTACTCTAAGCTTACTTCCCTTTTAATAAAATACCGGGACCAACCAAGGGGGCCCGGGATTTCAGGGCACCTTTCAGTGTTGGTCAGGTAAAATTTGAGCAAAAGCTCAAAAATCCATCCTTTTAAAATGGGTGAAAAAACCCAACTTGGTGATCCCCCGATTTTCCCCTGATTTCCCCCAGTACAATCACTTTGGGGAGGAGACCCGGGGTTTGGGGTCCGAAAACTCCCAGCTTTTATGGGTTTTGAAAACCCCCAAACCCCTTTCCCAACTGTAAGCCAAGGCATAAACCCCCAAAAACTTCGGCTTTTTTTTTTCCAAATTTTCCCTTCCCCAAACCCCCCAATAATCCGTATTTGTGAGTGACCCTTTTCAGAGGGGTTGCGAATTTGGAGATAGTGTTTTTCCCTGCCAAAATCCGTTGAGCACATTTTCCCAAAGCCAAAATCAGAAAAATAGTATATAAAATTTTTAAACCCAAAATAAGCAATAACCCTATCCCCCTTTCTAGTAACATTAAGTTTTTCCGGGGCTGTCCGTTAAATAATAGCAGGAGTGTATAGATGTTTGCCTAAACCCTTTAAAAGTGGCTTCCTTCATCACTAGGGGGTAGCTTACATCTTTGGTTTAAACGCTCCCAAAAACATCTACTGTTTACCTCTGGGGAAAAAACGCGTTGCACGCCGGGAAGCGCCCGGAAAAATCGGCCCCCGCACCCCTTTGGGTTTTTTGGGATGCGAGAGCCTTGTTGTAATTTTTAAAATCCCGTGCGACCCACTCTCCCCAAAAAACCCCTTCGGAAAGGGCTATAAGCCCTTTTCCCGTGTGCGAACGCACCAGAAAATCTTGGGGCAACGTTAATCCTGTTTTCCCTTTTTTTAAAAAGTAAGGGCCCTTGTGTGCCGGGGGGAACAGATACAAATTTTCCAAAAAAAAGCAAAAACCCGGGGGCGGAAGTAAAAAAAACATAAGTGGTTATTTCTTATCCTTGATATAAAAAATAAAAAAAAATTAAATTTTAAAAAAAATACAAAAAAGTTTTATGAAAAAAGCCCGGAAAAATTTGGGGAGAGGGAAAGGGAGAAATAACCAAAAAGGAGGGAAAAAAGAACAAAAGGGAAAAAGACAGAAACGAAGGGAAAGGGTAAAAAAAAGGGGGGAATTCCCCCGCACAGAACTTCCCCGGAAAGGGAGGATGCTATTTATACTGACATAAACCCCCGGCCCTCTCCTTTGGGGAAAGAAGCGAAAAATGGCAGGGCCTGTTTTGTGAAACTGTGGTCAGCTCTTTCGCTTTACAGCACTGTTTTGAACCCCTGTTATTGGTAATTTTCTAATGTTGCTGCGTGTTTTTCATCACTGTACAGTGGCAGCCCTTTGAACCCTCACGTCTTCTATTTTCCCTGTTTTTCCCCGCTGATTTTTAAAATTACTGTGGGGGAAAACATTGGCCCAAATTTGGGGTTAGTGTTTCCTTTAAAGGGGATGCTTTAAAATGAAAAAAAAACCAAAGGAAAAAGAATGTAAGACAAAAGAAAGAGTTTCCAAAAAAAAGCAAAATTGCAAAGTTGGGGGACCCAGGGACATATCCGACATGAAAAGCAAAGATTTTGAAAACACGAAAAAATACAAAGCCAATGTTCTAATTTAAGTGTTTATAGTTGCCATTCAAAACCAAAAAACACTACCCAAAAAAAAATCAAAACTACCAAAGCGCCTTTTATTTTCTTGAAATTTTGTTCCACAAGCATAAAAATTTTTTGGGTTCCTCCCAGAACCTTCTGCCGCTCAACAAAAAAGGTTAAAAAATTTTGGGGGCCCCCACAGACCTCCACAGAAAAAAAAGACCACGGCTTCGGGAAATTTTATTGGCTTTTTAAGGGCCCCCTTTTATGGCGCTGAGATTGTCATTGGTTTTTTCATTTGGGCAAACAAAAGAACGTGGAAAAGGGAAAAATCCAAAAAAGCCCCTGAAGTCAAAAAAGAGAGTTTTTTGGCATTGGGTCACTCGTGTACTTTCCTTTTTGGGGGTTTGTTGCTAGTTCCTTTCCTAAAAGTCTTGGACAAAATGCATGGAGGTGATGACCTGGCCAAAGAGGGGCCACAGTTTTCCCCCAAGCCCAAAAAAAAAGGAAAGGAAGGACGGATGGTTTGGGAAAGATCAACCCAAAGGGAAAAATCCCTTAAATAAACCCGGGGGTCTTTTTATCAGCATTACCATTTCCTTTTGGGAAAATACGTAAAACAAAGTTTACCATTCACCACACTTTCGTGACAAAATGGCGGGATGACCATCTTTCCCCCTTCTCACGTGCACAAAACCCCAAAAAACGTGGGGGGGGGCCCGCACTGAACCCTCACTCGCTTTTTAAGTATAAACCCCAGAAAAACCAAAGGGTGACGTCCAACCCGGGATGTGAACCAAAGGTTTAAGATTTGGGAAGGGGCACAAAAAGGGCGTAGCGGGGAAAAAAACCCTGGTGGCCAAGTGAAGACAATGTTTACCCAAAAAAAAAATGACAGTGGTCATCAGCAGACATGGCCCCCCAGGGCCGAGCGTAAGTAAAAGGGCCCGGGGCAGGGCAGTGACTGGGAAGCCCCCATCCCCCGCATCACCCACTGTAAAAAAAATTGCCAAAGTGCCGAAAAAAGCAAAAAGAAAAAGGGGGGTATAAAGACCACGAGACATTTGTTTATATGATTGGAGGGGAAAATGGATTTACCCCCAAGATGTTTTATGGGATCATTTTTTGTTGAAGTTTTTGTGGTAAAATTGGTCGTTCTCATTTCAAAAGCACAGTAGTTTCTGAAATTGTTGAAATCTAACCAAACCTTGGTTTTTTTTTTTAAACCCCTTTGAAAAATTGGGTTTTTGAAAATAAAGTGCCATCAATAATTTTTGAGAAAAACAAAAAGTCAGAAAAAAAAAGGTCAAGTCCCGTATAGCAGGTAAATTTTAAATCAGTCAAAAAAAATCTTTATTTAGGAAAATAAAATACCCTTTTGACTTGATTTCTTTTTATTAGTGGGTCGGTTTGGGCTAGAGGGAAAAGCACCTGTCCCCAGAAAAAAGGGAAAAATCCGGGGCTGAAGTTTTGCCCGGGGGTTCGTAAACCCCCTTTTGGAACCCGGGAAATTTTTTCCCCCTTTCCCTTAGACCATGAGTGGGGGGTCTGGGGGTAGTCTTTCGGATGGGCGATAAAAACCCAGGTCCCCGGGGGTTACAAACGTAAATTTTTTTAGCGACGTTAAAAAAAACCCCCCGGGAACAAGGGTTGTCCCCGGGCAAAATTTTAAAAAAAAGCCACTTGATAGGGGAAAAAAATTAAAAGGGCAGAAAAAAAAAAAAAAAAAAAAAGGGTGAAAGGGTGGCCCCAGCGCTAAGGGACGAAAGCGTTCTCCCCCCTCCCCCCGGGGGGAGCAGCCCGAAATTTCCCCGGGGGAAAAAATTGCCGTGACTTAAAATGGTAAAAAATAAAAACTGGCGCTTGATTTTTTTGCTTTTCCCAAGGGTTCAGCGCTAAAATAAATTCCATCATTAAATTATTATTAATTTTTTGAAAAAGTGATTTGAAATAGTTTTGATTTAGATAGCGGCCATTTTTCACTAAAAAAGGGGTAAAAAGAAACAAAAAAAAAGTTAAAAAAAGAAGAAATGAAAAATCAAATTTTTTAAAAACATATTCTAGAAAAATTTCAAACAAAAAAAACTACTGAATTTGAGAAATTTTTAAACAAAGCTAACTGCAACAGAATGAGAATAGCTGCAAAAATGATTACTGTGGCAGGGACGGGAAATATTTAGGGGCCTGAAAAAAAAACCAAACACCCGCAAAAAGATGGAATAACAAAAATTTTGTCCTTTTTGTTTGAAAACAATAAAAATTTAAAAAGCTTTTTCTTAGGCCCAAAAAACACAAAGGGAAATTTTTTTATACTCAGAAATTGGTAGATCAAAAAAAAGTAAGGGAAAAAAAGCGTAAAAACAAACAAAACAAGAGTTTTAAAACATTTGAAAGTAAAATTTTAAAACTGAAAAGCCCGTATACCCAAAACAAGATCGGTATGCATTGTGACTGAGTTAAAAAACATTTCTAGGCCCCCTTCTTCTGAAAAGAACCCCGGGTACTCTTCAATGGGGTATATTTCAAAGACACTATCACAGGGTGGGAAGGGAAATGGTTTTTTCTTTTCTTCTTTTTTCTTCTTCTTGCCCCCTAATCGTTAAAAAATTTTTTTTTTGTTTTGAAAATCTTTCGTTTTCGTGGAAAGGTCCCCACAGCAAAATGTTCTTCACCCTGTCATTTTAAGCGAAAATTTTGTGCGCTTTACACGTTTGGCCCAAACGCAAAACCCCCCCTTTGGTAGGGGAGAGAAATTTTATTTTTTTTTGTTTTTTTTAAAAATTATTTTTTCTGCAAAGTCCACAAAAATTCGCTCCACAAAGAATCGGACCTTTCTTCCCAAAACTGCGGGTCCTGATCCCTTAAATTTACCGCATTTTCCCCCCCTTTTCTTTCAACCCAAAGCGGGGTAAAAAAAACAAAAAAAATGTTTTAAAAAAAAGACAATAAAAATCGGGCGATCTTTTTCCCCGTACTGCTTCTCTTCTCACTCATGCAAATTTTATAGCTCATACCCCCTATCACAACAAAAAAGTAAATTAAAACTCTTTTTTCGGAATTTCCCCATCAGCTCTCAAAACTGCAATAGTTAAAACCCCTACTAAAAAAAACACCCAAACCGACCCTCAGTTTGAAGAATTTCAGACCGTTTCTAACCCACCCTTTAAACTCTAAAAACCTTAACAATGTTGTTCTGAAACAAATGGGAAAAAACCCCCTTCATTTTAAAAATCTCCTTTCCCTTTCCTTTTGGGCCCTTTGCCGAAACACAGCACTGAAAACCCCCCTAGGGCCACAAAACACGCTTCTATTGCTTCGGGAAATCAGGGGAAAAAACTCCTTTTTTACTCTTCCCTTCCCTTAAACTGCAGCCTTTTACCCCAGAGACCAAATTTAAATTTTTTCCCGGGCCCGTCTCCCAAAAACACATTTGGTAAATTAAATTTTTCCCCAAACCCTCACCTGGGTTTAAATTTATAAACCCTTAAAAGACCAATTCCACACAGTTGCAAATAAACAAAAATTTAATCATTTACCTGTCGAACTGGAAGTGGAGTCCCCCAGGGGAAACAGTTCATGCCCTGTTCTTTTCACCCCCTAAAACGTCCACTTTTTACATAATGATAAACCCTATCAGGTCAAACATCATCTTCATGGCCCGATTTTCTCTTAATACGTTTGGCCTTGTTTAAACCTGAAAAATCTGCCTTCTCTCTTGGGCAAATTGGGCTACTGCCTTCAAGGGCATTTAAAAAATTTGGGGGACACAGAAAAAAGTACAGTAAATCAAATAAAAAATGAAGCCCCTGCTTGTAGGGTTTAAACACCAAAACCCCCTTTCCCCTCACAAAAATTCAATTTGAATCCAGCAGTATGTCAATTCCTCTATCCACTGCTTTTGAAGGGAAACTTTGGGGGGTTATCGACAACAATTTCCCTTTTAGCAAGAAAAAAAATCCCAAGGGTTTTCCAGTTTGGTACTATCAATTACGGCGTTTCTAGTGCCAATTTTAAAGTTTCCTGTCCCCCTGAAAGGGAACATCCCCAAAATAGTCACTCTCCCCATTCTTTCACGCTGGACCTATCGCAAAATTTTTTTGGCTGGTCTGCAAACATCATCAATCCCAAACCCCTTAAAAACCCAAAAAAAACGCCCGCAGTTCACAATTTTCCCAGAAAAAAAAACCCTTTTGAGCACCCTTTCCCCTCCTTTTTGCGATCCTTTCCAAATGGTGCCTGTGCCACAGAGAGAAACTATAAAAAACAAAATCCCTCTGTTTCAAATGTCTCCCCAAAACAGCACCTTCCTACCTTGTGAATTTTTTTCAACCTTTTACACTCCCCTTTTCCCTTTTTCCCAGGGTCCCCCTGCAAAACCCCCAAAGTTTACAAAAACCCAGATTTAACCAATCCCCCCGTTGGGGCCCGGGGCTATTTTCTGTTTTTGGTCCCCTCAATCTGGAATTACCTCCCTCTTCCTCCCTTTGACAAAAACCCCACTTCCAAATTTTTAAACCATCCTCAAGCCCAAATTAAATTCCCGTTAAGGTTTTTTTTTCCCCCTTTTTTCATCTCATACTGTTCTTGCCTTTATCCCGCCAAATCCCCTCACCCCGCCAAAATGTAAAAACTTTTCTCGTTTTGGGTTTTTTTGGGGTGTGTTGTGCCCCGGGGTGTGTGCGTATGCATTTGCGTGTTTTGTGTATGTAAATTTGAATTTGTTAACTTTTTTAATGTTATTGGTTGAATTTTTGTAAGAAAAATTTTTAATGCAATCGCTTTTATTTTGGGGGGTTTTTTTTTTACAAGATGTAAACGCTAAAAAAATTCTTTTTTTATTAGTTTGTTGTAGGGTTTGTTTCCACCCGCAGCAAACAGAGTAGCAAATAGTCAAAAAAAGGGAGGGGAATAGGTTCCCCCAAGGGAGAAAATAGACAAGAAGGAGGGGGACGAAAAAAGGAAAAAGACCGATTAAAAAAGAGGGAATTCCCAACCAAAAGTATTTTCAGAAAGTGGGGGGATGCTGTTTTTAATGAAAATGGAAAAGTCTCCCCGGGATCCCTACAGGGGAAGAAAAAGACGGGTTAGTTTGAGGCAAAAAAAAAGTCCAAGGTGTTTGCTTTCCCCATCTTTGAAAAGGTACCTTAATCTGTAAAACCCGGGTTTCACGTCCTCGCTATAGTCATAGCCCCAGAAACCAGGCTGACGTCACCGAGCACGTGTACCAGGTGAAGATTGGAATGATGCACAAAAGGTCGTAGCGGAAAAGCCATGGTGGCCAAGTGAAGACAATGTTGACCCAAAAGAAAATGACAGTGGTCATCAGCAGACACTGGTCCGACAGGGCCAGAGCAGTGAAGTACAGGGACAGACAGGCAGTGGACTGGGAAGCCCGCATCCCCCGCATCACCACCACTGTCATCACATTGCCGAAAGTGCCGAAGAGCAGAAGAACAGGCGGTATAACCGACCACGAGACATACGTGATATGATGGAGAAAACTGGATGACTCCAAGATGTTGAGTGCATCATTTTCTGTTGAAGTGTTTGTGGTAAAATTGGTCGTTCTCATTTCAAAAGCACAGTAGTTGTCTGGAAATTGTTGAAATCTCACAACCCTTGGTTTTCTATTTTAACTTAGAAAATTGTTTTTGAAAATAAACTGCCATCAATATTGTGAGAACAACAAATGTCAGAATAGGTCAAGTCTGATATATGCAGTGTAATTTCAAGTCGAGTCAAAATAATCTTTATTGAGGATAAAATACCATTTTGACTTGATTTCTTTGATTAGTGGATCGGTGGTCTAGAGGTAACGCACCTGTCTAGAAAGCGAAAAGTCCGGGTCTGAAGTTTGCGGCGGTTCGTACCCTGTTTGGACCGGAAATTTTCCCCCATCCATTAGACCATGAGTGGTGGTCTGGGCGCTAGTCTTTCGGATGAGACGATAAACCGAGGTCCCGTGTGTTACACGTAATTATTTAGCGCACGTAAAAAAACCCACGGCAACAAGAGAGTTGTCCCTGGCAAAATTCTTAGAAAAAAGCCACTCTGATAGGGAAACAAATACAGCTGCAGAAAAAAAAGAAAAAAAAAAGGGTGAAAGGGTGGCGCAGCGCTAAGTAGCGACGCGTTCTCCCGCTCTCCCCGGGGAGAGCAGCCCGAATTTCACGGAGAGAAATCTGCCGTGACTTAAAGTGGTATGAAATAAAATCTGAGCGCTTTGATTTGTTGCTTTACAAGATTCAGCGCTATATAAATTCCATACATTATAATTATTATTATTATTTGAAAAAGTGATTTGAAATAGTATGATTTATGATAGCGTGCCATTATCACTAAAACATGTGTTAAAAGAAACAAAATTAAGTTAAAAAAAGAAGAAATGAAAATCAAAGTTTTAACACATATTCTAAAAGAATGCAAGCAAAGAAAAACTCACTGAATTTGAGAAATTTTCATCAAAGCTAACTGCAACAGAATGAGAATAGCTGCAAATATGATTACTGTGGCAGTAGCGTGAAACTATTCAGGGACCTGAAAAACAACCAAACACCCGCAAACAGATGGAATAACAGAACTTTTGTCCTTTTTGTTTGAAAACAATAAATATTGAAAAAGCTTATACTTAGCCTCAAAACACAGGAATTTTGTATACTGCAGAAATTGCTAGATCACAAAAGTAAGGGATAAATGCGTAACAAAAACACACGAGTTTTACACATTTTGAAAGTAAACCCTAAAGCTGTAAAAGCTGTATACAAAACAAGATCGGTATGCATTGTAGACTGAGTTAAAAGCATGCTAGGCACCTACTTCGTGAAAAGAACACGATACTCGTACAATGGAGATATATCAAAGACACTATCAACAGTGTGCAAGGAAGTGGTTCTTCTTCTTCTTCTTCTTCTTCTTCTTGTCTCCTAATCTTGTATTTCAGTTTTGAAATCTTCTTCGATGTCGTGGAATGGTCACACAGCAACTGTTCTTCACCTGTCATATAAGCGAAAATGTGATGCGCTTGACACGTCAGGCCCAGCGCATCCATCTTCGGTAGGGGAGAGAACTGTTATCTCTTAAGTATTTCATTCTTCTCTGACAAAGTCCACAACATTCGCTCCACACTGAATCGGACTTCTTTCCAATCTGCGTCTCCTGATCCCTAATTGACTGACATTTCTCTCCTTTTCTTTCATCAACTAAGCGAGGGAAAAAATCAAAACAATTTTGAAAGAAATTGACAATAAAATCGTGCGATCTTTATCCTGTACCTGCTTCCTTCTCCCACTTTTAAG
>CM054161.1:47555957-47605651 GCA_028751875.1 Rapana venosa
AAACCACTGAATTTGAGAATTTTCATCAAAGCTAACTGCAACAGAATGAGAATAGCTGCAAATATGATTACTGTGGCAGTAGCGTGAAACTATTCAGGGACCTGAAAAACAACCAAACACCCGCAAACAGATGGAATAACAGAACTTTTGTCCTTTTTGTTTGAAAACAATAAATATTAGAAAAAGCTTATACTTAGCCTCAAAACACAGGAATTTTGTATACTGCAGAAATTGCTAGATCACAAAAGTAAGGGATAAATGCGCAACAAAAACACACGAGTTTTACAAATTTTGAAAGTAAACCCTAAAGCTTAAAAGCTGTATACAAAACAAGATCGGTATGCATTGTAGACTGAGTTAAAAGCATGCTAGGCACCTACTTCGTGAAAAGAACACGATACTCGTACAATGGAGATATAACAAAGACACTATCAACAGTGTGCAAGGAAGTGGTTCTTCTTCTTCTTCTTCTTCTTCTTCTTCATCTTCTTCTTCTTCTTCTTCTTCTTCTTGTCTCCTAATCTTGTATTTCAGTTTTGAAATCTTCTTCGATGTCGTGGAATGGTCACACAGCAACTGTTCTTCACCTGTCATATAAGCGAAAATGTGATGCGCTTGACACATCAGGCCGAGCGCATCCATCTTCGGTAGGGGAGAGAACTGTTATCTCTTAAGTATTTCATTCTTCTCTGACAAAGTCCACAACATTCGCTCCACACTGAATCGGACTTCTTTCCAATCTGCGCCTCCTGATCCCTAATTGACTGACATTCCTCTCCTTTTCTTTCATCAACTAAGCGAGTAAAAAATCAAAACAATGTTGAAAGAAATGACAATAAAATCGTGCGATCTTGATCCTGTACCTGCTTCTCTTCTCACTCAGTGCATTTCATAGCTCATACCCACTATCACAACAAAATAGTAAATTAATCTCTTCTTTCAGGAATGTTCCCATCAGCTCTCAAAACTGCAATAGTTACACCTCTACTAAAAAAGCACAATCTCGACCCTAACAGTTTGAAGAATTACAGACCTGTTTCTAACCTACCTTTCATCTCTAAAATCCTTAACAATGTTGTTCTGAAACAACTGAAAAACCACCTTCATTCCAAAAGTCTCCTTCTCCCTTTCCAGTCTGCCTATAGCGCGAAACACAGCACTGAAACCACCCTAGTCCACAAAACACGCTTCTACTTGCTTCGGACTCAGGGAAAAATCTCCATTCTCACTCTTCTTGACTTACCTGCAGCCTTTGAAACTAGAGACCATTCAATTCTTCGATCCCGTCTCCAAAACACATTTGGTATTAAACTACACATCCCTCACCTGGTTTAGTTTATACCTTACAGACCAATTCCACACAGTTGCAGTAAACAAGATTCAATCATCACCTGTCGAACTGGAATGTGGAGTCCCACAGAGATCAGTTCTATGCCCTGTTCTTTTCACCCTCTACACTGCTCCACTTTCACATATGATAAACCATCATCAGGTCAATCATCATCTTCATGCTGATGACTCTTAGATACGTGGCCTTGATACACCTGAAAATCTGCCTTCTCCCTTGACAAATATGGACTACTGCCTTCAAGACATTCAAAACTGGGTGACACAGAACAAGCTACAGCTAAATGCAAATAAAACTGAAGCCATGCTTGTAGGTCCAAACACAAACCCTCTCCCATCACAACAGCTTCAATAGAATCCAGCAGTATGTCAATTCCTCTATCCACTGCTGTGAAGTATCTTGGGGTTGTTATCGACAACATACCCTCCATGCAAGAAATAAATCACCAAGACTTGCCAGTTATGCTATTATCAATTACGGCGTACTAGTGCCATTTGAAAGTACCTGTCCACTGATGCAACATCCACACTAGTCACTCTCTCATTCTTTCACGTCTGGACTATCGCAATTCTCTTTTGGCTGGTCTGCTAGCATCATCAATCCACCCCCCTCAACTCATACAAAACGCTGCAACTCGACATATCCTCAGAAAGAAAAAACAATCTGAGCACATTACCCCTCTCTTGCGATCTCTCCACTGGCTGCCTGTGCCACAGAGAGTAAACTATAAGATCAACACCCTCTGTTACAAATGTCTCCACAAAACAGCACCTTCCTACCTCTGTGAATTTCTTCACCTGTACACTCCTTCTCGTTCCCTCCGCTCCGCTGCAGATACCCTATGTTTACGAATACCGAGATTCAACCAATCCACCGTTGGCCGGTGCTATTTCTCTGTTTCTGGTCCATCAATCTGGAATTACCTCCCTCTCTCTCTTCGACAAAAGCCTACTTACCACAATTTTAAATCCATCCTCAAGACATATTTTTTCCAAATGTAAGGTTTTTCCTCCTGTTTCATCTCATATCTGTCCTTGCCTTCATCAGCCCAAATCCCCATCACCCTGCCAAAGTCTAAAATCTTTCTGCGTGTGTTTGTGTGTGTGTGTGTGTGTGCACGCGTGCATGTGCGTATGCATTTGCGTGTGTGTGTATGTACATTTGAATTTGTTAACATTGTTAACTGTTATTGGTTGAATGTGTAAGAATATTTTGAATGCAATCGCTTTGATTTTGGGGGTGTTTTTTATACAAGATGTAGCGCTAAATAAATTGCATTTATTATTGTTATTAGTAGTAGTAGTAGTAGTAGCAGCAGCAGCAGCAGCAGCAGCAGCAGCAGTAGTCAAAAAGGCAGGGGAATAGGTCAAGAAGGCAGAAAATAGACAAGAAGGAGGAGACGAAAGAGGAAAGAGACCGATAAAACAGAGGGAATTCCTAACACAGTATTTTCAGAAAGTGGGGATGCTATTATTAATGAAAGACAGTCCCCGGGTATCCTCGGGGAAGAGAAGCGCTTGTTAGAGGCAAAGAACGCCCAAGTGTGTTTTTTTTCCGTCACTTAAAAAAGGTCCCTTAAGTCTGTAAACGGTCGATGTCATATTGCGAAAAGTAATTAAAAGTCTGATTTTTGAAAGGGTTTGGCAAAAGTGTTTTTTGCTTGTAGAATAAACCCCTGAGTTTAAGTTTTTTTTAAAAATTAAAATCGTTCAAAGAAGAGGTAAATCTTAAATTCCCCGATATGTGATATTTAAAAAACAAAGGAGGGAATTTACAAAAACAAAACCCAACAAAAAATCCAGCTGAATAAAATGGGTCCAGCTAAAAGTTGTTTAAAAGAGATGGGGAAAGCGATAAAGTAAACCCTTTTTTCGTTTATAAAAAACAGGAAACTTTTGGTCCGATTCGGCTTCGCCTCTCGTCCCAAAAAAATTGCATGTTTTATAAAAAAACAAAGCATTTTTCCCTTGATGGCTTTTACCTATCTCTCTCCTAAAACTGAAAGTAAAAATAATTTATTTTTGTGGGTAAAACATAAAAAAATTTGGGAAAATTTTTGCAAAAAAATATTTTCAAAATTGGGCAAGAACTTTATCAACAACTTATTAAAAAAAATAAAAAAAATATTTTGCAAAAAAATTTTTTTAAAAAAAAAATGTTCCTATTTTTTTTTGATGGGTGTATAAAATTATGGGATTTTTTTGTAAACAATATCTTGTAAAGAATAATACAAAAAATACTAAAAAAATTTAAATATACTTCTTCTTTATTTTTTGATTTATGCTGAATTTTTTTTAAAAAAAAAAGTGAAAACCTTCTCCGCTACCGGGGTCGTTACGGGAGAGAAATTTTTGGAGGGATTGCAAGGAGCTTTGGGTAGGGGGGGAAGATTTCGGCATTCACGACTGTTGGAATGCCGCCAAGATTCCCCAAACCACAGGCTTTCACACAACACATAACGGACAAATAAACACCCCCAAAACCCCAAACTAGTAAAACAGGAATAACACACAAACACTTAAAACAGCCAAAAAATGTACCAAAAAAAAACTTTAAATATTAAATTGGACCTGTAGCATGCTACCTCGGGATTCAAACCCGTGCTTGCTGCTCGCCTGCCTGCCAGTCAAAAAGCATTTTGTTTTCTCACTGGGCTGCCCGAAGGGCGTAGAAAGGTGAAAATTAAAATATTAACCTTCATCTGTGGTGAATATTGAGCATCCATTTTGGCCTTTTTTTTGCAAAAGATTGTGGCATGTGTATACAACAACGCAGTACCCTACAGCTATTGACGTGTTTATGTGGGGTTGTGTTTGAGAGTGTTGTGTGTTTGTTGTGTGCTGGTTTGGTGTGTTTAAAAATAAGCTTTGGTTTTACCTACACAGTATTTATCGGGGGTTTTTTTGGGTTATTAGTTTACTATGCTTTGAGTTTCTCAGTTTTAGTTTTATTCTTTCTCTTTTTGCCCGTCTGTAATAACATTTCCCCCGAGGAAAATTTTTTTAAACCTCTCTGTCTTTAATGTGAAAAATTCCCGACTTTGTTTTTGTTCAGGGTTTTAATTTTTTTTTATGCTTTATTTTTTTTTTTTTTCAGAACCAAAACAGTTTCGTGCTGTTCCCCCACTAAAAAGCTTAGACAAAATATTCCTTTTTTAAAATGTCCGCTCTGTGGCAGTGTCTTTAAAGAAAGGGTCTGCCTATTTTCAAAGAGCCTGTAATAGTTTCAAAACTCGCTTGCCTTTCAGGGGTTGTTTAATTATATTTCATTGTCAAATAAATTTTCTTCTTGTATTTTTTATTGTTGTGCATTTATTGGAGGGGGAAATTAAAAATGAACTAAATGATTTTTTACATGTTTGTATAAATCTAAAACAAAAAAAGTTTGCCAGCCAGTCTGCCGCTTTTTGAGAGCGTGGGGCTTTTTTTTGGTAGAAAATTTTGGGAATTAGAAAAACTTTTTTTAGTCTTTTCTTCTATTTTTGGCTGTGCATCCCCCTTTTCAAATTATTTTTTATGGGTTCATTTTCTTGCCTTTCTCTTTTTGTATATTATTCTTTGGAGTTTTCAAGCGTCTTCCTGAAACCATGAGCTTATCTTATCTTTGGGTTTAGTCAACCAAAAATGCATTTTTTGATTTTAAAGTTTCTTAAACCCAAAACTTTGTAGATGAAAAGATTTGTTGTAACCCTTTAGTGGTATCTTTGGGTTTTGACCAAAAACCAAAGTTTTTTTTAAAATTAAAAAAGTGTTGATTGGGAAAATTTCCCTGAGGGTAGCTTGTTTTGGTTGCCCTTTTATTGTACTGTAAATGTTTTTCCGGGGGATTAATGAACCTCTATTTTTTCTGGAAAAAAGGGGGGGGTTTTGGTTTTAAACAGCTTAAATTTTTCCTTTAAGACCCTGCGGGTGTTCAGATTTAGTTCCACAAGTATCTGCTTTATCTTCTTTATTGTGCTATGGTTGGCACTCTTTCAAAAATAGTTCAACCCTTGCTGTTTTTGCTGTGCAATAAGCGTGCAATTTGGGTGTTTTGCAACTTTTATACTCTAAAGTTACTAGTTTTTTTGTATTTTGCGTCGCCACGGATTGTAATAAAACACCCACTGCCCTTAAAGGTCAGTTTTTACAGTCTGTCTCGGGTGCCCCTGTAGTAAGGCATGTGAGAGCTGGCAGTTAAAAGTCAAGGGGAAATACAAAACCTTTTTTCCTAGGTTTTGCTTTGTGCATCTTTTTTCCTTTTTCCCCTTTTCGCAGCCCTACTCTGTGTTTTGTCCCTCATATCCTGTATGCTTAAATAAAAAAGTATTCTTTTTTTTTTTGTCACCCTTAAATCAGTATGATCAAGAAATTGTCGGATTGTTTAGTGAGAGCCCCTCTCTGCCTTCTAGCTTGCCAATTTTTTTATAATAGCCTCTAGTTTGCTACCAAAATTCTTTTTGGACATCTTCGACTCTAGTTCAATCTGAAAAGCAAGCCTATTTGGTGCTGGAAAAATGAAATCTTTTTTCCCAAAATTAAAAAAACTAACAGTCAAAATTGATTTTCATAAATGTGGGGGGGTTTGGGTTTTTTAATAACGTTTGTTTTTGTTTCCCTTTAATGTAGGGATCTTTAAACGTTGAGGGTTCAAGGATTGCTCCAAATGTTTTTTTTTGGAAATCTTTTTTTTTAAGTAGAAAATAAAAACAAAAATGAATTTAAATGGGGGGACTATGATTTTGTTTTGGTGATGGTTTACGCAGCTGATTTTTTTGGGTGAAGCGGCAGCCTCTGTAGCACCTTGCTTCAGTCAAAAGGAAAATTTTTAAAAAGCAGAGTTAAATTTTTCAAAGTTTGGGCAAAAAAACGAAAAGTACAAAACCCTCTGATCTTTTTTGGACAAAAAAAGACAATCTGTATGTTAAAAACTGACACAGAAAAAAGGTTTTATTAACAAAGAAAAAATGACCCCCATCGTTTTTAGCAAAAAATACACTCAAGCGAGACTAAGTGTTGCTATGCAGAGAAAAATTTGGGTATTGTGATGCAGCCCACAAACAGATGCCTAAAAAAGGGATTGCACAAACTAAAAATGTGAAAAAACCTCCCAAAACAAACATTGAAAGCTACCACTTTGAAGACCTGACAGTCGGAAAAACACAATGAAATATTTAGTTTTTGGAAACTAGTTAACAAGAGACGAGAACGACTGAAAACAAAAAAATGACAACCCTGCCCATGCGAGAAAAAAATGGGGCCCAATAAAGCATACAGGTATTGAGGGAATGATAAAGAATTTAAACAAAGCGAGGTATTTAGACTCAACAAGAATAGAAAAAAAAAAAGCTAGCAAAAGCAGACATGAAATTTGCCAGAAGTAAAAAGAATACCACAGGTTTTAAAAAAATCGCGGTAAAAGCCAAGAAGATTAGAGGTCTTAAACAAAAAAAAACAATACAATCTCAGGTTAGCAGAATAAAAGAAACAACCCATCGCATTCTTTATGAAAACACAACATAGGGGAAAGAATCCGTAATTGTTTCGAAAGCAAGGCATAACTTTTGTCAGATAATTCAGCTTGGGTTGGCTTTTAGAAATTTGTGTTGGGTGACGGAAAGCACATTCCGCCACCCCCACCACCACCCCTTCGCACACAGGCCAGGCTGGGTTAGGAAACAACTCAGCCACTTTGCTGACCTATTAAAAAAAATTACCCTACAAAGTTGGCAATGCACTTCCGGGTTTAAAATTGGGTTCTGTTTTTTGGGGGAATTTCAACAGCAGGAAAAGTTGTGGGTTTTATGCAGGCATTTGTGGGCATTGGGGGTTTTTGTTTTTGGTTTTTTTCTTTCTAAAAAAAAGTAAGAAAGCCGCTTAAAAAGTTACTTTTTAAAAGCAGTTATTTCATCTAGTGACGGTTCTTAAAGGGGAAAAAATTTTTTTTTTTGTTTCCTCGGGTGGTGGAGTAGTTTTTTCCCCTTGTTCTTGTTTTGCCGGATTATATGATCTATGCTGGGTTTTGTTTATATTTTCATTTTTTCCAAGCTGCACATCTCTAGCTATAAAAATTTGGGGTTGTTGTAGTTTTTTTATTGTTCTTATTTGTAACTGATGTTGGAAGGCACTTTTAAAAAACCTTGTCCTATAGAAGTCTACTTGACCTGCTTATGAAAACATTTGATATGTTTGAGTTGATGGTAGGTCAAGGGCCGAGAATCTGTCTTTAAAGATTTGCTAAAAAAATGCTTCTGTGCATAAAACCCCAGTGCCCCCAAAAATCTTGATCTTGTCTGTGCCTGTGCACCAAGAAAGCCCATCTGGGTCCAACAGGTCATTAATCTTCTAATCCGGTCTTGTTAACCCCTTCCTCTTATAAAGAAAAAAAGCGTCCAGCATACATGTGCATTTGCTTATTGAACAAGAAAACCCTTTTGCCCCCGCGAAAAAGTTGTATTGGAGGCCCCCAGTCTAGTTATCCCCCTGTGCACACCCACAATAAGACCCCCCTTACCATGATTTTTTGCCCTGTGTTTGTTGAATACGTCTTAAAAATCAAATTAAATCTTGACAGCTTATCGCCTTCATGTTAATCCTACTTTTAAAAGGGGATTGAAGTTATATCAGTGGGCGGGGACTGCAGCTGATAAAACTCCCTAAATGATGTCACATGAAACCTGTACAAGCTTTAAAAACGGGTTTTGGGATGGTTATGTGGTAGCATATGAACCCCAAGCCCTTTGTTGCACAGTGGATGAAAAGTTTAAGTGGTTTTGGTAAAATGTATAGGTTAGAAAAACCCATGCTTTCGCGTGGCATCATCCTTAATTGGTGGGTTTAAGTATGTTTCAGGGGGTTGGGACTTTTACTTCGAAGTAATGTCTCTGACACGCAACATCTAGCTTTTTAAAACCTTAGACTGCCTTCCCTGGAAATTTTGGGGGCAAAACGTGCACCCTTACGCCTACAACCCGTAAAATTTTCCCGGGCTGTCGAACCAACGTAAAACAAGCCGCTTCCTTGACTCATTTAAAAGGGAAAAACTCCAAATTAATGAAGGCATCTTTTTGCTTGGAAAAATTAAAGCTGCAAAACCGTATCAAAAACTGTTTTATAGCTGGTTTTTGTGTTTTTAGCATGACTTTTTTTGGAGTTGTGTTCAAAAGGTGACACTTTTTGTTGAAGGATAAAAAACTTTACACAGCTGTAAAGGGCAAAAAAAATGAGATTTACCAAACAGTGATAAAAAACGATTGTGTAGATTAGCTGTGTGCATTAAAAAAAAAAGAATGAGATTTGGCTAGACTTTTTTTTGAGTTTTTGGATCGGGGTTAGAATGACAGTGGGTAAAGAAATCGTATTTTTGGTAAAATTTTTATTTTTAATTTTTTTGCATGAAATCTGCTAACTAATTTGAGCTTGCCTCGAAGAAATCTCGATATATATCTGTCATTGGCAGACTATCAGGAAATTTTTTATGTGGTAGTTTGAGAAAGAGGGTATGAATAGCAGTGGTACATGAATTTTTATTCCCCCGGATATAGGGTCACTTGCCTGGGCGTTAAGGGGTTTTAAAACCATAGTTTTGGGTTTAGTGAGACCAGCCTCTATTTTGCTTCTTTATTTTTTTTATAATTATTATTCTTAGTGATAAAATGTTTAAAAACAAAACAAGATCCGTAGGTGTCCCTGTTAAACTGCATTCCTATTGAAAACCCGCTGTAACATAAACTGTTGTTTTTGCATGGGCTTCTACAAAGTTCATGGATAAACTTTGCAGCGCAAAAAAGGGATTAACCAACAGTTTTTTACAAGGGAAAGAGTCCAATAAATTTATGTAGATGAAGGTTATTACGATTTTCACACTGAAAAGGAGCTCTTTCGTCCAGCTGGTATCACACTAAAATAAACCCAAGTAGCAAAGGTAGCTTACGCTTCTTCAATTAAAAGTATCCCAAAAAGTCTTGCGGGAAATGTTGGTTTTTCGAGCCCCTATTTAGGGGCGGTTTAATGGATGATTTGGGAAGTGATTTGGTGCTGGTAATAAAAATGGCGAGGACAAAACCTAGTCGGTGAAGCCCCATTGACTTGGCGTAAACTTTTTGCTTTTTTTTAAACCTGTCTCAGTTAAAACAAACAAAAACCAAAGTGGGACAAAGGCTTCTTCTCATCGCCCCTTCTGATTACGGAACCTTCACCTAGCGGGAAATGTACTGTAAACCGCACAATAGCTTTATTTTAAATTAAAGAGTAGAAGAAGGTTCCCATAAAACACTCTGTAAAAAAATAAAAGACGCAGCACAAAGAACAGTTGACTGAAAAAAATTTCATATTCATTTGAAAAAAAATAATATAAATACTAATTACTAATAACCGTCACGCGGTCCGTAATAAGAGACCAAAAAACTGCCAAACTATTGAGTTTAAAAATTTGGTGAGTACAAGAGTTTGGAAGGATGGGGGATTGGTAAAGTTTTGTTTTGGGTACACAAAATGTGGATACTAAAAAGGCCCAGCAATAGAAGAAGCTAAGAAACCTCGGTTTCCAAAACTTGAACGTTGCGAATTTTTAAAGTAAAAGCTTAGAGATGTTTTTACTTACAAAGTAAAATAAAAAGTTTAATAAAGGGCAATAAAAACCGCTCGACTGGGATAAAGTTTGAGTTTATTAGTCCTACATCTCATGCACCCGACAGAAACTTTGTAAAAACCCAAAAATTGCTGGCCCAGAAAAACAAGCATGCCTATCAATCACCCAGCGAAATGAAGTAGAGATAATAGATTTCAGAATAAGGCCGCTCTTGTTTATAAAAAGATCATGACTAAAACCTCAACCACTTGTAGATTTCCCTTCCCTACTTTCCTTGGATGATCAGTTACATTGGTGTTTGTTCTGGTTGCGAGGGGGCAGAGTTCTTTCTTGTTCATGGATGGGATTACTATTAAATGGAAAGACCTCGATGTTTATGCCCTCGATTTTCTATTTCTTTCGGAAAGCGGTGGTGACAAGAAATTTAAGGGAACATTTCCCGTAAAAAAGTCAACTTTTCCTGACCCCCCCACACTGAACAATTAGCATCATCAATCTACACCCATTGACCCGTTCGTCTATTCACAGATGTTGTACTGCCCCACAATCAATTAAAGACTTTTTTGAATGAATACCAAAAAAAATTTCACAACTTTTTTTTAAAACAGTTAAGGGAAAAAGAAAATGACGACCCTAAAATATTAAAGTTCCTAGTGCACCAGTCTGAAACTCTAATTTTTTAAAGTTATGCCTTTCGTTTTACAACATTACAAAATGAGCATGAATTGAGCAAAATTTGCAAAAGTTCAAAAAAGCAGGGTGGTAAATCCTTTTGTTGGCTCTATTACTACAGGACGCAACACTGTTACGCCGCAGCAGGAACAGGCTTGCTCTCTTGGTATGGGAAATTGGTGCTTGCATTTTTGATTGGGCTTGTTTCATAAAGCAGGAGCCCGTTCATTTGTACTCGTCTTTTGAAGAGGTTGTGCGTAAACTAGAAAAAAAATGTGCTGTTGTTTTCCTTGACATTGCCCAGCTAAGCCATTCAGGTTTTTAACAAAGCTCTAACAGATTCCCCAAAATCAGAGGGGTTCAAGACTTCGGATGACTACGTGATACAAGCGTAAAAGTTCGCCTCCAAACAAACACCACAAAATATCCCTTTGGAAATTGACTCAATAAAAAAGGAAAATTTTTTAAAAAAGGGGTTTGCTTGGCCAAAACAGTCTTTAAAGGGTGAGAGTACTCTATTTGGAGTAGAATCCTGCGGTAGTTTACTGTTCATACCGTAGCAAAACAAAAAAAAAAGAAACAATTTTTTTTTTAATTAATTTTTTTTTTATATAGAGTTAGAGATTTTGTTGGGCTCAGTTGGAAAAAGTGTTTCGACAAAAGAGCTAAATGTTACCAACCACAAAACGTGGTACAAAGATTTAAAATGCAATCGCACAAAACCGACAACCTAAAAATAGATCCCCAGTAAAGGTGCAGTTGGTTTCTGAAATTCTATACAAAACGCAAACAAAGACGAAAAAATTAAAAGTTATGTGTAACAAAAAACAAAAGCACTGAATCATTTTTAGAGTCAACACAACATGGGCAATGAGTGATGCGAACTTCGAAAAATTTTGCAGAAAAAGCAAGAATGGGGGATCAGGATGGACGTTGGTAAGGGTTTTTGCATAGAATAAAGCAACAAAATTTTATCCATTTTTGGGGAGAAATTCTTCCCTTTCCCCCGATGTTGTAGAAAAAAGAGCTTGGTGAACATTTAGACAAAGATGTAGTTTTTTTTGTGGGGTGTGTGGCTAGGCTTTTCATGTAACAAGAAGCAAAGTGGTTTTTAAAAATATCATGAAATGTGAAAGCTTGACTTCACCCGGGATTGACTTTCCTGTGGTGTTTGGGCTTGCAAGTTTGAGGAAAATAAACCCACCCATCAGTGTGAATGTGTAACCTGGAAAGATGCGGCCCCTATGGACCCCCCGGGTTAGACCCCTTAGGGTCTCAAAAAAAGGTCTCCCCCAAAAAAAGGGAATCCGTAAGAAACATGTAGACCTCTTGTAGTGAGAATGAAAACCCGTTATCATTATACACTCATTAGAAAAAAATGAGTGACTTATTGCACAGACAACAAAACACCCGCACAAAAAAGAGTTTTTAACGATGCGGTTCGTTTTCCCTCTTTACAGGGGAGTACAAACCAGAAAAACATTGTAAAAGTGAGACGAAACAACATGAACTTGAAACCAAGGCCCGGAAGCAAGGTTTATTTTAAAAAAATAAAAAAAACTAAAAAGAGTCCCTATGTGTGTATGCTGACTTTGAGTTAATTGTGCCATACAAGGGGAGCACTGGAAAAGTGCCCAAAAAAAGTCTTATTCAGTAATCATCAAGTCTTTATTTGCTTATGTTGTTTTTGATCGAGGTGCACACCGACCATTCTTTTATCGAGGACCAGACGGGTAAGCTTTTTTTTGAAAACTGAAGCGAATTAACCATACTAAAAAGTAAAAATACAAGGGTCATTTGTTGTGAAGACCAGGAATATTATGCTTCTCCCCAAAATTGTGGTTTTGGGAATTTTTTAACCCGGGGGGACAATCACACAGTCAGAGTTTATGACCCCAAACAGTGGGAAGTTTCGTGGAGGAATGTAAGTGAATTACAACTAAAAGTAGATCCCAAAACTGGGAAATGCCTCTTCTTCCACAATTAAAAGGTTCGAATCCACCTAATCATGAGGCGTGATGAGAGTAAGGGCCCACTTTCATTGCACAGTCATCAGAGAAGTACCGACTTTTTTATGAAAAGCTGCCCTTTTTTGATTCTGACAAATCTGATGGGTTCTGGTCCTTGTCTTCTATGGTCTTGGGTCAATCGAAAAAAAACTTTGCACAAAACTCGTGCGAAAAAAGGCGTCTATCCTTATGAGTAATGGACTATGGAAAGCTTTGAGAAAAAGAGCTGCACCAAAAGGCATTCTTTGCGATTGCAGGGGAAAGGAATCGTGTGTGACTATAACTGTCAGTGGGCTGGCAAAAGATGCAGTGTCGGATGAGGGCGATTACATGATCAGTATTATTGTGATGTGTTTGCTTGCTGAGTCTTTGAGAACTACAGAAAAAATGGGATGAAAAATTATGGGGTAGACCCAAAAACACTATTTCACGCACCAGGAAAGTCTTGGGTGCTTTTTGAAGTCTACTGGGGTGCGATTGATTTGTTGTCTGACCTGCCAATGCTCCAAAAGATTGGATGGTTGCGTGGTGGTCAGTATGACCCCCAATTTTGAAAGGCAACAACAAAATTTTTTTGTAGACTTGTCCTAGCAAAGCTTTTTAAAAAAACATCATGTACTTGGACGCAAAACAATTTTGTAAAGAATGGGGGATGTGTCAGTCACTACCTTAGAAACTTTCAGTTTTTTAAAGGTCCTTTTGCTGTTGATTGGGTTCAAAGCGTTGTCACAAAAGGGGCCTGATCAAGCATGGGTGGATTTGAAATAGTTTGTCTTCCCAAAGAACTACTTTGGCACAATGCTACCCTGGCGCAGATGGCTCAAAACATCTCCAAAAGAACCCCCAAAGCTTGTACCCAAAATTAATGCCCAAGAGCAAGTATGTTTTCAAAACAGATGTACAGTTTACTAAGGCTGGGTTTTTTTTTATGTGTTCATCGTTTTATTGTGTTTGACCAAAAGCAATTCATGAAACATACATCAGAAAATGATCTGAGAACGAGGCAACCGATGATCGAAAAAAGGGTTACTTCAAGTCATGAAAACAGCTGCTTGGTTAAAAAATGGAGAACCACACAAAAGAAAGATGTTAGTTAGTCAAAAGAAAAAGAAGCCATAAAGTTAAAATCAAAACCCAAACTAAAAAATACAGGCAAATTCCATGACAGTCTGTATGGCTAGATGAGAAGTTGCAGGTTAAACTAGACAAACAGTTTCATTGGGTTTTTTGTGTCTGGAGCTGTCAAAGCTGTTGATGTGGAGTTTTGTATGTTTTCAAGGTAATTTCCCACTGAGGGTCTTGTACCAGACACAGACTTTTCATCCCAGACATCCCACAGAAGATATATAAAGACCTTGTAGGGAAATAGGCAGGGTCAGGATAGTATCACACCGTAAATTTTCCCAAAGACGTCCTTGCATTCATCGTAAACAAAAAGTTATTGGGAAAATGAAGGTGAGATGAACGGCCTATTATCAAAGAAAATTTTTGGGCTGAGGGCCAAAGTGTATAGCGTTGAAGCCCGACGGTGTCATAAAAAAGGCAAAAGGTGTTGGGAAAAGGTGGTCAAAAACAAACATCAGTTGTAATACAAAGGTCTCTTTGAAGGGAGGTATTTCATTGCAACCCAAAAACTTGCTCAACCCTGCACCAAATCAACCAATGGGTTAGAAAAAAAAACTTTTATTGGAAGGGTACAAAACGGGGTTATTTTCACCAGAGCACTCTACGCACTTGGACATGGAGAACAAAGTAAATTTAATAATTTTATTTTTTTTTTTTTATTTTATACGAGTTTAAAAATTTTATGAGGATCAAATGGATTGTTTTCTCTTTATCAAAAACTATGGTAGGGGGAAAGCCCGCTCGCTTTTACAGTGTGACATTCTAGAGACTTTTTGGGCCGAAGTGAAATAAACTTGATTATGGGCCCAAAAGAAGAGGGGGGCTAAATAATATTCTAGGAGTTGTTAGTGGGATGGAGAGTGCCAACCCCCTTGTATTATCAAAGTTTTTTCCCCAAAAAAGTGTAACAAAAACAGTTAGATGAGACCAACGTCACTTATTCTGATGAAATAGGGCCTACCCTTTCTTAAAGGGGACGTATTAGGTGGCATAGCTGCAGTTTCTTAACAAAAGCCCGGTGGCGCGGAGTGCAAATAATAAAAGGGGATCATCTCCCCAACTTTTTTTTTTTTCTAAGTGTCTACGCTCCAGAGGGTCTGTTGTGGGTTTTTGGGTGTCGTGGCTTCAGCTTCTCCCGGAGCTACAGTATCTCAGTTTTTCCCAAAAAGGGTATTTTTGGTTGCTTTAAAAAGGGGTTTGGGGTTGGTGTGCTGCTGTATTTTTTTGCTTTTATGGCGTCCCAGGTTTTTTAAACCCCGTGGCTTTTTTTTTCAGGTTCATTGCTCTCAAAACTGCAGGCGTCTTCTTACCCACTTGATTTTGTTTTTGCCTGGGTCTGATTTCTTGGTTGGTAATGATATGCAAACGTCTTTTTGCTAACGCTTGTTAAAAAATTTCAACCCGTGCTTTAGATCTGTGGTTTCTGGTATACCTCTTTTTATTTCTACTCCAGCTTTTAGTAAAGTGATTAAAATGTTTTTAAATCTTTTCCCTATCAACTGAAAAGTCTGGGATATTTTAGTGGGCCCGGGCTATAGATTTCTTTCAAAGCAAATGCAGTTGTGGTGGCCCTTTTCAGTAAAAGGGGCTTGCTTTTATACCTAGAAATACGTCCCCCACAGTAAAAAGCTCTTTTTAACCCCTTTCTTTGATTGTTCATGGGGTAAGTATAAAAAAGGTTATTTGGGGTTCATTTGGCTTCTTTTTTATAAAGGGGGTCTATTAATGCACCCTTTGGGGCAGGGAAATAGATCTGCCCAAATTTTCTTGTTTAGACAGCCCTTCTTTGCTACTTTTGGACCTACTCCTGCTGCAATGCTCGTTTTTTAAAAGCCGTCTGTCCCTTTCCGTACCTTTTGGTGTGTGTAGATCTTAGAGGTTTGGCATCCATTGTTTTAATATAAAAAAAAAAAAAAAAGCCTGTTGGTTAACCGACCTTTTGTGTAAAAAATATATTTGTATGCCCACCACAAAAAAAGCAATCTCGCCTTTTCGGGGGTTTTGTGGGTTTATAATAATACGAAGCTGGGCTTAGTAATAGGGATTTTGTTTGCCCGTCCAATGTAGTACTCTTTTATTGCCGCGTTTAAAATCAAAAAATGTTTTTGAAACATGTCCCTTTTTCACAATTTTTCGTTAATAAAGTCTAACTGGCAATTCTTTGTCTTTCGTATTCTGCCTGTGCTCTGTTCAGTTGTTCTATTGCTTTATCATGTCTCTTCCTTTCTTCGTTGTATGAAATTTGAAAACAAATAGTTGCTACCCGTAAAAAGAAATGCATTAAAATACAGCACCCAAAAACCATATCATAAAGAATCCTTTTTTTTTTTTATTATGGTAATATTTTCTGATAAATTCCCCCGCTTTCCAAAAAGTTTTTGTAGCAATGGATGCGTTAAAACCCCAACTGCTTGCGCTATCCTAAAAATCTGTTTTCCTAAATCAGCAGGCTTCATTTTTAGAAGTTTTTTCCTAACATGTATAGCCCAACTAAGACTGCCAAAAACGGAAGCTGGTAGACCCAAATTGACGCAGCTTTTCGATCAATTTTTACTTAGTATAAATTTTTTATTTTTATCTATTTTACATCTTTAATGGATGTTGTCAGGGTGTTTGTTTGCAATGGTTGCGGTTGTGGTTGTGGTTTTTTGGGTTTTGTTATGTTGTGGTTTTTGTCTTGTGGTTCTTGTGCTCCATCTTATAGGGGGTTTAACCAATTCCATGCGTTATACCTATTTTTAAATAAGAATGATTTTTTTTTTTTGGTGGGGCTGTGTCTTTTTTCTGTGTTTCTATAGGCATCTGTTTTTTTTGTTTCTCCCGATAAGATCTTTTTTTTTGCTTGGTTGCTGTTTTTCTGTCGATTCCCTTCTGTAACCTCTTGCCAGCTTCAAATTCCCCGGTTTCTTTGTTCGATGTCACTTGTGAAAAGGGGGGGTTTCTTTGGTTCTTGGGATTCTCCTGTGCTTCCTGTTTGGGTTGTGGCTGTTTCGTTCTTTCATCTTCTCTATTGGTTTTTAAAATTTTTTTGTTTTAATGTTATATACTAGAGCTATGGTGTACAGAGAGCCAAACGGTAATACATATCACAGCCAAGTGTCTCCAGCGCTAGGACAAAATAGGTCTTGTGGGGTCATTTAAGTCAGCTTTGAGTCCACATTAAAAACCCTCTTGGTTTGCATATGACCCAAACAGTTGGCTAGGCTTTTCACTATCTTTGCTCCCAAAAAGGGTTTTTTACCTATTAAAAACTTATTTTAATGTTTTTGTGGTATAACTGCTGACCTGTTTAACTGTTAGTTGTGTTCTAAATAAGCTTTTTTTTTACCCAAGCAGGAAGAGAGTAACTTCTCCTTCTTACCAGTGCTCTTTCATCTGTTATTTCTTTTGTAGAGCCAGTAGATGTCATCAAAAAAAGTTCGTCGCATTCTTTTGTTATCTTTTAAATAATTTTGTGTAAAAAAATTTATTGTTGTTTTGGGGAAAAAAAGTTGTTGTTTAAGTTTTTAAAACAATGTTGTTGATGGGGATTGTTTATTTTTTGACAATTTCTTAATTAGTTTTTTTTTAGTTCTTGATAAGTTTTTGGTTCGGGGTTTTCGGGAAAGTTCTTGATAAGTTTTGATAGTTGTTGATAAGTTTTTTGAAAAAGTTCTTGACAAGTTTTGATAAGATTTTGTTTAGCATTTTTTCCAAAAAATTTATGTTTTACCCCATCAAAAAATAAATTAGATTTTTTCAGTTTTAGGGAGAAGGGTAAAGCCGGTCAAGGAAAACTGTTTTGTTTTTATATAAAACTATGCAAGTTTTGGTCCGATGAGGCGAAGCCGAATCGGGCCAAAAGTTGCCTGGTTTTGGATAAACAGTAAGTGGTTGAGCTTGACTCGGCTTTTATCCTATCTCTCATACACTCGTAATTACCAACAACGAATTATACACAAATTTCACCCATGGTGATGCCGGGGGACTTGTCAGTATAAAACAGCATCCCCACCTTCTGGAAATTCTGGTGCTAGGAATTCCTCTTTCTTTTTTTTTCCCTCCCCTTGTTCTTTTCTTCAGGCCCCCTCGTTCTGTCTATTTTCTACGTCCACACTCTGGCTTTTTTACATTCCAGAAAGACTAAAAAGGGATAAAATAATCTCAATTGCTTAACGGCAGCACAAACGCAATTTTGCTATATGACAGACAACAATAGTGCTGTCGAGCATTTGACGACAAAGAAAAAGAAAGAAGAAGAAGAAGAAGAAAGAAGTAGAAGAAAGAAGAAAAAGAAGAGAAAAAGAAGAGAAAAAAGAAGAAGAAGAAAGAAGAAGAACAAGAACAAGAACAAGAAAAACAAGAAAAAACAAGAACAAGAACAAGACAAGGAGAAGAAGAAAAAAAGAAGAAGATAGAAAAAGAAGAAAGAAGAAAAGAAAAAGAAAAAAGAATGTTAAAATGAAAATAAAGATGATACATTTTGTTTTGTTCTTCGGCTATAGCTCCAGGTTCAACAATGGGGAGATGTTTTGCTTGTCCCCCCGTTTTTGCCCACCACTAAGGTAGCCGCATTTGACTTCGGGGCGGGCTTATAATACATGAAATGACTACAAACAAAGAAAGCGACACAGAAATCGAGTATGTGCGCATTGCTGTAGCGTGGGGTTTCTTTTTTTGTAATGAGTTAAAGATTATTCCATATGACCCCCCCCCCTCATCCCCCTCACCCCCCCCCCCCCCCCCCACCTCGTGGGGTTCCTGGGGGGGAGGAGGGGGGGTCTTTCAGTATAAATTGCACCCCACCTTCTGGAAATTCTGTGCAAGAAATTTCCCCTTTTCTATTTCTCTCTTTGTTTGATTGACTTCTTTTGTATTGCGGCCTAAGGCTGATGTATGGTAAAAGTCTGAAGTCTGAAGTCTTTGTTTTTGTCTTATTTTTTTCTCTTCCTGTCATCTCCTTTTCGTCTATTTTCTTTCTTTCTTGGTCCATTCTCCTGCCTTTTCTTTTCTCTCCCAGAAAGACTTACAAGATAACAGGTGTCTCCCATGTCGAAGTCGGATGCGCTGGGCCTGACTTGTGAGGCGCTTAGCGGCAGCGCACCGCATTTTCGCTCATAATTAGGCAACAGTAGTTGCTGTCTGAGCGTTCGACGAAGAAGAAGAAATCCAACAGCGATAACTCCCATTCTTCAAGAATGGTCTCTCGTGTTGAATTATTTTCCTTATCGGTACCTCTGGAATGACACAGTTTAATGTGCTTCACAGTAGAGAATCACACAGAATAATTATGTTATAATTATTTTAAACTTTATTTTAACAGGGAAAACCAGTGCACAACTATAAAAAAAGTAGCTAATTCAGCAATGCCGATGTGGTTGATTATGTTTTAGAGAGAGAAAAAATGAAAAGACAACTGTGGCTTCATAGTTATGCACACCTTTCGAATTTTTGTAAAGAAATATGTTTATAATAATTTACGAAACATTCTAAAATTGTGTTTTATGTATAACGACATTTAATTTCACCGCTGGCAATTTAACCGTTAGCATTGCACACTGTATCGCTGAACATTTCGCGTCAATAATTAAGCTACTTGAAAACAGTGGGTTTTTTCCATGCATGGACTCTGTAATCAATATATGTGTTGATATTGTAATTGCTAATTAATTGTTTGTAGCTGGAGTTATGAAATAATGTTGGCAAACAAAGAGAAAAAAAGCAACAAAACGAACAAATTGCACCAAAGCATCGTGTATATAATTATGATATCAGATCTATCTATCTATCTGTCTGTCTGTCTGTCTATTTATCTATCTATCTATATAAAGTATCACACACTCATACAAGTATGCAAACATATCTAACATTGCTTCATACAGACATTATACAAACAAGTTTCTAAAATTTAAAAATCAAAATTCTTACAATACTCACAAAATCACTTACATTAAAACAAACACACCCCAAACACACACACACACAAACCACACCACGCACACACACACACACAAAACACCCACCCACAATCACAACAAAAATACAAATCATAACAAAATTTTCACACACAAACCACTAACACAATTTTATATGTGTGCGCGCGCGGGCATTCACACGCAAACATGCACAAATAATTATATACAAATTTCCATACACAAATACCCTGCCCCAACGCGCCACACACCACACCACAACCCCACACACACACCCCCACACACACACACGCACACACACAAACACACACACAAAAAACACACACATATACAAAATACGCACACACACACACACAAACGCTCTCGACAGACAGAAACATACACACACATATACACCCAAACACACAGACAGAAAACACACAAAACACACACACACACACACACACACCACACACACACACACTCACTCACTCACTCATTCAAACACACAAACACACACAGAGGTGAGTAGGCCATTGTGTGCCGGTGAGAATAGATGACACAATTTAGAAAACTGCATACACACGGGGACTGGTTGTAAAATGCAGATGAGTGCTTATTCCATTATCCACAAAAAACGAATTTAAAAAAACGAGCAAAGCGCGAACACACACACACATTCACACACACGCACCCCACACACGCGCGCGCGCGCCGCACACACACAACACACACACACACACACACACACAACACACACACACACACACACATCTAATACACTAACACACACACGAACAAACGCATACTCACAAATACGCAACAAGAATCACACACTACAAGACTCACCACCAACTCACCCTCACATACCAATTTCCCTCCCTCTCTCTCTCACTCTCTCTCTCTTCCTCTCTCTCTCTCTCTCTCTCTCTCTCTCTCTCTCTCGCACACACACATACTCACCCACGCATGCACGCACGCGCGCGCACACACACACGCGCGCGCGCGCGCGCGCACGTACGTGCATCCACATGTGCATTATCATACATGTATACATTGTACCACAGTATCGATAGACATGACACACTACACATCACAGATACACGACAACAACACCACTCACACACACACACACACACACACACACACACAACACACACACACACACACACACACACACACACACACACACACACCGTATGCGCATACCCACATGTCATATACATGTACACGTATACACCTGAACCACAGATAGAAAGACAGACAGACAGACACAACAAACACACACACACAATCTCCCCCCCATCCTCCTCTCTCTCTCTCTCTCTCTCTCTCTCTCTCTCTCTCTCTCTCTCTCTCTCTCTCTCTTTCTCTCTCCTTTCTCTCTTCTTTGTGTATGTATTTGTGTGTATGGATGCATGAGTACGTGCGTAGGTGCGGGTGCGCTTCGCGCTTACTCACCCGTGCGCGCACGTGTGTGTGTGTGTGTGTGTGTGTGGTGTGTGTGTGTGTGTGTGTGTGTTGTGGTGTGTATATGTATGTACGTGCGCGCGTGTGTGCGTGCGCGCGTCCATGCGCGCGAGCGCGCGCGTGTGTGTGTGTGAACCTGTGTTGCGTTGTGTGTTTATGTGTGTTTATTTTCTTTCTCTTTTTTCCTTTGATTTCGAGGATAATGATATAAGCTTGGATTTGCTTTTCTACATCAGTCCCCGTGTGTATTCGGTTTTGTAAATTTTGTCATCCGTTCCCACCGGCACACAATGGCCTACTCTTCCGAATAGCGGAACGGGCTTTAACGTGTGCAACAGATGTTCTGCATGCGTTCGCACCCGTGACCTCGGTTTATTGTTTCATATGAAGGACGGTTGGGAGGAGGGGTGTGGAAGAGTAGACACCGTGTGTGTGTGTGTGTGTGTGTGTGTGTGTGTGTGGTACGTGCGTGCGTGCGTGCGTGGGTGGGTGTGGGTGTATTTGTGGGTTTTTTTTTATTTAAAAGGAACGGAACAAAAAGTTGTTTTGTGAGTTATATCCATACATTAGTTTCACTTGCAGGGTATATTAATGTTTATACCCAGGGATTTCGCGTTGCTGGAGTTTTGTACAGATGCAGCGACACTTTGCCCCCCAAAAAAACACACCCCCCCCCCCCCCCCCCCAACCCACCGCCCCCCAAAAAAAAAATTTTTATTTTTTTTAAAAAAAAAAAAAGGGAAAAAACCCCCCCCCCCCAAAAAAAAAAAAAAAACCCCCCCCCCCCCCCCCACCCATTTTTCCCCCCTTTTTTTTAAATTTTTTTTTTTTTTCCCCCCCCCGGGGGAAACCCCCCAAAAAACCCCCCCCCCCCCCTTTTTTTTTTCCCCCCCCCTTTTTTTTTTTTTTTTTTTTTTTTTTTTCCTTTGGGGGGGAAAGGGGGGGGGGGGGCCGGGGGGGGGCCGGGGGCTTTTTTTTTTTTTTTTTTTTTTTTTTTTTTTTTTTGGGTTTTGGGTTTTTTTTTTGGGGGTAAGGGGGGGGGGGGCCCCCCCCCGGGGCCCCTTGGGGGCCCCTTGGGTTTGGGGAAACCGGTTTTTTTTGGGCCTTTTTTTTTTTTTTTTTTTTTTTTTTTTTAAAACGGGGAAAAAAAAGGGGGGGGGGGTTTTTTTTTGGGGGGTGTTTTGGGGGTTTTTTTGGGGGGGGGGGGGGGGTTTTTTTTGGGGGGGGGGTTTTTTTTTAAAAAAAAAAAAGGTTTTTGGCCCCCCCCCCCGGGTTTTTTTAAATTTTTTTTCCCCGGGGGGGGTTTTTGGGGGGAAAAAAATTTTTTTTTTGGGGGGGGGGTTTTTTTTTTTTTTTGTGTTTTTGGGGGCTTTGGGGCCCTTTTGGGGGGTTTTTTTTGGGGGCCCCCCTTTTTTTTTTTTTCCCCCCCCCCCCCCCCCCCCCAAATTAAATTTTTTCCCCGGGTTTTTTTTAAAAAAGGGTTTGGGATTTTTTTTTTGGGAATTTTGGGTTTCCCCAAAAAGGGGGTTTTTTTTTTTTTTTTTTTTTGGCTTAAAATTCCCAAAAAGTTTTTGGGGGGTTTTTTCCCCCCCCCCCCCCCCCCCCCCAAAAAAAGGGGGTTTCCCCCCTTGGGGCCCCCCCTTTTTGTAAATTTTAAAAATTTTTTTTTTTAAAAAAAAAAAAATTCCCCCCCCCTTTTTTTGGGGTTTTTTTGGGGGGAAAACCCCTTTGGGTTTTGGTTTTTTTACCCAAAAAAAGGGGGGGGTTTTTTTGTTAAGGGGCCCTTTTGGGCCCCCCAAAACCCCCCCTTTTTTTTTCCCCCCCCTTTTTGGGGGAAAAAAGGGGGAAAAGGGGGGCCCCTTAAAAAGGGGGGAAAAAAAAAAAAAAAAAACCCCCTTTTTTAAATTTTTTTTTTTTAAAAAAAGGGGGTTTTTTTTTTAAAAGGAAACCCAAAAAATTTTTGGAAAAAAATTTAAAACCCCCCCCAAAAAAACCCTTTTTTTTTTTCCCCAAAAAAACCCCCAAAAAAATTTTTTTTTTTTTGGGGCCCCTTTTTTTTTTGGGAAAAAAAAAAAAAACCCCCCCTTTTTTTTGGGGGAAACCCGGGTTTTTTAAAAACCCCCCAAAAAGGGGGGAAAAAAAAAAATTTTTGGGGCCAAAAATTTTAAAATTAAAAAAAACTTGGCCCCGTAAATTTTTTTAAAAAAAGGGAAAGGGGGGAAAAAAAAAAAAATTTTTTTAAATTTTCCCCCGGGAAAAAAATTTTTTTTTAAAAAAAGGAAAAATTAAAAAAGGGGGGGAAAAAAAAACCCCCCCCCAAAAAAAAAAATTTTTTTTGAAAATTTTGGGGGTTTTTTTAAAAAAAAAAAAAACCCCCCCCCCCCTTTTTTTTTGGGGTTTTTTTTTTTTAAAAAAAGGGGGAAATTAAAAAAAAATTTTTTTCCCTTTTGGGGGGGGGGGAAAAAAAAACAAACCCGGGTTTTAAAAAAAGGAAAACCCAAAAAATTTTTTTTGGGGAAAATTTTAAAAATTTGGGGGGGAAAAAAAAAAAAAAAATTTTGGGTTTTTTAAAAAAATTTTTTTTTTTGGGTTTTTTTTTAAAATTTTTTTGAAAATTTTTTTTTAAAATTGGGGGGGGTTTTTTTTTTTTTTTGGGCCCCGGGAAAAATTTTTTTCAAAAAAAAAAAAAAATTTTTTCCAAATTAAAAAAAAAATTGGAAATTTTTTTTTAAAAAAAAAAAAAGGCCCCCCTTTTTTTTTTAAAGGGAAAACCCCGGGGGGCCCCCTTTTTTTTTTCCCCCCCTTTTTTTTTTTTTTTTTTTTTTAATTAAAATTTTTTTTTTCCTTTAAAAAAATTTAAAAAAATTAAAAAACCAATAAAACCCCAAAAAAGGGGCCCTTTTTTAAAAAAATTTTTTTTTGGGAAAAAAAAATTTTTTTTTAAAAAACCCCCCTTTTTTTTTTTAAAAAATTTTTTTCCCCCCATTTTTTCCCCCCGGGGGCCCCCTTTGGGGCCCCCGGGGTTTCCCTTTTTTTTTTCCTTTTCAAGGGGTTTTTTCCTTTTTTTTTAAAAAAAACCCCCCTTTTTTTGGGGGTTTTTTTTTTGGGGTTTTTTTGGGGGTTTTTTTTTTTTTGGGATTTTTGGGAAAATTCCCTTTTGTTTTTTAATTTTTTTTTTTTTTTTTGGGTTTTTTTTTTCTTTTTTTTTTTTTAAAAATTTTTTTTTTTTTTAAATCCCGGGGCCCAAAAAACTTTTTTTCCCCCCCAATTTTTAAAAAAAGGGGGGGGCCTTTTTAAAATTTTTAAAAAAAAAAAGGGGGGGGGGTTTTTTCGGGGGGGGGTTTTTCCCCCTTTTTTAAAGGGAAAAATTTTTTTGGGGGGAAAACCCCCTTTTAAAAAAAAATGGGGCCCCCAATTTAAAAAAACCCCCCCCTTTTTTTTTAAAAGGTTTAAGGGGGGGTTTGGGTTTTTTAAAAAGGAAAATTTTTTTGGGGTTTTAAAGGGTTTTTTTTGGGGGGGAACCTTTTTTTATTTCCCTTTTTTTAAAAAAAAAAATTTTTTCTTTTTAAAAATTTTTTTAAAATTTTGTTGTTTTAAAAAAATTTTAAAAAAAAATTTTTTTTTTTTTTTTAAAAAATTTTCCCCTTTTTTTTTTAAAAAAAAATTTTTTTTTGGGGGGGGGGGTGGTTTGGGGGGTTTTTTTTTGGTTTTTTTGGGGGTTTTTTTTTTTTTTGAAAAAAAAAATTTTTTTTTTTTTCCCAAAAAATAAAAAATTTTTTTCCCTTTTTTTTTTTTGGGGGACTTTCAAGTTTTCCCCCCCAAAAACCCCTTTTTTTTGGGGGTTTTTTTTGTTTTCCCAGGATGTTTCCCTTTTTTTTCCCCCTTTTAAAAATTTTCCCCCCCCTTGGGGTGGGTTGGGTGATTTCCCAAAAAATTTTTTTTTTTTTTTGGGGGGGGGAAAAAGGGGGCCCCTTTTCCAAATTTTTTTGGGGCTTTTTCCCCCGGGGGGCCTTTTGGGGGGGGGTTGGGGGGGGGGGGTTTTGGGGGGTTTTTTTGGGGGTTTTTTTTTTTTTTTGGGGGGGGGGTTTTTTTTTTTGGGGAATTTTTTTGGGCCCCAAAAATTTTTTTTTTTAAAGGTTTAAACTTTTTTTTTAAAATTTTTTTTTTTTTTTTTTTTGAAATTTTCTTTTTTTAGCCGGGGTTTTTTTCCCCGGTTTGGGGTTTTTTAAAAATTTTTTTTTTTTTTTAAACCCCCTTTTTTTCCCCCCCCCCCCCTTCCCCCCCCCCTTTTTTTTGGGGGGGGTTTGGGTTTTTTTTTTTGTTTTGGGTTTTTTTTGGGGGTTTTTTTTTTTCAAATTTTTTTTTTTTCCCAAAAATTTTTTTTTTCCAAATTTTTTTAAAAAACCCCCCGGGGGGGGGGGGAAAAAAAACCCCCCTTTTTAAAAATTTTTTAAAAAACCCTTTTTCTATGGGTTTTTAAAAAAAACCAAAATTTCCCCTTTTGGAAAAATTTTTTTTTCCCCTTTTTTAAAAAAAAAATTTTTTTTTTTTTTTTAAAAGGGGGGGGAAAAAAAAAAGGGGAAAAACCCTTTTTCCCCCCCCCCCCCCCCCCCCCCCAAAACCCTTTTTTTTTTTGGCCCCAAAAATTTTTTTTTGGGGTTTTAAAATTTTTTTTTTAAATTTAAAAATTTTTTTTTTTTTTTTGGATTTTTGGGGGTTTTTGGGGTTTCCCCGGGGGGGGGTTTTTTTGGAAAAGGGTTTTTAAAAAAAAAAAAAAGTTAAAAAAACCCCCCTTTTTTTTTTTTTCCTTTCCGGGGGGGGCCCCCCCCCAAAATTTTTTTTTGGTTTTTAAAAATTTTTCAAAAAAAAAGGTTAACCCGGGGGTTTGGGGGTTTTTTTTATTTTAAAAGGGGGCCCCGGTTTTAATTAAAAATTTCCAAAAAAATTTTTTTCTGGGTTTTTTGGGGAAAAATTTTTTTTTTTCCGTTTTTTTTAAAAGGGGGGTTTTCGTTTTTAAAATTTTTTTCCCCCCCCCAAAAAAAAAAAAATTTGGAAAATTTTTTTTAAAATTTTTTTAAAATTTAAAAATTTATTTCCCTGAAAAATTTTTTTTTTAAAAATTTTTTAAAATTTTCCCAATTTGGGGAAAAAAAAAAAATTTTTCCCCCCCCTTTTTTTTTTCCCCCCCCCTTTTTTTTTTTTTTTTTTGGGGTTTTTGGGTTTTTAAAAAAAAAACCCCCTAAAGTAAAAATTTTTTTTTTTTTTAAAAAACCCCCCTTAATTTTTTTTTTTTTTTTTAAAAAAAAAATTTTTTTTCCCCCCCCTTTCCCCCCCTTTTTTTTTTAAAAAAAAAGGGGGGCCCCCCCTTTTTTTTTTTTTTTTTCCCCCCCCCTTTTTTTTTTCCCCCCCAATTTTTCTTTTTTTTATTTTTTTGGGGGGGGAAAACTAAAAAAATTTTTTTTTTTTTTAAAAAAAAATTTTAAAATTTTTTTTTTTAAAAAAAGTTTGGGGGAAAAAAAAAAGGTTTTTAAAAATTTTTTTTTGGAAAAAAAGGGTTTTTTTTAATTAAAAAACCCCCCCCCAAAAAAAGGGGGGGGGTTTTTTGGCCCCCTTTTTTTTTTTTTTGGGGGTTTTTTTTTTTTTTTGGGGGCCCCCCCCCCCAAAAAAATTAAAAAAGGGGGGGGTTTTTTGGGGGTTTGGTTTTTCCCCCCAAAAAATTTTCCAAAAATTAAAAAAGGGGGTTTTTTTTGGGGAAATTTTTTTTTAAAAGGGCAATTTTTTAAACCCCCTTTTTAAAAAAACCCGGGAAAAGGGGGGAAAAAAAACCCCGGGGGGGTTTTTTGGGGGGAAAAAAAAAGGGGGGGGGCCGGGGGTTTTTAAAAAAAATTTTTCCCCCCCTTTTTCCCAAAAAAAAAAAAAAAAACCCCAAAAAAGGGGGGGTTTTTTAAAAAAAAAGGGGTTTAAAAGGGGGAAAAAAAATTTTTTTTTTTTAAAGAAAAAAAAGGGGTTTTAAAAAAATTTTAAAATTTTTTCCGGGGGTTTTTTAAAATTTTTTTTTTTTGGTTTTTTTAAAAAAAAATTTTTTTTTTGGGGGGGGGTTTTAAAAAAAAAAACAAATTTTTGGGGGGAATTTTTTTTTAAAAAAAATTTTTTCCCTTTTTTTTTTGGAAAAAAAATTTTTTGGGGTTGGGGGGGAAAATTTTTTGGGGGGTTTTTTCCTTTTTTTTTGGGGGGTTTTTTTTTTTAAAAGGGGGGTTTTTTTTTTTGGGGAAAAAAAAACCCCCCCTTTTTACCTTTTTAAAGGGGGGGGAAAAAAAACCCCCTTTTTTCGTTTAAGGCACCAATTTTTCCCCCCCAAAAGGGTTTTGGGGGTTTTTTCCCCAAAACCCCCCTTGAAAAAAAAGGTTTTAACCCCCACCAAAAAGCTTTTTTGTTGGGTTTTTTAAAAAAATTTTTAAAAATTCCCCGGGGGGGGGGAAAAAGGGTTAAAATTTTTAAAAATTTTGGGTTTGGGGGGCCCCCTTTTTTTTGGGGGGAAAAGGGGTTGGGGGGGGTTTTTTCCTTTTTTAAAAAAATTTTTTTTTGGAAATTTCCCAAAATGCCCGGGATTTTTTGGGGGGGGGGGTTTTTTTTAAAAGGGGTTTTTTTTTTTTTTTTTTTTAAAAACCCTTTTTATGGTTTTTTGGGGGGTTTTTTTTTTTTAAAAAACCCCCCCAAAAAAAACCTTTTTTTTAAAAAAAAAAAAATTTTTTGGGGGGAAAAAAAGGGGGGGGTTTTTTTTTTTAAAAAAAAAGGGGCCAATTTTTTTTAAAATTTTTTTTTTTTTTAAAAGGGGGAAAAAAAATTAAAATTTTTTTTCCCCCAAAACCCCGGGGAGGAAAAAATTTTTAAAATTTTAAAAAAATTTTTCCCCAAAAAAAAATTTTTTTTTAAAAAAAAATTTTTTTTCCCCCCTTTTTTTTTTAAAATTTTTGGGGGGGGGGGACCTTTTTAAAAAAATTTTTTTTAAAAAAATTTTTGTTTTTGGGGGTTTTTTTTAAAATTTTTTTTGGGGTTTTTTTTTTTGGGTTTTTTTTTTTTGGTTTTTTTTTTTTTTTGGGGGGGTTTTTTTTTTTTTTTTTTGGGGGGGTTTTGGGGGGGTTTTTTTTTTTTTTTTTTGGGGGGTTTTTTTTGTGGGTTTTTTTTGCCCCTTTTTTTGGGGTTTTTTTTTTGGGGGTTTTAAAAAAAAATTTTTTTTTTTTAAAAAAAAAAAAAAGGCCCTTTTTCTTTTGGGGTTTTTAAAAAAAAATTTTTTTAAAAAAAAAAAAAAAATTTTTTAAAAAAATTTAAAATAAAAAAAGTTAAAAAAAAAAAAAATAAAAAAAACAAAAAAAAATTTTTTAAAAATTTTTCAGGGGTTTTTTTTTTTTTTTGGGGGGGGGGCCTTTTTTTTTTGGGGGGGGTGGAAAAATTTCCCGGGGGCCCCCCCCAAAAAAAGGGAAAACCCCCGGGGCCCAAAAATTAAAGGGGGGGGGGGAAAGGGGGTTTTTGGGGGAAAAAAAAAAGGGGGTTTTTTAAAAGAAAAATTTTTTTTTCCCCCCTTTTTTTAAAAAAAAAAAACCCCTTTTTTTCCCCCCCTTTTAAAAAATTTTAAAAACCCCCCCCCCCCAAAAAACCAAAAAAAAAAAAAATTTTTTTAAAAATTTTGAAAAAAAAAATAAAAAGAAAAAATTCTTTTTTTTCAAATTTTTTAAAAATTTAAAAAAAATTTTTTTTTTTTTTTTTCTCCTTTAAAGGGGTTTTTTTGGTTTTTTTGGGGGGTTTTTTTTTTTTTTTGGGGTTTTTTTTGGTTTTTTTTTTTGGGGGGGGGGGGTGGGTTTTTTCCCCAAAAAGGGGGGGGGTTTTTTTAAGGTTTTTTGTAAAATTTAAACCGGGGAAAAAAAAAATTTTTTTCTTTTTTTGTTTTTTTTTTAAAAAAAAGGTTTTTTAAAAATTTTTTGTTTTTTTGGGCCCCAAAATTAATTAATTTCCCGGGGGTTTTTTTTCCCAAGGGGTTTTTTTTTTGGGTTTTCCCGGTTTTTTAAAATTTTTTTAAAAAAATTAAAATTTTTTAAAAAAAAAAAATTTGTTTTTTTTTAAAAAAAAAAAAAAAAATTTTTTTTTTTGGAAATTTTAAATTTAAAAACCCCCCCCAAAAAAAATATTTAGGTTTTTTTCCAAAAAAAAAATTTTAAAAAAAAGGGGGTTTTTAAAACCTTTTTTAAAAAAAAAAAAAAAAAATTTTTTTTTTCCCCAAAAATTTTTTAAAAAAACCCCCCCCTTTTTTTTTGGGGAAATTTTTTTTTAAAAAAAGGGCCCCCGCCCGGGGGTTTTTTTTTTGGTTTTCCCCTTTTTTTTTTTTCCCCCCCCCTTTTGGTTTTAAAGGGGTTAAAATTTTTTAAACCCCAAAAAAATTTTTGGGCCCCTTTTTTTTTTTTTTTCCCCGGGAAAAAAAAGGGGGAAAAGGGGGGAAAAAATTTTTTTGGGCCCTTTTAAAAAAATTTTTTAAAAAGGGGTTTTTTTTTTGGTTAAAAAAAAATTTTTTTTTTTTCCCCCAAAAAAAACCCCAGGTTTTTTTAAAAAGAAAAAAAAAAAAAAAAAAACCCTTAAAAAAAAAATTTTTTTAAAAAAATTTAAAAAAAAATTAAAAATTTAAAAAAACCCCTTAATTTAAAAAAAGGGGGGGGGGTTTTTTTTAAACCCCAAAAAATTTTAAAAAAAAGGGGAAGGTTTTTTTTTAAAAAAACCCAAAAAAATTTTTTCTTTTGTTTTCCTTTTTTTTTAATTTTAAAAAAAAAAAAATTAAAAAAAAATTTTTTTTCCTTTTCCCGGCATTAACCTTCCCGGGGTTCCCCTCCCCCCCTTTTTTTTTTTAAAAAAAAGGGGGTTTTTTTTTTTTTTTTTTAAAAATAACAAAATTTTTTTTTTTTTTAAAAAAATTTTTTTTTTATTTTTAAATTTTTTTATAAAAAATTTTTAAAAAAAAAAAAAAATTTCCCAAACCCCCCCAAAAAACCCTTTTAAAAAATTTTTTGGGGTTGGGGGGGGGGGGTTTTTTTTTTTTTTTTTCCCTTTTTTTTTTTTTTTTCCCCTTTTTCCCCCCCTTTTTTTTCCCTTTTCCCCCCCCCCCCCCTTTTTTTTTTTTTTTTTTTTTTTTTCTTTCCCCCCCTTTTTTTTTTTCCCCCTTTTTCCCCCCCCTTTTTTTTTTTCCCCGGGTTTTAAAAGGGAGGGAAATTTTTTTTTAAAAAAAGGGGGGGGGGGAAAAGGGGAAAAAAAAAAAGGGGGAAAAAAAGGAGGGGGGGGAAAAAAAGAAGGGGGGGGAAAAAAAAAAAAGGGAAATTTTTTTTTTTGTTTTTTAAAAAAAGGGGTTTTTTTTTTTTTGGGGGGGGGTTTTTTTTTTTGGGGGTTTTTTTTTTTTCCCCTTTTTTTTTTTTTTTAAATTTTTTTTTTTTTTTTTTTTTTTTTTTTTTTTTTGGGGGGCCCCCCCCCCCTTTTTTTCCCTTTTTTTGGGGGGGAAAAAAATTTTTTTTAAAAAAAAATTTTTAAAAAAAAAAAAACCCCCCAAAAAAGGGGGTTTTTTTAAAAAAAAATTTTAAAAAAGGTTTTTCTTTTCTTTTCCCATTTTTTTAAAAAATTTTTTTTTTTTTTTTTTTTTAAAAACTAACCTTTTTTTTTTTTTTTTTTATTTTTGGGTTTTTTTTTTTTTTTTTTTGGTTTTTTTTTTTTGGTTTTTGGGGGTTTTTTTGGGGGTTTTTTTTTTTTTTTTTTTGGGGGGGGGGGGGGGGGTTTTTTTGGGTTTTTTTTTTTTTTTTGTGTTTTTAGGGTTTTTTTTTTTAAAAAATTTTTTTTTTTTTTTTGGGGGAAAAAAATTTTTTTTTTGGGCCCCCCTTTTTTAAAAAAAATTTAAATTTCCCCAAAAAAAAAAATTTTTTTTTTTTTTTTTTTGGGTTTCCCCCTTTTTTTTTCCCCTTTTCCCCCCTTTAAAATTTTTTTTTTTTTCCCCCCTTTTTTTTTTTCTTTTTTCTTTTCCCCCCAAAAAGTTTAAAAAAAATTTAAAAAAAATTTTTTTGGGGAAAAAAAAAAAATTTTTTTTTTTTTTAAAAAAAATTTTTTTAAAAAAACCGGGAAAAATTTTAATTTTGGAAGGGGTTTTTTAATTTTTTTAAAATTTTTTTAAAAAAAAAAATTTTAAATTTTTTAAAGGGGAAATTTTAAATTTTTTAAAAAAAAAAAGGGCCCCCCCCTTTTTTTTTTTAAAAAAAATTTTGTTGGGGTTTTTTTTTTCCCCCCCCTTTTTTTTTAAAAAAATTTTGGGGTTTTGTTTAACTAAAATTTTTAAAAAAAAATTTTTTTAAAAAAAATTTTTTTCCCCCCAAAAAAACCCAAAAATTTTTTTTTTTGGGTTGGGGGGGGCCCTTTTTTTTTGAAAAGGGAAAAAAATTTTTAAAAAAAAATTTTCCCCCAAAAAAAAAAAAAAAAAAATTTTTTTTTTTTTTTAAAATTTTAAAAAAATTTTTTGGGGGGGGGGGGGAAAAAAAAAAAAAAAAAGGGGGGGGGGGTTTTTTTTTTTTAAAATTTTTTCCCCAAAAGGGGGGGGTTTTTTTTTTTAAAAAAACCCCCCCAAAAAAAAGGGTTTTTGAAAACCGGGGGAAAAAAAAATTTTTAAATTTTTAAATTTTGGGGGGTTTTAAAATTTTTTTTAAAAAAAATTTTAATTTTTTAAAAAAAAAAATTTTTTTTTTAATTAAAAAATTTCCCTTTTTTTTTTTGGTTTTTAGTTGTTGTTTTTAAAAAATTTTTTTTTTTAAAGGGTTTTTTTTTTTTTTTTTTGTTTTTTTTAAGGTTTTTTTTAAAAAAAATTTTGGGGGGTTTTTTTTTTTGGTTTTGTGTGTAGGGTGTGTTGGGGGGGTTTTTGGGGGGTGTGTGGTTGGAAAATTTTTTGTGTGGGTTTTTTGTGTTGGGGGTTTTCTTTTGGGTTTTTTGTTGGGGTTTTTTTGGGTTTTTTGGGGGGTGGGTTGATAATTAATGTTCAGCCCACCAGACACTAGTAAGGAAAAGTAGACCATAACACATAGGCGTAGGGGCAGGCTGTCAACCACTCGGCAGCTATTGAGGGCGTTGCATTTTTCCGCACGTGTTCTCCGCTAAAAATCCCCTAACGCAGTGACGGTCGTGAGGAAGACGAAGCAAAGCCAAGGTATCCCCTCCCTAGGAAGAGTGGCGGGAAGTGAATTTGAGGATGGAATCAACATGAGTCCGCCAGCCAGACACTAGAGCAACCCCAAAACACAGACGAATGTATCAACCAATGCATATTAGATCATTCATTATTGTCATTACGAAGGTCTTGCAAAACAATCCTAAAAGGGCACAGTGAGGGGAGAGGGAAAGAAGAAGAGGCAGACAAAGGAAGAGATGGAGGACAACATTCGAGAGTGGACAGACATGGAGCTAGAGACACCCTGAGAGCGGCCGAGAGACGCGAGGACTGGAGAAAGGTGGTTGACAAAGCTTCGAAGGCGCCCCAAAGAATTCGGAATCCGAGGGATCGGTGACGGTGACGGAAGAAGAGAAGACGATGACACATGTATACAATGTTGATGGAGAAGTGGAAGGACTGTTATACAAATGCAATCATCACTAAGTAAGTATAAAGGTATTCCATTATGATGTCTATTTTTAAAAAATCATCTTTGGTGTATTTGAAATTGTTGATCATTAGTTGTTTTTTTAAAAAGGGTATTTGTGTTTTTTGCAAAGCGATATTTTTTTTCTACAGAAACCACTCTCTTGCTGCCTGTGGGATCTTTTACAGCCTTCTTCATCTCCATCACCTGCCTTAGTGCCGTTACTCGGTGTGTGTTTGCTTGTGTACTTGTGTGTGTATGTGTGTGTGTGTGCGCGCGTGCGTCCGTCCGTGTGTGCGTCTGCACATGTGTGTGTGTGGTGTGTATGTATGTGTCCGTACGTGCGTGTGTGCGTGTTTGTGTGTGTGTGTGCGTGCGTGTCGTGGTGTGTGCGCGTGCGTGCTTCGTGTGTGCGTCTTGCACGTGTGTGTGTGTGTGTGTGTGTGTGTGTGTGTTGTTTGTGTGTGTTGTGTGTGTTGTTTGTGTGTGTTGTGTGTGTGTGTGTGTTGTGTGTGTGTGTGTTCAACTATGCCTGCATGTGTTGAATATTTGAATTGAAACGTTTTTGATTTGTAAAAGCGTATTAATTACCTTAGCATTATCATCATTAGTTTTGCAGTGGTGATGATGATAATGATGATGACGATGATTTTTACCATTATCGTTGTCGTTGTAGTTATCATTAGTGCTATTGTCATTCCTTTTTTTTTACTTCTTGCTATCATTATCATCATCATCATCTCATCATCTATTCATCACCATCAGTCGTCGTCGTCGTCGTCATCATCGTCATCATCACCATCACCATCATTATTAGTTTTTTATTATTATTATTATTAATAAAAAAAAATTTTTATTAGTGCTATTGTTATTATTATTGTGTTGTTAGTGTGACAGGTCTGTACAGTGTGTTATTAAAGGTGAAAGTAGTGCGTTTACGATCATACATTTTTGTGCTAACAAAGTATCAGCCTTCTATATTGCAAACCACAAATGATGAACAGAGCCATTAAAGTTCTCTCTGCAAACTCCCAGGGCCTTGCAAATGCACAAAAGAGATACGGGATGTCCTTGGTTATTCCAGAAACAAGAATTTTTTTTTTCCTATTGCCAGATGTCCATGATGATCCTGACATGGAAGGATATCTCCGCTCTGAATGGGGCTACAGGTGTTCTTTTGCATCCCACAATTCAAGCTCAAGAGGTGTAGCCATCCCCTTCAATGCAAACTTTGACTTCCAAGTGAAAAAAGCCGATAAAAACCCTGAGGGTAACTATATATTTGCCTCTCTTCACATTATGAATGAAGGTTTTCTGATAAGTAGTATATATTATGGAATAGCAGAGACTCTCCAGAATTTTGTATTAAATCCAAGAGTCATTATACATGATGTGGGCTCTGAAAATCTTAGTGTAGGAAGAGACTGGAATCTTGTGCTAGATCAAGGGTTTGACTACTTTAATGCCGAGCAAGCCAACTATACACACGCTCAGGAACAGGTAAATCATGATCATGATGGTGAATTTAAGCTTGTCAGACATCCCCAGGTCAGGTTTGGTGGGGGGATAGCCTGGTGGTTAGAGTGATCTATTCGTGATATGCTGACCAGGGTTCGACTCCCGTTCAAGAGGATTATTCCCTGGAGTACATCAGTGCCGATCCATTCTCCAAAAGTCTCGAGAGACTATAAACCGAGCCCGTGTGAGAACCACGCAGAATACTGCGCACACGTTAAAACCTTCGCATTTCGGAGAGTAGGCCATTGGTGCGTGGGACGGATGACAAATTGACAAACTGCATAACAGGACTGGTGAAAAACACGAGTGCTTATTCCATTATCCTCCGAATAAAAGATAAATTAAAAAAACGTACACATACAGGAGTAGCCCTTGCAACAGTCGCTAATTATCTAGTCTCAGACTGCCTTACTTATGTGAAAATGCAGATATAAAACCTGGTTAATAACCAGCCATGGCGCAGTGGTTAGCATTAACTCTGACTGAAGGTTCGGTTGAATCCCAAAGAGTCATGGATTTTTCGATCTGCGGTCTACCAAGTGAGTGTGCTGTGGGTCAGTGGAAGACTGGACCACACAGTCGACTTCATCACTTAGGATGGTATTTGAGTGTCTCAAATTACTGCACACTACAGGTATCTGTATCTCTCGGGTCCGGTTGATGCCGGGATATATTATGATAGTAAGTAGAGTACACCCTGTCAAGTAGTCTCAAAGCATATGCGCTTCCACAGCATCATCATTACGTCATCCTCATTATCAATGACCAGCATGCAATAACAATAATTGCCTCTGATTAGATGGTTCCAGTTGCTCTGGTCTCATGGTGACCTCAGATTCGGTTTCCCCATACACTTCTATGCCTGTGGTGAGTTTGTATCAAAGCCTTTGGGGTTGAGGTTCTCAGGGTCGGTTGTTGGAGAGACGTTTAATGGTTGCCACCTCGGGTGGGCAACTCGCTCAGTCTGGCTCCGCAACTGAACTAATACTGTAGTTGGTAGGGGGCTTAGTAGGTGGTGTTCTGCGTATGTTAGCTCAGAACAGGCACCACTGAACACCACCAAATGACCCAGCAAGCAGTGCAGGGCCCCTCTGGCCGGTGGCCCAACGGCGGCCTGCTATTGATGGGCTCCCTGTGGACTTCCGACTATAAGGGTGAGACATAACGAATCTGGCTATGACTGTGGCGGGGGATTGAGATGAGTGGCGTTTGGGAACGCAGGATGGGTAGTCGGGAAAAAAGGGCGAAAAAACAGGAACAAAAAACCCACACAGGGCAAATAAATCACTCAGTAAGGTGCTAACTTAGCGCGCTCCTTTCTTTCCCAAGCCCAAATGTGGTCATTTCCTGTTTGATTAACGCACCGTGGGCTGGAATGGGTGGAAGGATACAGTTTGAGAGCAGCTAAAAGGGGGGGAAAAAACTGACCACGTGTGAACCAACCGAAAAAAAGCAAAAATCTGTGAATGAATAGATCACTTACCATAACATGGAGTTTCTTGGACGAGAAATAAAGAAAAGGAGCTCATTAGGGGAAATTTTCCGGTCTTTCTGAGAGTAAACTGTTTTTGGACAATTTTTTTAAAAAAAAGATAAAAAAAATGTTTTGAATTTTTATGTTGCTCTTTCGCGCTGAAAAAAATTTAAATTTTCCCAAAGTGATTCGATTAAATTTAAATTTCCCCTGAACAATTTTTATCGATGTTTTGGTAAACGAAAGATTAAAAAACAATTTCTTTGACTTGACAAAAAACGTCAGACTGTAAAATGCACAAAAATTTGTAAAAAAACAACAAAAAAATGTCTTGAAACTTTATCGTGTTGACCAACAAAAAGATTTTGAAAATTGAACAATGAAAAAGAGGGATGGTTGGATAGAGAAAAAAAACAATGGGGGGGTTTTTCTACGTTCTCCAGAAAGTGGCGGGGGGAAAGGGAAAAGGGCAATAAAATATTTTGCAGTCTTAAAAAAGAAACAATTTGTAAACACTTAAACAGTCGGGGCTATCAAATAGAAAACGCGATTTACTGAATTTTGGTTTTAGAGAAACAAATTTTGTAAAAGGGGCCCGGTGCCGGGGGTCAAAGCACTCGCTTTTCTCCACCCAAGGTTAAGCGGCCGTGGGTGGTTCCGTTGGTGGGTGCCGTTTGGGGCCCCTTTTGGTTCGTGCAATCCCCCGTCCCCAGCTTAAATGGATCCCTGTTTTTAGGTCGGGAAGGTAAAGCAGCGAGAAGAGGAGTGGGCGCCCCCTCAATAGTACCCCTTAGAGAAGGGGGGGCTCTGTGCCTCGCTCCCCCAGCCGCGTAGGTTAGGGGACACTTTATTTTAAAGTTAAAACTATTTGGCTTGACAAAAGACTCTTAAAATTTTCAGGGTGGAAAAAATGGCTTGAAATTTTTGTTTAAGGTTTCAAACATTCCTGGTAAAATGCCCTATGGATCAAAGTCTTCGCCAAGGGTGACTTTTAATTGTGTAATGCAATATAGCTCACTAATTTAATAAAAGGTTTTTTTCAAAAATATTGGTGTGGGTGTTTTGATTTTTTTTTTTGTGAAAACTACAAGAATAAAGAATCCCAAAAAGTATGGACACCAATGTAAACAGAACCCACACACCATGTTTTTGGTTCAGCTCCTCAAGGTGGTTTTTTTTTTTGTTTGTTGTGTGTTGGTGTGTGTGTGTGTTTATTCCTGTTTTTAAAGGTCTGTTTTTTAAAGTGATATTTTGACAGAAAAAGGATTGTTTTGAAATAACAAAACAATGGGGAAAGAGAGCCATAAAAACAGTTTGGTTTTAAGTTAAATGTAAGCATGGAATGCAACAAGGAAAAAATAGTACAAACCCTTTTAAACCCCTTTACTTTGCCCTTCCCTATCCCAAAAATCTTAACACCGTTGAGGCACCTCTGAAGATTTTGGTCTCGGCCTCAGGGTCAAAAGCCCAAGGGGAGCCCTCACTTCGGTCGGTGGGCTACACCCGAGGGGCCCGCACTGCTGGGGGTCATTTTGGTGGTGTTCAGTGGTCCCTTTTCTGATCCAGATAGGGGAAATTCCTATTTGGCCCCTACTACGACGCATTGTCAGTCGGGGGCCCAGATGAGCGGTTACCCCCCCGAGGGGGCGCCCCCACAACGTCCTCAACGTGCCCCCCGTGAAACTCCCCCCCCAAAGGGTTTGACCAAATCCACAGGCCAAAAGGTTTTTGGGGAAAAACAAATCTGAGGTCCCCATGAGACCAGAGCAGCGGGCCCAGGGAATCGAGGAAATTTATTTACATGATGTCAATAAAAATGATGAGAAATGTGGTTTGGGGTGTGCATATGCTTTGAGACACTACTTACGTTACATCGTAATATATCCGGCCCCAAACCCGGCCCCCGGAGATACAGACCCTGCAGTGTTGGTCAGGTTATTTTGGCAAGCTCAAACTACTCTTAAGTGGATAAAATAAACTTTTTGTGACCCTAGATTTTCCAATGATCCCAGTACACTCATTGGGTAGGATCCGGTTAGGGGTCCAAAAAACCCTATGCTTTGGGATTCGAACCCGCAATTCCGTCTGAAAGCCAGGCACTAACCAAAAATTCGGTTTGTTTCCAATCCATCCCAACCCCCCAAATGTTTTTCATTTTTGTGAGTGCCCCCTGTTCGAGCTTGCAGAATTGGAGATGGTTTTGCCCCTTCTCACTCCGTTACCCTTTTTTTCGATCCCAATGATCAGAAAAATTTATATAATATCATAAAAAAGCAAGCAAAAAATTTCCCAGTCTGTAACTTTTAATTTATAAAGGTCTGTCACGTTAAATAATAGCAGTGAGTTATAGTTTTTCCTAAACATTAAAAAAGGGCTTCCTTCATCACTAGTGGAGGTTACATCTTGGTCAAACGAGAAAACATTACTGTGTCTGTCCTCTGAGAAAAAAACGGTTCACTGCCGTTAAGCCCCTGGCAAGTCGGCCCAGCACCTCGGCTTTGGCATGCGAAAGTTTGTTGTATTTTAACATCGTGCGACTCCACTCTCCCCAAAAGTCCTTGGGTTTGGACTTTAACCCGATGTCCCGTGTGCGAACGCGCAAAAACTTTTGGCGCACACTTTAAAATCTGTTCCGTTTTTGTAAGAGTGGCCTTGTGTCCCGGTGGGAACGATGAAAAATTTTAAAAAAATTTGCATAACTGGGGACTGGTGTAAAAAAGCACAAAAGTGGTTATTTCATTATCCTCGTATAAAGAATAAAAAATAAAAAAAATAATAAAAAAATAAAAATAAGTCTTTAGGGGAAAAAAGCAGGAAAATTTGGGGCAGAAAAGGGCAGAAAAAAACCAAAGAAGGAGAAATAAGAAAAAAGGGAAAAAGACAGAAACAAAAGGAGGGATAGAAAAGGGGAATTTCCCTAGCACGATTCCGAATGTGGGATGCTATTCGTATGACATAAACCTGGCTCTGCTTGGGGAAAGATAGGCAATATGTGCGACTGTTTTGTGAAACTGTGGTCAGTTTTTTCCCCCTGACAGCACTGTTGCGTTGATTTTTAAATGCAAATGTTGTGTGATTTTTTCTTTACTGTACGGCAGCGAGAGATCATCACTTTTCTTTGCCGGTTTCTCTCCTGATTTTATTATCATTTGGGGACGATATCTTGAAATTTGGCTTTGTGTTTTAAAGGGTATGTTTAAAAATAAAAACAAAAAAAAGGAAAAAAATTTGTAAGCGTGAAAGATTTCCACAAAAGAAAATGAAAAGTTGGGTGACTGGTCATATCCAGAATGAAAAGCAGCATTGTTTTTGAAAAACACGATACAAAAAACCCAATTTTCTAATAAAGTGTTTTAGTTGCCATTCAAAACCAAACAACATCCCCAAAAAAAATAAAAGTGACCACGCCCCTTCATTTTTGTTGTCTTTTGTTCCCGAGCATAAATATTTCTTGGTTTTCCCCTGAACCTTCTGCGCTCAAAAATAGAGGTAAAATTTGGTGGCCCCAAGAATCACAAAATGAAGACCAGGCTTCGAGGAATTCTACCCTGCTTTGAAGTCCCTTCAGGGCGCTGAATTGTCATTGGTTCTTTCTAGATTAAAAAGCACTGTTGGGAAAGATAAATCAAAAGCCGCTGAAGTCAAATGGAGTTCTTGTATTGGGTACACGTGTACTTTTTTTGGGCGGTTGTTGTGAGTTCCTTTCCTCTGTCTTGGACACTGTGGAGGTGATGACCTGGCCGATCGGACACAGTTGCGACAAGCAAGAAAAAGGGAAAAGGGAAAGAATGGAGTAGGGAAAGATAACCCCATGTGAAAATCACCATGAAAAGCCGGGGTGGTCTTTATCATAATCTTATTCCTTTTGGTAAAAAATACGTAAAAACAAAGTGACCATTCACCACACAAGAATAAAAACGGGGCGGCGATGACCATCTTTCCTCTTTCACGTGCAAAAAACCCCAACCGATGGGGCGCCGCACTGACGTCACTCGCTGTACGTATAGCCACCCGAAACCAGGTGCGTCCCGAGCACGTGTACAGGGAAGTTTGGAATGATGCACAAAAATCGTAGCGGGAAAAGCCATGGTGGCAAGTGAAGCGTGTTGACCAAAAAAATGACGAGGTGTCAGCAGACACTGGTCCGCAGGGCAGAGCAGGAAATCAGGGAAAACAGGCGTGGACTGGGAAGCCGCATCCCCCCCATCACCCCCAAAGTCTCCATTGCCGAAAGTGCCGAGAGCGAAGACGGCGGGTTTTTAGACGCAAGACAAAGTTAAAAATGAGGAGGGGAAATTGTGCTTGAATGTTGAGTGCAGCAATTCTGTTGAGGTTTTGTTGTAAATTGGTCGTTTTTTTTCAAAGGGCAGAAGTTGTTGAAAAACCCTTTTAATATAAAGCCCTTTGGGTTTCCCACTTTAAAGTTTAAAAAGTTCGTTTCTAAAAAAAAAAGCTTGATCAAAGGGTTTGAAAATAACAAAAGTCAGAATTTATTGAGTGTAGGTAAAATTTTAATATGCAGTGTGATTTTCAATCAAGTCAAAAAGATCTTTTTTGAGGGTTTTAAAAAACTATTTTATTTTTACGACTCGAAAAGGATTTGGTAGTGTGCATTGCAACATCCCTTTTTCGCTTTAAAAAATTGTGTTAGAAGAAATGAAAACTAAGTATTACAAAAAAGAGTCGCAATATTTTTGAAGAAATACAACCAAAGAAAAACTAAAAGAATTGAGAATTTTTTGTTCAAACTAATGCAACAGAATGAGGGTTTGCTGTGCAAGTGGGTTTTGTGGCAGTGCGGTTTTAAACCATTCGGGACCTGAAAAAACAACCCCACCGCAAACAGAGGGATAACAGAACTTTTCCTTTTTTTTTGAAAACAAAATTTTCAGAAACTTTTAAAACTGGTTTCAAAGCACAGGATATTTTTATTCTTCAAAAATGCTTCTCCAATAAAATCAGGATAAATCTCCCCAAAAGCAGAAATTTTCAAATTTTTTAAAAAAAACCCCTGGAGACCACTTTTCTTTTAAAAAAAAATTTACAAAAAAATTCGATAGTTTGCAAAAAGAGTTTAAAAGATGTTATTATTACTTCGTTAAAAAAAAAAAACCCCATTGGTACCCGGAGGTGTTGAAAGATGCTATCAAAAATGTTGCAAAAAAGGTTTCTTTGCATACAAAAAGGGCATGAAACCAAACCGGGGCTTTCCAACCCTAAAGAATACCGGGAGGAAAAAAATCTCGTTTTAAAAAGTCAATGTTTAAAAGGCCCGAGAGATGGGTTTAGTGATCTGTTGAGATCGAAAAAAGCATGAAAGGGGAACGTAAAAGGGATACGCACCCTGAAGAAACTCACAAAAACCCCTTCAAACCAAACCCTCAGTCATTGAAAAAACGCTCCAAACCTTCCCGAAAATCGGATTGAAAAAGGTTGATCGAAAATTTAAGAAGAAACTCCCATTTCAACCCTGACAAGAACATAATGAAGAACACAAAAACAACAAAACCTGCCAACCTTATGAGGGAAGAAAAAAGAAGCCTCGAAACTAAGAGGAAAGCCCCCAAGGAGCAGTAATTTTACCAGCAGAGCTGCTCAGCATGGGGCGAAAACAGTCATCACATTGTTACAGCTTCTGTCAGAAGATTTGGGGAAAAAAACAGTGGCAACGAAAGGACACAATCAATCATAAACCCCGCCCCAAAAAGGGGAATTTACGCCAAATACCCAAAATATAGAACAATCAGTTCAGCCAGCCCGCAAAAATCATGCTCAAAGTTTTTTTGAATCGACTCAAGAAGGGGCGAAGAAACCTTGCAGGGAAAAGCTGGGTTCGGGGAGGCAGGGTGAGCACAATGAACAGATTTTTAAATGCCACATCCCCGATGGAAAAAACACTTCAAATCAGGAGCATGTTTCCACAAATTTATGACTTCAAGAAGGCTTTGACGGTATGGGGGGGAAGGCCTGGGCGGTCCCAGAATGTTTGGGATTGAAGAAGGATAGTGCAAACCTTCAAGCACTATACCACCACAGAGTGCAGTCCTTCTGAAAATCAGGTGGAGATACTTCAAAAACCCCAAATTTGGGGTCCGACAAGGGCCTGTTATTCCAGTCCTGTTTTTTTTTGTTTTTGGAAAATTATGGAGGACCCTCCCTGTTTTCCCTTACCCTCTCCTTGGCGGCAGACCCTCAAACAATTCGGTTTGCGTGACATTGTCCTCTGGGGGGGAAGTTTAAAAAGAGCTGCAAGATCTTACGACCCGATTTGAGAACGGCTGGAGCATATGGGATGGGTGAGCTCGGAGAAAAATAAAGTATTGTGAACAGCACGAGCAACGCCCCCTGCTAAAATTTTACATGAAGGCCCGCAATGGGGGGAGGTAGCGCTTTTTAAATACCCTTTGGCGCTCACTCTCAAAGACGGGCGATCGCGCAGGGAAATCAAAGTCGAATGCCTGGAACTCTTCCATGACAAAAAATCCCCCTATGGAAAAGAAGAGTTGTTTCCCAAACAAACTAAAATCTACAAAACCTAATTCAGGGCGATCCTGCTGTACGGAAATGGAAACCTGGACATTGACTGTGAAAACAGCAAAGCGAATCCCGTCATTCGAAACAAAGTGCCCTAGAAAAATACGGGGTATCCCGGGAGAAAAGAAAGCCAAAAATTTCAAGAGTCAAATAACACGGCTGGAGGTCCAAGGAACCCCTTTCACCTCGTCAAGAAGAAAAAGTGAAAATGGTTCGGGCCCCGTACCCCCCACAACCTTTGCCAAAAACGTATGCAGGGAACACTCCGAAGGGGGCAGAAGGGGGGGGGGAAAAAGAACAAAATCTTTTGGTTGGACAACATAGAGAATGGCCAGGATGAATGTCGGCACTATGCGCAGAGCCGAGGACGGATGGATGGAGGGGTTACCCCGGTTCGTCTTTCGTGTCTCCCCCACGACCCCCAAGGGCAGGGGTTTGTTTTTTGATGATGATGATGACCAGGGATGTATGAAAAATGCTAAACTGTGTGCAAAAAGGTTCTTCTTCTTTTTCTTTTCTTCTTCTTCTTCTTCTTTTCTTTTTTCCTTCCAAATTTTCTTCTTGTCTCACAATCTTTTATTCATTTTTTTTATTTTCTTTGTCAACGTCGAAAAGTCACAAAGCAACAATTCTTTTTCTGTTATAAAAAGGGGGGGGGAAAAAGCTTGCGCTGCCGTTAAGCGCCCGACAAGTCGGGGCTAGGTTTGACTTCGGTGTGGGAGAGGAAAAAAAAACTATCTTTTTTAAGACTTTCTGGAACAAAAGCAGGAGAACGGGCCAAAAAAGGGCAGAAAACAGACAAGAAAAAGTGGGGAAGGGCATGAATTTTGGGGGGGAAAGAAAGGACGAATTTTTAAAATTTTGGTATTCCTATTTCCAGAAAAGTGGGAATGCCGTTTATACTGACGCCCCCGATTTTCCCCACGGGGGAAAGGCAATGTTTTATTTAAGGCAAAGGACACACTAAGTCTGCTTGTAGGCACCTGACTTGTAAACTTTTTAAAAAATAAGGTAAAGGTTTTCCCCTAACTGAGTGGTCGTTCGGGTGCGAGGGGGTTTAGAGACCTAGTTTTTAGAGGCCAGCATATTGAGGGCTGCGCCATCTCCTCTCCCTCACGCTTTACCTTTCCTGGCCCAAAACAGGCGGTATCCATTTGCAGTGGGTGACGGGGGGGGGGGGGGGGGGGGGATTATGAACCAAGGTGCAAGGTGGGCGTCCCCCCTTTGGTAACCCGCGGTGCTGTTAAACCCCTGGTGGGGGAAAAAAAAGCGAGTGCTCTCCACTGAGTATCCCGTCCCCGCTGTGGGAAACGGATGCTACTTTAAAATGTAATAAAAGTGTGGGGAGTTTGAAAAGCATTGAAAAAGTAGTTTTTGCTTGTTGTGAAGTTACCTGTGTGTGTTAACTTGTGGTTCTTGATTTAAGTCGTTTTTTGATAGGGCAATCGTAAATTTCCAGTATTTTTAGTTGTAAAGTAATGACAAAAGGACAGAAATTCTAAAAGTTAAATAAACATGGATCCGCTCAAAGTAGGGCCATCGATGAGTATTCTACCAAACATGTATAAAAAATGTAGCCCTGAGGGGTTTTGTTTGGGTTTGTCAGTATGAAAAGTCACACCTTCGGGAATTTGTGCAAGCAATTCCTCTTTTTTTTTCCCTCTCTTTTTTTTGCCTGGTTCCTTTCTTCCTGCCCTCCTCTTGTAAATTTTTTCGCCTTCTTGGGGTAAATTCTCCTGCCTTTTCTTCTCCAAAAAAGCTTAAAAAGTAAGGTTTTTCCCCCCTTCCCGAAGTCAGAACATGTTGTTTAGGAATAAAAATTTTATTTACCCCGCTGGCGATACTAATAATGTTTGGGGCTCTTTTATTTTAAAACGTTGGGTTTTTCGGGGTAAACCATTGCTTGAAGAAAATTTTTCTGGGGGATATGCAATTTTAATCAATACATGTGTTGCTTTTTTTAGTACAATTAGCTTATCTACCTGGGGTAAAACGAGTAATGAAGAAAGGGAAAATAAAAGGAAAAACAAACATGTTGGGTCCAAAATGTAAGTTGATCCATGTTTGCGAAAATCCAAAACCCCAACAAAGAAACGCTGCCGACGACATAAACCCACAAACGCGCCCGGCCCAAACACCCATTTTCCAAAAATTTACGCGCGGCTTTTTGCGCGCAACAATGGTATGCACGAAAACAGTAAAAAACTACACACCTAGACACAAAAACACCAAAAGCAACATTTGTGTGTGTGTGTTTTGTGCGTGTGGTGTGTGTGTGGGGTTTGTGTGTCTGCTGCGGCGCGCGCGGCGCGTTGTGTGTGTGTGTGTTTTTTTGCACTGTGTTGCTTTATTTTTTTTGTGTTTGTTTTTATTAGTACATTTTATTTTTAAATGGTTTAATGTATTGTAGAAAAACATATTGTTAAGTAATTTTTCCCTAGATGGCTTGATGAAAAAAGTCAATGTTTTTGTTATTCATTTTTCCCAGTGGAATAAAAAATTTGATTTGACTTGATTCACACACAAAATACGTGCCACAAAAACCACTTAACTGATTAAACGCCGATGTCCCAATCCATCGACAACATTCATGTGTGTGGGGGTGTGTGTGTGTGTGTGTGTGTGGGGGGGGTTGTGTGTTTGTGTGTGTGTGTGGTTGTGTGTGTGTGTGTGTGTGGTGTGTGTGTGTTTGTTGCCGGGCGTGTTGTGCTGCACTCGTTCGATCGTCGCTTGGTGTGTGGGTGTGTGTGTGTGGGGTTGTGGGTTTGTGTGTTGTGCCCGGGTGCGTGCGCGTGTTGTAGTTTGTTGTAGTATGTTTTATTGTATGTTTTTTGTGTTTTATTAAGTGTGGACAAATTTTTTGAAAGAAATTTTTGGGGGAACTTTTTAGATGTATGATACATGTATTTTTTTCACTTGCAGGTTTGTTAGCCCTCTTTTGGTCCGTTCTTCTTTTAAAAAAAGGTCCAGGTTCAATTAAAAAAATTCACTTCTTTAAGCCAGCAATTCAACCCATTTGGCTGAAAAAAACGGTTTTTTAAAAAAAAGAAAACCCCCAAATCTTTCCTAAATATACACGAATTAGCATTTCGCTTAAAAAGACATTGCCGGGCTGTGTGGGGACGAAAACAAGCAAAGCTTTGCCCACAAAAAAAAATTTATGATTCCTTGTCTTGTTCCTCCGCTAGTGATCCAAAATTTACCCAAGGTGAGATTTTTTTTGGGGTATGCGAACCGTCTTTTACCCCTACCATTTTCATTGGACCCTGGTTTAAAAAGGGATCTGTGTGTTGTTGATTTTTTTTTTTTTAAAAAAAATTAAAGTTTTCCATCCCCTTTTTATACTGAACATTAGCGGCCCCCCCTTCCAAAAGGCGTACACGTTTAAAACCGTTTCCCCTTTTGTAAAAGTAGGCCTTGTGTGCCCGTAGGAACGGAAAAATTGACAAAACCCCCAACACGGGGAGGTGTAAAAAAAAAACATAAGTGCTTATTCCATTATCCTCGTTAAAAAATAAAAATAAAATAAATAAATGAAAATAATGTTTTGCAGAAGTTTGCGTGCATTGCACATGGGACCGGTTTAAAAGTCTCATCGGAAAAAACTTTAATTTTTAGTTTAATTTTTGTCTCATTTGAAAGACTTTAAACTTTCGTTTGATTTTGTCTATCCCAAAAACTTTTAAAAAACCATTCATTTTATTCATCCAAAACATTTAAATTCAATTCGTTTTTTCCCCCTAAACTGGGAAGAAGAGCAAGGTGGGAATCATAAAAAAATCTAATAATCATAAAAATCATAATAATAATAAAAAAATAATAATAATTATGGGGAAATTTATTTGCGCTGAATCTTTTTAAAGCATCAAATCGAACAAGAACCTCCGGTTGCCCTTTTTAGGTGCATACGTCTTAACCTTCCTGTCACCCTTTTTTTTTGACTTTTTGTGAATGGGGACAGTGGGGTGGTTTTGAGAGTTGAAATCGAAATCGGCAAGAAAATTTATGATAGAGTTCGAGGCTTTTACTGAACGGCCATTAAAAGATCTTTTCCCCAGGAGTACACCCTGCTGTGCCAAAACCTTAGCCCCATGGCCCGAAGGGGGTTTTTCTGACGATTTTTTTTTCGTTCCTCGGGTGAGCTTGAGGTTTTCACCCCGGGTTAGCTTTGTGTATGTGATGTTTTTGTGCCCCACCCTTTCGGGAGACTTTTAGGTATTTTGAAGTTTAAAACCAGGTTCTGTGTGCAAACGCTTTTTTGGTAGAACATCCGAGGGTTATTAATTTTTTCTTTTCCGTTATTGATTTTTTTTCTTTTTGCCCCCAAGAAGGAAACTGCATTCCGGGCTTCGGGGATCTTTTCTGGTAGTTTTGTGTTTTCCCTGGCCTCTCAAAACGCTGTATTGGGTTACTGTTATGTTACTTTTGGTCCCGTAACCCCCCAGGGTTTTGATGGGGCGTGCATGGTGACGAACGGTGGGCCGGGTGGGTCCACTTAGCCGGCGTGGGCAGTGCCTGGGTGAAATTTTTAAGTCCTTCCCCGTCAATCAGGATGTGTCAGCCCCCTTTTCCCCTGTCTCCCGTCTTTCTTCCCCTGGGGCTGTCCCTTTCAGGATGGTCTCGCAAAATTTGGGTTAGGGTTTTTTAAAGGATATGTGATTTTTGATGTGTGTATTCACGAGGGGTATGAAAGCATGGCGGGTCTCGTTTGAAGTTGCCTTGGAGATATCAAAAATTTACCCCACAATTCCTCAGACACCCCCGGGTTCAAACCCACGACTTTATGGACCCCGGGATTGAAATTTGAACGGTCTTAACACTCGGTATGGACCGTAGGTATTGTTGGTTGAATCCTATCCCTTTTTTTTGTTTGTAAAAGAGAGGTTTGGTCGGTTGGTTGTGTGTTGATGCAAAATACCAGCATGAAATCTGACCCCGGAAATACTGGTCCCGCTTTTTTGAACTTGCCTTTTTTAGTAGTAAATGTTTACAAGATTGTATGTGGTGTGTGTTGTGTGTGTTGTAGTGTGTTGTTTTGTGTGTGTGGTGTTTTTGGTGGTGCGTGTGCGTGCGTGCTGCGGGTTTTGCGGCGTGGTGGGGTTTTTGTGTGTGTTGGTGTGTTGTGTGTGTGTGTGTGTGGTATGTGTGTGTGTGTGTTTGTGCGGTATTTTAGTTTTACGTCTATTTATTAGTATTCTGACAAATCACTGCAGTGTGTGGTGGTTTGTGTGTGTTGTGGTGTTGTTGTGTGTGTGTGTTGTGGTTGTGTTTGTCGCGCGCGCGCGCGTGCAGTATTTCTAGTTTTACTTTTTATATCATGATTCTGCAAATCAATGCAGTGTGTGTGGGTGTTGTATGTGTGTGTGTCTGTGTGGTGGTGTATGTGTGTGTTATGTGTGTGTGTGTTTGTGTGCGCGCGCCGCGCGGAGCGCATGCGTATTTCTAGTTTTACGTCATTCATATTAGTTATTCTAGAAAATCACATGCGTGTTTGTGGTGGTGTGCGTGCGTGCGTAGTGCGTGCTTCGTGGGTGTGTTTGTGTGTGGCTTGCGTGGTGCTGGCTTTAAAGGAATTGTTTAAGGTGCTTTGTTTATAGGTGTATAGACTTTAATTATAAAAAAAATGTGGTGATAATGATCATGACGTGTTTTTTACCGATTTTGTCGTCGTTTGGTTATCGTTATCTTATTGGTATTGTTATTATTAATATTCTTCTTCTTCTTTCTTTTTCTTCTTCTTTTGCTAAAATGCTACTCGTTATCTTTTAAGTGTGTGATTGTGACTATATTACGGTTTATTTCGTGTATGTTTGTAATCAGGGGTTTGATGAAAGGGTGACGATGAGTTGGTGGGGGTAATTTTGTGTAATTTATGGTTTTGGGGATCATCATCATCATCATATCATCATATCGTGTCGTCGTCGTCGTCGTGTCGTGTCATCTCATATCTATTATATCACTGTTACTTTTATGCGCGACGTGTATTTTTTTTTCATTGTAAAATGATCAGCTGCACTTTGCGTGTTTATAGCGGGGGTTCTTTTTGGGTTTCAGTTGAATTCGCTTTAAGTTTTTTAAAAGGTATTGTAAATTGCGCAAAAAGTCACGACTAACATTAAAATTTACTCACCTGTTCCGCACTGCCGTGAGCGTTTCCTCAAAAAAAACTGTAATACATTCTTTTTTAGGGTGGGTTAAATTTTTTCCTGTTTTGTTTTTAGTGTTTTAATGTTTTTTATTAAAAAGGCTCGTAATTATGCCAGGTATGTACTTGGGAAGTATTGTTTTTTCCCAAAAAAACCCTTGGGGGGATAGTCAGTTGGAGCACTCGCTTTCCCCCCGAAGGTTAAGCAGCTGAGCGTGGTTACCAAGTGAAAGACGGGGGCCCTTTGCAACCCTTGGCTTCGTACAGTTCCCTCCCGTTACCCAGCTGTAAAAGGGGGACCTGCCCCCTTTAGTGTCGGGAAGATAAAGCGGAGGGAGGGATGGGCGCCGCCCTCAATTGCTGGTCAGAGAAGTGGGTCTCTGACGGCCGTCCCCCACGACCTTTGTTAGGGAAATTTTCCTTTTTGTTTTTCTTTTATGTCCTCCCAGGGTGCCCTTTTTCCTTATTGGGTTAACTATTGTTCTTTGGTTGTGGGGTTGAAACAGTGTTTTACTTTAGGTGAAAAATAATTTTTTTTTTCAAAAATGATTGTTTTGGAGCAATGTTCAGCCTTCATATTTAAACTATTATGATGGATGAGCCCTTTACAGTTGTCTCATCAATGTTAAGGCCTAGCAGATGCACAAAGAGAGTGTTTTTCTTTATTAATCAAAAACAAAAAATAAATATTAAAGGTAAAAGGGATCCTAACTATTTTAAGGGGGTTTGGGAAACGAAGCTCAGAGACCTCACTTCTTAGGCCCGGTATTGAAACCCCCCATCTCCCTCCCCCTGCTTTACCCCCCCCCCCCCCTAAAGAGGGGAGGGGTTCCCCTTTTAAAGCTGGGGCGGGGAATTAATAACCAACCGGGGAAAATTCACCCCCCCCCAAAGGTAAAAAAACCCCGGTGCTTTTAACTTCTGGGGAAAAAGGGCCCCCCCGGCCCCCCCGCCCCATAATATTTTATTTAATTTTTAAAATAATAAAAAATTTTTAAAAAATTTAAAATTTTTTTTTTTTTTTTATAAAATAATTTTTTTAAAATTTTTTTTTTGGGGGTGGTGTGGTGGGGGAATAGGGGGCTAGAGGGGATTTTGCCCCAAATTCCCATCTGGAAGTGGCTCCCTTTTAATGCTTGGAAAAAAAAAAAGTTACCAGGGTTCTTTTTTCTTATTTAAAATTTTATTTTATTCATTTAATTAATCATTTTTTTTTTTTTTAATTTTTATATTATGTTTTTAAAAAATTATAAATGTTGTTTGGTTTTGGAGAATGCTAAAAGGGTTTTTCCCAT